>CM019999.1:13188248-14388248 GCA_009771035.1 Lupinus albus
TGATTGAATAGATTATGACAACGCGTCAACGAACCGATCTTCACATGAACATCCCTGCATTGCGAAAGCTTGACACAATGCTTAATGTATGATCATCACTAACCTTGCCTCTTGAAATAAACATGTACCTTATTTTCGTATTCCAAGGGTTATGTGAATAACCATTCTCGAAAACTTTCTAGGCAACTTTGGTTTATAAAATGCGTAGTACATGTACTCTACGTTATAAAAAGTAAAGTTGTCGAGAATATTGTTCATATAACACAATTCATTACTAGTGATCTCAAACAATTGTGGTTGATGAACAGGATTGTCTAGATAATTTTAAAGGGCAAAATGAATTCTATTATGTGAAAAAAGAGGAAGGGGATGCAGATAAAGATGGCAAAACTGATGACAAGTGGTGGTTACCAACACCTAAGGTTCCTGTTGATGGTTTATCTGATGTTGCAAGAAAGTTTCTACAATATCAAAAAGATTGTGTAACTCAAGTACTTAAAGCAGCCATGGCCATAAATGCTCAAACCCTATCAGAAATGGAAATCCCTGAAAGCTATATCGAATCCCTACCCAAGGTAAGCCTCAATGTTTTAAATTGCGGTTGTAGTAACGGTTGCAGTTATTGCAATTGAGGTCATTGCGGCTGTTGCTATGCGATTATGGTTGTTATGGTGTGAATTATTTTGCAATTAAAAAAATATTTTTGAATCCGATGGACTTGATGTGATCCAAATGCGGTCTGATACGGTTGTGTTGCAGTCTGATGCAGCCGCATCATTATGATTCGGAGTCACACCGTAATTATGGTGTGATGTGATTGCGGTGACCACCACAACTACAATATTGCGGCCGCATCAGATGATGCGGTCCGCAATTTAAATCACTGCTAACCCTAAAAAAATAGTTTTTGTCCATAATGGTTGTTCATAAAACATTTTCATATAATTTTTGTTTTCACTTCTTACTTCACAGAATGGAAGAGCAAGTTTAGGGGACACAATCTATCGTAGTATCACAGATGATTATTTTGATCCTGATCAGTTACTAGGCACTATGGACTTATCATCAGAACATAAAATCTTAGATCTCAAGAATAAAATTGAGGCATCGATTGTGATTTGGAAACGAAAGATGAACCAAAAGGATTCAAAATCAGCTTGGGGTTCTGCTGTAAGTATGGAAAAAAGAGAACTATTTGAAGAGAGAGCAGAAACTATCCTTCTTTTTTTAAAGCATCGTTTCCCTGGGATCCCTCAATCTGCATTGGATATAAGCAAAATTCAATTCAATAAGGTTAGATTATGTCATGTTTGAATATTAATTTTCTATTCACTTTATGCATGCTTTTCAATTCCAAATGTTGCATGAATTTTCGCCAAGAATAATATTATTTGTACAACCAATAGCAAAAAATTAATTTTGTAAAAGACAAACAACTTTATATTGCGGTAATAGGTACAGCAAATATGATTGTGGTCATTACGGCTATTGTTATGCGAATTACAGCCGTTGCGGTCTTGTTAGGTTGTAGTGGGTGATAAAAATGAAAGTTGAACATAGGAAGAGATGAATCATAGATGAAAAACGTACATTTGATTGATCAATAGTTGGAGGAGTATTTTGGTAGGCTGAAGGGCCTAGATTTTCATACATAGTAGAACATCATTCATTACCACACCCACACATTACAATTAACCTCATAAGTCCTATTTATAAGACTATTTTCACCACCTCTAGACATAAACTAAATATTATGTATTGTCATTTTCTTATAGAACCTTTTAGAAAGTTGTGACACATTTCAACATGTGTGAATTATTTTGTTATTAAAACAATATTTGTGAATCCGATGTGGTTCGATGCGGCCTGATGTGGTTTAAATGCGGTCCGATGCGGTTGCTTTGGGCCCGTTACGACCGTATCATTATGATTCGGAGTCACAAAAGTAATGGAGAATGGTTGTTACAAAATATTTTGTATGGTCAAGGTTTATAAGTTCTTATAATTCAAATTTATCTTCCATCTTTTGTGTGTTCTTTAGTATAATTAACATTATATTACCATGGCATCAGGATGTAGGGCAAGCTGTTCTTGAAAGCTATTCAAGAATATTAGAAAGTTTGGCCTATACAGTACTATCAAGAATTGAAGATGTATTGAATGCTGATTCTCAAAATCAAAATTCATCACAAGTAGGAAAAAAGAACAATATGAAAAACACAATTCCAAAACCTGAGAAGCCTTTAACTCCTAAAGAAGAGGTAGTAGTAACAGAAAAGGGTGGTGCAGAAGAAATACCTAATTCAATGACACTATCAGATTTTATGGGTTGGCTTGGTGACTCAGACATGAAAAAAGACCCTTCTATAGTTCCAGATGAATTGGATAATGAGATTGATAGTGGAAAACCTATTAAACTCTCAAACATAGTGACAGATAAAAAGGCCTCTTATCTTGAGAATTTGGGTGGTGTTAGAAGTCCAACATGTCGCCAATAAGCCAAAAAACACTACGCCAGATAAGAGAATTTGGCTTGTTGAATATGAGAATAGCTCAAAATTGTGCCAAGTTAAGGGTGGACAGAAAGAAAGAAGGAAGGAAGGAAGGAAGGAAAACTTGTAAATGGTGACAAGTTTGGTATTTGAAAGCATAAGTAGACACACATAGAGGTGTTGTTTGAGACTTTGATTATTTATTCTTTCATCATGTTTTGCTTTTGTACATAGGAATCAATGAATATAAAGAAACATGAGGTTTAAAGAATTAATTTCGTATATGATCTTTATCAACACATACGGTTGGCAAAACGGACCAGGCTGGCCCGGCCCTGTACGGCCTGTCTTTGGCTTGCCAAAATATGGGCTGGGTTGGCCTAGCCCTTATTGCTAAAAGGGTTTAAAATGTCAGCCCAACCCATATTTGGCCTTGCTGGCAGGCCAGCAGGCTTTCCCGTTTTTCTTTTTCTTTTCAAAAACACATTTAAATTACACTAATATTCCATGCGTTTTAAGGAAATTACACAAACTATCATTCCATTTTCTACGCTTACAAAAAACCTTTAATTTATAAATATACATTACATTGATCAACCATATATGAGATATAATTTTTTAAACAAAATATGATATATGATATAAATTAAACACTAATATGTAAATGTTTTGTATTGTATATGATATAAATTACATTGATAAGCAATTTACTTATAAATGTGTTATATATAAATAATAAATTTGTTGCACACTGTATGTGTAAAATGTTCGGTCGGAAAACAATATTAAATTGACTACATTATTGGAATCACATGTAATCTTATGATAAATCAATATTAATGTTGACCCGTCGGGCTAGCCCGTCCCGGCCCGCCTTGGCCCGTCTAAAAAACGGGCTTCCAAACCGGGTTGAATATGGGCTTTGGGCTAAAATCTCTAAACCGACCAGCCAAAAATGCCGATCAATACGGGTTGGCCCATATTGCCATCCTATCAACACATTCGTTCTATGTCAATACTCGATTTTGTCTGACCTTAAAAGCATAAAAAATATTTTTTCTAAAAAATTTATTTTTATTAAATAATTAAAAACTGAAAATGATGATACATAAATTTCAAATTCCTTGCCCTTTTAAAAATTAAATAAAATATTTTGAAGGATCACTTAATTGACTCAATAATGACTAGAATCCATTTCAAAATAATCCTTCATCCCAATTTTATTATTTTCATTTTAAATAAAATAAAAAATATTTTAAGTAATTTAATGAGCATCTTTCAGCCAAAATAATTGAAAATTCATTTTTAAAATAAAGAACATGTGCATAATCTATTAGTTTTTCATTTTTTAATAAAATAAAAATAAACTCACTGCCTCTATGAAAGCAAAAAAACATGTGAATAATCTATAAATTTTATTTAGCCATCAAAACTCTATTGACTCTATTCATCTGTCAAAAAACACTAAATGTTATTAATTAACATAATTTTATTAGTTAGATATAGAAAAATAGAAAAAATAGTAGTATAGAAGATTTCAACCTCTTCTTCCTAAGCACGTCTAAACTTTTCCATCCTCAAATTTCAATCTCTCTGTTCAGGCAATTGGATTAAATAGGTGATTCTATTTTTTTCCTTGAAGGAATAATTCTTATTATTTTTTCAATAGCACGTGTTAATACTTTTTTTTTTTGAATAATCAAATAAATAACCGCTAACATGTATAATTAAAAAAAAAATCTTTTAAACAAATACAGTATATAAATTAGTTTATGCAATTAATGAGTTAAGATATTAGTATGAGTAGATGAGTGTTAATACATTTTGTGTTTCGTAATCAACTTTCAACCTCATATCTCTGAACTAGCAAAAATTTTGTGTATTTGCACGGGTCAATATTTTATGTTGTATGATTAAGAACACACAATACATATTACATGTATGTTCATATGATTATTAAGAATACACACGCTGTTTGTGCATTTGAATGGTTAAGGCACACATATTACATTTGCATTCGTAAACATATGTTACCCATACATTTTTGTAATTTTTTTTATTGATATTCTTACTCAATAGTCTATATATTTGGTTAACTAATAAATACAATAAAAATTTATATGGTTCATTCTTAATATATACACGTACATATAGAAAACTTATATATTTGTTAATATAAATTGTTGATATTTTCTTTTATTTCCACAATATTATTTCTTATTAGTTGTTAGTATAATTGGTTTATTATTTCATTTTTTTTAAAAGGTATACAAAATGAGACATTATAATTAATTAATTAATTTTTTTTTCGAAATAAATATGGGTTTAATCATTTAGTATGACAAAATAAGTACCAACCCGATGAATGAAACTTCTCATTGTAAATATGGGAGAAATGAAGAGGTATGAGATAGGTACGGGTAGAAACAATGAGTAAAGAATATGACAATGATCATATTAAAATAAGCAAAGAAATGGTTAATTTTAACAATTTAAATTAAAATTCAAAAATGGTTATTAATTATGATTGCCCTTGAATGTCATTTATTCTATTTTTTTTTAAATTAAACAGTTGTTCTTCACAATTAATTTTGGGATTTGATTGATGATTGTGTTTTTGGTTGAATTTCTCTTTAATGTTTATTAGACATGATTGTCCTTGAATGCCTTTTATTTTTTATTTTTTAAAAATTAAACAGTTGTTCCCCACAATTAATTTTGGGATTTGAATGATGATTGTATTTTGGGATTAAATTTCTTTTAATCTCTATTAGACATGATTGCTCTTGAATGTCTTTTATTTCGTTTCTTAAAAATTAAAAAAATGTCCACACAATTAATTTTGGGATTAATCATATTTCTAATTTTAATTAAAAATGTGTTTTTCAATTTCAAGATTTTTCAGTCAACCCCTACTAATTTGTTCAAATCACAAAAACAAAAGGAGTAACATCTTTCAGAATTGATCACTATTAATAATATTTTTTTGCAATCATGTTATTCTTCTACCTATACTTAATGGTTTAAGAAAAGTAAGTTAACACTCATCAAATAAATTTGTAGAATTAAGAGTTGATACTCATTATCGATATAAATTTACAGAATTATAACTAATATATTTGTGGCATATTAATAATTAATTCCATTTATAATCTATTACATGTGACACATTAATTTCATACAAGAAATTTGTTTTTTAATTTAATTATAGATATGTGTACATACATTTATAAATGGGACCATACATTTATTATCATTATTCACATATGCAGTTTCTACCCCTTATGAATTTTCCTTTATTGTCATTCTACTATGTATTTTTTATATAAATTTTTATCTTTCATTATTTACATTAATTACTTTTAAATTTGAGAGTAATTTTCTCCAACAGTTGTTATTCCATAATTATACACAATTCATATAAATCACCATATTAGTACTTAAAAGTTTATGTGCATGTAAAAATAAAAGAAATCAAAATGTTAGAATTTATCACATTTTATTATATTTAATTAACTATTAATAAAAACATGACCAATAACACTGAAAAACAAAAAATTAACAAATTAAATGAAATAGGTATCCATGGTGACTAATCGAAAGGAATATATAAGGAATGTGCATAATGATTTTTTTATGAAATCATGAATGTTCATTAAGTATAATAATTGTATGAATGTTAAAGAGTTATCCATGGATATTGTTGAACGATAATGGTAAATAATTGTTGGGTATAATTTTAAACATATGTATCTGGTGACTAATAGAAATGAATATATAAGGATGCAAAACAAAAAATGAAAATAACGATTATTTGAATAAAAAGTGTATAAAAATAAAATAAAATAAGAGATGAAGATAGAGAAAACTAACCAGCAAATATACTTTGAAGGGAGAACCAAAATGCAAATGAAAAGAGAAAATAATTATGGTAAGATATGATGAAGCGATAAATATGTTGTAGGAGAGTAGTGAATCTTTGAATAAGATATATATAAATAAAATTAGAGATTAAGAGAGAGAAAACTTAAAGGGAGAACCAAACTACAAATTATGAGAGAAAATGATAACAGCGAGATATGATGAAGAGATAAATAGATTAATAATAAAAAATAAACAAACAACCAACAATCATAGATTTTGAAGGTTTGATCCTACCTCTGGATGATACTCTTGCTTATACGAAGCTAATGAAAAGAATCAATAGAAGAATAAATCTACAAAATAATTAAATCAGTTAAAACAGATATATAAAATAAGGAAATCAATGAAAAATAAACAAAAATCAAAGATAAAATAAGAACAAAATCACAAAATAAGAACATATATCCAAAATGAACAAAAAAATAAATAAAAATGCACTTTAAATATGAGATATACAGAATAAGAATAGATCTACAAAATAAATAAAAAATCAATGAAAAAATCCATTGTAAAGATGATTGTTGGAAGAGAAAGAAAAAAACTATAATGAGTGGGCATAATGAAATGAAACACGAAAAAAAGAAGATTGATGAGAGAAAAACAGAGAAACACAGGTTTTTGTGATGACGACAAAGTAAATCTGTTGAATAAAAACTCTAATTGTAAGTATGAGAGAGATGAAGATGTAGTAGATATGTAAGATTAGAAAAAATTAGTAAAAAATATGACAATGTGTTTGATAGAAAAAATGAATGATTAATAGTGTGTGAAAGAATATGATAAGGTATGGACCTCTTTAGGAGGGAAAAAGTGAAATAGAGTGTGACATGTGTCTACTGATGATGTTGTAGAAATTTTTTTTCTTATAGTTATATAGATTAAAGACTAGTACAATCCCAAAATAGATATAAAAAAGTTTTCTATATTTAGACTATAAAAACATTATAACGATTCCAATAAGTCAAGTAACTAATGTTCAATCGAAAATCGGTTCAGAGACAAAGTCCTATGTGTTCAAGACATTGGTAGTTTAAGGCACAAAAGGTGATTTCGGATGATTTAAGAGATTTAATTTCATGCATTTTTGCTCTCATTGTGCAGTAAAATATTTGATCATTGTATTTGGTCTATATGATGGAAGGACGATTAAACCATTCATATTGCATTAGAATCAAGAGCTTTACCTCTTCTCAAGCTTCTAAATGACTCACAAGCCTTCTTGCTCTTGAAAAAGCCCTCTTCTCTCACTTCTCTCTAGGTTAACCCTCATAAATGTGTTTGGGGTTCCCTATTTAATGTAACAGCTTCGGGTCCTCGCTTAAGCGAGCTCATTCTCGCTCAAGCGAGAAAATCTCGCCCATTTTAAAAACTCAGATCTGACCCTCTCGCTCAGGCGAGGCATCTCTCGCTCAAGGGAGGATCATCCCGCTCAAGCGAGGATCTTACAGCCTCGACAGCTCCAAAATATCACATTTCCTTACTCAGGCGAGCCAATCTCTTGCTCAGGCGAGACCACTCTCGCTCAAACGAGCCAACTCTCGCTTAGGCGAGAATTCTTCCGTATAGCCCAGGATTTCACCTTCCCAGTTGAGCGTTCATCGCCCAGACGAGCCAATTCTCGCTCAGGCGTGACCACTCTCGCTCAAGCGAGTCAGCCCTCGCTCAGGCGAGAATCCTTCAGTATAGCCCAGGATTTCATCCTCTCAGGTGAGCCTTTCTCGCCTAGGCGAGAATCCCTGGACTGATACATTAATTTTAAAGATAAATTTAGGGTGTTACAATCCTCCCCCTCTTATAAGAATTTTCGTCCCCGAAAATTAAACATACCTCGATTCGAACAAATGAGGGTAATCCTCCCTCATATCACGTTCCACCTCCCAAGTAACATCCCCTTCGTCTACTTGGCTCCACAGTACTTTCACCAATGGAATCTCTTTGCCTCTTAGCCTCTTGACACTAGTATCCATGATCCTCACGGGTAACGTCGAAAAATTCAAGTTATCCTTCAACTCTATCTGATCAGACTCAACCACATGAGATGGGTCTCCAACATACTTCCTTAACTGAGACACATGAAACACATTGTGAAGGTTCGACAACAACGGAGGCAAAGCAATCCGATATGCTACCGCCCCAATCATTTTCAATACTTGATACGGTCCAATAAATCTCGGAGTCATCTTGCGAGACTTCAACACTCTACCAATTCCGGTAGTCGGGACTACTCTCATGAAAACATGATCTCCCTCATTAAACTGAAGAGGTTTCCGCCTCTTATCGTAATAGCTTTTCTGCCGACTCTGGGCGATCCTCATATTCTCCCGGATTTTCTTGATCTTATCTGTCGTCTCTTGGACCAGCTTGGACTCATTGGAGTTCGGCACTTCCTACCATACAACGCCTCATAAGGTGCCATTCCAATACTCGAATGGAAGCTATTGTTGTAGGTAAATTTAATCAGAGGAAACATGCCATCCCAATTCTCCTGTTGTTCCAAGACACAAGCCCTCAGAAGATCCTCCAATGAATGTATTGTTCTTTCCGATTGACCGTCCGTTTGTGGATGATAAGCTGAACTCAACTTCAACTTAGTTCCCAATGCAGACTACAAACTAGTCCAAAAGTTGGAAGTGAAACAGGGATCCCTATCCGGTATAATGCTCGACGGTATCCCATGCAAATGAACTATTTCCCGGATGTACAGTTTCACCAATCGCTCCAAAGAATACCTCATGTTCATAGGCAGAAAGTGTGCATATTTAGTTAACCGATCCACTATCACCCATATCGAATCATACCCTTTTTTAGTCTTTGGAAAACCCGATACAAAATCTATGGAGATACTTTCCCATTTCCAAACGGGAATTTCCAGGGATTTCAGTTCTCCCGCTGGCCATTGATGCTCAATCTTGGCTTTCTGACAGACAAGACAACTTGAGACATACAAAGCTACATCCTTTTTCAGCCCAGACCACCAAAACAGCTTTTTCAAATCTTGGTACATCTTTGTAGTCCCCGGGTGAAAACTCATTTTACTCTTGTGTGACTCCTCTAAAATATTCTTTCACAATTCCACATTATGAGGAACACACACTCTCCCTTTGTAACGCAACAGTCCACTAGGGTCTGATGAGAAATCGGTTCTTTACCACTCAACATTAAATCTCGTTTAGCCTTTAGCTCACTATCCTCCACTTGCATTACCCGAATTTGATCGAATAGTTAATTTGTGACCTTAAGCATTCCTAAAATCATACTTTGAGGCTTTATTTGAACTTCCAAGTTCATATCCCTAAACTCTTCAATCAGATTACCTTTTCTAACCATCAAAGCCGACGTATGTAAAGACTTCCGAGTTAGAGCATTGACCACCACATTGGCCTTTCTCGGATGGTATTGCAACCCAAAAACATAATCCTTAAGGAATTCCATCCACCTTCGCTGCTCATATTCAATTCCTTTTGATCAAACAGGTACTTCAAACTTTTGTGGTCGTTGTATACCTCAAATCTCACGCCATAAAGGTGGTGTCTCCAGATTTTTAACGCAAAGACCACTGCAGCTAATTCCAAGTCATGGGTAGGGTAGTTTTGCTCATGCGTCCTCAACTGTCGAGAAGCATAGGCAACAACCTTCCCTTCTTGCATCAACACACAACCAAAACCTTGCTTGGATGCATCACAATACACACTGAAATCCCGATTAATACAAGGAAGAACCAACACTGGCGCCGTAGTCAACCTTCGTTTCAACTCTTAAAAACTTTCTTCACAACGAAGTGTCCACACATATGGTTCCCCTTTCCTAGTGAGTTTTGTCAATGGTAGTGCCAACTTCGAAAATCCCTCAATGAATTTCCGATAATACCCAGCCAAACCCAAAAAGCTTCTGATCTCAGTGACTAATTTGGGCACCGCCCATTCCATAATCGCTTCAACCTTAGAAGGATCTACTGCCACTCCTTCCTTGGATATTACATGTCCAAGAAAGTTTACCGATTTCAACCATAAATCACATTTTGACAGCTTCGCATACAACCGATTCTTACTAAGAAGTTCTAGCACAATCCTCAGGTGCTCAGCATGTTCCTCTCGACTTTTGGAGTAAAAGAAAATGTCATCATTAAATACCACTACGAATGAATCCAAATACGGACGAAAAATCCAATTCATGTAGTCGGTAAACATTGTTGGGGCATCTCTCGCTCAAGCGAGGATCTTACAGCCTCGACAGCTCCAAAATATCACATTTCCTCGCCCAACCGAGCCAATCTCTCGCTCAGGCGAGACCACTCTCGCTCAAGCGATCCAACTCTCGCTCAGGCGAGAATTCTTCCGTATAGCCCAGGATTTCACCTTCCCAGTTGAGCCTTCCTCGCCCAGGCGAGACCACTCTCGCTCAAGCGAGCCAACCCTCGCTCAGGCAAGAATCCTTCAATATAGCCCATGATTTCACCTTCCCAGGTGAGCCTTTCTCGCCCAGGCGAGAATCCCTGGACTAATACTATAATTTTAAAGACTTAAATTTAGGGTCTTACACATATTACAAAAGAAAGAATATAAGGTCTTCCAAAAAAAAAGAATTAAAAGCTTGTATGCTCCTAATCCAAAACGTCCTTATATCTTCCACCTACCTGCAATGGGATTAACATTGACCATACATAGAAACACAAAGGAGTAAGTCGTTAACGTAAAATAATGTCACTACACGTTAATCCACATTTTAATAAAGTTAAGTACAAACTTAGAATTGAATATACTTAAAACCATTTCGTTCGTTTATACTTTTGAAAACATGCTCCATAACTTGAGTTAAAGTTTGCTACATTGCTTGAGTCAAAGCTTGCTACGTTGCTTGAGCCAAAGCTTGCTACATTTCTTGAGCCAAAGCTTGCTACATTGCTTGAGCCAAAGCTTGCTACATTACTTGAGCCAAAGTCGCTAACCAATCATGGTCGGCTAAAACGAGTTTTATTTCCATTGGCACTCCACCAATACATAAACAGTAAATCCACACCATCATTATTACAAACATACCCATATATGCTTATAACAATTAAGTGATTTACAGTTCATTTCACTATTCCGAGTTTTATTTCCATTGGAACTCCACCAATACATAAGCAGTAAATACACACCATCATCATTACAAACAAACCCATATATGCTTATAACAATTAAGTGATTTACAATTCATTTCATTATCCATAATCAGAAACATCCACGCATTTTCCATCACAATGCATAAGTTAAAGACTTATCCTTACCTCGGTGAGTGTTGGGTTTGGTTCCTGGTAACTTCGCAAGTTCCACCGACATCGCCGCCAACTTTAGGATCTTTCCACATTCCCACCATATAACACAATGTTAGTCATTTGTTTCCAATATCACATAAACAACTTATATTGCATTATTTAACCATAAGAGATATTCATCATAAGTATACAACCATCTAAAACATGCATATTCATCTCATATTTCAACATTAGAAAGTAACTCATCTTCTACCTCTAGCATTTTACTCATTTTCCCCTTTAACCACATTTTCACTTTAGGGTTTTGAGGTTTTTATGAATCAACCCCCAAACCCTTTCCATTCTTGAAATAATAACTCTAAACCAAGAGTTTACAAGATAAAAACAACATAAAACGAACCATAACTCGAAAGGATGAGTTTCCATGGTTTCTCTCATTTTGAGAAGAGATCCAACATACCCAAAATAAGTTTCAAAGGGAAGAAAAGAGTTAGAATCAAGAGCTTTACCTTTTCTCAAGCTTCTAAATGACTCACAAGCCTTCTTGCTCTTGAAAAAACCCTTTTCTCTCACTTCTCTCTAGGTTAACCCTCATAAATGTGTTTGGGGTTCCCTATTTAATGTAACTGTGTCGGGTCCTCGCTTAAGCGAGCTCATTCTCGTTCAAGCGAGAAAATCCCGCCCAATTTAAAAACTCAGATCTGACCCTCTCGCCCAGGCGAGGGAACTCTCGCCCGGGCGAGGCATCTCTCGCTTAAGCGAGGATCTTACAGCCTCGACATCTCCAAAATATCACATTTCCTCGCCCAGGCGAGCCAATCTCTCGCTCAGGCGAGACCACTCTCGCTCAAGCGAGAATACTTCCGTATAGCCCAGGATTTCACCCTCCCAGTTGAGCCTTCCTCGCCCAGGCGAGAATCCCTCGCTCAAGCGAGAATCTCAGGACTGATACTATAATTTTAAAGACTTAAATTTAGGGTGTTACATTTATTACTTTTTTAAACTCAATTTTGAACTCAAACAACTGAAATTCTCTCTTTAAAAGACTGTTAAAATATTGATGCACATTTCTAGAAGCTTCCACATTTGTGTAGATACAAGTAGTGGTGTTATATCCTAAATCTAGAATTATCCTAAGCTTCTAGTAGATTCCATTATAGGTGTGTAGAAAAATAATTATAGAACACTCTAGAAACCTTGAGACAATGTAGGCTAGAAATGCATGGAACTTTCTAGTCTTTCCTAGGTGTTGTAGAAAGCCTATAAATAGGCATTCACCCTTCGTTTGTGTAGTATGCAATGTAATGCATGTATTGTAGCCAAAGCTTCCAAGCTATTCCAAATACAATATCTATTGTGTATTCCTATTCTAAGCTAATTAAGTTTGGCAATTTCTATATCTCATTCAATTTCAAAACTTTGTTTCTATCACTACATCTATTATATTTCCTGAAATACTATACGTGACATCAGAGCTACGTTTCGATCATACACTAGGCGTAGAATATCATTTTATACATATTGAGCTATGGCTAGCACTATTCAATCATCATCTATTCCTATTCCAATTTTCTCTAGATAAAACTATGATTTTTGGAGCACAAAAATGACTACTTTCTTCAGGTCTCAAGATTTATGGGACATTGTAGAAGAAGGATTCACTACTCTACAGACTATGTTAACTCTTACTGCGACTCAGAAAAAGGAGTTGAAAGAGAATGTGCAAAAAGATGTAAAGGCATTATTTATTCTACAACAAGCCTTGGCGGAGACTATCTTTCCAAGAATAATGGGAGCTACAAGTGCCAAAGAAGCATGGGATACACTAAAGGATGAGTTTCATGGCAGTGATATGGTACGCATCATTAAACTTCAAACTCTTAGACGTGAGTTTGAATTACTTAAAATGAGAGAGTCTGAGACTATAAAAGACTATTATTCTAAAATAAAAGAAATAGTCAATCAAATTAAAGCCTATGGGGAAACATTCTTGACAAAAGAAATGTTGAGAAAATTCTAATTTCTATTCCCAAAAAATATGACTCAATAGTTACTACAATTGAGCAAACCAAAGATATGTCTACTCTATCAGTGACAGAGTTAATGGGCTCTCTAGAAGCTTATGAGCAAATATTGAGTAGGCATGGTGAAGGTTCACTAGAAAATGCATTTCAATCAAAGCTCAGGCTAAGGTCTCAAAATAAAGAATATGAAAGAAGAAATAATAATGGTGCGGAACATTCTAAAAACAAAGATATTTCTAAAAATTTCTTTAGAAGCAAGGAGATTTCTAAAGATCTCTTTAGAAACAATCAAAACAAATATCCTCCATGCAGAATTTGCAAGAGATCAGACCATTCAGAAAAATATTGTTGGCATCGAGAAAAGCCACAGTGCCAATATTTAAAAAGATTCGGGCACTCAGAGCAAAATTGTTGCAACAAAAATAATCACCAGGCCAATTTCACTGAAGAGTGTGAACATGTCCAACAACTATTCTATGCCAACCAACTCTTTAGTCGTGATAAAGAAGAAAATTGGTATCTGGATAGTGTTTGTAGTAACCACATGGCTAAGGATGGGAGCATTTTCAGAGATATTGACGAGTCCGTCAAAGTACAAGTTCGATTGGGTAATGGCACCATGGTGGAGTCCAAAGGCAAAGGCACTGTCATGGTGGAGACAAAGTCAGGTACGCAACTTATCAAAGATGTCTTATTAGTTCTCAATCTTAAAGAGAATCTCTTGAGTATTGGCCAAATGATGGAGAAAAGCTACTCTCTCCACTTTGAGGGAGATACATGCAATATATATGACAACAATAGAAAGCTTGAAATAGCCCAAGTTAAAATGGAGAAAAGAAATAGAAGTTTTCCAATAACTTGGAAATATGCTAATAACATTGCCATGAAGGTGCAAGTTGATGAATCATGGGTATGACATCGAAGATTTGGCCATATAAACAATCAAGCCTTAAAGCTATTATATCAGAAAAGGATGATGAGAGATCTTCCATGCATCCAAGATAATGAAGGAGCATGTGAAAGATGTCTACTTGGGAAACAACTCAAACTACCATTTTCAAGTGGGAAATCATGGAGAGCAAACAGGTACTTCATCCTTTTCATTAATGATTTCTCTAGAATGGCATGGGTCTACTTTATGAAAGAAAAATCAGAAGTGTTTGGAATATTCAAGAAGTTCAAGGCCTTCATTGAAAAGCAAAGTGGGAAGCATATAAAAGTACTCAGAAGTGATCGTGGCAAAGAGTAAAACTCTCGTGAGTTTGATAAATTTTGTGAGGATGAAGGCATCGAGCGTCAACTCACAGTTGCATACACTCCATAACAAAATGGGGTGTCTGAAAGGAAAAATCCCACAGTCATGGAGATGGCTAGATCGATGCTCAAGGAGAAAGGTTTGCCAAATACTTTTTGGGCTAAAGCAGTTTACACAGCTGTCTACATAATGAACAGGTGTCCAACAAAGGCAGTCGAAGGTAAGACTCTTATCGAAGCTTGGAGCGGTAGAAAGCCATCAGCTAAACATCTAAGAGTCTTTGGATCCATTTGTTACATACATGTCCCAAAAGAAAAGAGACACAAAGTAGAAGACAAGCCGATAAGAGGCATCTTCTTGGGATATAGAACACAGTCAAAAGGCTATCGGATATACAATATAGAAACGAAGAAACTTATCATCAGTAGAGATGTTAAAGTAGATGAAAGTACATCTTAGAACTGGAATGAAGGAAAGATTGAGTGACACAACATCTCCACACCCACGCAGCAACCACAAGTAACAAGAGAAGTGGAAGAAGCGACAGAAGATCCAGGTACGCCGACTACACTCCCATATGAACTATCTTCCCCAGATTCTTCTCCGAGACGAATAAGATCTTTGGTAGATATATATGAGACATGCAACTTGGCCATAGTTGAACCTGAAAGCTTTGAAGAAGCATCAAGGCAAGAATTATGGGTCAAGGCAATGGAAGAAGAGATAAAAATGATCGAGAAAAACAATACATGAGAACTAGTAGATTGTCAAAAAGATAAAGACGTCATTGGAGTAAAATGGGTCTATAAAATAAAGCTCAATACTGATGGCACTATACAGAAGCACAAAACGAGACTAGTAGCTAAGGGCTACACTCAACAACCAGGAATTGACTATAATGAGACATTTGTGACACCATAGATTTTAAAGTCATTAAATTATAGTATCAGCCTTGGGAGTCTCGCTTGAGCGAGAGAATTGTCGCCTGAGCGAGAGAGGCTCACCTGGGAGGGTGAAATCTTGGGCTATACTGAAGGATTCTCGCTTGAGCGAGAGTTGTCTCCCCTGGGCGAGAAAAGTGGCATTCAGGACCTATCGAGGCTGTAAGATCCTCGCTTGAGCGAGAGGACCCTCGCTTGAGCGAGAGTTGCCTCGCTTGAGCGAGAGCTGCCTCGCTTGAGCGAGAATCCCTCGCTTGAGCGAGAGCGTCAGATCTAAAATTTAAAAGAAATGCGGGATTATCTCGCCTGAGCGAGAATGGGCTCGCTTGAACGAGAACCCGACAATTTCACTTTAAAATAGAAACCCCAAACACATTTTAGGGTTAGAAATTGAGAGAGAAAAGAGGAGAAGGTGATTTTGAGAGCAAGAACTCGTGGGAATCATCTAGAAGCTTGAGAAGAGGTAAATCTCTTGATTCTAACTCTCTTTCTCCCTTTCAAACTCGTTTTTGGGTGTATGGATCTCTTCTCAAAGTTTGAGAAACCATGGAAACTCTTCCTTTAGAGTTATGGTTCGTTTTATGTTATTTTTCCTCGTAAACTCTTGGTTTAGAGTTGGTATTTTATGAATGGAAAGGTTTTGTGGGTTTATTTATGAAAACCCCAAAACCCCCAAAATGAGAATATGAGTAAAAAGAGAAATGGGTGAAATGTTAAATATAGAAGAATAGTTTGTGCTCTAATTTTGATATATGAGATAAATATGTATGTTTTAGATGTTTGGAACTCGTATTGAAGTAGTTTTGGAAACCTTGAAAATATGTGAATCTCTTGTATGTTTGAATATGAAATATGAGTCGTTTAAGTGTTATTTTGAATAAATGACTGACATTGTTGTTATTGGTGGGAATGAGGAAAGATCCTAAGGTTGGAGGAAATCGCGGAAGAGACTTTTAAAGTTACTCGGAACCAACCCCAATGCTCACCAAGGTAAGGGATAAGTGTTTTTAACTTATATGAGCTGATGCGAATCAGGTATGGGAAAGAGGTAATATGTTTGTAAGAATATTGTGGTTATCCTACCTGGAGTGGTAGTGGTTTATTATTGCTATCCTACCTGAGGTGGTAGTGGATTATTGTCGTATCCTACCTAGAGTGGTAGTGATTTATTATTGTTATCCTACTCGAAGTGGTGATGAATTATTGTTGTCCTACCCGGAGTGATAGTGGATTATTGTGAACTAGACCTGCCCGATGTGGTATGGAGAATGAACTAGACCTGCCCGATGTGGTATGGAGAATTAACTAGACCTACCCGATGTGGTATGGAGAATGAACTAGACCTGCCCGATGTGGTATGGAGAATTAACTAGACCTGTCCGATGTGGTATGAAGAGTAAACTAGACCTGCCCGATGTGGTATGGAGAATAAACTAGACCTGCCCGATGTGGTATGAAGAATTAACTAGATCTGCCCGATGTGGTATGGAGAATTAACTAGACCTACCCGATGTGGTAGAGGATTATCCTGGTGGGAAAACTCGTTGATTACGAATGAGGAGAAATGAACATGTTTGGAATAAAAGTAATATGCATGCTATAGAATATATATTATGGGATATATACTATAGGGTGAATATGAATTGTGAGAAATGAGTATATTAGGAATGAAAGTAATATGCATACTATAGAATATATATTATGGGATATATATACTATATGGTGAATATGAATGATGAGAAATGAGTATGTTCGGATGAAAGGAATATGCATGCTATAGAATATATATCATGGGATATATACTATAGGGTGAATATGAATAACATGGAAATGGAAGGAAGGAGATACAAATGTTTATAATTATATGTTTGTGATGATAATTTATTCCAATGCTTATTTATACTTAAAATGTGGATTATCGTGTAATGTTAGTGTTGAACTAATGACTTACTCCCTTGTTTTTGTGTGTAGTTTATGATAATCCCATTGTAGGTAAACGAAGGATTTGAGGAGAAGGCTCACTTAGAAATTTTATGCGCTTCCTAACTTGGATTTCTTTATCTATACTTTTGTATTATAGTTGACTAGACACTATTTTGGGATGGATGTAATTCTGATTATGGTAACACTGGATATGTGTAGTTATGGCCATTGTAATTCTTGGAAACCCATAACTAGTTGCATGTGGTAGTTACTAAGGATTAATTGGATGAATTATGTTTTTCTAAAATATGAAGGGTATAGTAATATAACATGATAAGAAGTGGTTTTACGGAATAATCAATGATTGATTAAAGTAAGATGATGAATGTATGCATGAAAGGAGTAAAATAAAGGAAAAATTTTCAAGGGTAGAATTTGGGTCCTTACAACATTTGCACCAGTTGTTCGTCTAGACACTATAAGAGCTCTAATAACTCTTGCAGCAGAAAGAGGGTAGAGCATTTACCAGCTAGATGTCAAGTCCGCATTCCTCAAAGGAGTACTTCAAGAAGATATCTATGTGGAGCAGCCACAAGGGTTCATGAGCAAGGGCAATGAAAGGAAAGTGCTACGATTGAAGAAAGCTCTATACGGCTTGAAGCAAGCTCCTCGAGCATGCTACAGTAGAATTGATAAGTACTTCATCGACAAAGGTTTCAAGAGGAGTAAGAGTGAGCCTACACTATATACATCAAAACCCAAGGTCGGTATGATACTCTAATAGTTTCCTTATACGTAGATGATCTTATATACACTGGAAACAATATAAATATGATAATAAAGTTCAAAGAAGACATGATGAAGACATTTGAGATGACTGACCTAGGCTTAATGCGTTATTTCCTCGGAATTGAGGTAATTCAAAGAAAAGAAGGCATATTCATCTCATAGAAGAAATACACAGAAGAATTACTAAAGAAGTTCAAGATGTCTGAATGCAAACCTGTTGCTACTCCCCTCGTGACTAATGAGAAGCTACAAAAGGACGATGGATCTCCACAGGCAGATGCATCTCTCTACAGGAGTTTGATTGGGAGTCTTCTATATCTCACTACTACTCGATCTGATATCATGTATGCTACAAGTTTGCTATCAAGATTCATGCAAAGCCCAAGTCAAATCCACTTTGGAGTTGGAAAAAGAGTTATCAGGTACTTTCAAGAAACAAAAGAGTTCGATATATGGTATAAATCCATCATTAACTCAACATTACACGGCTACACTGACAGTGATTGGGCAGGTTTGATGGATGACATGAAAAGCACATCAGGTTATGCATTTTCACTTGGATCATGAATATTCTCTTGGGCATCTAAGAAGCAAGCAATCATTGCACAATCAACTGCAGAAGCTGAGTATGTGGCAGCTGTAGAGACGACCAACCAAGCTATATGGCTTAGCCGAATACTCGATGATATGGGAGACCAGGAGACAAAGCCTACGACAATCTATTGTGACAACAAATCGGCGATAGCAATTGCCAAGAATCCAGTCCATCACAACAGGACAAAGCATATCGCAATTAAATATCATGTTGTCAGAGAAGTAAGTGAGAATAAAGAAATAAGGCTCGAGTATTGCAAGACCGAAGATCAAATTGCGGACATATTTACTAAGGCATTACCAAGGCCGAAGTTCGAGCAACTACGATTGTTGCTAGGTGTTACAAAAATGTACATCAAGGAGGAGTGTTAAAATATTGATGCACATTTCTAGAAGCTTCCACACTTGTGTAGAAACAAGTAATGGTGTTATATCCTAAATCTAGAATTATCCTAAGCTTCTAGTAGATTCCATTATAGGTGTGTAGAAAAATAATTATAGAACACTCTAGAAACATTGAGACAATGTAGGCTAGAAATGCTTGGAACTTTCTAGTCTTTCCTAGGTGTTGTAGAAAGCCTATAAATAGGCATTCACCCTTCGTTTGTGTAGTATGCAATGTAATGCATGTATTGTAGCCAAAGCTTCCAAGCTATTCCAAATACAACATCTATTGTGTATTCCTATTCTAAACTAATTAAGTTTGGCAATTGCTATATCTCATTCAATTCCAAAACTTTGTTTCTATCACTACATCTACTATATTTCCTCAAATACTATCAAAGACTCTCAAAGTTGTCCTAAGAATTATATTTTAAAGAGACTTATGAATCCATCCATGTTGGCTAGGTTATTAAGTATTATGTCTTCAGGTTAATTAGAAATGATGTAGATGCTCTTAGTTTGTTATTGCATGTGGTTGATCTTTCTATTTTGAGCCTGGTTATGGTTGGAAATTTGTGGTGTGAGGATTCCCAAATGCTACCCACACTTTATCATTTTGAGAAGTTAAGGTGTTAATCAAAGAGGGTGATTTTGGTGTTGTAGGATGTGTGTGAACCCCTAGGGCATAATTTATCCACAATGCATGATGTGCCTTGGCTTTTGTTCTCATTCTGTTTCAGATATGCTTTGGTGTCAATCACGAAAATTTAAGGGTTTCAGATGTGCTTTAGTGTTCATCTTGACATCATCATTATGCATACGAAATTATTTATTTGTCATATATTGTATGATTGTATTTATGCATTTATATGTTATCTACATATTTGTGTTATACATGTATAGAGGCGCTTACCCTCCAACTTATTATTACAGGTAATGAGGGTTTTGGACGCCTCCTTCAAGACCCCTCCATGTGTGACAGAGACGATACCTCTCCCACCAAAAGAGGTTGAGGTCGGCCAGGACCGAGCAGTTTTTCAAGGAAACATAGACATCAAAAGCACTTTTACCAGCGTTTTTAGACGACCACTCCCCAACCGCTCTACCACTGTCATGCACATTCCCGACAAATAAGATTTACGATGGAGATTTTCATCCCCTCCTCTAGTCATGTTAGGGATAGAGCGCAATGCAGAAGCACAAGATCGGATCAATTAAGAACAAAAGAGAAGCAAGAAAAAATAAGACACAAGATTTTAACGTGGAAAAACCCCCTCAGTGTGAGAGTTAAAAAACCACGGACACTCAAGAGCAAAATTTCACTATATAAAAAGGGAGAGTACAATAAATCCTCTTATAATAACGAGGATAAAGAACAATATTTAATCTTATAAATACTCTCTCAAATGGAACAATAATTCTCACCAAAATGCAGTTATATAAGAAATCTAAAACTCTCTGTAATTTTTGATGTTATGATAATATGTCATAACATTGCCCTTTTATAGACAAGTGAATAAGAGAGAAAAATCTTATAAGATTTAATATACATATGAGAGGCACATACTTCTCAACAATGCAATCAAGAATCTCATTAAATAATATTTAATAAGATTTAATGAGAGACACAAACTTCTCAACAATCTCCACCTTGGCTCGAATTCGGTAAGTTGCTCATCGCCAAATAAAGCCCCGAAGGACGGTCGAATGTTGTAGATAACTTGAATCTTCTCCTCTGTATGTGGGCAAAAATCTGAAGATAACTTGAAATGTGCAGCAAGTGGAGTAGAAACATGTTTGCAATCATTCATGCTAAACATTTCAAGCACTCTCTCAATATACTTCTATTGAGATAAGAGTAGTTTACCAGCTTGGCGGTCCCTGCGAATCTCCATACCAAGAATTTTCTTGGCTGCCCCTTATTCCTTCATCCCAAACTCATTATTGAGTTGAGTTTTCAATTTCCTGATCAAAGACTTGTCACGTGAAGCAATTTACATATCATCAACATAAAGTAACAAGTATATGAAAGATCCATATGGAAATTTTTTGAAATAAATACAGTCATCAAATTGACTTATGTAATAACCTTGCCTAATCATGAAAGAGTCAAACCTCTTGTATCACTGTCTTGGAGCTTGTTTAAGGCCATATAAAGATTTCTTTAATCGGCAGACAAGACGCTTCTTATCAGGAACAATAAATCCCTCGGGTTGTTCCATGTAAATTTCCTCTTCCAACTCTCCATGTAGAAAAGTTGTCTTTACATCAAGTTGCTCAAACTTCAAATCAAATAAATCAACAAAATCAAGCAAAACACAAATGAAAGTATGACTAACAACAGGTGAGAATATCTCATTAAAGTCAATACCTTCCTTTTGATTGAAGCCTTTAACAACTAATCTTGCTTTGCATCTTGGATCTTCAACCCCGGGAATGTCATCTTTCTTTTATAAATCCATTTACATCTCAATGGACGTTTGCCGATGGGAAGCTCTGTTAAAACCCAAGTACCATTCTTATGAAGACTTTCCATTTCTTCATTCATAGCCACTAGCCACTGTGAAGAATCAACACAAGAAACAGCTTCTCTATAGCTGACAGATTCAGCACCATCATTTACCTCTTGTGCTACTGACAATGCATAAGCAATTAAGTTATCACCATCAGTGTGCCTAGTTGGCCTTTTAATTAGTCTTCTAGCTTTGTCTCGGGCAAGACAATAATCATCTTCTTGCTTATGAATATGAGCAGTGGTATCGTCATCACAATCAACATATTGATCATCAATGCTTGATTCATTTGTAGAGGAAGATGGAACATCAATATTAGGAGTTGCAGGCTTTACTATCAAATCCACATTCTCGCTAGTACCTGCATATTACATGTACTAGTAGAAGAAGACACAACAAATTGTTTTCCAGAATATAATAATGCATCCTCGTTAAAAGTCACATCTCTACTAAGAATTAATTTTCGTGACTTTGAATCGGAACACCATAAGCGATATCCCTTAGACTCAGATGAATAACCAAAAAAATATGTGCACTCAACAACTCTTTGAGTTAATTTACCATCATTAACATGTGCATAAGCAGGCATCCAAATAATTTTAAATTGGAATAATCAATAGGATTACTTGACCAAATTTCTTCTGGAACTTTGAAGTCAAGTGTCAAATGTGGAGAACAGTTGACCAAGTAACAAGTAGATGCTGCCTCAGCCCAAAGTTCACGCCGATTCCATAACCCAACATTTGAGAGCATACAACGAGCTCTCTCAAGTAGAGTCTTGTTTATCCGTTCTGCAACACCATTTTGCTGGGGATTCCTTGGAATGGTTTTGTGTCTAGCAATACCATGATTTGTACAGAACTCATTAAATTCACCATTACAGGACTCTAACCCATTGTCTGTTCTGAGCTTCTTCACCTTTTTCTCTGTATGGGTTTCAACAAGAGTTTTCCACTTTTTGAAGTGGAGAAGGTTTCATTTTTATGCCGCAGAAAATAAACCCAAATCTTGCGAGAAAAATCATCAATGATAATCATCATATAGTGGCATCCTCCATGGGAAGGAACTTTAGAAGGCCCCCAAATGTGAGAATGAATATAATCAAGAACGGTGAGTTGCAATAAAGAAACTAACTTTTTTATGTTTCCCAAAAACACAATGTTTGCAAAACTCCAACTTACCAATGTCATGTTTACCAAGATGACCTTTCTTGCTCATAAGGTGCGTGTCTTTTTCACTCATATGGCCCAGACGTATTTGCCATAATTTGGTAACATCATTATCAGGCATTGAAGAAGATACAGCTGCTGAACATGTCACAACAGAGCCTTGCAATACATATAAGTTACCAACTCGATTAGCCTTTAATAATACAATAGCACCTTTCGATACTTTTAGAGCTTCACCTTCAGCTGAATATCTGCACCCGAGAGACTCTAGGGTGCCAAGAGAAATTAAGTTTTGCTTCAAATCTGGAATATAGCAGACATTAGCCAAAGCTCTGACAACACCATCATGAGTCTTGATCTGAACTATACCTATTCATGCAACTTTGCATTGGGTATCATTTCCCATTAAAACAACATCACTGTCAACATGTTCAAAAGTGGTGAATAAGTCCTTATAAGGACACATATGAAAAGTACATCCAGAATCAAGAATCTATTCTATTTTACTCCTCTTATTAGAAGAGACAACATATGAAAGAACATCACCGTCAGAGTCGTCTTTAATATTAGCAGCTTTAGAGGATTGTTGAGATTTTCCTCTTTCTTGTTTTCCTGCTTTTTCTTCAAGATTAAACAATCAGGAATATCATGTCCTGCTTTCTTGCAATAGCGGCATGTTTTGTTGGATTTGCGGCCTCTGGATTTGGATCTGAACTTTTTATAAATGATACTCCCATTTTCTTGAGTTCTACCTCGAACACTTAAGCCCTCACCCTTGTCCACAAAATTAACTTCAAGATCAAACTTTTCTTTGGACAATAAATTAGATTTAACATCTTCAAAGGATAAGGTATCATTATTTTCATACAACATGATTTCTTTGAAGTGTTTGTAGGTAGAAAGTAAAGAGACAACCAACAAATTAAAACAGCTTTGTCTTCATGTTCAATATTTTGCATATCCATAATAATAGAGGTAAAATCATCAAGATGAGTTTGAATAGGAGTACATTCAACCATACGAAAGGTATATAACCTTTCTTTGAGACGAAGCTTGTTTGTGAGACTCTTGGTCATGTATAAGGTTTCTAACTTCAACCACAAAGTCGCAGCGGTTTCTTCATTGGCAACTTCTCGAAGAACCTCCTTAGACAAACAAAGTTGAATTGTTGAAAGTGTCTTTTCATCCAACTCGTCCCATTGGTCATCGGTCATGGAAGTTGATTTCTTTGACTTCCCATCTAAAGCTTTCTTTAATCCGCTGTGGATAAGAACGACCCTCATTTGGACTCGCCAAATAGAAAAGCTAATCTTGTCATCAAACTTCCCAATATCAAATTTAGACATTTTGAAATTCTCAATTGAGTAAGAGCTCTCTGATGCCACTTGTTAGGGATAGAGCGCAATGCGGAAGCACAAGATTGGATCAATTGAAAACAAAAGAGAGGCAAGAAAAAATAAGACACAAGATTTTAACGTGGAAAAACCCTCTGAGTGTGAGAGTTAAAAAACCACGGGCGCTCAAGAGCAAAATTTCACTATGTAAAAAAGGGAGAGTACAATAAATCTTCTTATAGTAACGAGGATAAATAATAATATTTATTCTCACAAATACTCACTCAAATGAAACAAGAATTCTCACCAAAATATACTCGTGTAAGAAATCTAAAACTCTCTGTAATTTTTGATGTTATGATAATATGTCATAGCATTGCCCTTTCATAGGCAAGTGAATAAGAGAGAGAAATCTTATAATATTTAATAAGATTTAATATACATATGAGAGCCACAAACTTCTCAACAATGCAATCAAAAATCTTATTAAATAATATTTAATAAGACTTAATAAGATTTAATGAGAGATACAAACTTCTCAACAAGTCATATTTGATTATACTCCCCATATTTGCGCTCATAGATTCTCTTTTGGTTCTTCTCATTTCTACTACTCCAGCGGTGAGCCACCTCGTGACGTCCTGAGTTCTTAGGTAAGACGTTCCATCGTTCGATTAAAATTGACTTGGGCCAGTGGCCCTTTGGTCATTCTAGGAGTGAAGACTTGTACATGCATGTTCTTGGTGTTCGTTGTCGTCAAGTAGTCATTCGTATCCACCCACCTCTCCTATGAGGGGTATCCCTAAGCACACATCAGGGTCTCCTTCCCATAGAGTGCGAAGGATGATTCCTAGTGGCGAGACTGATATGGGGCTTCAGGGAAAGAGGACCCGATTATCCACTATGTCTATTCTCCCCCACCTGTCGGGCTCAATGTTAGAGATGACATTATCTATATTTCGAGTGATGGGGAGGAACCAGAGGAAGGCTCAGAGGAAACCTCGTCAGTGCTATAACGACCATTTTGATGTATGTCTATACTGGTGTGTTTTGTTGTTGATGTTAGTCTGTGTACACCCAACAGCATAGGGCTTTTTGTGTTATATATATATATACCCTATTTTTAATGGCATGTACTTGAGACGTGGACAATGTTGTTGTTGTATGAGTATATGTTTTACGTGTCATTGGTTAGTTAGTGTTTATAATACAATATAGATATGATAGTAAATATTATGTTCGTTAAAAGAATAATATATGTATGCTATATTTTTCATACATAAGTTATAATTAATCAAGAACGTATTTGACGATCTTGTATGTGACGATACAAAAATGGGTGTTACGCATGAACTCATAAGCTTCTAGCTAGGCACTCTTTATTATTTTGTATTTTTTTTTTCTAATTAAAAATGGGGCTAAGACCCAGACTAAATAATAGGAAAATAATTAAGCACTAGTAATTAAAATATGACTAAACTATAACCCTCATAAAAGTTATATCGGTCTAATTTACTATCACTTTAGAAGTAAATATAATGAAAATTAAAAAGACATTGGTATATTAGTATCAGTGTTGTGATAACCGGACGGTCCGACCGGTTCGATCACTGATCGGACTTGAAAACGGCTCCGTTTTGTAGTCTTAACTGAATGAGTAGTTAGACCGCTTTGAACCTGAGAAATTCCGGTTTGACCGTGCTAAACCCGGTTAAATCGGAATAATCCGGGAAAAAACCGGACGATTCACTTAAAATTTAAAAAAATTAAACATTACTCTAATGTTTTGTTTTATTTCGGTCCAAAAAAAGATAGAAATATATTACTTCAATATAGTTATATAAAATTTTACATTTATAGATAAAAATTATTAATTAGATTTTGTAGCACTACCTTTCTTCCTCATAAGAAGTACTGACAATACAAAAATTAAGGATAAAGGACCAATTAACAATCCTGTTAGTGCAATGACCATTTGGATTGATTAATTGGTTTTTTATGTTAATTTTGTATTTTTAGCACGACATTCATTACTTCTATCCTTATTTATAAATCTTAATGCATGAGATATTCTACAACACTTACCCATAAAATATAAAGTTTCATTGAAAAATCTATAAATATCATACTAAGTCAAATGTCATGTGTTTAATTTCATGAGAGTGACTTATCCCCAAAAGAAACTGATTATACTGATTATATTTTTTTTTTGTATAATCAAAGATATTCCCTCAACCAATGAATAAGGATTTAGGGTGTGTGACCATCTCTCCTACTAAATATCACTCTAGGAATTGAACATTTCACATTTTGATCTATCTAAAAATTTAGTGAAACATTTCACATTTTGATCTATTTAAGAATTTAGTGGAACCTTTCACCACTATATCAACACTTTATTACTAATCTATTTTTAGTCCTCATGACATAAATGAATCAAGTCCATTACTAAAACTCAAAATTCTATTTTCAGAAAGGAAAAAATTATGATCTAGTTATATAGACCAAATTAGAACTTTAATTTTTTTTAGTACTACATTAATTAAGAGTATTTATCACCTGTGGAGAATGAACTAATCTAGTCACTCTTAATAATTATGATTTTAAGAATCAAACTTTATTTTTTTAATCTTTATTGTATTTAGTGAGACCTTACACCACTGTACTAACATAAAATTGAGTATTGATTTGATTAAAAAATATTGAAGGCTTAAAAATTAAAAATGTAAATATATAAAAATTCAGAATGTATTTTGTTCAAAGTTTGTTTATGCTGTTATAACTCTCTAACTGAAAGTGCAAAAACCTCAGAAAGAGAGAGAGAAATTGAGAAGATGAAAATAGAAGAAGTTCAATCAACAAGCAAGAAGCAACGTATTGCTACTCACACTCACATCAAAGGCCTCGGTCTTCAGGTAATTAACCTAACCTAATCTATTCATTTTAGAGAACTTAGTAGGACCAATTTGTAATAGATTATTGAAAAAAGTGATTTTTATTTTGTTTAATCTATTCTGATTGAAAACATTATGGGGGAAGATGAAAATTCTTGGTGGGTTTGGTCTAGGGAGTTTGAGTGAGTGCCTTATTCAATAGGGTTTAGTGAACTTAGCTGAAAAGAGCTTATTTTCATTAAGTTAATAAGATAAGCTAGAAAGAGCTTATGGGAAAGTCATAAGCTATTTTCCTATGTTTATTTTTGTAAGCTGTTTCATAAGCTCAAATTCAAAGAAGTTCTCTATAAGCTGTTTTGAACTTCTTCCCTTTACCAAAATAGAATATAATTTCAGAAGTGACTTTTTCGTATCAAGAAGTGTTTTTTTTAAGAAAAATCTAAACAAATGAGCCCTGTGTTTGTTTTTTTAATTGGTTGGTTTGAGTATTGTGCAGGGGAATGGAAGAGCATTACCACTTGGTGCTGGATTTGTGGGGCAAGAAGAGGCAAGAGAAGCATCGGGTATTGTGGTCGACATGATACGACAGAAGAAGATGGCTGGCCGTGCACTCCTTTTTGCCGGTCCCCCTGGAACCGGAAAGACAGCGTTAGCACTTGGGATAAGTCAAGAGCTTGGAACCAAGGTTTCCTATTTTAATCTCTTTTGTCTTTCTGATTGATTGTCACCCAATTAATCTTGTTCTTGCCGATAACTTTTTTACTACTCTGTAGGTTCCATTCTGCCCAATGGTTGGCTCAGAAGTTTACTCATCAGAAGTAAAGAAGACTGCAGTTCTCATGGAAAATTTTCGACGTGCCATTGGTCTACGTATGAAGGAGAATAAGGAAGTTTATGAAGGAGAGGTTAGATCTTAACTAAGATTGTTGTCAATTTTTGCTTTCAATTTAATATCGTTGATGCCAAGTCCTGATGTGTTGCTAGTCTTGTGTTAGGTAACTGAGCTAACTCCGGAAGAAAATGAGAGTGCTACGGCTGGTTATGGTAAAAGTGTAAGCCATGTGGTTATTGGATTGAAAACAGTGAAAGGAACCAAGCAATTGAAGTTGGACCCAACCATATATGATGCCTTGATTAAAGAAAAGGTAAGGTCTTTAATTTCCTTCCCTTTCCTTTTGTTCTTACGTATCTCTGTGTGTACGGTTGAGTGTAATATTTGTGTCAACTAATCTGAATTCGGATTTGACAGGTAGCTGTTGGGGATGTTATATACATTGAAGCGAATAGTGGAGCTGTGAAACGGGTGGGCCGAAGTGATGTTTTTGCTACAGAGTTTGACCTTGAAGCTGAAGAGTATGTCCCACTTCCTAAGGGAGAGGTTCACAAAAAAAAGGAGATTGTTCAGGTATTTGATTTCCTTTGAAGACTTTATGCTTCTGAAGATTTGCTAATTTAGGATATAATCATAATTATAACTATAACAATTACATTTAAATCTGCAGTATTTGGTCATGTTCAAAACTTTGATGATAGGTTTCGTATCTGAATGTAAATGTTATTTTCAGAGACATCACTTTTAAAGTTCTATTTCAAGTTTATCCTGCAACCTATTCAATGTAGATGATAATGCCTTAGGAGATAGTTTGTTTGGGTAATGTTTTTTGTCTGTTTCAGCCTTCAGCTCTTTCTGAGTATGTTTAGAATTTAAGCATTGCAAGGATCTGATATCGAGCTACTAAAACAAAGCTTTTCAAACTACTTTAGAGGAATAAGTTTGGAGGAAATATATCAGAATACCTTAAGAAGTCTCTCTGCAAAGACTTGTAGTTTAACTTGGAGTAGCAATCTACTTTTAGTTCGTTCATTTTGTTGTGATTGTCGAATATCTTGCACTTATTAAAGTGAAGACGTGTCATACTGTTATGAGGGTATAGAGCAGACTTAAACATAGTTTCTGTGGTGATCACATTTGTTTTCAGAATACTAAAACGTTTTTGGATAACATTTGTAAAGAAAACTATTCTAAGGTTTAGACTATGCTGGAATGTGCTTTAGACACTAGTTTGAGATTACTAATTTCTCACTGTGATTTGGACTGTCTTATAATTTAAGGATGTAAGCCTTCACGATCTTGATGCTGCCAATGCACAACCTCAAGGTGGGCAAGATATATTGTCTCTTATGGGTCAGATGATGAAACCCCGGAAAACAGAAATCACTGACAAGCTAAGACAAGAAGTTAACAAGGTATTGTCATAACATGTGACACATGCTAAATAATTGTTTTGCTTAATTAATCATGAATAGTCTAAAAGTGAGTTTCTTCTTAGCAATTTCCTCAATTGCTTTCAGATATCCTTGGGCATATTACTGATTCTCGAGTTTTATACATTGAATTGAAATTGGTGATTAACAAAGTCATGCTTGTAATTGCTACCAAATAGAACTATAGAAGAGGAGGGATACTGCAATTACAAGAGGGTAACTTTGTGTTTACTAATATGTTTATGTTGGTGACAGGTTGTGAACCGATATCTTGACGAAGGTGTAGCAGAGCTTGTCCCTGGAGTTTTATTTATTGATGAGGTGATTTCGTCTGTTCATTACTACTTTTTCACATATCATGTCTTCAATTCTATTGCTAGTAACTAACCAAATTTTGGATTCTTCTTTGCAGGTGCATATGCTAGATGTGGAGTGTTTTTCCTATCTGAATCGTGCTTTAGAGAGCTCCCTATCTCCTATAGTAATCTTTGCTACAAATAGAGGAATATGCAATGTGAGGTATGGAACTAATATATTGCTTTTAACAAAGCTTTGGTTTAGTGGTAAGTTTGAAGAAACCAAATGAATGAAATATGAAAATAGGCAACTTGTCATTTTCATTCTGTGTGTCATTATCACCGCAGGCATTGCATGGTTCTTTAGTTTGTTAATCAGCAACAAAAACAACTAAGTCTTTGTCTCACTAGGTGGAGTTGGCTATCTTTAGTTTGTAATCAATGTTCCGAATTCTCCTTAACATTTTATTCTATGACAATGATGCATACAATTAAAATAATTGAAGAATATATATCTTATTGATTTGATTCCATTTACTTTTACAGAGGGACTGATATGACCAGTCCTCACGGCATTCCTGTTGACCTGTTGGATCGGTTGGTGATCATTCGAACACAAACCTATGGTCCTGCTGAAATGATACAGGTAACGGGCTTCATCCATCTTTGGAATAGCCTATCAATGTGTTGAAGTCTTTATATTTTGAATGTAGTAATACATGCTTCTTACCGGTGGAACAGATTCTAGCTGTTCGTGCTCAAGTAGAGGAACTGGTTGTCGATGAGGAAAGTTTAGCTTTCCTTGGGGAGATTGGACAACGGTCATCTTTAAGGTCCGCTCTATAAATTCGCGGCTCTCAAATGCTTTTCTTTCCTATATTACTTTAATCATACATCTTGTTCATCAGGCATGCGGTTCAGCTTTTATCACCTGCCAGCATTGTTGCAAAATTGAAAGGCAGAGACAAAATAAGCAAGGTAATTATGAAATGATTTTTCATTTTTGTGCCAAAAAATGCTGGTGTAGAAATAAATAAAAAACAAACAAGTTTTCGTAGGAAAATAGCCTCTCTGCTTGCGGGGGTAAGGTTGCGTACATCCACCCTCCCTAGACTCTACTAAGTGGGAGCCTCGTACATTGGGTATGGACGGATCTTGGATAATAAATTCACCCTTATACGTATGATCAACTAAACGTTATAACTTGTTTCTATTGTGACATTTATAGACGGATATTGACGAAGTTAGTTCACTATACTTGGATGCCAAGTCATCAGCCAAGTTACTTGGAGAGCAGCAGGAAAAATACATCTCATAATATCACTTTTAGTCTGTTACAATGGCTGCTACTTCTCTATTCTGTTTGGTGCATGGCTTGGATAATTTTGGTTTGAAGAATACTACTACCTGTGAATATTGTCATTTGATGGTAGTTAGACAAATTGACTTTAATTGATGGTTTTGGGATTATTTTTTCATAACATTCTGAGAACTGAAAAGGCAACATGAAAATCCTTATACTACTACTATATTTTGTTTTGTGTATAATAGTCTATCATTTTATCACTTCATTGTATTCTTCTACAACTTTTGAATGGTTTTTGGAATATTTTAGGATGTGGTTATCATTTATTATTTGCATGTATTATCACAATATATGCCATGCTTGATCCTCATAATGCAATTCAAAAAAATATTCATAATTAAAGATAGCCTTAATAACACTTTTGATCCTTCTGATTTTCTGTATGGGGGTAGGAATGGGAACGAGTTGGGTCGGGTTTGTGCTTACCCAACTCGAACCCGAAATCTAAAACTCGAACTTGAACCTAAATTAAGCGGGGTTGGAAACAATGATACCATCTCGAACCCGAACGAAACATATATTTATATATATATATATAGCTTATATATATAAGTTATATATATATATATAAAATTTATATATGGGGTTTGATAACATGATCCCATTTCATTAAGAATCATGTTAGTATTGTGTACCTAATTATTTCGACAAAAATAGCCTTACTTGCTCAACAAAAAATAAGGCATATGTCAAGGTTATTTTAGTAAACAATCTTTATTAAAATTAAAAATAAAAAATTAAAAAAATCAATATCCTCTCACTCAAACCCTTTAAACCTATCTCATTAATAATTTCACTCATAATGCACTCAACATATCTCAAATCTTTCTCTCAATTTCTTCAATACTTTTTTCTCTTAAATCTCTTTCATCCTCATTCATTTTTAATTCCCTGAACTCCCAGAGAAGAAATATTTCACTGGAAACACAAGCACTCTCATAACCACTCGCTTCCGCCGCCACTGTCGCTGCCGCCGCAGCCACACCCGCTGTCGCCGCAACCACACCTGCTGTCGCCACAGCCGTTGTTGCCGCAGCCGCTGTCGCTGCGGTTGAAGAATGAGATGGGTTTGAGGGTTTGGGATGAGAGAATGAGATTTTTAATTGCTTTTACTAAAATAACCTTGACAAACACTTATGTTGGTTTAAAAAACGAAGGTTATTTTTGTCCAAATAATTGGTACATAATGCTAACATGATCCTTAATGAAATGGAGTGGGATCATCTTAGCACACCCATATATATATATATATATATATATATATATATATTTATGTGTAATTTTATAATATTAATCGGGTTCGGGCGGGTTCGGGGTAGGGTATTAATGATACCAAACCCGAACCTAATCACAACGGGTTTTTTCCCGTTAAATTCGGGCAGGTACTTTTGAGTTCGGTTTTCATTGCTATCCCTATATGTGGGTAAGCAAAAAAAAAATAACACTTTTGATCTCTAACTTTTCTGACAATTTAAATCAACAAAGGTCATATTTTTAACCCATGGATTAAATTTGATAAATTAGATAACTTAAAGGACTAAAACAGCTTAAGAAAAACTAGGAGATGAATATAACAAGATAAAGGACTAAAAGTAAAAGTTCAATTAAAGCTTATAAAATAGTCAACACTAATTTTGTATTTGGTATTTTATATTCTGGTGCACATGACCTATGGAATATTTCAACATGCACATTTAATATTTCAACTTGATTATCATCATATAGTAAAATATTAAAGTTGACCATACACCAAAGGGTAATGAAATTAAATATCTCTTTGTCTTACAATCTGGTTTCTCTATCTAGCAATGTTTGAGAAACTTAGATGGAGAACTCTTCTGAACTGAAATTAACCCAAAAATGGATAAAATACATTGCAGATGGTAGTGTTGGTCATGAAATTGAGGCTTCAAGTACAAAGGGTATCAGAGTAGTTAAGGCACACAAAGGTTTCATCCTTTGTGATCTCACTATACACAATGGCTTATTGGTATTAATTAATATTTTATCATTCTACGAGCAGTTATCTGATACTCATTATGCTATTCAAGTAGGAGTTTTGTTTATTTTCTGCATCCTTTTATGTTGTATAAATAATTTTTTTATTTTTGCATAATAAAGAATAATATTACTTGTTGCTATTATGTATTTATAGGACCAAAATGGAAATTGGTATGTGGGAGAAATAGCAACATTAGTTGACACCATAGGTGCTTGGGCTCTTCATTTCACCATGTCACTCTTGATTTCACTATATCATATTACTCCACACCAAAAATTCAGGTCCACTTCTACTCATTTTCACATTAATCTTATTCCAATTGTTTCACTCATATTCAACAATGTTTTAAATTGTCATTGTAAAGACTCTAAAAACCACAAAATCACGGCCCTACAATATTATGTTTTAAATTGTCGTTGTGATTATGCTATGTTTATCGTAATTGTCGGAAAATGTTGTTGTTGCAACTACAAATATCGTTGTAGAGACTCTAAAACCACAAAATCGCAGCCCCACAATATTGTGGTTACAAGAGTTTTCGCAACAATATCGTAGCCACATTTTCTCGTAATTGCAGTAAAGGTAATCGCGACTACAGCCACAATTTACATCACTAATTGCGGCCATAATTGCATATATATATATATATATATATATATAGTTTGTTTTTGTTAACATGTCTAATTTAAATGTTAATGATAGGAAGAGATTGAAGTGATGGCAAAGGCTAAAGGAAAGAAAGATGAATTAACATCTCTAATTGTAAAAGTTAGGAAAAAGGAAAATGGAGAAATGGTTGCTTTGGGAAAGCTTTGGATGGTTAGAAGAAAAGCAAGATACCAAGAGAGTAAACTTTAACTTCTTTTATTGCATTACTATTTATATCTATTTACTATCTTTTGTGCTATGTTCCTTAAATTTGATATCTCTTGTAATTGGGTGAGTTGTTTGGAATTGTTCTTTTTCTCATTTGAATGTAGGATTTAAATTTCTAGAAAGTGTTTTAGAAGAATAAGAGTCTAGAAAATGTGATTATCATCATGTTTTATACAATAATTCAGTATTTTAAATTGTAGTTGCAGTCACGTTTGTTGTTATATTTATTATAATTATGGATAAATGTGGTCACAATTGTGAGTATGATGTCATTGAGACTCCCAATATTGCATTATTGTGGCTACAATTGTAATTGTGAAATACAGTTTAAAATATTTGTTGTGAAATGCAGTTTAGATTGTGATGTGAATCGAATCCTTTATTTTTTGGTCATTCTAAGAATCTAGTTGGGCCTTACACAACTAGATCAAACTCGTTGTTGGCCAGAGACTATGAATATTCCCTCTTTATTTTTATGCCACACCTACCTACTTCACCAACATATTGTAATTTTCATTCTCATTCTCTAACCTTTCTACTTCATTATCAAAGCATGGGTAACTGAGTGACATTGTTAACTTAACAGTGCTTTTTTTATGAGATAGTGACATTAACTTATGATATAATTTAACTTAATTTTTATATTTTTTAGATGACAAAAATTTATGTTTTAAAAGTATCAAAGGTAGTACACAATGTTGATGTCATTCTAGATTATGGGTATTTTTCTTTTGGTTTTTGTTCATGTTTTCTCACTAATTTTTCTTACAACCATACCCTTAATTCTCACTTACATTGAATTTGAGTTTTAGAGGGCGATAACTCTTAAGTTTTCTTTTTCCACATTCATTTGTCTTCGAAAATCGTTAATGGACGCTTAAAAATCAATAAATTTCATGATGATAAGTACAAATATAACTAGGAAGAAATGGGTTTGGTCAGCAACAAGAAAAAAATAGATGAAAGAAAACGGACTAGTCTAAGTCTATCTCTATAAAACAAGGACTATACCATTTTTTTTACCTAACCAAAAGACTTTTACAAAACATTGAATATTATATTTGTTGGATTTATTGAAGTGTAAAATTTCACATTAGATATGAGAGAATGAGTAAAAGAATTTATAAGTATAAAAGGTTTATAGGAATCTCTTAAAGTTTTGCTTCAAAACATGGTGTCTTATTTGTAGTTTTCTACTCTTCTCATATCCTGGTAACAATGGAACTCTATACGGAGGTTGCGGGTCGCACTAGTCCATCAATATTAAATTTTTTGAGGAAAATCTCAATTTCTAAATACTGATTGATAGGCCATGAATATAATATAATATTTTCTTAGTAATGGAAGCAAAAGGAATGATGATCTAGTTTTGTGAGCATCTAAAACAACTATATCCCTGTAATCAATAAGTTTATGGATCATTATTATCAAATATTGTTTTTAGAATATTAAATATTTTAACCTTTTCAATTAATACTTTTAAGTTTTAAAAAGAAATCAAATTATTAAGAGCATATTTAACTATGCAATTCTCTTGAATTGTATTTTATGGACCCTTCCATATTACCTTTTTATTTTATTTTTTTAATTTAAGAAACTCTAAGAACTCTACACTTTAATTGTATAATTCTTAAAAAGTTCATCAAATAGGTGAGAAAAAGAAATTTCTCATAGTTTCTATATATATGGGAATAATGTACCTCTTGATGTGAAGAGATAACTCCCCTCCTTACACCAATTGCAGTGATACGTGTCTCTTCATTTTTTATTTTTTATTTTTTTTAAGAAACAGTGAAAGGAAAAGTCATCAGTTTCAAACCACACCAGCAACAAATCAAAGTCTGGTTCTAAAGGGCGAGCATCGGAATTGGAATTGGAATTGGAATATCTGTCGAGTTCTGGATTTGTTGTGACATATGTGAGAAATGGTTCCATGGTAAATGTGTGAAGATCACTCCTGCCCTTTTCTTCTCCCACTAGAAACCAAAAGTTTTATATCATTTCCTTCACTATCACCCACTTGCATTCCATACCCAAATTATGGTGGTCTATTAAAGTATGCAAATTTGTGAGTTAATATGTGGAGTTGTGAGAGAATATGCAAATTTAAGAGATGGAGAAAGAGGAAGGAAATGTTGTGAGCAAATGAGAAGTGGAAGAGAAGAAATAAAAACAAAATATAAAAAATAAAAAGAAAATGAAAAATAAAAAATGAAGAGACACGTGTCACTGTGCTATATATATGTATGTATATATATATTTATAGAGAATAATGTATATCCTCATATTAGGAGATAACTTATATCCTTCAGCCAGTAAAAGAATGACATGTGTATTGTTTTGTTTAGTTTTAGAAATATTTTTGTAGAAAATGATTAAATGGTACACATGTCACGATTTTAGTGGATAAGGAGATGATTTATCTCCTTATACTAGGAGATACATTATTCTCATATTTATATGTATGTATATATATGTATGTATATATATATAGGGGTTTGCTAACATGATCTCACCCCATTTCATGAAGGATCATGTTAGCAATGTGTACCCAATTATTTGGACAAAAATATTCTTCGTTTTTTAAATCAATGTAAGTCTCTGTGAATGTTATTTTAGTAAAAACAATTAAAAACCTAATCCTCTCATCTCAAATCCCCCAAACCCTCAAACTTATCTCATTCTTTTGTCTCCACACAAAAACACAAACCTCTTCACTCCCTTACCCACTTTCTCCATCCTTCTATGGTTACCCTCCAAACTCATATCATTCTTCAATATCTTTGCCTCCACACAACATAACGATTTCCTCCCTCGTCGGTTTCCTTCACTCTGGTTTCGACCCAGTGCCGCTGTCCAGTCCCAACACTGTTGTCTACGTTCCACTGTGCAGTCCCAACATTGTTGTCTATGTTTCACACCAAGCAGCATATGCATAAAAACAAGAGCAACAACATCTTCCAGAATAAGCCTATTCTAGTTAAAATGAACTTTTCCACTTATGTCCATGTCATCTCCATACCAAATGCCACGGCGATTTGATGATACCTCAAAGAATCCGTTGACTTGTACACTAAGTCCAGATCTAACAGCAGTGGGAGAAAGCCGAATGCCTGACCAGTCCTGAGAACACTGTTCTGCAAAAACCATACATGGCAATATCAGACAATCAGGCATCAACCATGGAGATGAAACACCAATGAAGAACAACATAAAAGCAAGTGGAAAATATGATTTACACTGCAATTGTCATTTCACCAAAACTAAAAGGTCACCAGTTGTGTGTCATCTTTTATTTAATAAGTCATATGCAAGAAAAATGTTTACTAATGGAGGGCCACTCTCAGTGACACCATGAAGACCTGGACAAGCCTTCAATTTTTACTTCCCTTCTGCAACTTATTTAAAGAATTAGCATACCATTCATGTTAAAGTGACTAAATTAGTGTAGCTGCTTTAGTTTTTTGTTTTATTTTCGTTTGCCTCTCATTCAAGTTTTTTGTTTTATTTCCTTTTGCCTTTCATATTTTCTGTTTTATTGAGACTTCTGCCATAAATTAAGGGGTTTGAAATATATGAGAGATTTAAAGTTTCAGGAATAAACTTTTTTCTCTTCCCTTGGTAGCTTAGACGACAAGACAGTCTCTTATTAGTGTATCTAGTTCTCTCTCGCCTGCACTTCTATTTTCCAAGTATCTCTTGCAAAACACTTATATGACTTAAAGGGTTTGATTCAGTCATGTTGGTATTTGAAAAAGATCCACTCACTTCATTTACTACAATATACATCAGTAATAAAAAATAACAAAACAATGCAGCACAAGTGGTATGCTAATTTCTCTGTTTTCCTCTCAGTTTCAACTCCACATGTTGCCTCGGTTAATGGAGGGCAATTTACCTTGCACATTGCTAACTATTCCATTGTACTATTCCATCCAATTTAGGTCATGATTCAAGCCAAGTCCATAACCTTTTTCTAAATTAATATCATCACATACAAATTAATATCACAATACACTCAAAATAGAGTGATGCAACCTAAAGATATTCACACAGGCCCACTAAATTACCTATTTGGCTGAATGACTATGTTATGGATTAGAAGGGGACAATTGTAGGTTTATTTTATGTCTTGGCTAATGGACAGTTGTATGTTTTACTTTATGTCTCTTAAAATTCTCTTTATGTAAGATCACACCAAATGTAGAGTGTAGATCATTTGAAGTTATTTCATTTTTCCTTTATAAGTTGTGCTGAAATGAATGAAGATGATATGAAAATTGAATGTTAAATTTAAATTTCTCTTATTTTTACAAGTTCTTAGTCTAATTAGTCTCTTCTAGTAAATTCATCCTAACATTTTGGTGTTTTCATTCCTTCCCAATGCCTCCAAAAAAACACACAAAAGGAGCCAGAAGATTTTGTCTCCCATTTACTAATGGAGAAGTTAAGGGAGAATCAAGAGCAACAAGATACGAGACATGCAGCAATTACCACAGTCTTGCATAACATCACATACCGTTTGGCGGAAATAAGGTTTGTTCCCCCTATTCCACCAGCACCTCTTCCCACCTCCCCCCTTCATGCTTCTTCTTCCCAAGTCACTCACACTCCACAAAACCCATCCATTCCTCCACCCAACCACACACATCAGCCCCATCCCCTATACACGCCACCACCACAACCATACCCTCAATCACCAACCCAAACTACATGCAAGGAGACGCCTCTCCATGATTTCATTTTACATGCAAGGAGACGCTTTAGGTTGGTTCAAATGGATGTTCCACAATTTTCAACTTTCATATTGGAATTCATTTACTAGAGATTTGGAAACCGGTTTTGGGCCCTTTTCTTATATCAACTATCAAGCAGAACTGTTCAAGTTAAAACAACTGGGAACAGTGGCAGACTATCAAAAACAGTTTGAAACACTGTGTAATCGGATTTGGGGGTTATCCCAAGAAGTCATTCTCAATTGTTTTCTATCTAGTCTACTGTGTAACATCCCAAAATTTACAATTCCGAATATAGTGGATATCAGGAAGTCTGGGAGCTACTGGGTGATTCTCGCTTGAGCGAGAGGATCTCGCCCAAGCGAGGGACTCAGTGTTATTCCTAGGTATTTTCCTGGAATTCTCGCTTGAGCGAGATGGAGCTCGCTTAAGCGAGGGAGAGGCGTGGCTACTAGAAGAATCTCACCTGAGCGAGAGGGAGCTCGCTCAAGCGAGAGAGTGGTGTTGCCACTGGACAAATCTCGCCTGAGCGAGAAATTGTCGCCCAAGCGAGAGCATCAGTTCCTGAATGATGCCAAGGGTTGTGGGTCCTCGCCCAAGCGAGCCTACCCTCGCTTGAGCGAGAGTCTAAAATCTGATAACCTAAAATAGACGTCCCAAGTGAGGATAAGGGTTATTTTTTGAAAAACAAGAGAAGAGGAATGGTTTGAGGAGTAGTGCACCCTTAGAGTCAAAGAGGAGACCGGAGAAGAGGTAAATCGCTTAACCTAGCCTCTCTTATGGTTGAATGTCATCGTTTTGAATGGGGTTTCTTCTCTATGTTTTGGGGTAAAACCCCATAAACCCTCTCTTTACATTTTGGTCCGTTTTGCTTTGGAAAACCTTGTAAAACTCATAGATGATGAGTTGTTTTCGAAATGGGTGTGTGGGAAGTTGTTTTCAAAACCGTAGAGTCATGGCAACATTAGGGAAACCTCTATGTTGAAGATGAAATGAATGGATAATGTTTTCTGGTGTTGTAGGATTATTGGTTAGTATTATTAGTATTTTGATGTGTAAATTGATATGTTGTAATTGTGTTGTATTGGGTTGAAAGACCCTAAGGTTGGAGGAGACGGCGGAGAACACAACTAAGCTTTAGTGCAAGCATTAGCGACTACTCAGGTGAGGGAGCAGCATTAAAACTTTGTGGTATTAGAATCTTGACATTGGAAACTCCAACGACACTCACTAGTTGGAGGTTTCAGTGGAGTAACACGATTAAACGGGAAATATCATGAGTTTCCTATTTAACCGCGTTAGTTCTACGGTTGTGGATAATATGTTGATTATAGATTTTGACCTGCCTTCGTGGTATGGATTTTGACCTGCCTTCGTGGTATGGATTTTGACATGCCTTCGTGGTATGGATTTTGACATGCCTTCGTGGTATGGATTTTGACCTGCCTTCGTGGAATGGATTTTGACCTGCCTTCGTGGTATGGATTTTGACCTGCCTTCGTGGTATGGATTTTGACCTGCCTTCGTGGTATGGATTTTGACCTGCCTTCATGGTATGGATTTTGACCTGCCTTCGTTGAATGAATTTTGACCTGCCTTCGTGGTATGGATTTTGATATACACTTGTTGTATGGATTTTGATTTGTGGATTGACAGTCGAGAGTTGATTGTATTATGGATGGGTGGTATAGTTATGATTAATGATTTATTGAATCTCATGGATGTGCTTGTCCTGTAACGATGAATAGTTCCTACTTGTAATGTTCTAATGTTATTATTCTATTTAAAACCACCATGTTATATATATTGCATGAATTTAATGACTAACTCTCTATGTTGTCTTGTTTAATCAATCCGTGGTAATCGGATTGTAGGTGGAGCGCAGGATTAAGATACTGCAGAGTCATGAAGTAATTGCATGGTGTGTGGATTTAGTGCGTGTCTTCTAGTCATTCTAGGGATTTGTAATTGTTGACATTGGACCCCTTTTTGGGAATCTTATCCATGTTTGGTTGTTTAGTTAATTTGACTAATGGTGGAATTATTGTATTGTTTTCCTACTATCGCTCTATCTTTATTATATGGAGTATTTCTTGTTAAAGTGAAGGTTTTAAATGATATGAAATTTCATTATGTTAGAAAAGATTTGAATTTTTCCGTGTTAGTAATTTGAGGTTTTACATATATATATATATACATATATATATATACATACATACATACATACATACATATATATATATATACATACATACATATATACATATATATACATATATGTATATATATGTATATATATGGGGTTTGCTAACATGAGTAACCTTCTTTTTTTAGTTAGGTACACGTTAGCATTGAGTACCATAAAAGTTTGACAAAAAATACCCTTAATGTCATATTGAAATGAGTATTAATGATAAGGGTATTTTGGTAAGTTTTTATTTTAAAAATTAAAAATAATAATTTATTATTTTCTCTCTCATCTCACTCACCATTTCAAACATTCAAACTCATTTCTTCAATCCAATTAAGAACCCTAACCCCCAATTTTTCAATCCCAATTTTCCACGTTCGTCACCTCATCACTATGTTTGTCATATGAAGGTTCATACCCATGTGCTATTTAGCCAAATTTGCTGCTGCAATGTCATAAAATCATGTCATCACGTTCACCCTCTTTGGTTCCAAATTTGCTACAGCAATGCTATAAAAGATGAAAGCCATCAAACACAGTGACGAGGTGACGGCTGGGTGAACGTGGTGGTTGGGCGAAGGTGGTGGCTTGTTTTAGAAGAAGAGAGAAAATTAAAGATTTGAAAGTTGAGAAAAAATGAAATGAGGAGGATGATTGAAGTCTAGGGGTGTGAGATGCAATAAAGTGAAATTACGCAAATACTCTATTTATTAAAACTTATTGCACCAAAATATTATGGGTATTTTTGTCTAAATTTTTTGGTACACATTGCTAACATGTACCTAACTGAAAATGCATTTTCCCATGTTAGCAAACCCCTGTATATATATGATGATCAAAAGTGAAATAGTTTTGTAACTAAAACAAACAATATCCCTTTAGAATTTGTAGCTCAAAATATACATGTTAAAGGTAGATTAATTGTAATCATCAGTGTGTTTTAAATTGTAGTTGCGGTCGCGATTGTAGTAATGGTTGCGGTTATTGCGATTGCGATCATTGTGGTCGTTGCGATGCAGATTGCGATTGTTGTGGTGTGAATTATTTTGCGATCAAAACAATATTTTTGAATCTGATGCGGCCTGATGAGTTGCAATCTGATGTGGCCACATCATTGTGATTCACAGTCACACCACAATTATTGTGTTATGCATGGCCACCGCAACCGCAATATTGCAGCCGCATCAAGTAATGTGGTCCACAATTTAAATCAATGATAATCATTATAAATGTATGGCTAGAAGAATTTTATCAAACCATATGAAATACTGGCTCATACAAATCCAGCTATAGATATCAAATGCCCAATAATAAAAGAAGAATCAAAAGATATTCATAATTCATCTATTCAACTATCACCAACCAAAACTATCATATATGGACGTTCCCAAAAGACTATAATCTATTCAAGTGACTACTGACATATATGATTCAAAAGAACTATATTTTCTTATTTGTTGTAAGCACTAAACTCATTGCACACTGCAATGTATCAATTACAGCTCGGTTACCAAAAAGACGTTGGTCTAGTAGTGTAAAGCTCTATTGGGCCGACAAAAAAGTCAAAAGTTCGATTCATATGAGCGATAATTGTTGCGAGGGAAAGTCATGCACCCCGAAAAAGATTAGTTCTTTACTCATAAGGTGAGATGATACCTTTAGTCATACAAAAAAAATACAGGTAGGTTACATGAAGTTCAAAAAATTTCTTCACTAACCTAGGATACCTTGTCATATTGATCCTCGATCCCGAACTCCATTAATGGTAATTCTTCCTCATTAGAACCATTTTCTTCAGATACCTTGAGTTCTTCATCAGCAGAAGGTCCATAAACCCAACTACATACTAAATAATACAATATATTAACAGCGCTCAGTGTAGCAAGAACCCAGTAGTACTTGTCATATCGACCGATGTTAATATTATCGGAAATCCATCCATCCTTTCCTCCTCTTGAAGTGACTTTTTCCACAATTTTGAATAACAAAGAAGACAACAAGTACCCTGGAACCATTCCTAGTCCAAAAAGGGACGACGCAATGCTCGACATAGTCTTAGGAAACTCGGCGTAGTAGAACTCATTTTGGCCTATCGCATTGAACGCTTCAGCTATTCCCCCCAAACAAAGTTGAGGGAAAAGCCAAATAGCAGACATATTCGACACTGCATGAGTATTGTTAACATAACCCTCCTTGATCGCTCTCTTTCGCCGTTTAGTCTCAACAATAGCTGCAGTTACCAAGTGAAGAAAAGAGAAAAACAAACCTATTCCTATTCTTCTCTTGGCACTGATCCTAACTGGTTTTCCTCTGAGCTTTGATGCAAGAGGAATAACGACACGATCGTAAAGAGCTATCCATACAAATATTGTAAATATCATGATTACAGAAAGAGAACCTGCCGGGACTTCGAAGTTTGAAGTGATATGTCTATTCAAGGATTTAGCTTGCAGCAATCCAAAGGATCCTCCAATGTTAAGTGACATCAGGATCCCGGTCGACCACATCGGAAAAACTTTAACAATGGCTTTTAGCTCTTCTACTTGATCTATTGAGCAGAGACTCCATGGACATGACGCCGACCCATCGGGAGCTATATCTTTTTCTGGGTCTTTAATAAAGCAAGCTTTATTCAGAAACCTATAAAACAAAGCATAACCAGATGTTTAGTATATGATTAATAAGCAAATGCCAATAAGAATGATAACATCGATATTGAATTTAACCTCAGTTTATCCGTTGGAACAAGAAGATCGGAGTCCTTCTTATGATGGAACATTCCAGGTGAGTTCTTAGGTGGTAATCGAAGTTTCCGGTTCTTATAGGCCACAACTGTTACTTGTGCAAAGCTAGTGAGCAAGCTGCTGTGTATTTTATTCTTTACATAAAGTGGAGAAGCAAGGAAAAAGAAGAAAGTTGATAAGAACATAAGTGCCGATGGAACTCCAAAGCCTAGTTTCCATCCAAAGTGATCTTGGATATATACTATTCCGGTGAAGGCCATTATGACAGAAATAGCGGTCGAAGCATAATACCAGCTGAAGAATATTTCCAAGGCCCTCTGGTTATTGGGGTTATCTTTCTTATTCACCTGGTCTGCACCAAAAGCAAGGGAACATTGAAGGCCACCATTCCCTATGGCCATAATAGCAAGGGAAGATAGTAACATTGCCATTTGTCCATTTGTTGCTGATTCACATTTTTCGGTTGCAGGATCGCAACGAGCCGGCCTTGCCTGTGGGATCATGGCTGTTAGCCACAAAAGTGCCATTCCCTATGACCAAAATAGAAAAAATTTCTTATGAGTTTGAGAACCCTGAATGAACAACCTTTTCCTAGATTAATTTGAATATCTAGTAATCCTATGGCAGATTGATTTCTTCATCCCGAAAAAACATTTTGAAAGTGAAAAGGGTTGAAAATGTTAATCTTGTCTTCATATAGCTATGACAAATGAAAAATGATTAACCACATTCATATTCATTTCCTAATACAAGGTCTCTACTCTTACTAGAAGAACTAAAGGCGAGAGATTGCATCACTGGTCATTCCAATAGGCGTACCCGTTGGAGTAAATTATTTTCTTAATACAACAACAACAACAACAACAACCCAGTCTTAAATTACGGATACCTCCTTGAATTTTTTACCTTAAGTATACTAGGCATCCTTATTGTTTTAGAAACTACATCGACCACCCTCGGGATATATATTGTAAGGGTCGGGGCATAAGTTAACGACAACATAAATCTCAACGGGTATAATGATAACATAAGCCTCTCGGAAGGCAGATGTAGTTTACCCTAAAATCAAGAAGAGCTAATCCATGTTCCAATACGCATACCCGTTGGAGTAAACTATTTTCTTATTAAAAGGAGCGCTTAGTGCAAGAGGCTCCCATTAGATGTATGCAACCTTACCCCCGCAACTACTTTCAGGATTCTTCGGTATTTTCTTACTATGGAAAAAGGATAAGACAACTAAGTTCGTAATTAAATTGAGCTATAGAAATGTGAATTAGATGCCGAAAAAGAAAGTAGGAAAAGGATTAGTACCAGGAAAGTGATGAAGGAACCTAAACCAACAGCGAGGAATCGACCCAGATAAGAATCAGCTATGAAAGCACCAATAAGAGGAGTGAAATTGTTGGTTGCAACAGATAAGAGGAGCATATGTGTAGCATGTGACAAATGAAGATGATAGTTCCCCATCAAATACAATATCATGTTTGGCAAAAGGCCCAAAGTTGCAACCCTTGCAAGTGCTTCATTTGCTGTCAAACACATTCATAATCATATAAACATATGAGCATAATTATCTGAACAACCGATTCTAACAACTTCTCGCGAAACTTCATAGTTTTTGCTCATAAACTACAAGGTAATGCAAGAATCATCAAGTTGTGCAATGGCATAACATTTTTCTAATCAAATCAACAACAAATACATAGGGCAGGTTTAGGACTGGCCATTTTTGAAATAAGCTTAAAAAAACTTACTTTCTCTAGGTTCAACACTAAGCATATTGAAATAAGCTAAAAAGAACTTATTTTGATGAGCTAATTGAAATAATAAAATAACAATAGCTTATAGTAATATCATTAACTATCTTCTTAATAAGTTATTCTCATGACCCTAAACAAAATTTCTCTGGGCTATTCCAAACACTACCTTAATATTGTTAAGTTTATAAGTGTGAAGTCCAACATTGGATATACGAGGAAAAGTAAAATAGTTTATAGGTAGAAAAGGCTCACAGAACTAATGCCTTAAGGTTTTGGTTCAAAACGTGGTGCATCACTTGTAGCTCTACACTCTTTCCAAACCCCGGTAATAATGGAACTCCCATGTGGTCGGAGGCTTCCCGGTCGCAGTTTGGTCCAACAAATACAATTAGAAAGGATCATTCAAAGAAAAGAAAGAGAATGGAACCTATGATGAAAGGCATGGTTACAAGGCCACCCTTTTGCTTTTGAACAATGATTTCAGAATGCTTTTTGAGATGAACAGAAGAAAGTTCCACTTCCTTTTCCATTGCTTAGTTACTGTTCATGCAAATTGTAATAGAAACTGAGAAATCAGAGGAAATCAAGCAGAAACAAAGATTGATTGATGCAACAATCTCTAGATTTTGATCTATGAAACTGGGTTATTGGTCAACAAACAGTGCCTGTGACTTCATCATTTTTCCAACATTATTAAAAACAAAAACAAAAACATATGTAAGATGTGCAAGGTATATAGAATGCATATCATCTATCCCAACATTTCAATCCAATTATAAAATGATAATTAATTAAAAAAATTATAAAAATAGAAAATAGTTTATTTTTATTACTTGTAGAGTATAATTAACTTAAAATTATAAACATGAATTTTTTGTGACATATAATCCTTATTATCTATATACAAACATATAAAATCAATTTAAAGAACTCGTATCATACTAAAAAAAAATAAAGATGTATTTGTTTTGGTGCAAAGCTACTTTGACGTGCACTCTTATTAATGTCTCATAAATAAAGATGTATTTGAATTTAATGAGTTGTAATTAAGAAATGTAAATGTGAATCGATTATAGTTTGAATTAAAAAGTAATTCCTATTTGACATTAATTTAATTATGAGTGAACACTAAAGTAATCAATTATATTTAAAGTGAGGCTAGCTCTCCCATATATATCTAAATGCCTCAGACTCAAACTCAAATTTTTGTTTAAAAAATAAACATTTAATTTATCGAATCAATTCATATATTAAATTATTGTAGCAAATGAAATATTTAACTGTTGGGTCAAAGTTTATTAGGAATTTTGATGGATTACTATATCTTTGTCATTTTATGTTAAACTACTTATTAGAAAAATTTGTATGCATCAAAAGTGTAAGAGTTGTATATATTATTAATGTATTATTCGTCGTTCATATTTAATTATCATTGATTCTTTTAAATATAAATAATAAATATGAATATTGTACTTATAATATGTATAAATTTCTACACTGATAATACATAAATATTACGCACAATATTAAAAATGTGGCCGTTAGAAAAACATTAGTTGACTCAATAAGATGGAGTAAATATTTTCTCTCGTGATATGAAAGTGATATAAAATAAGGAGCGAAATTATATTAAACATAATTACTAAATTATATTATAACAGCAGCGAAATTTAATATTAATAAATGTTACTTAATAATTTGAAGTGTTTAAAATAAGGAAATCGTGCCTAGAGAATGAAGTCTATATTCCAAAGTCGAAATCAATTCAATTTCTAGTATAAGGATTATGGACCTTAAACTATCATTACACCTTACTCGATCTAATAAGGCGGTGTGATACTTTTGGTTTGAGTTTTTTATGTGTATTACAAGGGTAAAGATGTAATTATCTTTTAAATAAAAAGGTCAAAAGTGACATTGCATCTTCCACTTTCTTTGAATTTTTTGATACTTGTCTCTTCATTAATGGAGAGAAGTCTTACTCAGTTTGAGTAGGATAACGATCCCAAAATCACTTCAGCTTCTTTCAGGCCTTTTATGTTATTTCATAGAGCGTTAGACTTTATCAAGTATTGAGCCTTTTATAACATCTCTAATTTCACCTCTCTGAATTATTAGGATAATATATACATTTTCATATGGTTTATTTAGAAATAGTCTCCTACAAAACCTTGTCTTAATATGTATGGATTTACATAATTATATGTATGGATTTACAATTATGTTATCCTATTAAATAGAAACAAAACTTTGTCTTAATATTCTTAAATGAATATATTCAATCATATTACATTCAAATAATAAATTTTATTTCTTATTCAATACAATGTTTGCAAAATTGTTTTGTTTTATATTCAATGATAAATAATTCAATTTAAATGAGAAATGAATTACAAGTGTTTAGAAATTTATTTGGCTCAAAGAAATTGATGACCATCGAATAGACTCCAAGTCCCTAAACTTCAATAGAATTGACCAAAAAGACTCTATGAGTTGTGGAAAGGTAAGATATACTTTAAATAAATATACTTAGATAATTAAATAGTTTTTAGGTGATAATTAAATAGTTTTTAGGTGACGGTCTGACCAGTTCGATCGCTGATCGAATTTGAAAACGACTCTGTTTTGTAGTCTTAACCGAATGAGTAGTTGAACCGCTTTGAACTCGGGAAATTTCGGTTCGGCCGTTCTAAATCTGGTTAGACCGGAATAACCCGGGGAAAAACCGGACGGTTCACTTAAAATTAAATTTTTTTAAAATATTACTCTAATGTTTTGTTTTATTTCGGTTCAAAAAGATAGATAGATAGATAGATATTACTTCAATATATTATATAAAATTTTACATTTATATATAATTATATATTTATAGATAAAAATTATTAATTATATTTAAAATCATCCGGTCCGACCTGACGGCTTAACTGTTTAAACAGGTTAAACCTAATACGGAAGCTTGGTGAAAGTAAATAGCACAAATATCTTAAAGTTGTCAAAAGACATTTGAAGACTAACTATAAATTATCCCACTTTGAGTCTAACCAAACCTCTATGTAATGAATTGGATTCCTCTCTGGACTCTCCAGTACTGAATATGTGAGGGGAGATGCTTTTTATAAAAAAAAAATTAAAATATGGGTCATTGAAATTTTATTTATGACACATGTTTTAATCTTAGAGATATGCATTGGCCTCACCGGTAATAGAGATAAGCTAAACTCCTATGTAATTGTTTAATGAGTATAAATTAATATTTTTCTAGCATTATAAGTAGACTTTGAATCATCTTATCTTATCTTGCTCAAGCCAATTAGAGTATAAACTCAAATTTTAGTGTTAACCAATATATCTTATTATTTCAAGCCTATAACATTTTCATTATAGAAACTTTTTTAGTGATTCTTGAACCTAAACCTATTCTTTACAACTCAAACAATCTAATGGAATAGTTAAAAAATTGGATGAAATATCTATGTAAAGGTTCAATCCATTTTAAACCAGAAGTAACTAATTGAGTCTACTTACATGCATTTACATAATTTCTTAGAAACCAAGTAAAGCATATAATGTGGTACCATATTCTAAAAAGTATAATTTAAACTAATATATCTTGTGACTAATGTGTCCAAAGGTGTCTATCATGCAATGAACTTACCCAAATAGCATGCAAGAAGAACAAGGGTGGTGAAAGTAGTCATCAATTATAAGTGGTTAAGTGCCCCTTTAAGATCCCACTTAAAAATGATTGAGTCTTATTTATTAATTGTTATTAATATCATATCGATTATCAAACCAGTCAGAATATTGATATAAGTGATATAGTGGTTCAAATGGAGGTTCATTAATTAAACCGAATATCGGTGATGTTAGATATACATATATAATATATTAACATTAATATTGAAAAATCAATAAAAAAACAATATTTTTTATTTTTATTAAAAATAAATTTTAAATAAAAAATTGACTAGTTTTGACCGATATGATTACATAACCAGTATAATTGTTGTACCGTACCAGTATTGGGACCGGTTGAACCGGCCAGCGCGAACCGGTTTTTACAACCCAGGGTCAAAGATCAACATAATTTCATTTCTTCTTCCTCCTTTGTTTTGTGTCACACATTAAAGGCCAAGGTGAGAGCTCCAAATTCTTCTCAAATTCCCCATGAAATTAATGATTCTGAACCCCAAAGGTATAATAAACACAACTCTGCTTTTTTTTTTTTGGCAAATCATTGGTTTCCTCTTAAGCTCATTTATCTCTTGAACATACATGATCCTAGGTGAAGCTTAAAGTGTGTTTGTGTTGTGTTCCTGAGCTCTCTACTCAACTCCATTGCCTCTAACCTTGCTATTGTAATTTCCAATGCCATTAATTTGTTGAATTTGATTCTGCATGTTTTATGTTTTAGGTCCTGGCCTTACAGTTTGGAAGTGCTGGGTCGAGTAGACCTCTCTGCAACGTCAAAATTGGTACCTATGGACCAAAATATTCTGTTTAGCCATGTTCAATAAATTAGTTTAGGGATCAGAGTTTAGTGGTTATGGAGGTTGAACACCTCGGGGGAACTCGAATAAACTGAGCAGCCTCCAGACTATTCCGTGGCGGCTTATCGATCAAGCCGGGAGAAACTATACCTGTGCTCCTTAAATCTCAATTGATCAATGTTTAATAATGTATATGTTAATGAATTCATAATGTTTTACTATGAGCAATCTTCATGCAAACCCAAATCCTAGTCCATTACATTAATATAGAGTGTTGTCTACAAAACTAGAACTTTCTCTGTTATTGCACCAATAAACTATATCAATTATGACCTGAAATCAGAATCAGACCCATATAGATTTGTCTCCAAGGATGCTAAAAAGAAATTTGATTTGTTTTTCACAATTAAAAGTTAACAATAAAGGATAAACTACAAAAGCAAAAGTGGGTGGGGGAATACCACCACAATTTATGCAGTATTTTTTATATGTAAATTCTGTGTGTAGATCAAATGCTCACTAACCCTATATTTTTTCCTTCTCTCTTAGTAAGAATCATTCTGTGGAAACACCACCATGCCTTTGCATAGCAACAACTGGCTCACTGCATCTGGAACACCTAAATGATGGAGCAGCCGCACATCGTGTCCGAAGACAGTAGTAACAGTATCTGCGCAAAGAAATTGTAATGGATATGGTTGAATTTGAAGCATGCATATATAAAGTTATGATAAAGAATTTTAATCCTCTCCGGTAGCTGCACCTCTTAAACAGCTGCTGAAGCCTTCAAAAGTTTCAGTGTTTCCAGAAAGAGAAAGAAGAGAGGAAAAGTATAGGAAATAGTTCTTGTGTTATGCTTCGGCAGCTGCTGGAAAGGATCTAAATCCTACGAAAAACTAACGTTAGATAAGAGTACGTAATCTAGATATGCACCTGTGCTGACAAGGTAGCGCAACAAAAGGAGTGGTTGGAGAAGCCTGGCAAATGGGACATAAAGTGTCATCCTCAGCAGAACTTGATGATTTATCCTTAGAAAATGGTCGAAGGAGATTTTTCACAGACGATGAATTAAGAAGAGGGAGAAGCAACAACAGCATTTCCTGCAATCAGCACCAGACATAAACTCCATAGCCCATAGGATTACAAAATGTGCAAAGTTAACATACTTCGCAAAATCCTTTGCCATCAAATCCAGATAATGAACATAGTTGCAAGATAGCATCCATTTACTGGTGTCAGAAAATACCGAAAACAACTAATAGCATCTGGTGACGCGGCAATGATTTTTAGTAACTGAAATAATTATATGATGAGTGTTTTAAAGGGTGGGATTAATTAGTTAAAACAATAAATAAATTCACACAGGTAACAGCACAATTCAGGAACAGAATCTCATTAATTGAAAAATGAATAGCTAAATGGCTTATTTCCCAGCATTCTTAGCAGAAGATGGAAAACAATGCAGACAAAGATGAGTGCCATGCATAAGGTGCATTTAGCAAGCTACCCCAATTTTCATATTCATTTGTCATAAGTAGTAAATAAAAGAAAGATCTCATGTGACCCATGAAATTACTCAAACAGAGAGAATAAATAAATTTCATGAAGGGGGGTACGGTACCGAGAATTCATTCCAAACTAATTGCCGATTCATATACTCAAAGCTAACAGCACGATTCATATTTGGGCTCCCATATACAAGCCTAGCTCGTAAAGCTCTTTCAATAAGATTTCGATATCTGCTTCACAATAGCACACAAGAAGATAAGATTTATGGAGCAAATCTGTAATGGATGGAGTCATCCTCGATGACCTGAAGAACATTCGAACTAAACGAAACCAATCATACACTTGAAAAATACATAAATAACTAACAAATATTTCAATGGACATAGGCTGAAGAAACATATAGTTTTGTTATGTGAATGGTCTTGAAAGGAATCACCTTCCTGTACAAAGAAATATCAACAGGTTTCCAAATGAAGCAGCCTTATATATCCCTTCTATTCGTTGTATCAAGCTCCATAAGCGTCGCGCCAATGGTCTCTGAATAAAATGAAAAGTCAAGTTAAAGTTAACTTCAATACACTTGTACCAGTAGACTTGCAGGTTTGTAGTGTGGGGGCTTAAGAGGGCCAACTAAAAAATTTACCTGCTCAGTATCGCCCCATCTACGAAAAGCAGAGAAGGACTGTAGGCGAGCCCAGAAATACTGGCCCCCAACAGTGGCAACGCAATACCAAATTTTTTGAGCAACAGTGAGTCCAGGTCCCTCCAGACCAGTTCTAACTGTAGAAAAGTACCAGAGAAGAATAAGAACAATAGCATGAACATAGTAAAAGGATGAATGCCACTAAAATTAAATTATACATGCATTGGTATCTCATCTCATCAGTCATAACCAGCAAAAAATTGAACTTTTCTCCCTACATTATGGTTTTGTTAAAAAAGAAACAACAACAGCAACCAAGCTTTTGCCTCACTTGGTGGGGTCAGCTTTTGTTAAAAAAGAAACGCCTCAATATTATATTACTTTCAAACTTTTGCTTGTGCTATATATGAGCATAATGCAGACTACGAATAATCCTGGACAAATTAAAGGCTTAAAGACATGTTTATTTGTGTTAAATTTTCTTATTCAAAGGCATCAACACCATATTATCAATTCAATTACACAGATTTCAGGGTACAATCACAAAAATACTGTTGTTGTCGAAAATGGATATGACAGAGAGTTCGTTATCAAATAATCAATGACAATTCAGAACTATCTCACATCATTGAAGACCTCCTTAGCTAAATAGCAATACAAACACATGGGATTCAGACCTTATTACCTTTATCTCTTGATTCCACTGCACGCTCATCTCTATACCTCAGGTTCATGAGACCAATGCCTGGAGTAGGCTTATCTACCCAAATTGAGAACCGCCAAATAAGAAACTCAAGGAAAGCATCAAGCTCAGCTTCATACTGAAATAACATTCCTGGCTAATCCCAAAAAGTAAAAATAAATTTTGAAAGATGTTCAAAATCTGTAGTGAAATTACCATAGCCATTTATTTCACACAAATATCCAAGTAAGTCATAACCATACCTTCATTAAAGAAAACACTTTAACCAATTGTTCTTTCAACATGCCAGACATTTCCACATCCAGTCTTGCTGCATCAACTTGGTTAACTCTTGATATAGAAATTGGGATCTTTGACTGTACAAAGTGCCACATGGATAATAATAATTTAATCAACAGTTCGGTTTAAATAGGAATAGAAACATTAAAATATCCCCCCCCCCCCCCTTTAGGTCTAAAATATTCGATTGAATAACACAACCTTCACTTTTTATCCGAGGACCGGCTATATCAGTGTTGTTTATATATAAAAGGAAAACAACAAAAATAACAGTAAATTGAACAATCAATTTCAATGAAACTTAGCATGTTTCTCTAGTTGCTCCATTTGGAAATAAAACCTTTTCCACAAAAATCACTACACAAAAGAAACTGTTTTTCTTAGTAAATCACAATTTTAGTGTAACTAAATTGGTTAAGCTCCCCGACATGATTTGTGAGTGAAATTGAGAGGGTTCAAAGCTGTATCAGTTTTTTCACAATCTCTTCTTTCCCTCTCTCTGGTAAGGCCTCCTATGAAGCTAAGCTTGAAATTTAGTCCCAAACGCTCTACAATGATACATTTTGTTCTAAACATTCAAAAATCGTAGCCAAATTAGCCATTCATGTAGTATACTATCTTGGCGTCATTTTTTCCATTTAGGGGCTAAATAATTCGAGTTTATAACATTCAGCGACGAAAAGTATCATTTTAATGAAAGCACATCGTCTAACCCAAAAATGTCACTTATGTGCCAAAAAATAATTAATTATTAAATTTTTAACTTAAATATATTTTTTCAACCAATAAGAAAAAATAACATATAAACGCACTTTCTGGAACAGCAGATGCGGTCCCCATTTTAACCACTTGAGATCCTAGTTCCTCTCTGACTCTCTCTGTACTGTAAAATGAGTGATTTTATAATTTTTATATTATTTTATTTAAAAATAATTTAAAATCTGCATCGTTAAAAATGTATTTATAAATTATCCCACTTATCTTTATCCGGTACGGGACTCTCCAGAATCTTAATTCCATTCTAACGTGTAATTCATCAGTGCCATATCTTTTAGCGACGAAATTGATGAATTAATCAGTGCTTATATGACTAACAGATTACAAATTCTAGAGACTAATATGATAATTTTCCAAAACTTGAAGTGAACTCAGAAGCGCTGTTTCTATCATCATAAACAAATTAAAAAACAAGGATAATGAATAATGAAAAACGGTTATAAAGAGAAACCCTAAAATATAATAAAAAATTGGAATTGGAATATAAAGAAGAGAGAACCTGATGAAGAGAAAGGGAAAGAGATTCCCAGAGAGGAAGTAAATTGTGATAAGTGTGAATCCAAGAATCTTGTGAAGGTGAAGAATTTCTCATTATTATTGTGATGAAATTGAAGATTGTTGAGATTTTTGTGTGAATGAAATAACACAATAGAGTGAATGAATGAATGAGTGATTTGAGATTAGAATTTCATTGGTTTCTTCAACATTCTCTTCACTAAGCGTTTTAATCCATTCACTCCTTCTTATGTTTCTCTGGACCAGTTTAAGGGTTCTTTTCGTCTTTTCATTTATTTATTTATTGTAGACTTCCATTTATGTTTTACATGATTTAGGACAAATAATATTAAGAGGGAAAAAATGTATGAATATAGTTATTCTATACATTGTTACATGATTTATGTTTCTCTTATTTTTATCAGTTTTATATAGATGATAATGAAAATTAAATTTGTGGGTCTCGCTTAAATTTAATTCGAATTTAATGTGGAAAATTCAATGTAATTAGGTTCGGGTTTTACCCGAGTTTAATTTTTTGGTTTGGATTTGATACAGTTGATACTTACCCTGAGCTCGGTTAATATATATAAAATTATAAATTCACACATAAATAAATATATAAAATTTATATATAAAAAAATTTGTCATATATATATATATACAAAATTATTCCACCAGCCAACATTTATCTTCTACTCAAAACTAGAAAAGTATTAAAAAAAATTAGATATTAATATTTTATCAATAACATAATTTGGTATATATCAAATTAAGTTAAACTCACCTTACAAAACTAAGGTTTGAAACTTATTAATCAAAACTACAAAAACTCTCCTTATATCAGAAGATAATTTACTTTCTTCAGCCAGTGAAAGAATGACACGTGTATTGTTTTGTTTAGTTTTAGAAATATTTTTGTAGAAAATGATTAAATTGTACACATGTCACGATTTTAATAGTCGGATGAGATAACTTATCTTATTATACTAAGAGATACATTATTCTCTAAAATAATTATGGTAGTTAATTTTCTCCATTGAAATAGAAGCGCCCTCGTTAAAATTTCGTGTTAAAATTAATAGATTCTACTCAAAATTAGGTGATGTGAGTTGAATATGATTATATGAAGCTAAACTTCAATTCCATGCTTATTAATTAATTCATATCATCAAAGTATGGAATACAAATGAATGCACCCATGGCACATGGCATAAGAGTGTTTTACACTATCACTATATTATTTACTATTTAATTTTAATTATTATTGATTCGTAAATAAAATTAATACAAATAGATGATTGATAATCACTGACTGTATATAAATTTGTATACTATCCGTACATAGATATTACACTCAATCATAAATCTTTATTTACATAGCATTATCCTACCATCATCCATGCCACAACCATGAATCTTTATGATTGATACCATCAATGTTATTAAACTCGATAGATCAAATAAACTCATAGAGCTATCGCATACTCAAATCCTAAGAGCTTAAAATATGTAAAACATTATTAAATAACATTTATAAACTATATTCAAAATTATTAGTTAACATTCTAATGTCATAGCCAAGCAACTAAAATAATAAAGTACAAACTAACTCAAAATTTAACCTAATTATGATATCAATTTACCCTCGTTCACTTTATAATTTGTAGTTAACAATGCCAAAATAATACTCAAAATTGTACATCTAGACAAATATACAGAGACCACATCAAACCTGAGAGTAAGGTACATATAATTTATAAGTGGACATTAATATTTTAAACGAAATTAAACAATCATAATAAAAAAAGTAAGTTAATGATGCATGATTTATCAAGTGTTCTTTAACATAGCCCATAAGGGATGGCAATAGGGCCGAGCGAGTATGGGATAGTGTATACATGTGCTCATACCCGCATTATTTGTGGGTACCCGTGCGGATAGCTAATATCCATGGGTATCTAACGGATTTTCATTTTTAATTATATTTTTATATATTTTATAATAATTAATATATAAAAATAATTATTACTTCAATAATATGATAAGTATATAATAATATATACGTGGGTACCCGTAGGCGGGTATTATGATACTCATTCTCATCCATGCGTTATTTTTGCGGCCCATTGTGAGTATTTTGATGGCTACCCATTGTGAGTATTTTGATGGGTACCCATGAGTCCGAATATTTTTGTCATCCATAAACCCATTTCGCTAGTTGTAGTTGGAATGGTGCATTATTATTGGGTTGCAAATTTCACGAGGAATTATTATCGGCCTCTCCGAGGTTATAAGCTGCAGCAATATTGGATGCAATGAAAGTATCTCTTGGTAAAGGTTAGCAGAAAGTTAACAAGGAAAGTAATTGCCATTAATTGAAGGAATAAGGTCATGCCATTGTTATGATATTCCAAATAGACATTAAATCGGAAAATATTTTGTATACATACTGTCGCGACCCGATTTTCGGTTGGAAGACCGGCCCTGCGACTTAGGGAGAGGCGAACTCGATTTCTACCTCTTCCATTTGTTTTGGAGTCGCTACTACGTTTTTTGCGGATAAAACGTAGAAAACTCTCTATATGCCCAATTTGGAGAACTTGGTCTTTGAACAGAGATTCTGAGCTCGGGAATCGATTACGGATTGGGGATGTAACACCCCAAATTCTAATCTTTAAAATTATAGTATCAGTCCTGGAAGCCTCGCTTGATCGAGAGATTCTCGCCTGAGCGAAAAAAGGATCACCTGGGAGGGTGAAATCCTGGACTATACTGGAGGATTCTCGCCTGGGCGAGAAATGGCAATTTTGGGCTGTTGACACAGTGTAATTGATTACACACTGCTGGTAATCGATTACATGCTGATAAACTAATCAGACCTGTGCATCTGACACAGTGTAATCGATTACACACTCCTGGTAATCGATTACACACTGCTGGTAATCGATTACACACTGCTGGTAATCGATTACACACTGCTGGTAATCGATTACACACTGCTGGTTGTGTAATCGATTACATGCTGATAAACTAATCAGACCTGTGCATCTGACACAGTGTAATCGATTACACACTCCTGGTAATCGATTACAGACTCCTGGTAATCGATTACATGATGATTAAAAGCATCAGATATGTACATCTGACACAATGTAATCGATTACACCATGTTGGTAATCGATTACATAGTATTAATGTAATCGATTAAACACTTCTGGTAATCGATTACATCGTATTAATGTAATCGATTACACCATGTTGGTAATCGATTACATAGCGACGATGCCTCTATAATTTACACAGTGTAATCGATTACACTATACTTGTAATCGATTACACTTATCGCAGTGTCTATAAAATAGAAACCCAAAACACATTTTAGGGTTAGAACTTCGAAGAGAAGAGAGAGAGAGAGCTTTTCAAGAGCAAGGAGCCTTAGGACTCATCTTGGAGCTTGAGAAGAGGTAAACCTCTTGTTACTAACTCTTCTTCTTCCTCTCTAACTTGTTTTGGGTATGTTGGATTTATTTTCATAACATGAGAAACCATGGAAACTCATCCGTTAGAGTTATGGTTCGTTTTATGTTGTTTTTATCTTGTAAACTCTTGGTTTAAAGATAGTATCTCAAGAATGGAAAGGGTTGTGGGTTGATTCATGAAAACCCCAAAAGTGAAAATGTGGTAAAAGGAGAGAATGAGTAAAATGTTAGAGGTAGAAGATGAGTTTACCTCCAAATATTGAAATATGAGATGTTATGCATGTTTTAAATGGTTGAATATTGATGATGAATATTTTGTATGATTAAATGATGCAATATAAGTTGTTTATGTGATATTTGGAATAAATGACTAACATTGTGTTATGTGGTGGGATGAAGAGAGATCCTAAGGTTGGAGGCGGTGTCGGTGGAACTCGAGAAGTTGCCAAGAACCAAACCCAACACTCATCGAGGTAAGGATAAGTCTTTAATTGAGCATTTGGAATCGAAAATGTGAGTTTTCTGATTATGCAATGATTGATACGTAAAGTACGCATTTGATATAAACATACATGGGTGTGTTTACATTAAAGTAGGCGTAGATTTACGGAAAGGAAAGTATGTGGTACTTTCTGATTATGCGATGATTGAGTGTAAATCACGTATTTAGTATAAACATATATGGGTGTGTTTATACTAATGTGGGCGTGGATTTACCGGAAATGATTTATGGTGAAACGAATGAAAAAGAAGTACATTTTTAGCCGACCATGAATGGTTAGTGACTCTGGCTTGAGTATAGAAGCGTAAACTCTGGCTTGAGTATATAAGCGTGATTTGTGTTAAGAGAAACGAGATTCTGCTTTTAGCTAACCCTGAGGGGTGTAGCGACTTTGGCTCAAGTTATGCAGCAAGACAAAATGAATTTCGAAAATGATTTACTAACCCTTTTTCTAATGTGGATTATCTTATAATGACGTTTATTGAATTAACGACTTACTCCTTTGTGTGTTTTGTACTTTTGTCATTGATAATCCCATTGCAGGTAAATAGACGAATGGAGTATGCTAGTTCGGGAGCTTTAGGAGCTTTAGACGTTGGATTCACTATTTGCGTTTTTGTACTTTAAATGACTACTTGTAGATTTGAATGATTGTAACCATGACTGACATTTATTTGGGTATTCGTAACCATGGGTATTGTTATATTTGGAGTATTATAACTCTTGGGCTCTTAGTACCCAATGGGAATAATAATGAATGAATTATGTTTTTCCGCAATTTAAATTATATGATAATATAATAGGTGTAAAGAGTATTTTTAAGGAATGATTCCTGAAGGTTTTAAGTAAGATGATGAATGTATGTAAGAGGGAATTAAAATGAATGAAAAAAATTTCAAGGGTAGAAATCGGGTCGTTACAGGGGAAGGTATTAGCACCCCGTCCGTCCGTATTAAAACGGTACCCTCGCTAATAACATGGACTTTTATACCCTTAAAAATTCTTTATTAAAATTTAGTAATTAAAGCGAAATGTTTTATTTTTTATTGTTGTGCCTGACAAGAGTTCATCTTGCTCCTACGTATCCCTAGGTGCAATAGGGAAATCAAGGCTACTTAGTTCTGGTTTGAAAAGTAATTAAATTGGTTTGGGTAGTTTTAAAATATGCTGAAGTACAATATGATTTTTTTTCTAAAATACTTTTGATAAGGAATTAATAGTTTAGAGTCGGTGTTGGTCGCTCACCTTCTTCCCATTTTCAGAGAAGTCAGAGTCAACTCGAACCGTAACCTTACTATAAAAATTCCATCAAAATTTGTTTTAGTAATAAGGTGATTTTTATTTAAAACATTTTAGCATGAAATTAATAGTTTAGAGTCGGTATTGGTCGCTCACCTTCTTCCAATTTTCAGAGAAGTTAGAGTCAACTCGAACCGTAACCTTACTATAAAAATTCCATTAAAATTTGTCTTAGTAATAAGGTAATTTTTATTTAAAACATTTTAGCATGAAATTAATAGTTTAGAGTCGGTATTGGTCGCTCACCTTCTTCCCATTTTCAGAGAAGTCAGAGTCAACTCGAACCATGACCTTACTATAAAAATTCCATTTAAAAATCGTTTGAATAATAAGATAATTTTTATTTAAACATTTCGGTAAAATGAATAAAGATAGTGCATTATTTGATACATGTATCACTAGGAAATTTTTCTTTTAATTTTTATTTTAGCCAAATGTTTGTATCCATTTCTATGGAATCAATTGATTTGGACATAATCGTTTCTAAACAACTCAGTAAAAATACATATACATGTGCTAAACATATAACATTGGATCAATAGTTGAAAATCAAATAAGTAGGGGTAATTCTATTGAATATGTGTGATTGTTTGGTATTCAGGATGCACAAAAATGCATTGCTATTTAATGGTTTGAACAAATGACTTACTTGGGTATGCTTTTACCTTTTGCCTTGTTTTCGGAGATGCTAGAATTATTGAACTTGAATTATTCTGCTTGTTGTGATGACTGAGTCCTTTCCTTTTTCTAATTCATCTATTGGGTGTATGTAGGATTGTGTGTATTATACGATCCCTGACTGATGTATGATATCTCTTCTAGTGTACTCTGGTTACTTGTGAAAAAATGCATGTTCTCTATGGCAATCGAATATGCTTATGTATGAATGCAGGTGTTGTGTATTTGGGACTACCGTTTTGGAGATTCAGGAACGTGGGTGTGGCGAATGGTAAAAGTAAGAAGCTTTTCTGGAAGGGGTTATGTCGGTCTATGGTATGTATATGTGTATAGGTATAGAGATGATGAGGGGGATTAGAGATGGAAGAGATAGATGGGTGTAGTGTGTTTATTGATTGCCAAAAATTCTGTCTAATGTGGTGTGGGTATCTGGATTAGGGTAAAAAATGAGTGTGGGTATTTTTTTATGTCTCCTCTTTTTGAAATAGCTTACTTCCTTTTGTAATGATTGAGATTCATGAGGACCTTTTCAATTTCTAATCTATATCCAATCACCTTTATTGCTTCTCTAATTATTCCCTTTTTATGTTGATATATTCCTATTCCAAATTGTTGTTTTTTGATGCTCTTGATTGCCTTAGTTTTCACTTTGAATCTCTAGTTGCCTTATTGATACCACTATTTGATGCTCTATTTATAATTGGTGATTATCACCTTAATGCTAATCATTATTGCTGCCTGATTATGCTTAATTTATCAAGATCCTTAATCTACATATCCTTAGTGTCATCCTTTTGGGATTATGTTGATTGATTGTATTAAATATATTTATTTAGTGTTATTTTTGGAATCTTGTTTGATTGCCTTTATTAAATTGATGATGATTTGATTTCTTTTCCTTTTGAGAGATTGAATGTTGATTTGTTTAAGTTATAAGAGATGGTGAATGTATAATTTGGGAGGATCTTCCCATTAAGGCACCTGAAGAAGTTGGGGGTGGGAGGTTTAGTTTCCTTTTTAAGTGAATGTATTATGCTCATTTTTAGCACCAAATATTGTTTATTTAAAACATTGTTTTCAGACAATGTAAATTACATTTTTGAATTTATTTAATATTTATTATCACTTTTTTAGAATCTATTTTGGGCCGGACAAAATTGAGTGTTCACAGCTGCCCCTCTTTACTTGTTGCTTACTTGAAAACAAGTAAACTGAAGTTTGTATGCTATCATAGTAAGTAACTAGTAAAGAAATGAACATGAATTTTGTCAAAGCCTAGACAATGGACCCAATGCAACAGTTAGAACAAGAATGTATGAATACATGTGTCACTCTAGACCATAAACTAAATTTGGGAGCATTTCAGACTCGAGATGATTAAATAATTTCGCGAGCACTTAGTGGCTCAAGACAATGAAATAAATTTGCGAGAACTCAGTGGCTCGAGAGCACTCAGTGGCTCAAGACAATAAAGTAATTATGCGAGCACTCAGTGGCTCAAGAAAATTAAATAAATATGCGAGCACTCAGTGGCGCAAGACAATAAAGTAATTATGCGAGCACTCTATGGCTCAAGACAATAAAGTAATTATGCGAGCACTCAGTGGCTCAAGACAATAAAGTAATTATGCGAGCACTCAGTGGCTCGAGAGCACTCAGTGGCTCAAGACAATAAAGTAAATATGTGAGCACTCAGTGGCTCAAGACAGTAAAGTAAATATGAGAACACTCAGTGGCTCGAGAGCACTCAGTGGCTCGAGAGCACTCAGTGGCTCAAGACAGTAAAGTAAATATGCGAGCACTCAGTGGCTCGAGAGCACTCAGTGGCTCAAGACAGTAAAGTAAATACGCGAGCACTCAGTGGCTCAAGACAGTAAAGTAAATATGCGAGCACTCAGTGGCTCGAGAGCACTCAGTGCCTCAAGACAGTAAAGTAAATATGCGAGCACTCAGTGGCTCGAGAGCACTCAGTGGCTCGAGAGCACTCAGTGGCTCGAGAGCACTCAGTGGCTCAAGACAGTAAAGTAAATATGCGAGCACTCAGTGGCTCAAGACAGTAAAGTAAATATGCGAGCACTCAGTGGCTCGAGAGCACTCAGTGGCTCAAGACAGTAAAGTAAATATGCGAGCACTCAGTGGCTCAAGGCAGTAAAGTAAATTTACGAGCTCTCAGTGGCTCGAGACAGAAAAATAAATTTGATGTTTGTTTAAAGAACGTTCTGGCGTCTGAGTCCAGCAACGTCATAACATTTCGGCGTCTGAGTCCGACAATGTTTTTTTTTAGAGTGTTCTAGTGTCTGAGTCTAGCAACGTCATAACTTTTCGGCGTCAGGGCCCGACAATGTTTTTTTTTATTTTAGAGCGTTCTAGCGTCTGAGTCTAGCAACGTCATAACATTTCGGCGTCTGAGTCCGACAATGTTTTTTCTTTTGAGAACGTTCTAACGTCTGAGTCTAGCAACGTCATAACATTTCGGCGTCTGAGTCCGACAATGCTTTTTTTTGTTTTTTTGTTTTAAGAGCGTTCTAGCGTCTGAGTCTAGCAACGTCATAACATTTCGGCGTCTGAGTCCGACAATGTTTTTTTTTCCTTAAGAGCGTTCTAGCGTCTGAGTCTAGCAACGTCATTACATTTCGGCGTCTGGGTCCGACAATGTTTTTTTATTTTTTATTTTAGAGCGTTCTAGCGTCTGAGTCTAGCAACATCATAACATTTCGGCGTCTAAGTCCGACAATGTTTTTTTCCTTTGAGAACGTTCTAGCGTCTGAGTCTAGCAACGTCATAACATTTGGGTGTCTGAGTCCGATAATGTTTTTTTTCTTTTAAAAACGTTCTAGCATCTGAGTCTAGCAACGTCATAACATTTCGACGTCTGGGTCCGACAATGTTTTTTCTTTAAAAATTTGATTGTTAACCTTTGAAGGCGAAAATATGATATATGTTTTGTATATACGAATGTATGAGAGTATGCTATGTGATGCATGAAACTCCTATATGCATTTGTATGCATTGATTTGAATTTGTGATATGTATGTATGTCATGTAGGATGCACAATGATTGAAAGTAGAGTATGTTTGTCAGGTGAAGTTTTGTATGAATTTTGGTTATGTTTGTGTAAAGAAGTGGTGTAAGAACCACAATCATTTGATAATTTGAACAAAATTACATTCATCTTTTGATAAATTGGTTTTGAAAGAAAATTTGATTCATTTTTTCTTCATAATTGCTCTTTAGCACCCTCACAACTTTGGATTTCAATATCTTTTTTCTGTCTTAGGTTGGCAGAGTCGTTGTTGATTTGATTTCTTTCTGAGATCACCTTGGTCCTTCGAGGAACTGCCCCAGTTTGCAGTAGGTGAATCAATTAAATGCCCCAGTGTCTTGTTTAATAATTTATAGGAAGAGAAAGAGCTCCAATAAATTGCCCAGTATCTTTAAGAATTTATTGGAAGAGTATGATCTCCAATAAATTGCCCAAGTATCTTTATCATAGACTTGTGGGGAATCCTTTCAAACATAGGTTATGACTCAGGCTTGGAATGTTCGCTCTAGTTTGCATGGTTGCAGATGAGCATTAATAAGTTTTCACTTGAGGTGTTCGTTTCTTTCCCTAACTTTTGCACATAGTACCTAGCGTAGGTAGCTGTCGGGAATTCTCTCTTTTTATTATGATACTAAGTCGCCGTTGAAGGTTTTCGACTTAACATCGCTCTCCTTTTCTCAGGTCGCCCTTGAGGGTTTTCAACCAAACACTCTTTTTTATACTTTTTGTTTGTTTTGTTTTTTTTGCTTTTTTGTCTTGACGATTTTTTTTTTACACCCTAAAGTAACAATCAAAAGTGCATGAAAGCATTAGTCACCCTTCGAGTTTAAAGGCGAGAGCATAGGATCTTGATTCTGGTTAGTTGAGGGATTTTTGACTAATCCATGATGAACAACTTTAGCCTTGCCCCAGTTTCATGTGTTGGATTCCATCTTACTCTTCATATATTCAATTGTGGGCTTAATCAAGAGAATCTCTTCAAAACTGCCCCAGTTTGGACTAACTGTCATCATTTCTCTTGATTTATTGCACCCTCATTTGATTTTCACTTGTCGTGTGTTCTAATGCACAACTCTTTAAAAACGAATACTAAAAACATTGATCATGTAAATTTGATTTTTTTGTGTTGATGTGATGGTAAGATATTTGGATTTAATTTGATGCATTAAAAGTGAGATATTCTTATCAAAACTTAATGAGATTTATTGGAGTCAGCGTTTCTCCGCTCAAGTGCATATGTTAGGCAAATCGATTCCTCAACAAGGTCTTTCAAGCTTGTATCTTGGCCTGACTAAGGGTTTCCAAGAAAAATGATATAGGCTCAAATAAGTATTTCCCATACCCCTTTCTACATTCTCCTTTCTTCATTGTCCTATTTCAATAGTTTTCTATCATGACATTCAAGTACTAAGATTTTGTTGGATTCTTTGTGAGAGGTGAAAGCCTAATATTTAGGCGATAATCTTCATGAGAGGATTTCGAATTGTCCTTTTGGTGGTCATTGATAGTGCATTTTACTTGCCTTGACTTTTGCATGAGATTTTTATGTCGAAATCCCATCGAACTTGTTTGCATTTTTGCTTTTTTTTTGTTGTTATTTTGCACTTTGACCAATGGACATTTTTGTTTGACCCTTTTGGGTTTTCACTTCTCGGGTTAGATATTAAAATGATGTAGGTAGAATGTATTTCTTTTTTATTTAATAGTTGAATGTCAAGGGAAAGAGTTGAATAACTACCCTGCCCAGGTTATTGATATTTTTTTGGGTATTTAAAAGAAATCTCCTTTTCATAAAGTCTAAGGCTCAAATTGGGTGACTATGGATATCTTCTTTGTGTTTGGGATTTTCAAGGATGCCTTGTGTCCTTAGAAAAAACTTGCCTTACCATTTGCACTATTCATGGTCTTACATTTGCATCATCCTCAATTTCATTCAAATTATTGAAAAGAATATCTCATATTAATGCATGAATTAATTTAGTTTGACTTGTTTATTTGTTTTTTTCTGTTTTTTTTTTGTTCGAATGATATTTGTGGAATGAAGTGGGGATGATAATTTGCATGATCAATGCAATAATATATAATCTTTAAAAATATATGAAATGAAAATACAGATGCTCTATTGTTTGATGACCTTTAGCATTGGGGAGAGCAGTATGAGTTCCAAAATATGATTTGATTCACCAATTCCTTGAGGACTTCCAGCTATGAGTTGATTATCTTGATTTGATTGAAAACATTTGTTGTAAGGGTGCTTATGAACAATAGTGATACAATTTGTTTTGTTTTTTGGTTTTTGGAATATTTGGAATACGAATTTAAAAAAAGTTATTCCTTTTCATCAAGAGATGTTGGTATAATTAGGCATTTCATCCCACATTTGATTACTATGAGGCGTACCACAATAGCTTCTCTTGCATTGATGACAATCTAAGATGAAGAACAAGGCTTCAGACCAAGATTGCATCTAGATCCTTTCTTAGCATTGTCCAATAAACATTTTGTCCTGCATTTGTTGTCTTGGGAGCGTACCCCACAATGTCGCCTGCAGTTGATGACAATTTCTAGGAAACACAAGGTTTCGGACCTAGATTGCATCTATTAATTACAAGATGTTATTACCTTTCCAAGTAAGTTTGGGTAGCAGGGTACTGCTATAACGCTAAGTGTAACACCCCAAATTTTAATCTTTAAAAATATAGTATCAGTCCTGGAAGCCTCGCTTGATCGAGAGATTCTCGCCTGATCGAAAAATGGCAATTTTGGGCTGTTGACACAGTGTAATCGATTACACTCTGCTAATAATCGATTACACTCTTCTGGTAATCGATTACACACTGCTGGTAATCAATTACATCGTATTAAAAGCATCAGATATGTGCATCAGACACAGTGTAATCGATTACACATTGCTAGTAATCGATTACACATTGCTGGTAATCGATTACACATTGCTGGTAATCGATTACACATTTCTGGTAATCGATTACACATTTCTGGTAATCGATTACACATTTCTGGTAATCGATTACACATTTCTGGTAATCGATTACACATTTCTGGTAATCGATTACACATTGCTGGTAATCGATTACACATTGCTGGTAATCGATTACACATTGCTGGTAATCGATTACATCGTATTAAAAGCATCAGATATGTGCATCTGACACAGTGTAATCGATTACACACTCCTGGTAATCGATTACATCGTATTAAAAACATCAGATATGCGCATTTTTCACGTTGTAATCGATTACACCATGTTGGTAATCGATTACAACCCGACGACACCTCTTTAAAACAGAAACCCAAACACATTTTAGGATGAGAACATCGAAGAGAAGAGAGAGAGGAGAGCTTTTCAAGAGCAAGGAGCCTTAGGACTCATCTTAGAGCTTGAGAAGAGGTAAACCTCTTGTTCCTAACTCTTCTTCTTCCTCTCTAACTTGTTTTGGGTATGTTGGATTTATTTTCAAAACATGAGAAACCATGGAAACTCATCCTTTAGAGTTATGGTTCGTTTTATGTTGTTTTTATCTTGTAAACTCTTGGTTTAGAGATAGTATCTTAAGAATGGAAAGGGTTGTGGGTTGATTCATGAAAACCCAAAAAAAAAACCTAAAAGTGAAAATGTGGTAAAAGGAGAGAATGAGTAAAATGTTAGAGGTAGAAGATGAGTCTACCCCCAAATATTGAAATATGAGATGTTATGCATGTTTTAGATGGTTGAATATGGATGATGAATATTTTGTATGATTAAATGATGCAAAATAAGTTGTTTATGTAATATTTGGAATAAATAACTAACATTGTGTTATGTGGTGGGATGAGAAGAGAGATCCTAAGGTTGGAGGTGGTGTCGGTAGAATTCGAGAAGTTGCCAAGAACCGAACCCCAATATTCACCGAAGTAAGGATAAGTCTTTAATTGTGCATTTGGAATAGAAAATGTAAGTATTTTCTGGTTATGCAATGATTGAGTTGTGAATTACGCATTAGTATAAACATATATGGGTGTGTTTATACTAAAGTAGGCGTAGATTTACGGAAGATGGAAAACGTGTGTATTTCTGATCATGCAATAATTATATTATGAATCACGTGTTTAGTATAAACATATATGGATGTGTTTATACTAAAGATGGCGTGGATTTACAGGCAATGGTTGATAGTGAAATCAATGAAAAGGAAACGTATTTTTAGCCGACCATAAATGGTTAGCGACTTTGGCTCAAGTTATGTAGCAACACTTTGGCTCAAGTTATGTAGCAATGCTTTGGCTCAAGCTATGTAGCAACACTTTGGCTCAAGTTATGTAGCAATATTTTGGCTCAAGTTATGAAGCAATACTTTGGCTCAAGTTATGAAGCAATACTTTGGCTCAAGTTATGTAGCAACACTTTGGCTCAAGTTATGAAGCAATACTTTGGCTCAAGTTATGTAGCAATGCTTTGGCTCAAGCTATGTAGCAACACTTTGGCTCAAGTTATGTAGCAACACTTTGGCTCAAGTTATGTAGCAACACTTTGGCTCAAGTTATGAAGCAATACTTTGGCTCAAGTTATGTAGCAATGCTTTGGCTCAAGCTATGTAGCAACACTTTGGCTCAAGTTATGAAGCAATACTTTGGCTCAAGTTATGTAGCAATGCTTTGGCTCAAGTTATGTAGCAACACTTTGGCTCAAGTTATGAAGCAATACTTTGGCTCAAGTTATGTAGCAATACTTTGGCTCAAGTTATGTAACAATGCTTTGGCTCAAGCTATGTAGCAATACTTTGGCTCAAGTTATGTAGCAACGCTTTGGCTCAAGCTATGTAGCAAAACTTTGGCTCAAGTAATGTAGCACAAAAATGAATTTATAAAACAAATGGTTTATTAACTCCTTTTTCTAATGTGGATTATCTTATAATGACGTTTATTGAATTAATGACTTACTCCTTTGTGTGTTTTGTCCTTTTGTCATTGATAATCCCATTGCAGGTAAATAGACGAATGAAGTATGCCAGGTCGGAAGATTTAGGAGCTTTAGACTTTGGATTCACTATTTATGTTTTTCGTATTCTAAATGATTACCTGCGGATTTAAATGATTGTAATCATGACTAATCATTATTTGGATATTTGTAACCATGCGTAATGTTATTTTGGAGGATCAGAACCTTTGAGGTCTTAGTACTCATAGGGAATGATATGAATGAATTATGTTTTTCTACAAGATTAATTGTATGATAATATAATAGGTTATAAGATTAGTTCCAGGAATGATTCATGAGAAGTTCTAGGTAAAATGATTATGTATGTGGTTATTGATTCATGGATTAAGTGTGAGGAGGGGAAATAAGATTTTGAAGTAAGGATATTAAAATGATAATGTGAGTTATGAGTGATTGAATGGAATTGAATTAAAATGAGAAAAAATTTCAAGGGTAGAATTTGGGTGTTTACACTAAGAACTGATGTATATGTCTTTATCAAATCTCTTTTAGAAAAGGAACTTGATCACTGATTATTTTGTTTATGGATGAATGACATGCATGTTGTATGAGGTATGACTTTTTGTACATGCAATGCATGAAAAATGCCAAAATATCTTTATCTTTTTTAATGCATATGAAGCGCATGAATTGATTTTTTTTTTGTATTTTAGGTAATGTATGAAATGCATGACATACTATTACATGAAATGCAATGTTTGTTTTTTATGTAATATGCAGATGAATGCATGATGATATATATTTTTTTGTATGGATAGATGAAGGTGTTATTGATGGGTTTTTTCACTTTTTGAATGCATGTATGAATGTGTGAATAATATTTTTGAATTTTGATAATATATAATTTTGTATGAATGTTATGATGGTGATTTTTTTTCGATGAATGATTGAATAAGTTGTACTGATGAATGTATGAATGGTATGCATGTACACGATGCACTAAATGTATTTTGTACGCTCGTAGGGTGTGATAGACCCTAATTAGGGGAATATGGCCTTAATTTACAATACATTAAATTGTCATAATAGATTTGACATTTATTATATTGTTAAGGCATGCTCAGAGTTAAACGGTAAAACCCCGAGTTTATTCAGATATCGGAAAATTGATCCCTAGGGTGCTTAGCCCATGGTAGGGAATAAAATTTATCCCTAGGGCACATAGCCCATGGTAGGGATTAGAATTGCCCCTAGGGCGCATAGCCCATGGTTAGAATTGTCCCTAGGGCACTTAGCCCATAGTAGGGAATCATATGATTAAGCCGTCCTTGTGACATAAGGACATCTAAGTGCAATGACATCTTACAACACTCAAGCATGAACATTTTTATGTGGGACATAAGTCCCAAATTATGATGGATAAAATTTAGGTTATGTTTCTTGTGTCCTAAAAAAAAAGGTATACTTACAAGGTTTTTGATAGTCTAAAGGTCATAACCCTACGGCGAGGGAATATATTTCATCTAAAGTGGACTCAACAAAAGCCTTAGACTTTCTAGTTCACCAGATCGCATCCATTCCCGAAAGAAAGGAAACCAAATATCATGGGCTAGAAACGAGAAGGATCGAGCCCTCCAAGCCAATAGTTCATGATACCGGGAACCATCTGGGTGGTCCATTCCGCTAATATCAGATGTGACTCGAGGTCACTTACCGACAAAGCAGATGTCCCTTCTATCTTAAATCATAATCACTAATACCCGGGTTTATGGCAGTATGTGTGCAACTTGAGTGTATTGTGATTGTGTGTGAGGAAGCGTACAAATCTTTTTTAAAAAGGATAAATTTTCATCCCAATAAAGCTGTTAAAATAATCAATCACATATCAATAAATATATAAAAGGACACATAAAAACAAATGAATCAAAGCAATAAAAGAAGGGTATTTGAGTCCATGTAATTAGCGGCTCTAGGCCTGACTCTCTTATGGGTTGTCCCCAGTGGAGTCGCCAGTTGTCGCGACCCGATTTTCGGTTGGAAGACCGGCCCTGCGACTTAGGGAGAGGCGAACTCGATTTCTACCTCTTCCATTTGTTTTGGAGTCGCCATTACGTTTTTTGCGGATAAAACGTAGAAAACTCTAAATATGCCCAATTAGGATAATTTGGTTTTTGAAAAGAGATTCTGAGCTCGGGAGTCGATTACGGATCGGGGAAGGTATTAGCACCCCGTCCGCCCGTATTAAAACGGTACCCTCGCTATAACATGAACTTTTATACCCTTAACAATTATTTATTAAAATTCAATAATTAAAGCAAAATGTTTTATTTTTTATTGTTGTGCCTGACAAGAGTTCATCTTGCTCCTACGTATCTCTAGGTGCAATAGGGAAATCAAGGCTACATAGTTCTGGTTTGAAAAGTAATTAAATTGGTTTGGATAGTTTTAAAATATGCTGAAGTACAATATGATTTTTTTTCTAAAATACTTTTGATAAGGAATTAATAGTTTAGAGTCGGTGTTGGTCGCTCACCTTCTTCCCATTTTCAGAGAAGTCAGAGTCAACTCGAACCGTAACCTTACTATAAACATTCCATTAAAATTCTTTTAAGTAATAATAATTATTTGGAACATTTTTTGATATATTAGATGAAGATAGCATGCATTATTTGATTGTACCACTACCACTATAAATGAAAATAAGTAAATAATAAATCAGGTGTAATGTATATAATAAAAAGAACAAAAAAAATGAATTAAAATTAAAAGAAAGGTGGGTTATTCGGTTTGGGCCCAAACAGAAAACTGGATTGAAAGGGAGAGGGGTTAGGTTTATTCCCTTCATTGTGGCTTTGGGATTTTGGGATAGTGTAGAAAAGGGAAGTGAGAAGACGAGAGAAAATCGCGGAGGTGGGAAGACGAAGATGGGTTCTTCGCGGTAGGGGTTTACTCCGGTCTTCTTCTCCGGTCCTCCTCCATTGCATGCTTCTATTTCGAGCCATGGGATTCAGAATCCCTATAACTATTTCCTATTCTTCCGGTCTCCTTCTTTTCGAATAGTGTCAAATAGGTATGATCCCCAACCAATTTTATCTCTTTCTTGAGCCCTTTTTGTGCATGATTTCATGATTGTTTCGATCTAAGACCCGAAGCATGAGTTATACGGTGGTAAACTATACTCATGGTTGTTGCTTTGTTTTTTATGATAGCTGTTTATTCTTGCGCGTGTATGTTACCTGGTTTGTGTATCTTGCTTCCCTTTATTGTTTTCGAATCAAAATAGAACTAAGGGTAAAATTCTAACACTGAATATTATTGATAACTATGAATTTTACAACAAGAATCGATTCAATCATCATGTGACAGGTTTATGTAACATATAGACCGTTTTTTGATGCATTACTGTTCTCATGCTTAATCCAATATACATATATGCATTCCAATATAATGATGGTATGAATTTCTATTAGAATCTCATATGCAATTGAAAGTCAATGTAAAGTCTTTTTATAAACATTCAAATAAATTGGATGAATCACTTACCTGGGATTATGCTTTCGTCCTTTGTCCCTGATTATGAACTCTTGAATCCTTTCCAGTCCTTTATTTGACCTTACTGCTGACACTTACTGACCCTTCTGTTATAATTGTGTATTATTCTCTGGAATCCGTATGATTTATAATGGATGCTCTCTGGGTGTGTGGTCAAGGTTCTTTGATCCTCTATTATTTAGTGATGAAATTATGCTAGTAGATAACAAAATGTCAGTGTATGCATATCTATGTGTTTTGTGTTTCTATGATGTCTTGGTATATCCCCTTTTAGGTGTATGTATGGCTGCCTTTTTATAAAGGTTAAGGTTCATGAGAAGAACCTCTCTAATTTCTGATTTGAATCCCCCAATTTATTGTGTTTCAGATTATTCCATTTTTTATGTTGATTGTCAATCTTGGTTTTAATGTTCTATTGCATTAGTTGTCTCATTGAATATGTAGTTGCCTTATTAAGACCATTTTTTGATGCTCTGCTCATAATTTTCAACTATTACTTTAATGGTAGTAATTATTGTTGCCTAATTAAGCTTAGTCCTTAATATACATATATTTGGTGCCATCTCTTTTGGGATTATCTTGATGATTTACTGCCTTTATTTAGTGTTATTTTTCTGGAATCTTGGGATTTGATTTGTTTTCCTTTTTGATTTCTTCTCATGATTTGGTTTTTTATTTCCAGGGATTGAGCGTTGATTTGCTTTAAACTATAAGATATGGTGGATATATAACTTGGGAGATCTTCTCATTTAAGGCACTTGAAGAACATTAGGGGTGGGAGGTTTAGTTTCCTTTTTAAGTGAATGTATTATGCTCATTTTTAGCACCAAATATTGTTTATTTAAAACATTGTTTTCAGACAATGTAAATTACATTTTTGAATTTATTTACTATTTATTATCACTTTTTTAGAATCTATTTTGGGCCGGACAAAATTGAGTGTTCACACATACTAACTGGTTTAAACGGTTAAACCATTTAGTTGAATCGGATAACACCATATATATTACACATTTAAAAATACATATAAATTACAAGTTAATAATGGATGGGGTGAGACAAGATATGATTTCATGGTTTATTTCAACACATCCTTTCAATTTTTGGTTTTTTTAATGGGAGCTAAACAGATAATTATAACTTCAGTTTGTTTAACAGATAATTTCAACTTCACTTTGTTTTTATGTTTTTAGAATATTATTAGTTTAGTCTTAGTTTCAAATTGTTGTTAATATTTCTTTATTATTATCTTTATCCTAACATAACTTTAGGAGATTGTTTTGTTTAGTTGTTACAACAACCTCCTTTCCTTATTATTATCTTTATCCTAACATAACTTTATCAGGTTTTTTTTTGTTTAGTTGTTATAACAACTTCTTTTCCTTGTATTACTTTCCTATAAAAAGGAAGTCATTAATAATTTAATAAAATAAATTGAATTGTTTATCTTATAAGGCCAACCACCCAATTTAAAGCACTTCGACCGGGCTTGCAGCGGTTTAAAGCAGACTGACTGAACGGTTTTATAGCTTATATGAAATTGTTCCCCTATTTGGTCTACGATTAGCCCTTAGGGTCCGATTCAAAGAACATTGGGTAAGACATCACAGATTTATCACAGTGTGGACCTTTAATTTCAGAAATTGGACATTTTTTCTTTTTTGCCTTTTAGACAGCCAATGAAGTTGCACATCCCCAAACTAAAAGCAGTACTTGTTCCAGTAATTCAGCTTCCTTGACTTGTTAAAGTCATTTATTCCCTGAAAATAAAAACAAACATGCAAGATCTTTACTTGATACATATAATGTCATGCTTTTTCTATAAAACAAATAGGTGAACTTCACCCTGTACACACCATCATTCCACACAATACTTCCACTTCAGGTGTTGTTGTTGTTTTTTGTTTAATCAAGGGTATCCCCTCAACCTATGGTAAGGAAACAATCCTTTTCGGGATATGTGGCTGCTTGCACCTCCAACAAATGTCGCTCCCAGGAATCGAACCATTGATTTTTAGATCTATCTGAGGATCCAGTGGAACCTTGCACCGCTAGACTAATGCATCCCCTCACCCTATGGTAAGGAACCAATCTCTTTCCGGGTACGTGGTTGCATCTCTCAACAAGTGTCGCTCCCAGTAATGGATCCATTGATCTTTAGATCTATCTGAGGATCTAGTGGATCCTTATACCACTAAACTAACGCCTTAGTACTTTAGGTTTTGTTTGCCATAGACTATGTGGTGAAGCTAATATTGTAAGATAGCTTCGGGAGGTATATGATCAACTTTGACAGAAGTAACCTATAGGTATATGATGTGGAAAGATTTCACAACTACAGAGTTGAATCAATGGAACTACCCACTATGCATATCCTGCTTATTAACAGTACAATTTCCATGTTCTTTTACTGCACTAACAAAATCAGACATGACACTAAGCACTTTTAGCCCTTAACATGCTAAGCAACACTCTCATTGAATATCTAAAGGTTCTATTTAACTTCTTATAGTGCAATACATGTTCTTTTACAAATGTGGAACCAGAAGTATTAACAAAATAAGACAGCATCTACATAATTAAGAAAAAAGACAGCATAACATAGTTGTTTGTCATGGTAAATACTCTGTCCACTCCAGAGTATCATATAATTCCTAAGATCAATGGATCCCATAGTATCAAATACTTGACCAGATCAACAAATACTAAAACAAGGATGTAAATACAAGACATGGAAAATAAAGATACTACAAGAACACGAAAATACCACAAAAATATAAAATGTTTTAGAACTATCTAGTGATTCAAATTGCAGACCGTATCACGTGATGCAGCCACTTACAAAAATATAAAATGTTTTAGAACTATCTAGTGACTGCATCAACTTCAAAAACATATTTTTTTATTACAAAATAATTCACATCCGTATCGCTATCGCAGCGATCACAATAAATGCAATAGCAACGGTGATTTAAAATACTGTATGTATCCAAAGTTATCTAATATAGATATGCCACTTACACACTCCATGGTGACTATGGGGAATTGTGTGTATCCATAACTAAAACTCTTAACAATAAAGGGTAGCTTAATGCATGAACCACCCCTAGTAAGGTCTAGGTAAGGTTCCCTTAAAAAGCAAAAAGTTATTTCAAGGTTTTAAACTTGTTACCCCCATCATTGAATGAGGATCACCCTCTTTTAAATCAGTTGCAATTGCATTCTCTATACTAGCTCAAAAGTTGTTAATTCGACTGATCCTAACTGTTCTACACAGTGATTTAAATTGCGGACCGCTGCAACCAATCGCAATTGCGGTGTGACTCTGAATTATAATGAAGAGACCACATCGGCCCGCAACGCAACCGTATCGGCCTGCAACGCAACCGTATCGGACCGCGTTTGGATCGCATCGGACCGCGTTTGGATCACATCAGGTCGCATCGAATTCAAAAATGTTGTCTTAATAACAAAATAATTCACACTACAACGGCCGCAATCCGCACTACAATAACCGCAATAACTACAATCGTAGTAACTGTAACTGCAACTGTTAGCGCAATCGCGACCGCAATTTAAAACACTGGTTCTCCTATACAAAATAACAAATATTTTTGCAGTCCATATAAAATAAAATAAAAATTTGTATGATGTCTAATCCAAATATACACTGAATGAATACAAATTATACTAAACTCTCAATTTACCCAAACTGCCCCTAGAGAATTTTAGCAAGTGGTCCATTACATTCATTTTGCACTTCCTCAGCGAGGGCAATTTCGTCAAAACTCTTAAGCCCATTAACCAAAACCCTAACCACATATTCATCTGGTTCAACAACACTCCCCCACCCACACTTCTTCATCAACCCATAAATCCTGACCGTTGATTCTCTCCTCTTAGCTTCAATCACAACCTTCATCAAACTCACCAAACCCTTATAATCACCACAATCAATCTCACAATTTTCTTCCAAATCAACGATGAAATTATCCAGATCCAACAACATATCGCAATTCGAGAGCGCCTTCGCAATTTCAGCGTGGAGCGTGAGATCAGCACCGTACTCTGATCGGAGCGTGTAGAACACGCGGAGGGCGAGGTTGCAGTGTTGCTGCCGTAGGAGCTCCCGCAGGGTAGCTTCGAGGTCGGATTTGATGAGGCGCGTGAGGGTGGTGGAGAGCACGTGGGTTAGGTTGGGTGGGTTTGTTCGATAGAGACGTTTTAGGGTTTGAATTGTTTGCAGTGATTCGGTGCTTAGTATTCTTCCTTTCAAAAGAGGTAAACGGTGTGACCTCGATGTTGCGCACCGTACCGGAATGTAGCTCCGGCGAGTGGCGGTTGTGGCGGGTGTGAGGGGTTTAAGGAAGGTAGGGTTTTGGTAAAGAGAGGAAGCCATAACTGATGTTCGAATTTACAAAGGGAACGTTATCTTATATGACAGTAATGTGTTTGTGTTTGCAATGAGAATGAGAAATAAAAGACCTCGAAATCATGAGTATTCATCGAATATTAATTAAATGAGACCTTACACTACTGTACTAGTATCATTTTGATATAATTTTCATAATAATATTTGACAGTTTTGCCCTTGAAAGAGGAGATGGAAAAAAAACGTCGACAGCAGGATTCGAACCTGCGCAGGCAAAGCCCAACAGATTTCGAGTCTGTCTCCTTAACCACTCGGACATATCGACGTTCCATGTTAACTTTTTTCTTCATCAGCTATATATATAGTGGCTATAAGACATTAATTAGTTATTATTTTTGAAGTAGATTACATTAACCGGTGAGATTTAGTAAAATTGCACAAACCACCACATTTTTTTTAAACCTACACAAATGATCCCTAATTATATACATGTATTACACTCACTATCGTATATGAGATATAAGTGTAGTTAATTTAAATAAAATATGGTATATTATGGAGACAGGTCCAAAGAGTATAAGAGTCAATATATATTCTTTATTTTTTTGGTTTGCTACAAATTGCATTAATAATTTTAAGGAGTGTTTAAATCACTCTCATATTATTTGGATTTGTGTTCGCAATATATCATATGTTGTTTAACTTAATTACATTTTTCACTATTTTATTAAGAAATTATATTTATCTCTCTTACGGGTTACGGGTGTAGCTAGTGTAACATATATACACTCACACTTTTTATTTTATTTGCCTATTGATTAAACATGAGACCCAATTGTTCTAAATCTAAAAAACTGAGTTTTTGAAATTCTAAAATTTGATTAAAAGAATTACTAAGCTCATATGGCTCATGAGTTAAAGTAGGTTTTTACATTATAATACACACTCACACTCATTAACCATTCATAAGTTTGACAGTTATTTAAAATTGGTTAAATTACTTTTTAAGTACCCAAATTAGTTGGGAAATTTTAAGTAGCTCTCGTTACTTTAAAAACTTGCAGTTTAAATGTTTATAATTGAACCATTAAAATTTACATTTAATAATTGGATCTATAAACTTACAAATTATAGAGTTAATTACACTAACACCCATTGAGTTTTAGTGAAATTACACAAATCATCCCTCCCTTTTTTGTCCTTACACGAACCACTTCTATCTCTTACACGAACCACCCCTTATTTTATAAATATATTACATTGATAACTCATGATGAAATATAAGTGTAATATTTTAAACAAAAAACATGTGATATGTGTAATTAAGTTAAACAAAATATTTTATATTGTGTAAACAAATCCAAATAATGTAAAAGTCAATGCATCTTCATTATTTGGTTCATTACAAAATAATATAAGGGTTATATAAATATCTCATTATAATTGTTAATATATTATGTAATGAAACAAAAATAATTAAAAAACAATCAATTTTGTACTATTTGGAATTGTTTACACAATATATAATATTTTTGTTTAACTTAATTACACTAAGCAATCGTTTTTTTTGTTTAAAATATTACCTTTATATCTCATCATTGATGATCAGTGTAATATATGTATAAAACTATGGGTGATTTGTGTAAGAGAGAATGATGGTTCGTGTAATGACAAAAAAAGAGGGGTGGTTCATGTAATAACAAAATAAAGGGGTGATTTGTGTAATTTGATTAAAACTAAGAGTGTGTCAATATAATTAACTCTAAAAATTATCTATCATTCTTATGGCTTATCCCATAATTATATGTTCTCTAGTCTAACTTAGGTAAGTGTATTGGGTTAGGTGTAATAACTACTTATGAAATCTGCCAACTATATTTGTTAAATAAAATAAAGCCTTGAGGTTAATAAGTTCATACTCTACTTGTATAAGGCTCTGCTAGATCATAAAGTAACTAAAATGTTAAAGGTTCGATTCCAGAGTCAAAATGTTAAATTTTCGATTCCTAAAAATGACATTTGTTGGAATAAGCATCTACGAACCTAAAAAGACATTAGTTCCTTAGTTCCTTATCTCAAAAGGTGGGGATCCTGTGTAACAACAAAAATAACAAATAGCATTAATATATTAAAAACTATTTTTTAATTTCTAACTTCCTCACTGTACATACATTAGACAAACTTGCTTTCAGCATGGAGTGGCATTACAAATGCAATAATGGATCTCAATAGCATTTAGCATACAACAAAACATGGATGAAATTGGAGGATCTTCTAACAAATGGTAACATAATCAGCACGCAGCTGAAAACGTTAAAGAAGAGGAAATTACACTCACACCCCTGAATTTTAGTGAAATTATATAGATTATCCTTCCATTTTTTACCCCTACAAAAAACTATTGATTTTGTACATACATTACACATATTACATCTGCATATGAAATAAATGTGATTTTTTACATAAAAAATAATAATAAGTGTAATGAAGTTAAACAAAATATGATATATTATAGAGACAAGTCAAAATAGTATACGAGTCAATATATTTTCAATATTTTTGGTTCATTACAAAATACATCAATAATTATAAAGAAATATTATTTAAATCACTCTTATACGATATTACAACAGACAAAAAATAATGAAAATGTGTTGACTCGTATACTATTTGGATTTGTTTACACAATATATTATATTTTGTTTAACTTTATTACATTTATAATCTTTTTTATGTAAAAAATCATAATTATTTTACATGCAGGAATAGTTTGTGTAATGTATATGCAAAAACTATGAGATTTGTTAAGAATCAATTTTATGTCCTGAAAAATAATTTAATAGATGAGAAAAAATGTATATAGTATATAAGTTTTTTATAATATCAATATATCATTCATTGTTTATATTTATTAATTATTAATTTTCAAATAAAATTACTTTTTAGTTCTTACCCTTTTAATATATAGAAGGGTAATATTATTCATTAATTGATTATTCATCAATTACGTGCCAATATCAAAAGACTTTTCCTCCTTCTTCTTTTTTTGTTCCAACCATTTTTTTTGTTTCCTCTTCTCTTTCATATATGCTTCAATTCTTAACAAATCCCTAATCTCAACACTTCCAAATTCTTCAATAGTTAATTATTCTCTTTATTCCCCTTTTTTATTCAAATAATTAACGCATTTCTTACCACAAATCTCTGTTTCAATCTAAGTTTCTAGGTTTCTGTATAATTAGGGTTGTGAATTAAAATTGATTTGGGGATAAATGGAATCGAGTCGAAGAGCGGTGGAATCGTATTGGAGATCGAGGTTGATCGATTCAGCTACCTCAGATGAAGATAAAGTAACGCCCGTGTACAAATTGGAAGAAATTTGCGAGCTTTTGCGTTCTTCACATGTTAGCATTGTGAAAGAGGTTTCTGAGTTTGTATTAAAACGTTTGGAACATAAAAGCCCAATTGTGAAACAGAAGGTAATAAATTGTCCTTCGTGAAATTGGATCTGGGTGTTTCAAAGTTTGATTTTTTATTGAAATAGCTGAAAGAATAGAACAAGAAAGATCTGGTAGATTTTTTTTTTCTTTTCAAATTTTGGGTTTCATATTGCTTTGTTTTGTAGAGATAGAGAAATAGTTGGTTAGGTAATTCGTAAGATTTGATTATTGATTGGGTAATGTAATTGTGAAAATACATACTTTCCACCTTTTTAATGGTTTTCTGCTATTCACTGCAATCTATTGATGCATAGGTTGTGAGGTGTGAGTTATCTATATTTGAATTCACTAGAATGGGATTATCATGTTGATGAACATGATGATATATGATAGAGCATTATTGATAGGATATTTATTGTAATAATTGTTATGAAATTCATTAGAAAAGGAATAGTATAAGAAATGATAGTTGGTTATTTAAATTTAATTAAATAGTTGATATTACATTAGTATTTCTAGAATGTTCTAGTGTTGTAAGATGATGGCACTTGTAGGGTCATCATCATATTATGTTTTCTTCATTCTCTTTAAATATGTTATTATTCATCCATAAGAAATCAATGAAAAATGAAGAATTTAATCTTTATTATCTTCTTAGTTTATAACTTTATATCTTTTCTCAGGAGTAGATTAATTCTATAGTGTTCTTGGTAGATTTCTATTTGCACTCTATCAATTATGGTGTCGTTCGATTCATCTTTTGATCCGTGTAGCGGACCCCGGCTAGTGAGATTAAAGCTTAGTTGTTGTTGTTTGTAGTATGAGCTTATCACCTAAGAACTTCCTAAATTTAAGATGAAGTTACACTGATATCTCGATATTTGACTTAATTAGAATTGGCACTCCTTTTCTTTCACAAATTACACCAACCTCCCTAAAGGTTTATACTGTCATTACACTTGCTTCTTCTAAAGGATTATGATTGGAAATATACTGGCCTCTCCTAAGGAGGGGTAAGTTTAGCTTTTGATATAAGAGAATATTGGGTTTAATTGAATCAGATCTCAAGGGAGGTCAATGTAATTTCCCCAAATTTTAATTGTTGTATTTGTCACTATATTTTGCATAATTCATTGCAGTGGTTCTAACTCTGACCGTACCTCCTATATCATACAAGTTTGGAGTGGGTATATGAAAGAATAGGATCATAATGGTTTTAGTGTCAGAATTGTATGATGAACTTATATGTTGTATATCTAAACTCATTGTACTCTGTTTTTTTATTAACTTGTTTCTAATTATGGCAGGCTTTAAGATTGATAAAATATGTGGTTGGAAAGTCCGGTGTAGAGTTCAGAAGGGAAATGCAGAGACATTCAGTGGCAGTTCGTCAGTTATTACACTACAAGGGACAGTTGGATCCTTTGAAGGGTGATGCACTAAATAAGGCTGTACGAGACACAGCTCAAGAGGCTATCGCTGTGATGTTTTCGGAAGAAAATAAGCCAGCACCTGCTGAAGATGTAAACAGGCGGATACAAGGGTTTGGAAATACAAACTTCGAACCACCATCAGGAGATAAGAAATCTTTCATCAGTGAGGTGGTTGGTATTGGAAGTGCATCAATTAAGCAAGGAATTAATAGCTTAACACAGGGACATTCATTGATGAAGAATGATTCTGGAAACTACAGAGGTCCAAACCTTCAAAGCTCATTGACCATAGAAACAGAACATGGCGACAAATATGAACCAGTTGCGTATCGTAATGAAACTCGGAGTAGTTTTGGACTTCCAAATAATCAATCTAGTGGTCCTTGGAATCAGGATTCAAGAGTAACTACTACAGAAGTATCAAACGGGGATTCCAGTGCAAGTTATTCAGGGGGTAAGACAAGAGAGGATACGTTGCTGGAGACAATTGTAACTTCAGGAGGTGTACGCCTACAACCCACTCGAGATGCCATTCAAGTTTTCCTAAGAGAGGCCGCGAAGTTGGATGCTCTGGCTTTAGGTCATGCTCTTGAATTAAAGCTCCAAGCTCCAATGTGGCAGGCATGTACTTGTTTATTCAAATGAGTTTACACATTTGATCAAAATATGGCGGGAATTTACATACTCCTTTCCCGTGTGGGTGCATTTTAATACTGTATGGGTTTTATATGCATTTTATGTAAACATGTATATCTTCTTCTTTTTCATATTGTTATTAGACCTTGCATGCATCAGTGCACATACAAGTGAAGGCCATGAATAATGATTTTTTAGATAGGTTTTTTTTGTTAAATATGGTTTTTTCTTCATGCATTACAATGCAACTTCATATAATAACTCCGTTATTTTAACTATATTTTCAGGTTCGCATGAAGGCTGTTTGTGTCCTTGAGTCCATCCTTAGAAAGAAGGATGATGATAATTTTTCATGTGTGGCATCTTACTTCACTGAAAACAAAGATGCAGTGCTGAGATGTTCTGAATCCCCCCAAGCTTCTTTGAGGGAAAAGGCTATGAAGGTACCCTCATATTCAATCTGAATGAGTAATTACTGCATGAAAATTTCTTATCCTTGTTGGTTCTCACATTTTACGCTTTATGTCAATCCTGCAGTAATGAAAAACCTGGCGAACTAGGAAGAGAAAAATCTGGTCACTTAGAGTCCACAAGTTGGCAATATAGATCACTAGTTTGTAGTAAACTACAGATTATATATTTATCTGATATGATTGAAAAAATGATCATCAATTGTGTAATGTTAGTAATCTAAAATTTTAATTGTTGACAGACTAAAGTTGACCGTGAATGCGATTTCTGAACCAAAAGGAAAGGATGATTAGTTTGGATAATGCCATCAGAGAATTGTGAGCTGGTGATATAGGTAGATTGGGTAGCATGCCTTTCGGGATTATTTGGAGGGCAATAATGTTTGAAAATTTCCGTTAATGTTTAGCACTGGATATTGAAGAAGAATGTCTTTACAGGTTATAAATGGTTTTGGCATATGAAAACTTTGGAGACCAGGTGGGTAGGATGCTAGTTATTAAAATGGAATCTAAAAAAGAAACGACCTTGATAATTTTTAGCAATTCAATTACCGGCATTTTAAATTCAGCCATTCAGAAATGACCTCCAACCGAGTCTCACCACACATCCCAAGGTGGATGGTACCGCTCTGATACCATATTGAAACTTTACGGTTTAAAGAGGAGAAAGAATGATACTGACAATGAAAAACTAAATATGATATTTTTGATGAAAGAATGTGTTACATAAATACAATAACCTGTTGCACTTATTTATATTACTATTTAGATTAAGTACTAGTACTACTGCTTATTAGTGCAAGCCCATATCGATCGATGCTAATAAAAAACCTATGACATTTATTATATTCTAACACAGTAACTATCAGCTAATAGAATTAAGAGCACCCCTTATAATTTAATTGGCACTTGGCTTCATGATGGACAGGTTCTTAATCTTTTAGGGGGAGACCAGCCAAACAGCTCTACTATTAATTTGGAGAAGACTGTGAAGGTAGAGAGAACTAATGTTGCTAAGTTGCCTGACTTGATAGACACTGGTGACTCAAATGATTATCACAATACTACAAAGCTTACTGATGATCAAAACTTGGCCAATTCCACATCATCTACACCTCTTGTCGGTGATTTGTTTGGAGATTTTAGTGGTTCTGTGGGAGCTAGTCATGAACTGAAAAATGACAACGACCCCTTCGCTGATGTATCATTTCTTACTAGCGAGAACAAAGAACGTGCAGATGATCTCTTTTCAGGGATGACAGTTGGTGATGTTAAACAGGATAATCCTCAACTTTTTGACATTTTTGCTTCCAATTCTGAGCAAGGAAATCACAAAGAGTCTGTTAGTGATTTAATGGCTGGTTTGTCAATGGATGAAAATACCTCAAGTATGGAGCACAGAGCAACAACTCCTTCTGTGCAATCTGAATCTTTATTTTCCGGATTAAATAAACATGCCGCTGACAATACTTTAGGTGGCATGTTGGGCTCTCAGGCAGTTGGGTTCAATGTAAATCCCATGTTTCCTAATGGTCATCTACCTTATAATATTCAACCTGGTATTATGTTGAACCATCCATATTCCTCTCAGCCTCTTAATTATGGTGCCATGGGTCTCTTGGCTCAGCAGCAATTCCTGGCAACAATGGCCAATTTCCAACACCTTAGTAATGCCAACATGCCAAATGATGGTGTTGCTCAAAGTGCTGGAACAGGGGGAAGAACCACTCTGCCAGACATATTTCAACCAAATTTTTCAACACAAACTCCTAGCTCAATGATCAACACTTCAAAGAAAGAGGATACAAAAGCTTTTGATTTTATCTCAGTAAGTCACATACTTTTTGCATACCTTCTAATGGTTTCACTTTTTCTTAATGGTCTGGTTTAATTTACTGCATTGTGGTATACAATCCACTTGAATGAAATTAAATCATTTAAAATGTGTTTTCTTTCATAATAGTCCACTTGGTTATACATACCATTTATGAACCATGGGCTTGAAACCAGAAATTCATTATTGAACATCTAGAAACCATAAGCCATTGTGTCCATTGACAAAGCATTGATCCCTAAATCTTTCAAAATCGTTTCGCCTATGATTTTTTGGCCTTCCCCTATCTCTAGGAATTGGATTAACCTCTATTTTATATACTCTCAATTACTGGGGCTCCTAATGGTCTTCTCTGCACATGCCAAAACCACCTAAGAGGCGATTCTACGATCTTTTCTATAATATGAGTTACCCCAACTTTCTACCTATTGCATTTATTCCTAATCCTATATGAATATTCTCTTGTTAACATTTTACCGCACAACATTCAGTCCCACATAACATTCTAAGTCTTATAGTGGTGCTGTAAAATTTCCTCGTAAGTTTGAGTGAAACATTTCTATCACATATGTCACATGATGCACTCTACCATTTCATCAACACCGCTTGGATCCTGTGATTTACATCTCCTCACTTTCCCCACTTTGTTGTATAAGTGACCCAATGTACTTAAATCTAGTGACTGTGGTATCGTATGATCCCTAATCTTTACCTCTGGTAGTGTTTGTCTGTCTCTTGCTAAACATACACTATATGTACTCCGTCTTACTTCGACTTATATATATGTGCTTAATAAATTGGATCATTATATTCATATATTGTCACTAGTATCAACAGTTCAAATAGAGAAGAAACTAGATATTATCTTGATAAGTATGGGTGTAAATACTTTGTGCAACTTCCACTGGTTTAATTTCTGTTAATTTTCTTTGGTGGAATATAATTCTTTTAGTGTTAAGTTTGCAAATTGAATGAAATTAAATCATTTTAGGTGTTATTTATTTTCATAAACAATCTACGTGTTTTTACAGACCATTTATAATGCATAGGATCGAAACGAAATTCATAATTGAATATCTTGAAACCAAAAGCCAGTGTGGATAATTTAATTTGCTAGATCATGGTTACTTCTGGGGACTTTTCTTTTCATTGATGGATGAATTGTTTCTGGGAAAACATATTATAGTTGATGCTTAATAAACCGGATTATTATTTGGCCACTAGTCCTTAGTCACAGGTGATAACTAGAGTGGCTTACTGGCTTTGCTTTTTTATGCAGATTACTCATTAGAATACTTTTTCTGGCTTTTGTTTGATTTTACTTGATCAATTGTTTCATGCTTGTAGGACCATCTTTCTTCGGCGCGTGATCCAAGGAGAGTGATTTGAAAGTTCAATGATGTGCTTTTGTGAAGGATATTTGCAGTGTTTTAGATGGAATGGTTTATAGATTGGTTTGCTATGTGGAAGAAGTTAATTTTCTCTTACCATAATGGAGCATTCATGTTAATGATAAAATGAGAACATTTTGGACATGAATGAAGAAGCACTTCTCAATATTTTGGATATAATTGAGAATGAGAATGTGTCTAGTGTTTTATTTCCCTCATTATGTTTGTGTATGTAGTTAATAGTTTTAGATTTTGAAACTGTAATTCAAGCACCAAGTACTATTCCTCTCACATGATATTTGTTGTTTGTGTGTCATGTATCTTGAATATTATGCCTTTATTTATATGTATTCATTGTATTTATATCATAGTTTCAACAGAATCTGGCTCAAGATTTGAATCAATTGCCATGATCATAGGTAATAATGTATAGACCAGTTTTGATGGTTCTGCAAAAAATAAGTTCTAATGCCTAGAAAATCAATAAAACCACAAAACCAAATTCCCTCATGTTAGGATTATGATGATGAGAGTCAAAAGATAAGCACATTCACAAGCTTTGGTTAGAATGATTCTTTGACTGCTGTTCTTCTGCACATGATGTGTGTCTAAATACTCACCCATGCACCTCTACTTTGAGCAATGGTTAAGTCTACTAGACATCATATCATAAATTGTTTAAGAAATAATGAGATGTTTTAAGTTCTTTCTGGGTGATAAAAAATGTTAATATATTCAAGACAATTATGAAGGCCAAAGTATAGGAGATTGATATAATAGCACTGGTTTGAGGAAAGGGAACCAGGTCAAAAGATAAACATATCAACCATGACTGAACATCAATCTCACTAATTTGCTTTAGTTGTTTTACAATATTGAAGCAATCAAGTCATTCTAGTGAATGAGAGCAAAAGATCCAGATAAAGTAGCAAACATCATCGATAAATAAAAAGATATCAATATTTTCTACTTTACTAATCTCTCACTAATATTATACTCGGAGAGAAGAAAACAACTACTTCTCTTATGTTTCTCTTCTTTTTCGATTATACCAAACAATATTAAATTCTACTCTAATTCTTACATCTTTCATTCTCTCAGTTTCTTTCTCACATATTTCTCTCTCTTCTCATTTTCTTCCCCTCAGCAAAAGAAAGCATAGAGTAGAATATTCATATGAATGTAATATTGAAAATTTATCTCTTAATTTTGCAGTGTTATTTGGAAGGGTATACACAATTTTGTCCAATGTTTTAATACACTTAGAAAACCTATTCAGCACCTCTCAAATACTTTATCACTGCATTTTGCTCTCTGCATTAGTCATAAGAAGCAACAGCCCAAAAATAAAATGCCTCATTGCATTTGTTATATACTTCCATATAAATATATTATAGTCATAAATCTTATTGAGATGATGCAACAAACTCTTCCATCATTATCTGATTATCAAAGAAAATGAATGACATGGGAAAGAATGATATTACCAAAACCTCAAAAAAGTAATATACAATCTTAATTCTTTGGGTTCATTGGTCTCAATTATCAATCCTCTCAGTAATTGTCTCAGCATGATTTTCTACATTACTTCCCTTAAAACCAAGTTCGGCCAGGTCTTGTTTCGCCATCAAGTTTCTGAAAGATGCCCGTTATATTAGTTCATAGACAACTCGTTATCACAAAACTCGAGTGAAAACGAACATAAGAACCATATAAACCCAAACTAGTATCGATATAACAATGATACATGATGAATGATATATGCATCAATATATAACCCGATTACAATTCTCGACTTATCTCTATCAAATACTATCATGAGAGCTACTTTGCATTATATCAGATGAAACTCCATTTCATTGCAAAATCTGGTATACAATTAGATAAATCATGGCAATGGACTAGTATGAGTACTACCAATTTGTCAAGCCTCTATAATAAGATTCTTAGAGTCAAAAAAACTATAGGCATCGGCAAAATAACAATGAAGAAACAAAATTTCTTCGAAGTTACTGTCTGGGCCGAAAGATTAATAACAGGAAGAAGTAGAACTAGAACTACAGGATTCAATCATCCATGCAATAATAACCCTATTTAACACCAAATACTAAAACCAATACGTACAAAATACAGTGAAAGCAACTTACTTTTCCATACGGCATTGAAGGTATTTTTTGGAGAAATCCCTGCATTTTTCAGACTGGTGAGAAGCTGTCTTTAGACAATGAAGATATTCTTTCTTCTCCTGAAATGAGGCAAATTGATAAGTTGGTAGAATTTTGCAAATCCGAACTCTGAAACAATACACAACTTGCAAGGACCTATTTCTTCCCGGAACAAATATATCTTAAGACAAAGTGCTATTCGTAAAGTCATTCCTGACAACGTTCAAGACGATTTTACTTTTTATAATGCATATTGAATTTTAAAATGTAAAGTTGAATTGAAAGTTATCCGGATTGGTCGTACAAATAACATAACTCATCTTAAGAGGAGCATAATTACCAGGTCACACAAATGCATATGGTCCAATGGGAATATTCCCTTTTCGGGAGGCATTGGTCGGAGCCCCCTATTGCCACCAAATGCACCACCTATTTCACAAGTTTCAGACAGTGTCAAACCAATTAAGTATCAAGAACTTCTGTACTATTTTAGCAAATTGACAATCACAAAGGAAACAAAAAATCATTGTTTTGAATCTTGGGCATGGAAGTAACAATTCTATTCATCATAGAAACACAAGGAGTGGATAACTAAATTTGTCCCTGAAAGAAACACATATTTTAGTCACTGAAGGTGTAAAAATCCAGTTAAATTGGTCTCTTTATCAGTCAAATTGGTCCCTTGTTTTTACAGTTTAGAGGATTAAAATATAAAGCACGAATTTGGTCACGAGATTGTCATCATCGATTCATCGGTTAATTTGGTCCCCGCAAAAAAAATTATACGAAATTGACTGACATTGCGTAAAGTCAGGGGCCAAATTGACATTTCTGTAATTCAGTGACCATTATTGACATTGCATAAACTCACAATTCAGAACAAATTTGTTGTTTTGCTCACACAAAAAAGAATGTAACATCATTGTTTTAGAAGGACTAATGTGAAGTGCTCACATTTCTTTCAACAACCAATTCGATCATTCACTCGAAACACATATATAAGGGCGACCCAGTTCCACCTACCGGGATCCAAGGATGGTAGATGTACACATCGTTAACCTGTTTTTTTTTTCTTCGGGATTTGAACCATTAACCTCTAGGTCACAAGGTAACCTGCTCCCACTTAGTGGGACCCAAGGAGGGTAAATATAGCCTTAACCTGCAAGTTGTTACAGGATTCACTTGAAACCAGTGTTGTTAAAGCCGAACCGGACATCAAATCGGAAAATGTTCCGTTTCAGGTTTGATCGGTTTAACCGGTTAAAACGGATGGTCGGACTGGAAGACATTATAACTATGAATAATTATATTAAACAAGTAAGAATGTAATTGATTAAAAAAACTAAGCAAATAGATTATAAATTAGTTAATTAGAGAAATAAATATGATGGACCATGTTTTAATTTAATTAACAACTAAATCATAAGCCCACATCCATTAAACCTAACCCTAAAATTGCAAAACAAAACCTAAGATTACAACTACCAAGTTAAAATGAGCTGCTGCTGCTGCCTACACTTCAGAGGCAAATGAGTTTGTCTAACATTTTTTATTTTTTTCATCACTGTTCTTCTCATCTCTTCACTGTGTTTCAAAACAAAATAAATATAATATTTTCTACCCTCACATCTCTTCACCATGTTTCATCAATCATCATCTATGTTTCTATCTTTTCTGTAAATTGATGTTTTTCTTCATTTTTTTAGTTTCTAATGCAAAACCGCGGGTTAAAAAATCCGGCCTTTTCTGGTTATTACCGGTTCAACCGGGTTGAACCGTTTTCTGGACGTCTCAAAAAATCGTTTAAGAGATAAAACGTGGCCGTTATTGTAACCGGTCAACGGTTGGGCCGGTCCGGTCTGCATAACATTGCTTGAAACACATGTATGTGAAAAATAAAGATCAATTTTTTCTTCTTCTTTCAAACAAGTAAGGAATTGAAACTGAAATAACAAACCTAGAATATAGATAAAGGAAACGGGTAGTTGATTATGAAAACGTAATGGTGAAAATTGAAAGAGGGTTATAGAAATTAAATACCTGCTGCACTCATTTCTAGACTTCGATTCACTAAGAGAGTGAATGAATAGAGAAAAAAATATATTGAGTTTTATGGTTTGCACTCTAAAACAATAAATGAAATAGGCCGTTACAACCTCAAAATTGATTATGTCTTTAGCGACAAAGGTGATGAGATAGTATAAAAATGACTAAACACTATACATATAATCTTCACGTATACTAAAATATCGGGAGGGATCCACTTACTCCAAGAGTAAGTGGAAAAACACTTACTCCATATCATGACCATTCATTCTTGGAAATTCAATGGTTTGAATTGGTGAATACATCTAAACCATTTAATTTTTCAAGATTGGATGGCTAAGATGAAGAATAAGTGTTTTTTGGAGTAAGTGGATCTCTCCCCGTAAAATATATACTTATGTCATAATTGTATGATCTTCTTCTAATATGAATACATATTTTATTTTTACATTTTACTAATTAAACCGTCTATCACTAATGTTGGAAAAAATAATAAATAAAACACTAACTAATTTTATTTATATTATTTGTTAGATGATAGATTCATTTAGTTCAAGAGTAAGTTTTTTAAGCTTATGTTATATATCTTAGCCATCAATTCTAGGGAAATCCAATGGTTTAGATATATTCACTAATTTAAACCATTGGATTTCCCTAAAATTGATGACTAAGATATATAGTAAGTTTAAAAAACTTACTTTTCAAATAAGTGGATCTCCTCCGTATTTGTTAAAAAAATGTATCACTTGTTAGTTTGAGCATTTTTTTTAAGTCAGCAACATAATGAGTAATTAGTTTACTTTGTAAGTGTTTTAAGTTATTAAAACCGTATCGGTTATTAAATCGGTCAATGTATTGATATAGTGGTTTAGTAATTAAACCGCATACTGGTTAAACCTAACAAAGTTGTATATATTAAACCTATAACAAAAAAATTCAAATGTAGATATTCAAATTTATAATTCATATTCATAATCTACTCCAAAATCACATAAACAAACAATTTTAAGTCTTTAATAAAATCAAAATCTAAAGTGCAAAACATATATCAATCCAAAAGTGACAATTAAGAAACGTAAAATATAAATAAATGACCCAAATTTACGACTCAATTGAGATTCTTAGAAAGAATGACTTTATGAATAAATAAAATAAAGGCTATTAACTAATAATTATTCTAAAAAGATAAGCCAAGAAACCAATTGTGAAATCTTAACCCATTGGAACTGAACTGCAACCAAGATAATAAATTGAAACTGATTATTTTATCTAATGCTTTAACTTAAACTTAAGTCGATTGGGAAAGCAATTTGAAGATGAAAATGATACCCCTTCACCTCTTTTTGAGGCATAGGAGGTGCAGGGAGAAGAAATATCATGAAAGTAAATTAAAGGTGACTGGTATGTGATTTTTTTGGAGGAGAATTGGTTTGTGAAGAAATGAGTATTTTGTGAAGAAATGGTTTTGTGTACCGTGTGTGGAGTTTGTGAAGAGGGGTATGCGGTTTGTGAAGAAAGTTAGAAAGGGGTACAGTATTGTGTGGATCAATTTTAAAAAAAAAAATACATGTATGAAATGACCGGTTCAATCAAATTTCGGTAGGTTCAACAATTTTTCACTAGTTTTAATGCTTATCTGGTATAACAACTGTACCGTACCGGTTATGGGTCCGATTTATCGGTTGAACTGGCCGGTACGGTACGGTTTTTGCATAATTGGTTTTAATAAACTTTCTGTATTTAGAAAGTTTTTCTCTTTTAGTCGGGTAGTTTTTCCTTTATAGGTAGGTTCCTTTATTAGTTAGATATTCAGTTTTTGGGTTTAGTCTTTCTTCTATTTTATATATTATCTTGTACTCATTTTTCAATTCATTCATTCCATTATTCAAAATTAATGAAAAGATGTGTTATTTAGTTTCTTGATCTCTTTCTTGACCTAGTTCTCTATCTTGTACTTCTTCAACAACTTTTATTTGATGCTATCTTTTAAGTCATTTTGGTAAAAATTGAGTCACTTAAATTAAAAAAAATGGAAAATCACTGGTATGACTAAGTCGGTATGACCAATTTTGATCTCTATGATTGCATTGTATCGGTTTGGGAACCAGATCACTGATTTTCCGGTTGAACCAGTTAGTACAGTTTGGTTTTCACAACATTGTTCTCCCTTACAAAAGCATAAATGTTTAAAATTGTAGACAATTTAAGATTAAATAATGCGAAAAGGTAAATACAATTTCATTAAAATTACCTTATATGATGCATAATGAGGTAAAAAAGAAGTAATAAATATGAAAATAATTAGAAAATAAAGTATAAATATTTATTTTTTGGTATATAAAATATAAATATATATTGAGTTTCACCAAAATAAATTTTATATTTAAGGACAAGCCATTATAATTTCAATAATTGAAGTTGTTATTGAGTAGAAGAGGTTTCTTGCATAAGAGATAACATAGGTGCTCTCATTCGTTACATGATAATGGGCATATTTATTGTCTTTCAACAACTTATCACATGCTTAATATTACTCTTTGATTATTTTTGTGAGTGTAATATTTATTTATTATCAATGTATAAGATTTATACACAATTATTATATTATATATTATTTATTTAATTTTTTTAAGTTAATAATAATTAAACATAAATGATAAATAATAAGTGAGAGGAATGAGTGGGAATTTTCCCAATTTTAATCAATTACATTAGCTCCATAATTGTTTATTGTAGGCTTGAGGTGAAAAAAAAGCTAAACTTTATCTTATACAAACCATTCGTGTATAGCATACAATACCTTGAGTTTCGTGTATTTCTTCTAAAAAATTTAAGATGGTAAATAAACTAAGAGACATATATTTAAATAGACTATCAAGACCATTTTTAAATAGATTTATATAACATTAACAAATAAATTATTATTTTATATTAAAACTCTTATATATAATAATATTAGCCATACTAAAATACTATAACATAAATAATATATAAGTAAATATGTCTGACTTATTAGGTTTAATAAAAAATTTACATGATTGATATATTAAATTAATTAATATTACGAAAGAAATTGACCTCATCTACACATATTATTTGTCAGATAATAACTCTCACCATCTTGTTTCCGTGCATAGGAGATGGAATTATAAATTTATTTCTTATTTAGTTTAATTATTAGATAGATATATTAAATTAGAAAAAATGTATTTATTCACGATGTATGAATTTTATATATTGTGATTGTAGCATTTATGTTTAGATATTATTGATTTTTAAAAAAAAATATAAATAAATGACAAATGATATATTAAACGTATATGAATCATTAGATATAAATATTTCACTCATGTTAAATTAGTTTAGTTATTAGAGAGAGATATATAAAATTAGTTTAACTTTGGCGCTAATTTAAGGTTGTCCTATTTTTGATTAAAAAAACAAGAAAAAAAGGTTGTTGTTTAGTTGCGTAGTGATTACGCGCGGTAAGGAACAGTGGGTATATATAAGTGACGCGCTCTCACATTCCTTTACTCACAAGTCAAAAGCTTTCTCTTATTCTCTCTACTTTCCAATCAAATCAATTTCATCACTTTCATTTTTCTTCTTCTTTTTCACTTTCAGGTTTCTTTAACCTTTTCCTTTTTATTCTTTCTTTCTTTCTCTCTTTATAACGTTTTATTCAACTATTACATTTATTTCTTTATTACTGTAATCGTTTCATTATTATATTTTAATCCATTATTAAAGAAACTGGGTTTTTAAGGTAATGCTATAATCATTACGTTTTAATCTGTAGTCTTCAAGAAACTACGTCATTAACATAATAATCGTTTAATTATTAGGTTTTAATCGATTATTAATTAAAGAAACTGTGTTATTAGTGTAATCTTTCAATTATTATGTTTCTTGACAAGTTTCCATAGTTATGGGTTCTGATTTTGGTAATGTGGAACTGAACTGATTAGCTTCTACGATTTCTGATATAGAAATTTGTATTTCTTGTTCTAATTTATAAATCACAAGCAATAATAATGAACTAGTTTTGTGATACTGTGTTTGTTTCAGAGCATTAGAATGGATATAAAAAGTGCAGCAAGGAATGAACAACGTTTTGGTGGGAAACAATGTTCTTATTGGTTAGCTGGGAGATGCAATAGAAATCCTTGCCGGTTTCTTCACAGTGTAATGATATTATGCCTCTCAACTATGCTCTTTTGATGAGAGTCATATATTATGCATTTTCCCTCTTGAGTTGTCAAGAACATTGATTGTAATTTGTAAATGGAACTATATAAGAAATTAAAATATATGATTCCATTTTTCTCTCATTCTTTTCATTTTTACTCGCAAATGTAAATGGCTACTGCATTCATAAATATAAATTTTAGTTAAAAGTGCACAAAATACATGATTCTGTTCATTTTTTCCCATGTTTTTTTTTCTATATTTTAAATTAGGTTTTTCCTTTAAACTTTAAATGTTCCCTTGTTCTAGAGGGTCATAGGGAAATTGGGACACATATTACTTGTCATATTCCCTGTCTCAATCTCTGTCCCGAACCAATCACAATGCTACAGAGATTGGAACAGATAGTGGGACAAGTGATATTTGTCAGGAAAATTGTGGATGGAAGGTTAATGTTCCCATGTTCTGTACCTATATGATAATATGATTGTTTGTAATGCAACCAATTGTTCAATGAGATTTAGGCTTCATATTGTAAATTATAATACATATTCAATTCCTTAGCATCATCAAGTGCTTAATGCTAATAATAATGCAACAGAGAAAATAGCTGAGCAACTTAGAAGCTTGAGAAAATTAAGTCAAATTACCGAACTTTCCCTGTCAATAGAATCTTAAACTCAACACATATATGATATTGAAAATATTAAATATAGCTATATAAGCGACCATGGAATGAACATCATGTTAGAAATTTTGATTTTACAATAAGGTTACAATATAAGTGGTGTTATTTTGATAACACTGTTACTTCTAATAAATGATATGAACTTAAAAGGTGAATTGTCTATAGTAGATATGGCAACTTAGTCGTTAACATATCTAGAATGATTATAGTCTTTAATACACCAAATTACAACAATTGTTTTTCCATTCTCCTCATCAGAGAGAAAATATATCGTCCAATAAGGAAATTTGGGATCTGGTTAAGAAATGTCATCATACGTCCAATACTCTTAAGATATATCAACCGAACAGGATAACAACATAGTCTCATATACATTATATATGTATTTATATTAATGTTTTATTATATGAGAATCGTGAAATTCAATATTTTTACAAATTGATAATTCACAAATTATAAGTGAATATATACACAACACTGTGAAAAATATAACGATACATTTATTTTTTATTTACACATTTACAAATGCATGTATATATATATTAAATGGTATATGAGCTAAAGCTAGCATATGCATCCTTAACTTGTGATCAATAAACTAAAAAGAGTTACTCGTAAAGGAGTTTGAAAAAACGATGAAACTTAGATAAAATACTATAGCTACTAGTGATACACGTAACCTATTAGAGGATGACATGTGAATGAACATTTATTAGATTTATAATAAATCATTTTTTGACCTCGAAAGTATATATATATATATATATATAGTTTTATCTTCACAAATGATATGATAGTGGAGTCTTGGAAATTATATGTATAAAGCAATGTTGAGTGGGGGCTACTCTCCATAACATTTAGTTTTGGAATAATATTTTGTGGCTTTAATATTATTACTTTTAACTAATAAGTGCAACATAATAATACCCTATAGATGCTATATTGTTTTGTACTTTCGTTTTTTTGTGTGCTTAAATTTATGTTTTAATCACTTTCATTTTGTTGCTTTAATATTTATAAATGTATTATTCACTATTTTTATTAATTATATAATATATATAGTTATATATGATATTATAATATTGTTTGGTCCGACTGAAGGATCTAACCGGATAAACCAATTAGAACATATATAAGACATCTTCTGGTTTGATATCTGACTCGGGTTTCATAACATTGCCTAAATGATATTTAGATAACTGAACCTATATAATTTAAATTTAATCGAGTTCCATTTAGTAACCACCATGACATAATTTCCAGATTCCAATTTTATCATTTTGTAACATCCTAATAATAATTACAAGAAACTTTCACATGTTCTTTTATTTTCCCATCAATATATCACTACTATTCCACACATTTTCCTACTTCTATTTTCTTTCTTCATCACCCAAAAAGAACAAATTTGATTGCCATGAATAAACATTCAACGACACACTAGTTATTATTAGAGGTACAAGTTGATAAATTTATAAAAAGTTTATGTATACACTTGATATTAGAAAAATAAGAATATGAGTCAACATACATGAAGCGTTACTATGTCCGGTAATTATTAAGAATAACACCTATCACATTATTTAGTTTTCAATATCTTAGAAATTAAAATAATGTTATTGTTAGGGTTGGATTAAATAATTTATAATAATATTTTTCTGGTAAATCTATTAGTATATGTAAATAATTTACTTGGCCATGGTGTTAATTTTTTAAATAGGCCAAATCAATAAAAACTTAAGTATTTCCACCTTATAATATAATAGCAATGTCATATTTCCACCTTATTTATATTAGAAAAATATATGCATCAATAGTATAAAAATTAATTATGCAACAATATTGTACATTTTTTCTAATTATATATATATATATATATATATATATATATATATATATATATATATATGCTTATCCACCATTTATATTTAATAAACTAATAAAATACCCGTGCATTTGCACGGGTCGGTATTTTATGTTGTATAATTAAGAACACACAACACACATTATATGTGTTCATATGGTTAATAAGAATACACAATATGTTTGTGCATTTGAATGATTAAAGCACATATATTACATGTGCATTCATAAACACATGTTACTCATACACTTTTGTAATTTTTTGATTGATTTTCATATTCAATAGTCTATATATTTTGTTAACTAATAAATAAAATAAAAACGTGTATTGTTTATTCTTAATATAGACATGTACCTATAGAAAACTTATATATTTGTTAATATAACTTGTTGATATTTTATTTTATTTCCACAATATTATTTCTCATTAATTGTTAGTATAATTGATTTATTATTTTATATTTTTTAAAAATATATACAAAATGGGACATTATAATTAATTACTTAGTTTTTTTCAAAATAAATATGGGTTTAACATTTAGTATGAAAAAATAAGTATCAACCCGACGAATGAAACCTCCCATTGTAAGTATGGGAGAGATGAAGAGGTAGGAGATAGATAGAGATAGAAAAAATGAGTAAAAAAGATGACAATGATCATATTTAAATGAACAAAGAAATGATTATTTTTAACAATTAAAGTTAAAATTCAGAAAGAGTTATTAATCATGATTGCCCTTTAAATGTCATTTATTCCATTTTTTTTTAAATTAAATAGTTGTTCCTCGCAATTAATTTTGGGATTTGATTGATGATTGTGTTTTGAGTTGAATTTCTCTTTAATGTTTATTAGACATTATTGTCATTGAATGCCTTTTATTTTGTTGTTTTAAATTAAATAGTTGTTCCTGCAATTAATTTTGGGATTTGAATGGTGATTGTATTTTGGGATTAAATTTATCTTTAATCTCTATTAGGATTAATTGCTCTTGAATGTCTTTTATTATGTTTCTTAAAAATTAAAAATTTGTCCACACAATTAATTTTGAAATTGATCATATTTCCAATTTTAATTAAAAATGTGTTTTTCAATTTCAACATTTTTTAGTCAACTCATACTAATTTGTTCAAATTACAAAAACAAAATGAAGTGGTTGTCTAAGGAGTAACATTTTTTATAATTGATTTTATTGTCCTAATTGAATAAAATTAGCAGCATATCTCCATTAATAATATTTTTTGCAATCAGGTTATTCTTCTACCCATATTTAATTGTTTAAGAAAAATAAGTTGACACTCATCAAATAAAATAAATACAGGTTTAATCATTTAGTATGGCAACTTTGAAAATAATATTTTAATAGATAAAAATAAAATTTTCGTAATAAATGACCATTGAAATAGAAAAGTTGTAATTATGTTGTTCGATTATTTTTCAAAATAATGGAAGCCTTAATTATTTAGGATCAAAACTGCTAAAATATTTTAAAGATAATAATAGAAATATATGATCAATATTAATAAATGGAATGAGAACATTATAATTAATTTTTTAGTTTTTTTTTTAAATTAAAGGAGACTTACTAATTTGCATGTAGCGATTACTATACATTATTTTTTAGCTTGAATAGCATCATCGATCTCACCAATAAGCACCACATTAAATGACAATGTATGTTTTTATTCTCTTATATCACTTTTATTTCTTTCATAATAGTCGGCAATATTTATTCAAATTAATTATTAATTAGTAATTATTACTTTGCAAATTATAACTGTATAACAAAATTTATGGTCACCTATTCAGTTTTTATTCGCTTATGATTTTCCTTTATTGTGATTCTAATGAAGACAAAAACACGTCAATAAAATATCATAGGATGTGAATATGATTATCACGTGAATAGTGAGAATATGATTATGAATATTAATAGGTGAAAAATAAATTTGACATTAACAGCTATGACAACGTAAAACTAAATCAAAGTTGTGATTTTTATAAGATCTTAGTCAGATCACACTTAAAGAAGTGATTTTTATAACATTACAAAAAAATCACGACAAATAAGTTCCATTAGAGACCATAATTAGTAAAGAAAAATATAAAAAATGATGAATACAAAGAAAAATATAAAGGAAAAATGATGAATATCTTTACATTGAAGAAAATGATAGGTCAGATCTGCCCTTAATACTTGAAGTTCAAATGGAGACCATAGTTAATAAAGAAAAATATAAAAAAATGATGAATAAAAAAAAAATATGAAGGAAAAATGATGAATATATTTACCTTGAAAAAAATGATAAGTCAAATCTACACTTAATACATGAAGTTTAAATAGAGTCCATAGTTAGTAAAAAAAATATAAAAAAAATGATGAATAAAAAGAAAAATTTAAAGGAAAAATGATGAATATGTTTACCGTGAAGAAGATGATAAATCAGATCTACATTTAATACATGAAGTTCAAATGAAGATCATAGTGAATAAAGAAAAAAAAACGATGATTACAAAGAAAAATATAAAGGAAAAATGATGAATACATTTAAGTCGAATAAGATGATCTAAAGATTTGAACAAAGTGTGGAAAAATAAAAGAGAAAATATGATATATAGAGAAAATATGAAGAAGATGAAGAAGAATAAAGAAAAACTTTTTTTGGAGAATAGACCAAAGTTTGTATTTTGAAATCGGAAGATAATGAAGTGTTGGAGAAATTAGGGATGATGAAGATTTTGGTGAGATGAAAGAAATGAAGAGTTTGAAGTATTAGATGTGAGAAAAGTCAGATGAAGTTTGAAGAATTGGAGATGAGAGAAGTCAGATGAAATGAAATTAGGGTAAATGAAGAGTTTGATGGATTTGAGGATAATGAAAAGGTTGGAGAATTATGGATGAAAAACACATGGATAAGCAAAGATCAATAATTAGGATGTGAATGTGTGTTTATGCGAGAAAAAAAAAGTATGAGGTGCTGACACGTGGACAATAAATAGTGCATTGGGACATCTTTTTCTTATATAGTAATAGATAGCCATTTTATAAATAACACTCGGTCTATATATTAAGTATCATTTTATGCTATGTGATTTAAAGATTTATACATAAATATATTGTTTATTTGTGTTAATTTTTTAAATAGTTAATGATGATGCAACAAAATTATATGCATTTTCCCCTCATATTATATTCTCACTCCGTTTTAGGAATGACAACGAGATGGGTCGGGGTCGAGTTTCTGCTTACTTAACCTCGAACCCGAAATTCAAAACCCGAACCCAAATTAAGCAAAGTTGGAAATAATGATACCATCCCCGAACCCGAAAAAATCCGAACGAAACATATATTTTTATATATAGATTATATATATATATATATAACTTATTAGGTGTAATTTTATATATATTAATCTGGTTCTAGATGGGTTGGGGTCGAGTTTGTGCTTACTCAACCTCGAATCCGAACCCAAGATTTGAACTAAAACCGGAATCTAGTTATATCGGATTTTTCACTTTAAATTCGAGTTGAGTTTGGGCGGATACCACACATTCGGTTTTCATTGCAATCTCTACCCGTTTGGAAAAATAAAATATGTTTGAAAAAACAAATTGAAAAACTGAACTGAAAGGTAGATGATATATTTGTGAAGAGTGAAGAAAACCAAAAAGAAAATAGAAGAGTGTGTTTTGATTGATCTATGATTATGTATAAACATTCAACCGCAGTGTACCCTTTGTTCGATCTGGAACAACTTCTTCATTCCAATAAGGTTTCCTTTTTACTCTTTTATTTCAATCCTTTTTCATTATTACCACTTTTTTTATTGCAATTTCTTCATTCTTAATTCTCTGTGCTCCAATTCATTGTTTCTTTACTCAATTTCAGTTGGTTCTCGATTTTTATATTTTGTTCAATTTTAAGTTAAATTAGGGTTTTCTTAAGGTTGTCTGTCTTGTGACCTAAATTTCATGATTTTAAATCCTGGAAATGTCTTTTTACTTACGACTTGCTCGGGCAAGGTCGGTTCGATATATCTATCATTTCTAGACCATAGTTATTTGGTACGCGGCGGGTATGTCGATCGGTGTGGTTCACTTGGATACGTAGTTTGTCACTTTTTACATTAATTTTATGAGATATTCTATATAATGGACCAGGTATGCAGTATATGATAAGATGAATTCGGTACGTGGTATGTAGAGTAAAATGAGAGAATTACGTAACTATATTCCAGATTCCATTAGGGGAGCCTCGTGCACTGGGATGCACTGTTTTAGATTTTCGTGGTAATCATGAAAGAATATGTGTCAAGATGCCTTTTATACATTTCATTGAAACTGGATTTGATGTTTGTTGTTGCCTACTTAGTTATTATCACTGAATGTGTTTCTGTTTTTTATTTATTTATAGGAAAGATTGAAATTGACTCCTGAGGAAGCAAATATTTGGCTATCATGGAAATCTGAAGCCAGGAGGAATTTCACCGTTGGTGCCGTTGGTGGGGGTACTGCCGTATGGGCAGGTTTGTGCTATTGATGATTCTGTTTCTCATTTGCAATGAATTTTTAATTGTTTTGTTTTAGACACGAGTTTTATTGTTTCTGCGACATGGTTTTTTATTCATTATGTAAGTTAATCTACCGGTGGCTCTTATGCATTAGTATTTAGTATCCTCACATTTGTTGTGGTTTTTACCATTTTGCATCTTCTAAGGTCATGATGCTTTTGAAGGAACTTCAAGTGTATCTGCTGCTAACACTTTCATTTTCAAAGCCATCACTGTTCCAAACATGAGTTTTTGCCATATTATTTTTAGCTTTTTTCAATGATGAGTTTGATATATACCTGTATTAACTGGAATGAAAATAAACATGGAGGTACACATTTTTTTGGCAGCTAGTCATACTAAAAAAAGGTTTTGTAGTGGATCTTGTCATGCTAATGCAAATATCTGGTATGCTGTAATTTTTCTATAAAATACTGGGAATTCAGTGATTGGGATTTAGGATTTGGAATAGAATCTTTTTTGTTCTTTATTCATTTTGCAGAAACATAGTATAATCTTTCTTTTAGTATCTTGGTTACAGAAATATGATAGACTGGTACTGATAGTAAAGTTAACTAAGTTATGAAGTATGAACGAAAAGGCTTCCCTTCTTCACTTATTGCCAGTAAGTTAATATCCTGATGGTGCAACTGCCATAGACTTTCTCCTCGATTCTAGAGCTACACGACCATTAAGATTTAAATGATAATAACCTTTTATTTATTTTACCATCATTGGATGGCTTCCAAGTATGCGAATTCTACTTATGCTAACTTCAGTACATGGGAAATCTGAATAGTGTTCAAGTAACAGCGTACGACTATTGCTGAGTTCAGTGTTATTTGAAATGTGGTCACTTTTCCTTTACTGACCTTTTCTTCTGTGCTGATTATAATCATTATTTCTTTGTGGCAGCTACTCGGAAACTCAATGGCCCATTTCGAATGTTCCTCTCATCAGGTATCACAAATCATCTGTCTCCCTTTTGCCTTAAGTCACTTCTTGTATCTTCATATCTACAAACCTTATGCATAAGTGGACTAAATACAACATCTTAACATAAAACCTTATGCATTATGTTCATGAGTGCATCTACTTATTGATTATTGAAGGATGATAAATTATTTTAAGATTTAACTTAGCTCCAAATTATTTGAAGTAGTATAGTGCTAATATTGCAAGTTCACAATGCAAGTAGCTATACAGATGTGGAACACATTCTCGATCTTCATACTATATATTATCATTGTATCATCTATCATTCATGTTTAATAATCATTAATTTTTCAAAAAATAACAAAAATGAATGATAGATAATATAATAATTGTGCATAATTTTTTTATACTGATAATGCATAAATATTACACTCATACAAAAATACCCAAAGAATAATATTGAGCATGTGATAAGTTATTGAAAGACAATAAATATGCCTATTATCATGTAAGGAATGAGAACACCTATCTTATGCAAGAAATCTCTTCGTGCTCAATAACAACTTCAATTATTGAAATTATAATGGCTCATCCTTAAATATAAAAAGTATTTCCTCCGACTAAATATGTACTTATATTTTATGTTCTAAAAATTACATATTTATACTTTACTTTATAATTATACTCTTATTACTTCTTTTTACCTCATTTCTCCATTTTCTTTTAATTCAATTTTCAATATGGATCATTTAAGGTAATTTTAATCAAATTGTATTTACCTTTTCACATTATTTATTCTTAAACTGTGTGTACAACTTTAAACATTTATGTTTTTGTAAGGGGGAATAATGTTGTGAAAATCATACTGTAGTAGTTGGTTCAACCGGAAAATCAATGACTCGATTCCCAAATCAACTACAATGCAGGTACAGAGGTGGCACCCAAAAATAAATATAAAAGTAGAATGTGGTGATTTCACCTTGATGTTGAAGAAAAAGTGAAAGATGAAGAACGGAGGTCAAAAGAGAGATCACCAAACTGAATAATAACTCTTTTGATTAATATTGAATAATGGAATGAATGAATTGAAAATTGAATACAAGATATTATATAAAGTAAAAGAAAGACTAAATAAAAAATGAGAGATTCATTTTTGGAGTAAGTTTAAAAAACTTACTTCATATTTTAGCTATCAATTCTAGGAAATCTAATGGTTTAGATCTATTCTCTAATTCAAACCATTGAGTTTCCCTAGAATTGATGACTAAGATGTGAACTCTAGGAGTAAATGGATTCATTCCTAAAAGTGAATATCCAACTAATAAAAGAACCTACCTAAAAGGAAAAACTACCCAACTAAAATAACAACTAAAAGAGAAAAACTTTGTAAATAGAGAAAGCTTATTGAAACACTTACGAAGGAAACTAACTACTCATTATTCTCATTATGTTGGTGACTTAAAAAATACTCACACAACTACTATCTTTTGAAACATGAAGTACCACACCAAGTAAGTCATTTTGTTTTAACAAATAATATAAATAAAATTAATTATTATCTTATTTATTATATAGTTTAATTAGTAAACTATACCACTCATTATACTATTATAACATCATTCCAGTACTTTTTGACCTGATATGATTTTTTGATGGCCGGTATGATACCACTAGGAATGTAGAGAGCATAGTTTTGAAAACCGTGCCGTACCGGCCGGTTCAACCGGAAAACCGGTGAACCGGACCCCTAACCGGTACGGTACGTATGTTATACCGCATATGCAATAGAACCGGTCAAAACCGGTGAAAACCGGTAAACCGGTTGGTTTGTACATTATTATTATTTTTTTTTTAAATTTCAAATTTTCAATTCTTCAACTTCAATGATTGATACTTGGGTCATTTATTTGTATTTTGTGTTTGTTAAGTGATAATTTTGGATAAATATATGTTTTGTACTTTAGACTTTGATTTTATTAAAGACTTAATGTTGTTTGTTTGTGTGAATTTGAAGTAAATTATGAATATGGATTATAAATATGAATATCTACTTATTTGAAATTTTTTGTTATAGGTTTATATATATATATATATATAAGCAAGTATGTCCGGTTTAACCGGCATGCGGTTTAATTACTGAACCACTGGTTGAACCACTATACCACTATACCAGTACCCTAACCGGTACGGTTTTAATAACATTGGTAGAGAGTACTTCTTCATTCACTAAATATGTAGATAATAAAATATCTCATCAGGAGATTAGTTATCTCCTCTAAGTATTAAAATTATGATATATGTTATATTTTATTTTTATTTTTTTATAAATATTTGTAGAAAATGGTCATGTAATGTGTGTAGTGTTTAATGTTTTTTGTACCATGGGTTAAGATTACACGTACAATATTTAGTCCTTTTTTGTACTAAGCGTTAAGAACTTAAGATTACAAATATAGTATTTAGTCGTTTTTTTTTTGTATTTCCAAGAATATTCCTCAAATTTTTACTAAATATTTGAAGGATTGTGAGTATTTCATTAATAAATGTTACTCCCAGAAATTAAACTTTTAACCGATTGAAATTTGTGAAATCTGGTTGGACATGGGAACATTAACCAACACACCTCTTTAGTCATTTAGTATTGAGAGAGAAAAATTGTTATACTTCATACCAAAAGTTATTGTTTTTTATTGTTTTAGAGTGCAAACCATAAAACTCAATATTTATTTTCTCTATCGATTCACTCTCGCCGCCACAAACTTAGTGAATCGAAGTCTAGAAATGAGTGCAGCAGGTATTTATTTTCTATAACCCTCTTTCAATTTTCACCATTACGTTTTCATAATCAACTACCCATTTGTTTTTACCCACAAAAATTGTTTCTTTTCGTTTATCTATATTCTAGATTTGTTATTTCAGTTTCAATTCCTAGACAAAAAATTGATCTTTATTTTTCACATACATGTGTTTCAAGTGAATCATGGAACAGTTTGCGGGTTAAGGCTACATATATTTACACTCCCTGGGTCCCACTAAGTGGGAGCCTCCTGAATTAAGCTAACATTTTTTTTAATGTAATTCAAGTTAATGCATGGACGCAATGGTAAGGTTACCTTGTGACATAGAGGTTAATGTTTCAAATCCTCGAAAAATAAAAAAGGTTAATATTGTGTACATCTATAATCCTCGGATTCCGGTAGGTGGAACTGGGTCGCCCTTATATATGTGTTTCGAGTGAATGATCGAATTGGTTGTTGAAAGAAATGTGAGCACTTCACATTAGTCCTTGTAAAACAATGATGTTGCATTCTTTTGTGTGTGGGCAAAACAACAAATTTATTCTGAATTGTGATTTTATGCAATGTCAATAATGGTCACTGAATTACAAAAATGTCAATTTGGCCCCTCACTTTACGCAATGTCAGTCAATTTCGTATAATTTTTTTTGCGGGGACCAAATTAACCGATGAATCGATGATGACAATCTCATGACCAAATTCACGCTTTATATTTTAATCCTCTAAACTGTAAGAACAAGGGATCAATTTGACTGATATAGGGACCAATTTAACTGGATTTTTACACCTTCATGGACTAAAATATGGGTTTTCTTCAATCAGGGACTAGTATGAAATTGTTCACATCTTTCAGGGACAAATTTAGTTATCCACTCCTTGTGTTTCTATGATGAATAGAATTGTTACTTCCATGCCCAAGATTCAAAACAATGATTTTTTGTTTCCTTTGTGATTGTCAATTTGCTAAAATAGTACAGAAGTTCTTGATACTTAATTGGTTTGACACTGTGTGAAACTTGTGAAATAGGTGGTGCATTTGGTGGCAATAGGGGGCTCCGACCAATGCCTCCCGAAAAGGGAATATTCCCATTGGACCATATGCATTTGTGTGACCTGGTAATTATGCTCCTCTTAAGATGAGTTATGTTATTTGTACGACCAATCCGGATAACTTTCAATTCAACTTTACATTTTAAAATTCAATATGCATTATAAAAAGTAAAATCGTCTTGAACGTTGTCAGGAATGACTTTACGAATAGCACTTTGTCTTAAGATATATTTGTTCCGGGAAGAAATAGGTCCTTGCAAGTTGTGTATTGTTTCAGAGTTCGGATTTGCAAAATTCTACCAACTTATCTATTTGCCTCATTTCAGGAGAAGAAAGAATATCTTCATTGTCTAAAGACAGCTTCTCACCAGTCTGAAAAATGCAGGGATTTCTCCAAAAAATACCTTCAATGCCGTATGGAAAAGTAAGTTGCTTTCACTGTATTTTGTACGTATTGGTTTTAGTATTTGGTGTTAAATAGGGTTATTATTGCATGGATGATTGAATCCTGTAGTTCTAGTTCTACTTCTTCCTGTTATTAATCTTTCAGCCCAGACAGTAACTTCGAAGAAATTTTGTTTCTTCATTGTTATTTTGCCGATGCCTATAGTTTTTTTGACTCTAAGAATCTTATTATAGAAGCTTGACAAATTGGTAGTACTCATACTAGGCCATTGCCATGATTTATCTAATTGTATACCAGATTTTGCAATGAAATGGAGTTTCATCTGATATAATGCAAAGTAGCTCTCATGATAGTATTTGATAGAGATAAGTCGAGAATTGTAATCGGGTTATATATTGATGCATATATCATTCATCATGTATCATTGTTATATCGATACTAGTTTGGGTTTATATGGTTCTTATGTTCGTTTTCACTCGAGTTTTGTGATCACTAGTTGTCTATGAACTAATATAACGGGCATCTTTCAGAAACTTGATGGCGAAACAAGACCTGGCCGAACTTGGTTTTAAGGGAAGTAATGTAGAAAATCATGCTGAGACAATTACTGAGAGGATTGATAATTGAGACCAATGAACCCAAAGAATTAAGATTGTATATTACTTTTTTGAGGTTTTGGTAATATCATTCTTTCCCATGTCATTCATTTTCTTTTATAATCAGATAATGATGGAAGAGTTTGTTGCATCTTCTCAATAAGATTTATGACTATAATTATATGGAAGTATATAACAAATGCAAATGAGGCATTTTATTTTTGGGCTGTTGCTTCTTATGACTAATGCAGAGAGCAAAATGCAGTGATAAAGTCTTTGAGAGGTGCTGGATAGGTCTTCTAAGTGTATTAAAACATTGGACAAAATTGTGTATACCCTTCCAAATGACACTGCAAAATTAAGAGATAAATTTTCAATATTACATTCATATGAATATTCTACTCTATGCTTTCTTTGGTTGGGGAGAAGAAAATGAGAATAGAGAAATATGTGAGAAAGAGAGTGAGAGAATGAAAGATGTAAGAATTATAGAATTTAATATTGTTTGGTATAATCGAAAAATAAGAGAAACATAAGAGAAGTAGTTGTTTTCCGAGTATAATATTAGTGAGAGTTTAGTAAAGTAGAAACATAGTGGAAGTGTTTAAATGAAACATTTATTTTTCATTACTACTGGCACTAGCAGCAATGTAAAAAGTATATGATATTCTTGGTAACCTTTTTATTTATTGATGATGTTTGCTACTTTATCTGGATCTTTTGCTCTCATTCACTAGAATGACTTGATTGCTTCAATATTGTAAAACAACTAAAGCAAATTAGTGAGATTGATGTTTAGTCATGGCTGATATGTTTAACCAGTGCTGTTATATCAATCTCCTATACTTTGGCCTTCATAATTGTCTTGAATATATTAACATTTTTTATCACCCAGAAAGAACGAAAAACATCTCGTTATTTCTTAAACAATTTATGATATGATGTCTAGTAGACTTAACCATGGCTCAAAGTAGAGGTGCATGGGTGAGTATTTAGACACACATTATGTGCAGAAGAACAGCAGTCAAAGAATCATTCTAACCAAAGCTTGTGAATGTGCTTATCTTTTGACTCTCATCATCATAATCCTAACATGAGGGAATTTGGTTTTGTGGTTTTATTGATTTTCTAGGCATTAGAACTTATTTTTTGCAGAACCATCAAAACTGGTCTATACATTATTACCTATGATCATGGCAATTGATTCAAATCTTGAGCCAGATTCTGTTGAAACTATGATATAAATACAATGAATACATATAAATAAAGGCATAATATTCAAGATACATGACACACAAACAACAAATATCATGTGAGAGGAATAGTACTTGGTGCTTGAATTACAGTTTCAAAATCTAAAACTATTAACTACATACACAAACATAATGAGGGAAATAAAACACTAGACACATTCTCATTCTCAATTATATCCAAAATATTGAGAAGTGCTTCTTCATTCATGTCCAAAATGTTCTCATTTTATCATTAACATGAATGCTCCATTATGGTAAGAGAAAATTAACTTCTTTATTATTTACACCCAGACTTATCAAGATAAAATCAAATGCTTTAGTTTCTTCTTTATTTGAACTGTTGATACTAGTGGCAATATATGAATATAATAATCCAATTTATTAAGCACGTATATATAAAAATATATAAAATAATGCATTTTTTCCCCCATATTGTGACCACATTTGTAAAAATAAAATATGTTTGAAAAACAAATTGAAACTAAACTATTGAATTTTTCAATCTATGGTTAAGTTATGGAGTAAGTCATTTTCCATTTATCTTTGGAGTAAGTGGAAAAAGACTTAGTCCATATTTTAACCATTAAAATCTTTGAATTGATATATCTAATTATTGGATTTTCTAAGATTGGATGTAGATATTTTCCACTTATAAGGGCATCCCTCCTCTTTCTGAGGATCGAAGAAAACCAAAAAGCAAATAGAAGAAGAGAGTGTGTTTTGATTGATCATTCATTATGTATAAACATTCAACCGCAGTGTACCCTTTGTTCGATCTGGAACAACTTCTTCATTCCAATAAGGTTTCCTTTTTACTCTTTTCTCTCTTTCATTTCATTCCATTATTACCAACATAATTCCTTTTTCTTTATTACCACTTTTTTTTATTGCAATTTCTTCATTCTTAATTCTCTGTGCTCCAATTCATTGTTTCTTTACTCAATTTCAGTTGGTTCTCGATTTTTATATTTTGCCCAATTTTAAGTTAAATTAGGGTTTTCGAAGAAACGATAAGGTTGTCTGTCTTGTAACCTAGATGTCATGAATTTAAATCGTGGAAATGTCTTTTCACTTCCGACTTGCTCGGGCAAGGTCGGTTCGGTATATCTATCGTTTCTAGACCATAGTTATCTGGTACGCGGTGCGGGTATGTCGATCGGTGTGGTTCACTTGGATACGTAGTTGGTCACTTTTTATGTTAATTTTATGAGATATTCTATATAATGAACGCGGTATGCAGTACATGATAAAGATGAATTCGGTATGTGGTATGTAGGGTAAAATGAGAGAATTACGTAACTGTGGTCCGGATTCCACTAGGCGGAAGCCTCATGCACTGAGATGCACTATTTTAGATGTTGGTGATAATCATGAAAGGATATGTGTCAAGATGCTTTGTATACATTTCATTGAAACTGGATTTGATGTTTGTTGTTGCCTACATAGTTATCTGATACGCGGTGCGGGTATGTTCAGCTGTGTGGTTCACTTGGATACGTAGTTAGTCACTTTTTACATTAATTTTATGAGATATTCTATATAATGAACCTGGTATGCTATACATGATAAGATGCGGTATGTGGTATGTAGGATAAAATGAGAGAATTATGTAACTATGGTCCGGATTCCACTAGGCGGGAGTTTCATGCACTGGGATGAACTATTTTAGATGTTGGTGATAATCATGAAAGGATATGTGTCAAGATGCTTTGTATACATTTCACTGAAACTGGATTTGATGTTCGTTGTTGCCTACATAGTTATCTGATACGCGGTGGGGGTATGTCCGTCCGTGTGGTTCACTTGGATATGTAGTTTGTCACTTTTTACATTAATAGGGTAAAATGAGAGAATTAGGTAACTATGGTCCGAATTCCACTATGCGGGAGCCTCATGCACTGAGATGCACTATTTTAGATGTTGGTGATAATCATGAAAGGATACGTGTCAAGATGCTTTGTATACATTTCATTAAAACTGGATTTGATGTTTGTTGTTGCCTACTTAATTATTATCACTGAATGTGTTTCTGTTTTTTATTTATATATAGGAAAGATTGAAATTGACTCCCGAGGAAGCAAATATTTGGCTATCATGGAAATCTGAAGCCAGGAGGAATTTCACCGTTGGTGCTGTTGGTGGGGGTACTGCCGTATGGGCAGGTTTGTGCTATTGATGATTCTGTTTCTCATTTGCAATGACTTTTTAGTTATTTTGTTTTAGACACGAGTTTTATTGTTTCTGTAACATGGTTTTTTATTCATTTATGTAAGTTAATCTACTGGTGGCTCTTATTCATTAGTATTTAGTATCCTCACATTTTTTGTGGTTTTTAGCATTTTGCATCTTCTAATGTCATGATGCTTTTGAAGGAACTGCAAGTGTATCTGCTGCTTCTAGCACTTTCATTTTCAAAGCTATCACTGTTCCAAACATGAGTTTTTGCCATATTATTTTTAGCTTTTTTTAATGATGAGTTTGATATATACCTGTATTAACTGGAATGAAAATCAACATGGAGGTACACAATTTTTTGGCAGCTAGTCATGCTAAAACAAGGTTTTGTAATGGATCTTGTCATGCTAATGCAAATATCTGGTTTGCTGTAATTTTTCTATAAAATACTGGACATTCAGCGATTGGGATTTAGGATTTGGAATAGAATCTTTTTTGTTCTTTATTCATTTTGCTGAAACATAGTATAATCTTTCTTTTAGTATCTTGGTTACAGAAAGATGATAGACTGGTACTGATAGTAAAGTTAACTAAGTTATGAAGTATGAACGAAAAGGCTTCCCTTCTTCACTTATTGCCAGTAACTTAATATCCTGATGGTGCAACTGCCATAGACTTTCTCCTTGATTCTAGAGCTACACGACCATTAAGATTTAACTTAATAACCTTTTATTTATTTTACCGTCATTGGATGGCTTCCAAGTATGCGAATTCTACTTTTTGCTAACTTCAGTACATGAGAAATCTGAATAGTGTTCAAGTAACAGCAGAATATGACTATTGCTGAGTTCAGTGTTATTTGAAATGTGGTCACTTTTCCTTACTGACTTTTTCTTCTTTGGATAATCATTATTTCTTTGTGGCAGCTACTCGGAAACTCAATGGCCCATTTCGAATGTTCCTCTCATCAGGTACCACAAATCATCTGTCTCCCTTTTGCCTTAAGTCACTTCTTGTATCTTCATATCTTCAAATGCATTTCTCATTCCCCTTTTTTGTTGTCTTACCCTTTTGTAGGAGCTGCTGTTTCCATTGGATCATGGATATTGGTTAGATCCATGTATTCTTTTGCAGAAAAGATTCTTGAAATGGATGGGAGTATACTGCAGAAGGAGTTAGCGAATATGTAGGTCTTCTAATCTCATTTTCTCACATGTGATGAACTTTACTTCTTTGTGCAATAAGCTCCATATAAGCTTTCTCGCTCATGTTAAGCAAAGCAAGTCAACTTGGCTCCAGACCTTTGGTTCACTGTCTAGTGTACACTAGGGGATTTGAGAGTTAATTTTCAAGGATCTTGAATGTGACAAGATCAACGTCAAATGTCACTTTTCTGTCTATGGATGTAGGAAAGCAACTTACTAAATGGAGTGACACTGACACTGCTGTGAATAAGATCATAGAAAACTTAAGATGGTAGGAGTGATGAAAAAGAATTATTAGAAGTGGAGACGAGTTATTCTTTTTTTCGGAGTTAGTTTCAGTGTCATTTAATCCAGGCCGGACTGGCCGGTTCTACCAGAAAACCGCTGAACAGGCACTGGCGCTGTTTTAATAATATTGCTTTCTTTATAGAGTAGATATAAGCTAAATTGAATATAGGTGGTTATTAAGTTCATTCTAACTGCAAAATTTTCTCCCACCCCTGTTGAATGCTGAAAGTGCAACTTATATTGGTCCCAACAAAATTGCAATGAGATTAGCTGATATAATATATTTCCCTAGTTGTCTATGTTATATATAAAGATAAGGATTTGATGATACTTGAAGTTATTCCAAGTAATGATATTGAAAGGTTGTTAACATATATAATGTAGTCACTTGTCAGAAACACAATATATAATGACAGGGTAAAGTGTAACTTCTAATTAAGTCTATACCTATACTATACACAAAGAGCAGGAGCAAGAGCGACAAGAAAAGTAAACACAAGGTCCCACACTAGCACTTTTAGCTTGACTCATATATGCATACAAGTAATCATGAATTTTTGTCAGTTAAAAATAAAAGATTAGACCCATTTTAGTGAATTTGTTGTTGTAGGCAGTTAAAACTCCAAATGTCTGACTTCCTTTTTATTCAAAATAAGATTTTGTCATCTTTGCATTCAGAGCCAACTTCGATATTGGGTCCTGAGCATGAGGGGTGTGTTAAAGTATTAAAATTCCATATCGGTTGTAATATGAGCCAAGAGCCATTTAAAATAACTTGGGCAACCCTCCCCGCTATGAACTAACTTTTGTGGTTGAGTTAGGCCCAATTATTCTAACATGTTCCACATTGGTTTATCACTCATTACATTCCTAGTCCAGAGAAGGAAAAGGGAGTGATGATGGAAGAGAAAAAAAGTTTACTGTTGACTCTTCTATTTTTGCATATCTTTATACATATGATTTGATTCCATTCCATTCCATCTTCTTACTTGTGAGTTATGGACTTATGGTTGTTGATAAATGGCAGAATGATGACTAAGTACCAGAATGAACCCACACTAAGGCCGCTTATGTCTAAGCATTTTTATTCAGAGAGGATTTTTGATGATTCAACCTCTAAAAATCCTAACTTAAGATGGCGGTTCCGTAATTTCTTTAGTGACAATGCAATCCATGACCATAGGACACATGATAATGACTATTATGATGATACCCAAGTGGACTCTCATAGTGATGTCGGTAAAAGTTCCCAAGGCGAGTCCGAAAATGTCAATGACAGTAGAAAGACAAATCTTGAGACTAAGCACAATTTTGTAAGTATTCTTGGACTTCCTTGTTCTTGAGTTAAATGACATTGGTGCGACCATCACAACTGTTTAAAGAGAATGAAAAAAATGATACTATATCATTGGTCTTCATGATTCATTGCCCTACTGGGGCAAAATATCCATTAAGTGTAATAAGAAATGAATAGGAGAGGCTTATTTCATTTCAACTCTTTGCTAAATGTAAACAATAATAAAGTGGATTAGTGGAATATTTTATGCATGACCACAATTAAATTACTTTCTAATGACCATCAAAGAAGAAATTAAGGATACTTTACGCATGAGTTTAATTGCTTACAATGGCCACAGAACTTTTTTCTTTTATACCATTTCCCCCCAGAATTGCTTAAGTAATAATCAAATGAATCACGAATTCGTTTCATTTACTACGTATTGAACTTTGCAAAATGAATGTTATATCATCTTGGACAAACTAACTGTTGTTTGCTATAGTAATGTAATCAATGGACATATCACATATCTTTGGTAATGCATTCAGTCAACAGTGATGTGAGTGACTTGATTGGTGGTCTGTTCATCAAATATGCAGTGTGCCTAAATTTATTCTATAAAAAGTTGATATATGTCTTATGGCCTTGTGAGTGATTATCATCAAAATGGTTTGAAATTTGAATGGGATGATTATTTTGTAGGATTATTCGTTTTTGTTTCAGGATTATTAATTTCCATTTCTTTTTGACATATTTCTTAGCAGACAAAAGCTGGTCCTGAAATCATGGCAGAGCTAGACCCTCTTGATTTTCTTTTTGGTTATGGTTCTCCAGTGGAGGAGATTCATTATTCTAACACCCCAAATAAGCCATCAGGAACACATAATCGGAGGCAGAGAAGATCTCACCGTAGGCATCGGATGCGAAATCCTGACGATCTTTCAAACTCTAAGCATGCATCATCTCTTTGACTGTCAGCTATACAAATTGTGATGTTTTGTTTTCTTGTCAAGGTTCAGATCTCTTACCCTTTTCTTTAAACATTAATGCATGAATGAGTATTCTTAGTGTGTTAAACTGTTAATTATCATTTACTATGTAATACTAGTAACAACTACCTCAAAAATAATACATGGTTGACAGTGCAAATAAAATTCACACCTACAATTCTTGATCACATAGTATTAGTATATATCATAGATTATTTTGTGTCCACTCTTTTTCTTTGCATTGTGTATATACCTCAGAATTAGTGGTTTAGATGCCATGTTATTTGTGCATTATACCAACTAAGAGGATGAAAGGATAAGATGGTAAAAGTAATTGTAGATGAAGCACGCAATTATTCAATGCTTTCAAATTTTAAGTCTTAACCAGTAGTAGAATAGGCAAATAATTTGTGGCTAATATTTCAAATCAGCTTTTTTTTTATACCTAAATACATTGGTGCTTTAGTTATAAATTTTCCTTTTATCTCCATCCACCTTGGAGGACACACAAAACAAATGTGAAGTGTAATTTTATTTTACTTGCATCATTTAGTACTCTGTACCTTAAAACTTCAGCAAGAGCTATTTAAACTTTAAAGCTTATTAGATTGAATTCTTTAGCTTGACTTAATAGTCTTGCTTCCACAACCCAGTTTCTTGATTAGAAAAACATAGTGATCTTTGCATCATCTTGCTTCTTTTGGGTTAGGAATCTGAAGTTAGAAGATTTGCCTTAGCCTCTAGAATGTTACATGTAAGGGGCAAATATGCATTGCCAAGCCTTAATCTTCTTGTATAGTTGGCTTTGTGGTCACTTTGTAGGACTCTGCAAGTGTGAAATGAGGACTTTCCCTTTGTATGAAGTGTAAGAACTTCTCCACACCCTATCCTAGTGTGGGTTTTAATAATCGTGCTTTCTCGACAAATCAATCTTTCATGTCTTGGTTGGTTGATAACTCTAGTGGTAAATTTGGTCAGTTATTTATGATCGGGGTTTGGCGGGCTCGACGGAGGAACAATTCCATACTTGGGACTATACTCTACACATAAGTTTGTTTATGATTGAATTATACCATTTTGGTAAGAGAATACATCATGTAAATTGAGTCTAAAACTATGTACAAGTGCAATTTTTTCCACATTTTGGAATAATATTTAAAAAAAGAGAAGAAAAAAAATGTATGCAATGACCCGTGTATAAGTTTTATGCACTGTTACTGTATAATTCTTCATTTATGTTTAATCATTATTGACTTTTTAGAAAAAGTAATTCAAATGAATATTGATTGATGTATTGTTTGTGTATAAATTTTTATACTGATAGTGTATATGGTTGATTTGAGGAAGAATGAGAATATAAAGGCATTATGAATTTTATGTAAAAAATTTGGAGTCCAAAAATTTTAAAAGTTGGGTTCCAAAATATTGTGAAGTGGAAAATGCATAATGTGTATTATAATTTTTCAATCCAACACACTCCAATTGTTTGGGTTGAACGGAACTTTACTTAATATTTAATATTCAACTCCATTTTGAGATGGTGATTAATGCATTAAACACCCAAATCAATCCTATGATAAACATTATGCAAATAACTCAGATATAAAATTTTAGATTTTTTTTATACGAAAATACTCCTATTTAATTTGCATTTGATATATAGGACAATAATAAATAAATAGAGAGATATGTGATGAAAAAAGAGTAATGATAAATAAGAGTTCATTTGAAAAAAACTATAAAAAAATATTGAATTTATAAAGTGAAAAGGCAAATATTTTATTATGTTTATTATAGACAAATTCCTTATGTGATTCTTTTTATTATTTGATTGTTTGTTTGTAGGGATGGCAATGGGTCTGGGTAGTACATTACCCGGACTCACCCCGTTGCATTATTTTGGTACCTGGACCCGCCTCAGACCCATGCTAATACTCGTTAGGTATGTTATTTCCGGGTCCTTGTGTACCCAGCGGATCAATGGGTACCCATAAATTCAAAAATATTAAAAATAATTGCAAGTAATTTATGCAATTGTATATTTGTTTCCGACGATCTTATATGTTATTTAGACAATTAACAAGAGAAAAAAAATTATAAAACTTAATTTAAAGTATTAAACATAACTTAATTTGACTATTGAACATAATTCGACTGTTGAACATAATTCATTTAACTAAAACAAACATTAAAAACAACTACAACATTATGATATAAAATTCATATAAGTTAACAAAACATTATATCATACATATAAATTAACACTATAATATCAATGTTTAACAACATAACACCATAGCTTAACAACATAACAATTATATTTATTAATTAATATGATATTATAATTATGAATTAATATAATATTACAATATAAATTAACATGATTTTACATATTATATTATATATATATATATATATATATATATATATAATATGAAGAAATAGCGAGTCTGATTACAAACAGGTCTGAGTATCTCATTACCTGGATTCATCTAACAGCGGATCTTAAAATTGCGGGTATTAATTACCTATGAGTCTAAAACATGGACACAGATCCCGACCCATTGCGGATATTTTTTGCGGGTACCCGTGGATCCGGGTATCCATTGTCATCCTTATTTGTTTGTCCCAACAATATTAACATCAACAAAGGCAAAGGTGAAGGGATTAATTAGAAAGAGATAAGTAGAAATAGCTCTACTTTACTCTCTACTTCAAATCCTTACTCCAATTAATGAGACACCGAATTTTAATGAGAATGAACCACTAAGAGTATTAACAAAACAATGAAGCTTGAATTACTTAAAAAGTTCAACTTATCATTGAAGTTCAAATTTGCATTAATTATTCTTCATCTTTACTATCATTTAATACTTTTTTTATTCATGTAAGTAACAAGAACAAAATTAATTACAATATAGAAATGATATATTAGAAGAACAAACACAATAACAATCATATAACCATATGATGATCCTACTTTATGAAGGAATATATTCTTTAGAGTGTAATATCTATGCATTGTTGGTGTAAAAATGTTATACAATTATTATATTATTCATCATTCATTTAAGTTATTTTTTCGAAAAGTCAATGATTATAACATATGAATGGTAAATTATACAATAAACTGTGTAAAACTCATACACTAACAGTGTATACATTTTTTCTTTATTCTTTATCATAGAAATAGGAATGACAACGGGGTGGGTCGAGATCGGGTTTGTGCTTACCCAACCTCGAACCCGAATTAAGCGGGGTTGAAAACAATGATACCATCACCGAATCCGTCTGCTTTCGGGTAACCCGAACCTGATGAAAACCTATCCAAAACATATTTATATATATAGGTTCTATATATATTATTTCTCAAATATATATATATATATCTATTCGATTTTATATATGTATTTATGTGTAATTTTATAATTTTACATATATTAATCGGGTTCGGTATAACCATCAATTCTAGGCTAAAATGTGATTTAAATCTACTCACTAATTCAAATCCTAGAAAAAACTTACTCTTCGAGTAAGTGGATCCCTCCGTTTAATTATTCCCTTGCCTTGAAGGCACTTGCATGATAATAGTACGTACATAAGACGATGTGCAACTGGCTAGTGGCTAACTAATAAATATATTTTAATATTATAACTTCACTCAAATTCATGTCATTATGATAGTAATTGTGAAATTATGTTTATGGTAATTATAGAAAATTGTAGAAAATGATAGGGCAATTTAAAACATTGTTCACAAGATAGTGTTTTAATTCAGCTTTTAAGGTTGTTTTATCCGGTAAAAATGGTTAAATTTCATAGTCATATTCATTTGTTGGTTGAAATGAAGATCAAGTTTGGAGGAAATACAATGTTCATGATTACACATTGAATAAACTATATATTTAAACAATGTTGTGAAACCCGAGCCGGATGTCAAGCCGGAAGAGCTTTCGTATTAGGTCTAACCGTTTTAAACAGTTAAGCCGTCCAGTTGGACCGAATGATTTTAAATATAATTAATAATTTTTATCTATAAATATATAATTATATATAAATGTAAATTTTTATATAATTAATAATTTTATATAACTATATTGAAGTAACATATTTCTATCTTTTTTGGACTGAAATAAAACAAAACATTAGAGTAATGTTCCATTTTTTTAAATTTTAAGTGAACCGTCCGGTTTTTCCCCGGGTTATTTCGGTTTAACCGAGTTTAGCACGGTCGAACCGAAATTTCTCCGGTTCAAAGCGGTCCAACTATTCATTCGGTTAAAACTACAAAACGGAGCCGTTTTCAAGTCTGGTCAGCGATCGAACTGGTCGGACCGTCTAATCTGGTTATCACAACACTAGTATTTAACATAGCAACTACCATTTTCAAGCTATTATACTACATTTGAATGTTAGGTAGGCTGAAAATCAATCAAACTATTTCCAGTTCGAAACTCAACTTTTTATTTAGCTCGATAAAATTGGTTAACCTTGAATGTTAGGTAGGCTGAAAATGAATCTAAGAAATAAATTGAACTTGAACTAAATATTGAGTTCGTTAAATGAACAAGTCAAACTTAAGCCAAAATAGAATTTGACTCATTAGATTCATAAGATGATTCAATTATATATACACACACACATAAATGACTCTCAAGTGACAACAATTCTGATATAAAAATGATGAGAACGTTAACTTAGTGTCATATAAATAACATGAATATTAAAAGTTAGTTAATGGTCACATAATCACTTAAAAAAGTCATGTGCGCTTATCTTTTAATATTGATAATTCAAATAAAATCTAACAATACATATTAGTTGTTCTCATTTCTCCATTAAAATTGTTATTACTTGAGTCACTTTTCATACATATATAAACACGTATTAAAATTCACAAACTTTATATATATATATATAAATCATCAATACATTGTTGGTCTTTAAGTTTATTGATAAGGTAAACAATATAAATTTGATCTTGTTAATCTATTCAAAATTTTATGAACTTTAGTTGAACTTGAATTGAAAAAATAGTTTAGCATTAAACTCGACTCAAGTCAATCCTTAACGAAGCGAAATAAGCTAAGTTATTTATTAACACTTACTAAACTTGGGTTCCATGTTTTAGTAATGTAGGTACTTATAAAAAAGAGTGCCTCAACATTTTATCTACATTTTGTCCTCTTTTATTACCATCTTTAATATTATTTTCAGTATTTAGAAAAATATTTCACACTTTTTCTTTTTCTTGAATTTTTTCTCTGACACATCTTGCATTTTGTCCACTTATTTTTTGATTGCAAGAAATGAAGAGTAGAATTCAAGAAAAATTCATCAAATTAGTAAAAGAATACAATGAAGAGTAGAATTTCAAACCCAACAAAGCTCACATACTCAATTTTATCCCTCTCCAATAATTCTACATTGTTTCTCTTATCTAACTTTCCGCCATACATAGGAAAATGCATTCAGATTACACATTCAAATTTATATTACAAAATTTCTATTGCCAAAAAGTAAAACAAAAATAATTTTGGAATGATGAAGGTTAAATTTAGACATAACTAGAAGACATCCGTTGTACTAAAATATATCTCACTTCATGTGTCATCATTCATGATATCGGGATATAAGAAATGAACCGAGATGACATACTTTTTGGGATAAAAGATGTCATTATGAAGTACACCAATCCGAAATTAACCTACTCTAGCACTCACTAGTTAACATGTCTAATAATGGTGATGATGATGGATCAAGTAATCATCTCCACTGTTGGATACGCTGAAAATTGAAGTTTGCCTAATCAATTGTTGATGTTGGTGCAGATGAACCTCCTTCTGTCTCCTCAACTCCATAACCTTCCGATGAGAATTCGAATGCTTAGTAGACACAAACGTTGGACTCGTTGCAGGTCTATATTCTGGCACCAACCTACCAGACTTAAACCTTACACCACACGCATTGCACAATGTTTTTGGGCCCATCGGCCCACTTCTCCATTGTGGTGTTTTCTCTGCACCACAATGCAAACACTTTCTTAGATAACATTCTACATTATTATTGTTACTTGAATTCATGTTCAATAACCCTTCCTTCTTTGTTTTTGGTGGTGTCACACGATGACCGAGGCGCGTGGACCAGTCGCATGGAGCAATGCGTGAACGCTTGCTTCTTACTTTACCAAGGGGTTGGGTTGTTGTGTCGTTTTCGGAGGATGAGGATGACTCTGGGGTGTATGGTTTGGTGGCGATGGTGGAGGAAACGGTGACGTCACCGGAGAGAAGTTTGAGTGTTTTTATCTCTTCCTCAACGGAAAATGAGTCTTCCACAAAATTCGACAACCATTCTAGTTCAGCTATATCATCATACTGTCACAAATTGAATTTCTAAAATTATTAATCAATAATACAATTATAATTTAATCTAACATGTTTGCATTAGTATAAAAATTTATACGCAATCAGTACATCATCTACCATTCATATTATATTTTTTGAACAAGAAAAAGTCGATGAGAGAATTAGCCAAGAGGTATTTAAGCCATGTGAGAGAAAGGTGATGTAATGTTTACTTTTCAACATTCTCCACTACACAAAAGCTTCTTGGACTAGGCAAAAAGTTATATTTAACCTATAACGACTAAAGCTATAATAACATATTAATATTAATATCAATTGACAATAAGAGGTGTTGGATTTATTTCTCACAACATAGAAAAGTTATGTGAGACTTCTCTTCATTAATGGATAAGGAAGTTATGTGAAAAAAAGCATAAAAAGAAATGAGACTTATATGTTTGTTAGTTACATTAAGATTATAGTTTTACCTTTCAAAACCAAAGGAATTTTTTTTTTCTCTCTCCCTTAGTTGAGAGAAATCTCACTTAGAAAAGTTACATTTAGTCCATGACTTAGAAAAGTTACATTTAGTAAATGAGGAAGAGACTCTATTACCATATTAATTTCAAATGATAAGAGTAGTTCAATGTTATATTCATATATGGTTTTAAAAGTACTAAAACCTTACCATTAGAATGGAGAAAAATACCTAAAAAAATTAAAGAAAGTGGAAGATGTAATGTTACTTTTGCCTTTTTTATTTAAAAGATAATTATATATTTACCTTTATAATACACATGAAAAATTCATTTGTCACTAATATATAAATAAAGTTTTACTTTATATATGTCATATGTCACTTTATTGTGAGTACGAGGATTAGTAGGAGAATATGAAAAAACATGAAGTAACTTGTGAATAATTACTTACCGGAACACAGAGTTCTCCGCGGGAGAATTGAGAATCGCCGCCGGCGCAAGGAACAACGGTGCCGGAAATTGTAGAATTCCCGCTGTCAACAGGAACGGCGACGGTGGAGGAGTCGTCAGAGTTCCCAGTCGCATTGTCGAAGAAACCGTCGGACATAATGGCGTCGGCGTTGGAGAAGTCGAGGAGGTCGTCAACGGCGAAAGGCTCACCGGGTTTTGGTTCGCCGTGTAGTTTTTCCGGCGAGAATTGGTTACCTCCGGCGCCGAAATAGCCACCGACAAAGTATTCCATTTAACGTATATAAGATAAGATAGTGAGAGAGAAATAAAGTGCGGATTCAGAACTGTGTGTGAAAGTGAGGGTTGATGGGTTTTTGATGAGTAATGGAATGGCACAAATGTAATTTACTACACATTCCAGCATCATTTTACATGCACCCACATATATGCATTTAATAATATAAAATTTGAGAAAAAAATATATGTATGATATGATTATTATATATTATCACTATAATATTCATCATTCAAGTTTAATTATTACTGACTCTTCAAAAAAGTAATATAAATAAATGATAAATAATATATTGACTATGTATAAGTTATTTTAATCTTTAAGAGGAGATCTTAACTATCAATTATAGGAAATCTAATGGTTTAGATCTACTCACTAATTTAAACCATTAGATTTCCCAAGAATTGATGGCTATGATCTGGAGTAAGTGTTTTAAATTTACTCTTGAAGTAAGTGGATCTCCTCCCATTTTTAAAGGAATAGTTAAAATGAGAAAACTCATACAAAATGATTACGAAATATGTAGAGGTAAATGATTTCCCACTAACCGTTATTTAAATAATACATTTTGTCTATCTCACTTCATAAAGTTAAGTTTTATTGTTATAAGGTATCACTACATCCACATGTATGGTATTAAATCAAAGATTAAATGTTCATGAGTGATATTTGTTTGGAGGAAAAATTACATGCTTTAAAAGAATTAGTTCATTAATTATAAGGTGGAAAATAACGGAGAAATGGCTTGTATAGTGTGTAAAGGCAATTAAGCCACTTTAGTTTTTTTTTTTTCTCTTTATTTGGCATTTGAGTCTTTTTAAATACTACTGCTATGAAAGCTTTTCTTTTATTTTCCCTTTTTTTTTTACTTTATAGTAATATTTAAATTGTTCTTTAACACATTTCGAATCTATTTGGCTCTTTTTTCATCATTTAGAATTTTTACATCTAAAGGAATTGTCAAGTCTACCCTCCAATATAACTTTGAAGACAACAATAACAATGTTATATTATGAAAACTTAAAAATTAAATATATTATAAAAAATTAAAATTCATAGTAACAAAATCTTAAGTCCATTCAAATTAAATATATTATATTATGAAATTTTTAACTACTTCTACTTAAAATAAAATAGAGTTTTAGTTAAACAATAGGGTTGAGATTCCATGCTAAAGAAATAGAAGCATCACACAATGACATGGCATAAGTAGTTACTTTTTATTATACTCTTTAGCTTTGAAGTACATTGGTATGTATGTTAGGAAAGTATTAATGCTATTAGTAAAGTTTTTATCAAAAAAATGAAAGATGATGAGAGTAAAGAAAAAAAGTGAAGAAAGATTAGTTGATGTAATGAATAATGATCATGTGGTGTGAAGAGCAATCAAGAGTTAATATTTCAGTTTGAGAATAATGCATTGGATGATAAAGTAAAACTAGTTAGCATAAGCTTTAATATTTTAATGTATTAAGGGATAAATTATTATATAATGTATTCAATCACTTCTTTACCCACCAACAAGATGTTGACCTAGCGGTATAAGGTCCTACTGGATTCTTAGATAGGCGAAAATGGAGTCGGGCAGAAAAAGGGAGGGGGAGCTCTCCATTCCCGGTTCTCCTGTAGCTGAATCCTCTGGAACCACAAGAATCCTTAGTTATAATGAGATTCTAAGTCAACATCTTTTGAGATTTTGAGAAGAGTTACTCTTTGGAGAACACAATACGATGAAAGTTGTAAGGTGTGTTCGGGGGGAGTTATTGTCTATCTATCGTTGGCCTCTATGGTAGAATCAGTCGGGGTTTGAGAGGTGGTGGTTTACCCTGTGGCAGATGTTAGCGGTTCGAGTCCGCTTATCTCCAACTCGTGAACTTAGCCGATACAAAGCTATATGATAGCACCCAATTTTTCTGATTTGGCGGTTTGATCTATGCTATGATTTATCATTCATGGACGTTGATAAGTTTGATTCCCGTTAGGAACACCTGTTGGGAGGGACAATCGCACATCTCGAAAGAGATTAGTTCATAACCTTTAACGGAAAAGAATCATCACAAGTACCGGAGAGACAAATTGTTGTTTTTACATTTGCATTGATGGATAAAAGTGTTATATTAATATATCTAAATGAAAAAATTGTCATATTATTCTATTCTTTCATGTTATTTTTTATATACTTGCCTCTATCTAGTACCACATAAAATCCTAAACAAACAAAATCACATATTTATCCTTAATTTACATTTAATATTAAATTATTACTATGCATTCAATGTGTGAGAACTTGGGTAAGACGATTCTTTCTAAAGTATGTAATAAGTTGGAATTGAGATCACCTATTCTAATTTTCATGTTTTAAGTATGTTTGAATATAAGTAAAAACTGATATCTAATTGAAAAGAAAATTAAAAAATTAAAAAATATTTTTTTTACATTACTTTGTTCAATAATTTCATTGGTTAGGGGGTAAGTTAATGGATAATTAATGCCTTAGTTAACAATGATTAAAAGGGGTGAATTTAATGTTTGAAATTCAACCCCTAAAAAATCAAACTCTGGCTGAATTTGTAGCTGTCACTGCTCCAAAAGTGTCCAAATTTACAGCCAGATTCCTCTGCTACTAATAATATTATTACTTTGAAAGATGTGCAAAATTTTAATTTTAATTATTTCATTCTGATTTATTACAATAGTTTATTTAAATTAGTATACTTTCTACCCCTTCTTTACTATCATAACATGTTATTATATTCCTCTAGTCACGTTTCTGCACGATGCTTACAACTCAACTTCATACAAACCATGCCCATGATCTCATCCACATGACCCGTTAGGAAGATTTTTACATTGATATCATTTACTATCAATATTTTATATTGCAATTGCAATCGATAATGTAGTTGTAGTCGAGATTGCGGTAACGGTTGTGGTCATTGCAACCATTGTGATGCAGATTGCGGTGTGAATTATTTTATTATAAAACAACATTTCTGAATCTGATGGGTCTGATGCGGTTGCGCTGCAGCTCAATGCGATCACATCATTGTGATTCAGAGTCAGACCATAATTGCGGTGATATGGTTGCGGCGGTCACCGCAACCGCAATATTGCGGTTACATCAGTTAATGTAGTCCGTAATTTAAATCACTGTTTGCTATCTTCGCTAAAATGTAAAAAATGTGGCTATTATATGATGAGGAGATATCCAAGAAAAATGACTTACTCCACATCTTAACCATCCAATCTTGGAAAATCCAATGGTTTGAATTGGTAAGTACATCTAAACCATTGAATTTTTCAAGATTGAATGGTTAAGATATGGAGTAAGTCATTTTCCACTTACTCTTGGAGTAAGTGGATCTCTCCCCTGATTTTCATTTTAACCACACGCTTTGTTAAGTGTAATTTTTTTTTTTTGTATAAATAAGGATATTCCCTCATTTTATGAGTAATGAACTAATCAATTTTATGTATGTGGCTGCCACTCGAAATAAATATGTTTCTCTCTATTTAACTCTCTTCATTTCCTATCTATATGTCGATTATCATCAAACCACGTAGAAGCATTTCATTAAAGTAGTTTAATCGTAGAAAGTCACATTTTTTTTATATAAAAAAGAGTTACATATATGACAAAAATTTATATGCAGTTTTAAAGGTATTTTTGCGTTATTTTTCAAAATATATGCCATGATTATTACATTTGTTATATATTCATCAACAATACATGACAAATTTCATGTTTTCATTAAAGAATAATATCAAAAAATTATATATAAAATACCATCTAAGTTTTGTACTCTAATAATTGTAATGTATAATTTATTTGATTATGTATATTTTACACTATAAAGTATAAAAATTAAACTTTTTTTCACAACACTATGTCATTTTTACTGTGGTGTATTTGTAAAATTAATGTATATATAACAATTAACAACTCATCAAACTAGTTGCCAAGACTGTGAAATTTGTTTTATAAATATAAAATTTAAATGAAAGCTTTTAATATAGTTTTCATGTTACTAATGAAGCTTAGTCTTAGCAAAGATCAATTATTAATTTTTCTTTTCATCAAATTCAACAACATATTCATGTAAAATCATGTGGCTGCTGGTGTAAGAGAAAACATTTTACTTCAATTTTTTTATTATATTATGGTGGATAAGGTTTTTTTATACACTGTATATCATTATTATTGATTTTATTATCTCTAATACTGAAAAGTCCAATAATGAGTGTGGATTACAACATATAGTGGTAAAAAGTGATAAGGCCATAATTTTAAATTTTTTAATAAAAATTAAAAATGTTATTTTCTCATCATATTCCAGTATCGCAAAGTTCAATATCAGAAAGTCTAGTATCGAATAGGACATACATGTACTCCATTATTACTATCACATTTTTATCTAATTTTAATACATTTCAAGTTGCTTTTTTTGTTCACTTGTTCCATATGATAGGAAAAGTAAAGCAAACAAATGTTATTTCAAAAATGGGAAGAAAAAGCTTAGTGGTTGTTCAAATATATAAAATGTATATATATGTTGCTGTGGTTTCTATTTATTTATTTATATTTGAAATTAGTGGTTTCTCTTTATTAGTTTGGTGTTAATTAGAAAATTAGTGGGTTGCATAGAGCACAGAAAAAGGAAAAAAAAGAAAGAAAAAAAAGTGTCAGGTTTCATGTGAGTGTTAAGTATAAGGGTGAATGAGTCTTATAAATCAAGCTTTGGTTGGTTCCAATGGGATACTTAATTTAAGGGTTTTTTGCTTCTTCACTTTCCTTTGATGCTTCCCCAACACAATAAATTATGCTTAACATGGTACCATGTGCATTGCACATAATAAATTATGCAAATTAATGAAACTATATGACATCTTCTAATTATAGTTTTGGAGGAGATTTTAGTATGCATTTTGTTTGAGTTGAGGTGGATTGTATAATTTCATTTTCGAGTTACTATCAAAATTTAAATACACTTATATAATGTAATTTGCAAACCATAATTTTATAATTAAGGACTTATAATATTGTATTTTGTTGGTGCAGCGGAAGCGGTCGTTGCACAACGTTGGTCACAAAGCAATCAAATAATGCATAGAATAAATAGAAGAGAGGAAACAAAAAATTTGGTAACGGGGTTCGACCAATTGTGCCTACGTCCCCGGGAGCGTTGAACGACTACCAAGATATTATTAGAGAATAAGGATTACAAACCTTATCACACCCATGAGCTCAACTGCCCATGGAGTGTTTCTATTTGGTGCTTATATCTGGTGCACATTACAACAAGGGACTTGAGTCCAATATATAACATTGGTTACTCTATTCTATTACAATACTAGACGATGTGAGACTAATGTGATAACATATTTCAAGCATTCCCAACAATCTCCACCTTGATTGAAATAGACGAATATCTCGCTCCTTAGGAAATCTACACAAGATTCTCCACCTTAGCGAATATCTGCCTCCACCTTGCTCAATGCATAATTCTCTTTAACAAATTGCTCCCATTTAGCATAAACTAAGTATCATTGACGATGTTACCAAGAGCCTAACTCTTCAAACTTTTAGTGCAGCTTCCCGTACCGCCATCGAATGGAACACGCCGCCTAGCCACCTATTGCTAGGAAGTCTTTCGATATATAGAACCTCAATACACAAAAGTTCACCAACGACCGTTCTCTTCAATACTCAGTCAAGCCGAACCTTGGAGCTTCATTGGAAAGCCTCAACCGCTACCACCATTGTCTAGCCTGACAATCATAGTTCAAAAGAACTATCATACTCCATCATAAGGAGTATACCCATAGCACACACCTTGCGAAATGCTAACCAATGCCCGTGTCACACCCTTGCATCCAAGTCAATGCCCGTGTTACACCTTGCATCTCTATCAATGCCCGTGTTACACCTGGCATCAAAGCCATGCCCATGTTACACCCTACATCAAAGTCATCCATCGCCTATGTGCTTTACTCAACCCTTGAGTCATTCTCTCCACCTTGATCCTAATGCAATACATGGACTTCTAGGATTCTGGATCAACACATATCGCTCCACCATAGTTTCGCAATGTTTTCTTCTCTTTCAACCCATCTCCTTTATCCTTGCATAGTACCTTTGACACACCTTGTCTAACCAACATGCCTTCACCCTCTTTTGCCATTATATAGCACATGGGTTAAGAGCCATCTACCAATTGGCTCTAATACCAATTATTGGTGCAGCGGAAGCGATCGTTGTGCAGCATTGGTCAGAAAGCAATCAAATAATGCATAGAATAAATAGAAGATAAGAAACAAAGAATTTGGTAACGGGGTTCGGTCAATTGTGCCCACATCCCCGGGAGCGATGAAAGGCTACCACTATATATTATTAGAGAATAAGGATTTGTGTTTATCTAGTGTTCTCCATCGATACATTAGGTTTACATAACCTAAATATATAGCCCTCTACCTCAACCCTTTACATCAGCCCAAACCCATAACTTGTATTGCTGTTATGATGAGAAGAGGCCCGGTCCATTGAATATGAGCCATTGCACAACAATCTCCACCTTGGCGAATATCATCAATCTCCATCTTCCACCATTGGGTTGGGGCGCTCCATAGTCCAGCATTAGTGAATGTTCAACAAGCTCAGACAATGTCTGAACTTGTCTATGGTAACCGACTTGGTTAACATATCAGCTGCATTTTCTGAAGTGTGAACCTTCTGCAATAGTATCTTCCCACAAGCTACCAACTCTCTGATCTTGTGAAATCTCACATCAATATGTTTGGTCCTAGCATGATACACCTGATTCTTTGCCAAGAAGATAGCACTCTGACTGTCACAATGCAGCGGAACTCCACCTTGCTCAATGCCTAATTCATTTACCAGCCCCATAAGCCATAGAGCTTCCTTAGAAGCTTCACTAGTTGCCATGTACTCTGCTTTAGTTGTGGACATAGCAACAACTGACTGATCTGATGATCTCCACATAATTGGTCCACCTGCAAGGGTGAAGACAAACCTTGTTGTGGATCTCCTATCATCAAAGTCTCCTACATAGTCCGAATCAACATAACCAACCACTGAAGGCTTACTCTGTTGGCTGCCAAACATGATACCAAGACTTGTAATCCCCTTCAAATATCTGAAAATTCATTTGACTGCTTCCCAATGTTATTTCCCTGGTTTCGACATGTACTTGCATACTTGACTAACTGCATGTGCCAAGTCCGGTCTAGTACAAACCATAGCATACATCAAGCAACCAACTGCACTGGCATATGGAACCTTTGACATGTACTTATTTTCTTCATTTGTCTTTGGACACTGGTCTAGGGAAAGGTTGAAGTGATTTTCCAATGGATTGCTCACTACTTTAGCATTACTTATATCAAATCTCTCTAAGATCTTTTCAACATAGCTTTGCTGAGAGAGACATAGCTTTTTAGCTCTTCTATCCATGTGAATCTCCATACCAAGAATCTTCCTAGCAAGCCGGTGGGGAAAGATAGAGTATCTACATCTGCAAATGTTGTACAGAAAGATGACTTTGGTTACAACAGTGAAGCTGATCTACTATCTGTATCATCAAATAATAGCACAAATAAGTGGATACTTGACACTAGTTGTTCCCACCACATGACGCTAAACAGAGACTGGTTTACCACATACAGGGCATGCAATTTTGGTTTTGTATATCTCAGAAATAATAAAGCATGTGGAATTATTGGCATGGGACAAATCAAAATTGTCATGGATGATGGTGTAGTGAAGACGTTATGTGAGGTAAGGCATATACCAAATTTGAAGAAGAATTTGATTTCTTTGGGGACATTGCAGGCCAAAGGATTTAGCTATAAAGCTGATGGAGACAGTGATATTCTTCGAGTATGCAAAGGTATTATGACTGTGATGAAGGGTAAGAGGACTGTTGGGAACACCTATAAGTTGTTAGGGAGAACAGTTGTAGGTGGAGTTGCTGGAATGGCTGAAGAGATTTCAGTAGATTCAGACCATGATGCTACAAAATTATGGCACATGCATTTGGGTCATATTAGTGTGCGTGGCATGACAGAACTATGCAAAGAGGACTGTTGAGGGTAGTCAGCAAATGCAAGCTAGATCTGTGCAAGTATTGTGTGCTTGGGAAATAGACGCGAATTAGTTTCAAGGTTGGCCAACACAGAACTCGAGGAATTTTACACTATGTCCACACTAATGTATGTGTACCCACTCAGGTGTTAGAATATATGGCCACCAAAGAGGGGGGGGGGGGGGGGGGGTGAATTAGGTGTAGAGACTTAAATTGAATTTTTCTACTTTTATTATAAAACTTTGCAAGTTAAAGAGAATGTTTATGGGCGGAAGTAGTGAACAGAATATTTGAATAGAAGTAGAAGATAATTGCAAAATGTAAAAAGCTAAGGGAAGAGAAGATCACACCAAGATGTATACTGGTTCACCTTCAATTTGAAGGCTACGTCCAGTCCTTCTTGATACCAAGAAGATTTTTCCACTATTGCAAGAACCAATGATACACCTTCTTCGTCTTCTTCCAAGACTACTCACCTATTCCACTAGGCACTAGGCTAACACCGTTCTTTCACAATATACTTCACTTCACCGCACTTGGTGAAATGTTTACAAGACACTAACTTGTATTCTTAAGATAGTTTTTACAAGGCTTTTTAATAAGTGACTCTCTAATAGTAATTGAAACCTTATGGATTGAATCACTCACTAAATGATCACTTAATTTAGAATCAAATAACTTGGACAAAGGCTTTTGTTTGTGCTTAAGACTTTGAATAATTTCCAGAATTGAAAAGATATGAAAATTGATATCAAAGTCTTAACACTTATGAATGAATGAGAGAAATTATGAGAACTTTGTGACTTTGTGAGTATGAAAGTTGTATTCATAATTGTGTTGAAAAACAAGTCATAAAACACTTATTTATAGTGTTTAATTCGTGCATATGAACCAGTATGAGTTTGTGAAAAGTTAAGAGCTACAACAGTTCACTCAAAACAGAACTAGTATACTGTTCTGATAAGTGTAATCGATTACCATATGGTGTAATCGATTACCATATGGTGTAATCGATTACCATATGGTGTAATCGATTACACCAGTTAAAAATTTAAAATACAAACTCAACGGAATTATGTAATCGATTACTAAGTGTAGTGTAATCGATTACTGTAACGACCTGATTTCTACCCTTGAAATTTTTTTTCATTCATTTTAATTCCCTCTTACATACATTCATCATCTTAATTAAAACCTTCAGGAATCATTCCTTAAAAATACTCTTTACACCTATTATATTATCATATAATTTAAATTGCGGAAAAACATAATTCATTCATTATTATTCTCATTGGGTACTAAGAGCCCAAAAGTTATAATACTCCAAATATAACAATACCCATGGTTACGAATACCCAAATAAATGTCAGCCATGGTTACAATCATTCAAATCCACAAGTAGTCATTTAAAGTACAAAAACGCAAATAGTGAATCCAATGTATAAAGCTCCTAAAGCTCCCGAACTAGCATACTCCATTCGTCTATTTACCTGCAATGGGATTATCAATGACAAAAGTACAAAACATACAAAGGAGTAAGTCGTTAATTCAATAAACGTTATTATAAGATAATCCACATTAGAAAAATGGTTAGTAAACCATTTTCGAAATTCATTTTGTCTTGCTGCATAACTTGAGCCAAAGTCGCTACACCCCTCAGGGTTAGCTAAAAGCAGAATCCCATTTCTCTTAAAACAAATCACGCTTATATACTCAAGCCAGAGTTTACGCTTCTATACTCAAGCCAGAGTCGCTAACCATTCATGGTCGGCTAAAACATATTTTCCTTTCATCGATCTCCTCATAAATCATTTTCATGCTTCTATACTCAAGCCAGAGTGTATGCTTCTATACTCAAGCCAGAGTGTATGCTTCTATACTCAAGCCAGAGTCGCTAACCATTCATGGTCGGCTAAAACATATTTTCCTTTCATCGATCTCCTCATAAATCATTTTCATGCTTCTATACTCAAGCCAGAGTGTATGCTTCTATACTCAAGCCAGAGTGTATGCTTCTATACTCAAGCCAGAGTCGCTAACCATTCATGGTCGGCTAAAAATATACTTCTTTTTCATTCGTTTCACCATAAATCATTTCCGGTAAATCCACGCCCACATTAGTATAAACACACCCATATATGTTTATACTAAATACGTGATTTACACTCAATCATCTCATAACTAGAAAGTACCACATACTTTCCTTTCCGTAAATTTACGCCTACTTTAATGTAAACACACCCACGTATGTTTATATCAAATGCGTACTTTACGTATCAATCATTGCATAATCAGAAAACTCACATTTTCGATTCCAAATGCTCAATTAAAGACTTATCCTTACCTCGGTGAGTGTTGGGTTTGGTTCTTGACAACTTCTCAAGTTCCACCGACACCGCCTCCAACTTTAGGATCTTTCCTCATCCCACCATATAACACAATGTTAGTCATTTATTCCAAATATCACATAAACAACTTATATTGCATTATTTAACCATTCATCATATTTTCAATGTTGCTAAACTATTTTCATCATAAGTTTACAACCATCTAAAACATACATATTCATCTCATATTTCAACATTAGAACGTAAACTCATTTTCTACCTTTAGCATTTTACCCATTTTCCACTTTAACCACATTATCCCTTTAGGGTTTTGGGGTTTTCATGAATCAACCCACAAACCTTTTCCATTCTCGAAATACTAACTCTAAACTAAGAGTTTACAAGAGAAAAACACATAAAACGAACCATAACTCCAAAGGATAAGTTTCCATGGTTTCTCACATTTGGAGAAGAGATCCAACATACCCAAAATGAGTTTAAGAGAGAAGAAAGTTTAAGAGAGAAGAAGAGAGTTAGAATCAAGAGTTTTACCTCTTCTCAAGCTCTTAGGTGAGTATCAAAACTCCTTGCCCTTGGAAAAGCTCTCTTCTCTCACCTCCCTTCAAAGTTTTTAACCTTAAAATGTGTTTGGGTTTCTGTTTTAAAGAGGTGTCGTCGGGTTGTAATCGATTACCAACATGGTGTAATCGATTACAACGTGAAAAATGCGCATATCTGATGCTTTTAATACGATGTAATCGATTACCAGGAGTGTGTAATCGATTACCAGAAGTGTGTAATCGATTACACTGTGTCAGATGCACATATCTGATGCTTTTAATACGATGTAATCGATTACCAGCAGTGTGTAATCGATTACCAGCAGTGTGTAATCGATTACCATCAGTGTGTAATCGATTACCATCAGTGTGTAATCGATTACCAGAATTGTGTAATCGATTACACTGTGTCAGATGCACATATCTGATGCTTTTAATACGATGTAATCGATTACCAGCAGTGTGTAATCGATTACACTGTGTCAACAGTCCAAAATTGCCATTTCTCGCCTAGGCGAGACAACTCTCGCTCAAGCGAGACTTCCAGGACTGTTACTATAATTTTAAAGATTAAAATTTGGGGTGTTACAATTACATTATGAAAAATGCACATATCTGGTGCTTTTAATATGTTGTAATCGATTATGAGTATAGTGTAATCGATTACATCATGTAAAATGCACAGGTCTGATTAGTTTATCAGCATGTAATCGATTACCAGGATTGTGTAATCGATTACACTGTTTAAAAAACAGAACACTTGTGCTTTAGTGTAAATGATCTTAGTTTCATGCATGAGTTTTTCAAAGATAAGCCTTTATCGTATAGTTAAGAGATTTTAAGTTCAAGTATCGTTTTACCTAAAAGACTTAGACTACACATATGAGCTTCTTTGACTTTTGATTTGCTAGTCTTCTTTTTGCATTTGATGACATAGTGAGCATCATCAAAACCTTAGCCATAGGTTGGGAAAGATCACCATCTTCACATCAGGAAACATTCCTAGGAGGTTCCAGGTATTTTGTTACCTTCGTTGATGACTTTTCTCGCAAGATCTGGGTATATTTTCTGAAGCATAAGTCAGAAGTCTTTGCCAAGTTCAAGGTTTGGAAGGAAAAGGTAGAAAACCAGACTGGTAGAAAAATCAAATACATGAGGTCAGACAATGATATGAAATACAAGAACTCACAGTTTCAGAAGTTCTATAAGGAAAATGGTATTCAGAGGCACTTTTCTGTGAAAAAGACTCCTCAGCAGAATGGTGTTGCAGAGAGGATGAATCGAACTCTTATAGAGAGGGTCAGATGTACGAGACTGAATGCTGGACTTTCCAAAAGATTTTGGGAAGAGGCACTTAATATGACATGCTATGTCATCAATAGATCACCACGAGCTTCATTGGATGGTAAAGTTGCATAAGAAGTATGGACAGGTAACTCAGTCAATTATAATATGCTACGCATATTTGGTTGTCCTGCTTATGTACATGTACCTAGTGATGAACTATCTAAACTTGAACCCAAGTCAATGAGGTGTATCTTCATTGGATTTACCAAAGGTGTGAATGGGTTCAAGTTCTGGGATCCAGTTTGCAGAAAAGTGGTATTGAGCAGAGATGCAGTGTTTGATGATGATTTCATACTAAGAGAATCAGTTATGACAGAGGTGCCCAAGCCCAATGGAGAGACTTTGAGATCAAATATGATTCCAGTGAATAGTGAAACTATTCAGGCGAATAAAGGCAAGGAACCATGCACTAGTTCATGTCAAGAACATGATGATTCTCAGGCTGAGAGTTCAGGTGTGCATGAGTATCTACTTGCCAGAGACAGATATAGACGTCCTATCAAATCTCCAGAGAGATCTGGCTTTGAGGATATGGCTTCAGTTGCTCTCCATATCAGTTCAGGAGATCCATGTAGCTTTCAAGATGCTATAAACAGCCTGGAGAAAGAACAATAGATGGGTGTCATGATGGAGGAGATGGAGTCTTTACAAAAGAACCAAACTTGGGAGCTTGTCCCATTGCCCTCCAACAAACGAGTAGTTGGGTGCAAGTGGGTGTATAAGAAGAAGCCAACAGTATCATAAAAAGAAGGGGAAAAGTTCAAGGTCCGTCTTGTTGCAAAAGGATTGTAAAAGATATCAATCAAATAGTAAAAGAGAAGATAATAACACAAAAAATTTGGTAACGGGGTTCGCCAATTGTGCCTACGTCCCCGGGAGCACTAAACGGCTACCAAAATATTATTAGAGAATAAAGATTACAAACCCTATCACACCCATGGGCCCAACTGCCCATGGGGTGTTTCTATTTGGTGCTTATATATGGTGCACATTACAACAAGGGACTTGAGTCCAATATATAACATTGGTTAATCTGCTCTATTACAATACTAGACGATGTGGGACTAATGTGATAACATATTTCAAGCATTCCCAACATATTCTCCTTAGATAATATGACTTATACATTCGATATATTTTCTAGCTGATGAGAAATTCAACATAGTGAAAACTCTAGCAGAGTATATGTAGTGGATAATAATTTCTCAACTTACGAGAATAATGGTAGCAACTAAAATCACATAAATGACATCAAGATTTTAACTTAGAAAACCTTGTTAATATGAGAAGTAAAAAGCCATGGGTACAAGCTAGTTAATTAAGTTCCACTGTTATCAAAATATGAGTACTAGAGTTTCTCAAATTAGAGCATTAGTTGTGCTTAACAATAAGCAAACAATAGACAATAAACTTGAAAATAAGAACAAAGAGTAACATAAAATCATCTTCTGTGACGACCCGATATTTGATATCTCAAATGACTTATAAGCGATCCAACCATTCAGAATGACATATCAGATGTTGTAAACTTTTTGTCCCAATTTCTCCCTGATCCAATGGTGAAGGAAGACATGGTAACAAATCTACCACAACTTCTCTTATTTCCAGCAAGATTGGATTCTCCTCTCTCACTTTTCTATTATCTCTTTTGCCTGAACTAAATACATCATCTTGCTCTAAAGTGACCCATATCCACTAAGTTAAGTGGTACAAGTGAGGTTATAACAATTGAGTATATTTCCACATAGGAAGGATGTCCAAAATCCAACACTAACATGGTTAATCCCAAATAGGATATAAATAATTTTACTTTTGAAAAAGTTGTTTTTGGGTGTAGACACAATTATGAGCTTTGTCAAATATATCGTATAAAAAGTGCTTGCAATTTGAACATAATTTAATGAGGGTAATATTTATATACCGATAGTATATAGATTTATATATAGTTAGTGTATCATTCACCATTTATTTACGTTGCTTTTATTTAAAAGTAATGACCATTTAAAATGAATGATATAGTGACAATATAAAAATCTCTTATATTGTTAATACATACATATTTTTCTCTTCTTCAATACTTTATTGTGTCAATTATTTGCAAAATGGAAATATCATTGGGCAATTATTCTATTACTTTGATGTAACAATACTTTTAAGCTAATACAATCATACTAAGATTTTTATCTCAATATGTCTTTTTGATGTTGTCATATTGAGACTTTGGAGTACCACATATCTAAGGAATAAGACCCGACAATTAGACGGGATCATATCTTTTGTCCCAAAAAATATGCAACTACATGTATCACTCATTTGTGATAAGTTGAAAAAGTATATTTAAGTTTAAATTTTAATAATTAAGTATTTTTTTACCAATCACAAGTGTTGATATATGGAGAAACATATTTTGGGATATAAGATGTCATCCCAATTAAACAGTCACAATATATGATAATTTAAAAGCTTATTTTTATGATGTAAATTGTTTCTAAAAGGTTCATTATAGGATACTTGTTATAGAGTTTATTAGAAATTGGATAGGATAGAATATTGTGGTTGATTATTTAGATTTAATTAAATAGTTGATAATAATTAATATTTCTAGAATGTTTTTACAGTGTAAGATGATGATACTTGTATGATCATCATCATGTTAGGATTTCTTTATTCTCTATAAACTAGCAAGTTACCCATGCATATAATAACACATATTATATGTGCATTCACGTGGTTAAGAACACACATATTATTCATACATTCGCGTGGTTAAAAATAGACATGTTAGTTGTGCATTTGCATTATTAAGAACAAACATGTGACTCATACATCTTAATGGTTTAAAACACATGTTACTCGTAAATGAGATAAATGGAGTATAGGATAAATGACTAAAGTACCTCCAACAATATTAAATATATACATAAATAAATATATAATACAATTTACATTACAATGACATTAAAAATTAATTATGTAATGACAAAGTTGACCAATAAAAAAATGACAAAGTTGTCATTGAAAATTCCAAGTGTCAAGCATAGGGTATCCCCTCTTAGAGTTTTAGTAATTACTATTTCCTATCTGCAGTTATGTTAGCCTATGAAGTTTGGACGAGAAAAAAATGAATGTGGTTATGACACATGTGAAAATGAATAGAGTTGGATTTTTCCTTCTTATTTATAGTATATTATTAAATGTTATTATTATTATTATATCTTATTAAATAATATATTGATTAATGAACAATGGGTAGATATATATTTTTATCCTATGTGTGAGAGGTTGTACAAAGTAAAGTGTCTTTGTTGTGGTGCGCCAGATTTATTATTATTATTATGTTATTAAATAATATAATAGGTAATGAATAATGAGTATGGTGTACTTTTATCCTATGCGGGAAGCTATACATTAAGAAAAATGGAGTGTTTTAGGAGGGAAAAGTTTTGTTGAGGTTGTGACACTTGTCATAGAATGACTTGGAAAGACCATTTTTTTATTATATAGTATATAGATATATAGATAGTGTATTTGTTCATCCATGAAGGGAATCAATGAAAAATAAAGATTAATTTTAGTTTATTATCTTCTTAGTTTATACATTTTCTTAGGAGTAGTATAATTTCATAGTGTTCTTGGTAGATTTCTATTAGCACTCTATCAATTGGTGCTTTCATTTGGTCCTCAATGCCTCTCATGAGTGTGGATGATGTTCTCTTATTCATAAACAAGAAGTTTGAACAATTCTAAAATGAAGATGAGGCAAGACATGAATCTCATCTCAAGTCCCTTGTCAACCTTAACCATAAGGTAACAACTATAAACATCTTTCCTCCATACTCTCATTATACATCTCATGTTACCAACACCCTCCAAAACCCTTACATCCACACTCAAACTACTACTACCACCATAACCCAAAACCACATATTTCATTCTCATTCATTCTCATTCTCATTCTTTTCCTATAAGAATGTGGCAATACATAATATTTAGCTTGTGTCTAGAGAGTTCTAGAGTTCTAAATAATTTACATTATGATAGATATTACATGTATTGTCTAGAAGTTTCATTAGATTCTTGAGGAGTCCTATAAATAGGACTTATGAGGTTCATTGTAAGGTGTGTGGTAGTGAAGAGTGTTCTACTATATATGAAAATCTAGGCCCTTCAACCCACCAAAGTACTCCTCCAACTATTGATCAATCAAATATATGTTTTCATCTATGATCCATCTCCTCATATGCTCAACTATTTACTTCTATCACCCACTAAAACCCAACAAGTGGTATCAGAGCTACGTTCGGTCATATACTGGGCGTAGTTAATAAAAATACTAAATTACTTCTAAAGTTTTCTAGAGACATAATAGACTCAATCCAACTATCATTTATTTGTCTAAGTGCTTTAGATTTGTGGCCTCTGAGACTCAAGCTTATATAAGGAGCACAAGCCCATGCAATGACATGTGGCCTCTTAGGCTCTACTTGAGTACAAGCCTGAAAAGAAGATCGGAAGTACAATATGAAGTTCCTTTCAAAAGTCTCTAACAAGACCGACAAAGCTACTAGCACACAACTCAAGAGCTAACAAGAGTCCCTGTTAGAAATTCTCTAACTATGCAGACAAAGAGACTCATCACTTCAAATATAAAAGAATGTAGGAGTTATAATTTGGAGTTCAACAATATCATTTGAACATCAATGTAGAAGGAGAGGACGAGGAAAAATGTTTCAAAGGATTCTAAGAGAGTTCTAGAAAATTGTGTCAAGGAGGAGTGTTGAAATGTGCCACAACTTTCTATAGAGTTCTATAAGAATGTATGTTGAAATGTGCCAAAACTTTCTAGAGAGTTCTATAAGAATGTGTGTTGAAATGTGCCACAACTTTCTTGAGAGTTCTATAAGAATGTGACAATACATAATATTTAGCTTGTGTCTAAAAAGTTCTAGAGTTCTAGATAAATTACATTATGATAGATATTACATGTATTGCCTAGAAGTTTCATGAGATTTTTGAGGGGTCCTATAAATATGACTTATGAGGTTCATTGTAAGGTGTGTGGTAGTGAAGGGTGTTCTACTATATATAAAAATATAGGCCATTCGACCCACCAAAGTACTCCTCCAACTATTGATCAATCAAATATATGTTTTCATCTTTGATCCATTTCCTCCTATGCTCAACTATTTACTTCTATCACCCACTAAAACCCAACAAGTGGTATCAGAGCTACGTTCGGTCATATATTGGGCGTAGTTAATAACAACACTAAATTACTTCTAAAGTTTTCTAGAGTCATAATAGACTCAACCCAACTATCATTTATTTGTCTAAGTACTTCGGATTTTTGGCCTCTGAGACTCAAGCTTATATAAGGAGCACAAGCACATGCAATGACATGTGGCCTCTTAGGCTCTACTTGAGTACAAGCCTGAAAAGAAGATCGGAAGTACAATATGAAGTTCCTTTCAAAAGTCTCTAATAAGACCGACAAAGCTACTATCACACAACTCAAGAGCTAACAAGAGTCCCTGTCAGAAATTCTCTAACTATGCAGACAAAGAGACTCATCACTTCAAATATAAAAGAATATAGGAGTTATAATTTGGAGTTCAACAATATCATTTGAACATCAATGTAGAAGGAGAGGACGAGGAAAAATGTTTCAAAGGATTCTAAGAGAGTTCTAGAAAATTGTGTCAAGGAGGAGTGTTGAAATGTGCCACAACTTTCTATAGAGTTCTATAAGAATGTATGTTGAAATGTGCCAAAACTTTCTAGAGAGTTCTATAAGAATGTGTGTTGAAATGTGCCACAACTTTCTTGAGAGTTCTATAAGAATGTGACAATACATAATATTTAGCTTGTGTCTAAAGAGTTCTAGAGTTCTAGATAAATAACATTATGATTGATATTACATGTATTGCCTTGAAGTTTCATGAGATTCTTGAGGGGTCCTATAAATATGACTTATGAGGTTCATTGTAAGGTGTGTGGTAGTGAAGGGTGTTCTACTATATATGAAAATCTAGGCCCTTCGACCCACCAAAGTACTCCTCCAACTATTGATCAATCAAATATATGTTTTCATCTATGATCCATTTCCTCCTATGCTCAACTATTTACTTCTATCACCCACTAAAACCCAACAAGTGGTATCAGAGCTACGTTTGGTCATATACTGGGCGTAGTTAATAACAACACTAAATTACTTCTAAAGTTTTCTAGAGTCATAATAGACTCAACCCAACTATCATTTATTTGTCTAAGTGCTTCAGATTTGTGGCCTCTGAGACTCAAGCTTATATAAGGAGTACAAGCACATGCAATGACATGTAGCCTCTTAAGCTCTACTTGAGTACAAGCCTGAAAAGAAGATCGGAAATACAATATGAAGTTCCTTTCAAAAGTCTCTAATAAGACCGACAAAGCTACTATCACACAACTCAAGAGCTAACAAGAGTCCCTGTCAGAAATTGTCTAACTATGCAGACAAAGAGACTCATCACTTCAAATATAAAAGAATATAGGAGTTATAATTTGGAGTTCAACAATATCATTTGAACATCAATGTAGAAGCAGAGGACGAGGAAAAATGTTTCAAAGGATTCTAAGAGAGTTCTAGAAAATTGTGTCAAGGAGGAGTGTTGAAATGTGCCACAACTTTCTATAGAGTTCTATAAGAATGTATGTTGAAATGTGCCAAAACTTTCTAGAGAGTTCTATAAGAATGTGTGTTGAAATGTGCCACAACTTTCTTGAGAGTTCTATAAGAATGTGACAATACATAATATTTAGCTTGTGTCTAAAGAGTTCTAGAGTTCTAGATAAATAACATTATGATTGATATTACATGTATTGCCTAGAAGTTTCATGAGATTCTTGAGGGGTCCTATAAATATGACTTATGAGGTTCATTGTAAGGTGTGTGGTAGTGAAGGGTGTTCTACTATATATGAAAATCTAGGCCCTTCGACCCACCAAAGTACTCCTCCAACTATTGATCAATCAAATATATGTTTTCATCTATGATCCATTTCCTCCTATGCTCAACTATTTACTTCTATCACCCACTAAAACCCAACAAGTGGTATCAGAGCTACTTTCGGTCATATACTGGGCGTAGTTAATAACAACACTAAATTACTTCTAAAGTTTTCTAGAGTCATAATAGACTCAACCCAACTATCATTTATTTGTCTAAGTGCTTCAGATTTGTGGCCTCTGAGACTCAAGCTTATATAAGGAGTACAAGCACATGCAATGACATGTAGCCTCTTAAGCTCTACTTGAGTACAAGCCTGAAAAGAAGATCAGAAATACAATATGAAGTTCCTTTCAAAAGTCTCTAATAAGACCGACAAAGCTACTATCACATAACTCAAGAGCTAACAAGAGTCCCTGTCAGAAATTCTCTAACTATGCAGACAAAGAGACTCATCACTTCAAATATAAAAGAATATAGGAGTTATAATTTGGAGTTCAACAATATCATTTGAACATCAATGTAGAAGGAGAGGACGAGGAAAAATGTTTCAAAGGATTCTAAGAGAGTTCTAGAAAATTGTGTCAAGGAGGAGTGTTGAAATGTGCCACAACTTTCTATAGAGTTCTATAAGAATGTATGTTGAAATGTGCCAAAACTTTCTAGAGATTTCTATAAGAATGTGTGTTGAAATATGCCACAACTTTCTTGAGAGTTCTATAAGAATGTGGCAATACATAATATTTAGCTTGTGTCTAGAGAGTTCTAGAGTTCTAGATAAATTACATTATGATAGATATTACATGTATTGTCTAGAAGTTTCATGAGATTCTTGAGGGGTCCTATAAATAGGACTTATGAGGTTCATTGTAAGGTGTGTGGTAGTGAAGGGTGTTCTACTATATATAAAAATCTAGGCCCTTCAACCCACCAAAGTACTCCTCCAACTATTGATCAATCAAATATATGTTTTCATCTATGATCCATCTCCTCCTATGCTCAACTATTTACTTCTATCACCCACTAAAACCCAACAAGTCCGATAGTATTTGAGGAAAGATAGTAGATATAGTGATAGAAACAAGGTTTTAGAATTGATTTTGATAGCAATTGCCAAACTTAATTAGATTGGAATAGGAATACACAATAGATATTGTATTTAGAATAGCTTGGAGGTTTTGACTACAATTCATGCATTGCATGCTTCACAAATGAATGGTGAATGCCTATTTATAGGCTTTCTACAACACCTAAGAAGGACTAGAATGTTCCATACATTTCTAGCCTATATTGTCCAAGATTTCTAGAGTGTTCAATAATTATTTTTATACACACCTATAATGGAATCTACTAGAAGCTTAGGATAATTATAGATTTAGGATATAACACCACTACTTTCAAAGAGTAAGATTGAGGGCAAGATTGATTTTAAAGGGGCCGGTAATGATAGGGTACTTGTTATAGAGTTTATTAGAAAGGGGATATGATAGAATATTGTGGTTGATTATTTAGATTTAATTAAATAGTTGATAATAATTAATATTTCTAGAATGTTCTTATAGTGTAAGATGATGACACTTGTATGGTCATCATCATCTTAAGATTTCTTTATTCTCTATAAATAGTGTAATTGTTCATCCATGAAGGGAATCAATGAAAAATAAAGAATTTTAGTTTATTATCTTCTTAGTTTATACATTTTCTTAGGAGTAGTATAATTTCATAGTGTTCTTTGTAGATTGCTATTAGCATTCTATCCTAAGTCAAAGAGGTGAAACACACTTCTACCAAGGTAGTTCTTGCCTTGGTAGCCATTTGTGATATACACTTACAATGGATGGTTGTGAATACTGTCTTTATCCATGGTGAATTAGAGGAAACAATGTACATGATATAACAAGAGGATTCGGTACACCTGGACAGAGTCATTTGGTTTTCAAGTTGATGAAGTCATTATATGGGTTGAATAGTCTCCAAGGCAGTGATACAAGCGGTTTGATACTTATGTGTTGAAGCTTGATTACAAGCATAGTAAGTATGATTATGTGTTTATGTTAGATGCCTTGAGGATAACCATTTTATTTTTATGTTACTTTATGTAGATGATATGTTGATTGATATTAATCATCTAAGTGATATCAATAAGCTGAAAGTCATGTTGGAAAGGAGGTTTTACATAAAATATTAAGTGGTCGCTAAGAAGATTGATGTTAATCATTTGAGTTTTAGAAAGCTAGGGCTCTCCTAGGAAAGCTATGTTGAGAATATCCTAGAGAGATTTAATATGATAAATGTTAAAGTAGTGAGCACTATGTTGACAAAACACTTCAAGCTTAACCTAGATCAATGTCCAAAGACATATGGAGATAAGAAATACATGTCAAAGGTTCCATATGTCAATGAATTACTTGAAGTGTGCTATGGTTTATAATAGATCAGACTTGACACAACTAGTTAGTCAAGTGTGCAAGTACATGTCGCAACCGAGGAAGCAACATTGAATTTTTTTAAGTGGATTTTCATATATTTTAAGGGAACTATGGGTCTAAATATCAAGTTTGATAGCCAATAAGGTAGTTGTCGATTATGTTGATTCGAACTAAGCAAGAGATTGAGATGATAGATAATTCACAACATGGTTTGTCTTCATCCTTGAAAGCACACCAATTATTTGGAGATCATTAATTCGGGTGGGTGAAGTTTCTAAGGAAGTCTTATGACTCTTGGGACTAGTAAATAAGTTAGGCATTAAGTAAGATGGTGTTTCGTTGCATTGTCATAGTCAAATTGTTATCTTCTTGAAAAAGAACCAATTGTATCTTTCTATGACCAAACATATTAATATGAGATTTTACAAGATCTGATAGTTAGTGGCTTGTGGGAGATACTATCATAGAAGATTCTTACTTCATAAAATACAGTTAATATGTTAATGAACCAACTGTATCTTTATAGGATTAAACATATTAATGTGAGATTTCAAAATATCTGAGAGTTCGTGGCTTATGGGAGATACTATTATAGAATGTTCATACTTCATAAAATACGGTTGATATGTTAAAGAAACTACTTACCTTAGACAAGTTCATGCATTTTCTGAGCTTACTGAATATTCATTGATGTTAGACTATGAAGCGTCACCAACCCAATCGTAGAAGATGAAGATTAATGATATTCGTCAAGGTGAAGATTATTATATAAATGACTCATATTCTATTGGATTGGAGATGTTCTAAAAAAACAATAAACCTGAGCTTGAGATGATGTAAAAGGGTTGGTTTATTAGTCTATATATTTATGTGTTATGTAAACTTAATGAAATAACAACAACCACAAAACAAAAATCATTATTCTCTAATACATAGTAGTAGTCGCTTAACTCTTCCGAATATAAATGCACAAATTGATTGAATATCGTTAACACAATCTTCTTGTTATTCTCTCTTCTTCTTCGTGCCATAGATTAATATTAAGTATATACGCACTTTGGTCCTTACAAAATTTTTGTGTATCATTTTAATCCCATAAAAAATGATAAACCCAAAATAGTACATAAGTATTGCAAACATGAGTCAAAATGATCATTATCGTGGGTCATAAAAAATTCTAAGAAAGACTCATTAACCCACATTTGATATATTTGAAGACTATTTTTTCTTTTTCAATTTTTTAGGAACTAAATTGGTAGAAATAAATTTTTTTGAAGAATGAAAATATATATTAACTCTATAATATTTGATTATTTACTTGTTCGTATTGTCCACCATGTTTTAATGACGTGTTAGGTTAACATTTTTATTTAATATATTTATATATTTTTTTTTATTTCAAAATTTTGTTTGAATAACAATTTCAATTAATTATAGGAGCACACTTCTTTCTAGAAATGAAAATGAGTATTCGGACCTGTGGATATCTATGGTAATACAAGTAAAATGTATTGGGTGTGAGTCTATATTTCTGGACCCACGTGTAGTTGTGATCAAAAAATTTGAAATCCAATTTTGAATAGATCCAGGTCTCGGTAATAAGGTATCCAAACCCGTGAATACCATGTTGTGTAATTCATAAATATATATTTATATATGTACAATAATATAACTAAACATATTTTTCATCTTGATGTAATATTATTAAGTAGTAATGTTATGTTGATTGATCCATAACTATGTTGAAATGTTATGTTGATGGATGGATCTTAAACATTTGACATACTTTATTGTCTTATTTTAAATTATGTTTTTCAATAAAAAGATTTATATTTAAGTAACAATTTAAAGTTGTGTATTTATACTTTAGTGTGTTTTGTAATTGTTATTATCATTTTTTTCTTTTGATTGTCTAAAATAATTATCATGATTATAGGAAACACATGAACTAATGTATAAGTTGATTATTACTTTAAAATATTTTTGAATTTTGCAGTACGCGTGAACCACTAGGTACCTAAGGACCTGCATGTAGCATATTCAACAGGTACCGCGTGGGTTTGGGGCGAGTCTAATTCCCTAAATAGCAGAGGAGATTCAAATAATGCACTACCTGAATCCATCGATACTTATTTCTGTTAGTTCAGCGGAAGCAATCGTTGCGCAGCATTGGTCACAAACAATCAAATAAAGTGTATAAAATAAATAGAATATAAGAAACAAAATAATTTGTTAACGAGTTTCGGCTATTGTGTCTACGTCCCCGAGAGCGTTGAACAATTACCAATATATTATTAAATAATAAGGATTATAAGCTCTAGCACACCCATGAACCCAAGTGTCCATGATGTGTTTCTATTTGGTGCTTATATTTGTGCACAATATAATAAGGGACTTAAGTCCAATATAACATTGGTTACTCAACTCTATTTCAATATTAGACAATGTGATACTAATACACATTAACATATTTCAAGCATCTCCAACATTTCCATCCAACTTTTTTTTTTAATGTGTACAATTTTAGTTTAGTTGTGTGAAGTTATTATAAACTGAATTTTTCACTTGCAATAAAATATTAAAAAAATATAAAATGTGCTTGGCGATTTCTTAAATTATTTGGACTTTGTAAAGAAGATAGATTACTATATTTTAGGTGTTTCTCGTATTATTAGAAACATTGGGATTACATACAAAATCTTTGATAATTGCAAACTAGATAGAAAACATTTCTAATATGTGATTATCGTAGTGATCAATAATGAGACAAATTTTATTTGTTGGAAGCTTCACTAATTGTGGACTCTTTCTTCAAATCATTTTTATCTAAATAAGTTGTATTAGTCTCAACATTTTGTGACCACATCATTAGATAATGTAGTTTAGATTTTGGTACATGTCTCTCATAATTTGTGTCCTAATTTTAGTCTAATAATGTCAAGATAAAGAATAGCTCTTAAAAGATTCGTCAAATATCAACCAAAAAAAGAATGTCAACTTTTCAATAATATATATACATTAAGAGTTTGTTTATGAGTTGCCTTTTGAAGGGCAAAGGAGGGAAGAAAATGATTGGAATCATTTTTAGTGGACTGTCCAATATTTAGGGATGGAAACAGGTCAAGTCAGACCAGACTTTGCCTTAAACAGACTAAGCCTATATAATATATATGAGTCCGTGTCTTGCCTATTAGCCTATTTAAAAAAAATAAAAGTTTGGATTTGACCTGTTTAAAAGTCTGGTCTGACCTGTTAAGGTAAAAAATTCAACACATTATGTAAAAACTAAAAAATTATTATAATTATATCAATTAGTGTGAAATTTTTTACATTGTTATCACAATTATTTCTATCATCTTTCAATGTTGCGTATCAAATTATTTGTGGTGCATTTGAGGTTAGAATATAAAAAACAATGTATTTTAATATCATAGTAAAATATGATATTGTTCTAATATTTAACATGAGTTGAGTTATGTACTTAAGCTCAGGTCTCAACAATCAAATATCCAATTATTAAATAGTCTAATCTTTAAGTCCTGATGGATTTACATAAAAAAATTATTATTTAGTTTTTTGCAAATGTTATAAAATTAATTTATAAATGTATAATAACATTACATAGACTGATCTGTTAGACTTAATAGACTTTTTAAAATGCATGAGTCTGACCTATTTCGGTTAAATAGACTTTTGGAGAAGCCTAAGTCTGACTTGTTTATTAAAAAATGTCTGATCTAACCTGTTATATGTCAGATAATAGGCCCCTGTAGGCGGCCTGACCTATTTTCACATTTACCAGTATTGGACTTTGAGGGCCAGAATGATTTGAAAATTAAAAAAAAAACTTTAACTAAAAAAATTTAAAATCTGCACTATCAAACTTTTTTAAATGACACATGTCACTATCTATACTATGAAGTACGCTTATAGAATGACTCTTGAGTCTCCCATTTCTTCTTTTTTTTTTCCTTCCAAAAATAAACTTCTCACCAATCCTAAGAAATTACATGATAAATATAGGCGCCTGGGACACAATGAGAATAACACAAACTGAGGACAAATTTATTTATATGAATGGGAGAAATATAACATCCCAAAAATCATATATATGATAGAAGTTATTGAAATTGATAACTCAGTGTGATTTATTTAATCTTTTCCAATGAATTATTTTAACTAATATTTGGGAGAGACTTTCTTAACTTGCACTTTAAAGTTTAATGTGAACAAATCAAAAAAAATATATATATTAGAAATAAATATTTCAAGCAAATCATATCTTTTTAGTATTATTATAATTTATTTAAGAATACATGACTCTTACAAGATTACACATGGTTACATTGTTCATGACTTATTAATGGATAAACATTTTTTTGGGTGCGAATGAGTGAATTATATGACTCATATAAAATATAATAATAAAATAAAAACAGGAATTAGTAGTCATGAGATTATAGACAATTGGGTTTTTAGAAATATAAAGGAAAGAAAAAGGAATCATATCCCATTAGAGGACAGAGAAAATAGGATGAAATAAAAGGATGAAGATATCTTTGAAATATATTTTTAGTATTTTGGGTTAATATTATGTTGTACTATTAATTAGTTTAAATTTATTTACCTTGCATAATACATAATCATTGTAAATTCAATTTTCATAATTGAAGGTTAATTACTTAGGTAGGTTAAGTCTATTATATTTTCTAGATAATAGGTTTATTAATATATTTGTAATCCAATCCATTCAATTGATTCAAATTCAATCAACTCATTCATTCAATGGAATACATAATTCTTTTGTTCTTCTTTATTTTCTAATATGATATGAGAGCAATGCAATTATGTCTTCTATGATGTAGAGAAAAAAGTTGTTCAAAGGGCTCAAAGGAAAGAAGTGTTGGAAGAAGAAAGTGGAATTGTTCAAAAGAATGTTTACACTTCTGAATTCAACAACCAGGTTTTAAGACAAAATCAAAGAATCTATGTTCATCTTCTTGCTCTCTTTCTTTATCATTCTATTTTACAATCTTAATATTCTCTATTTCTCTCAATTTTTCTTGATATTCTTGAGGCAAATATTCTCAAATTCCATCATATATTCTTCTCTTGTTACTCTTGAGCATAAATTGCTTGTATTTAATCATAATCTTATCTTGTTATTCTTGAGCAAAAATTGATAACATTTCATCATATTCTTCTTGATATTCTTGAGGTAAATATTGCACATATTTTATCACATTTTTTGCCAAGAAACCAATATAATATTCTTGAGTATTATTATTCTTGAACAAATATTATTCATGTTTCATCATATTCTAGATTTCTCTCATTCTTTGGCCAATAAACCAATATGATATTCTTGAATATTGTTATTCTTAAGCAAATATTGTTCATATTTCATCATATTCTAGTTTTTTTTTCATTCTTTGGCCAAGAAACCAAGATGATATTCTTGAGCAATAATATCATTTGATCTTCTTTATATTGTGTTAGTTCTTGATGAACAACATCAATTCATTTTCTTCTATTAATTTTTTTAGAACAACCTTGAGAGTTTAATTTCATGTGCTATGTTGAAGAATTCTTCTATAATCTTTAAATTTCTCCTATTCAATAGTCTTCCTTGGCTATCATTCTATATATGCAATCCTTAAGTTGCATGAGCATTGGTTGTTATTGGTGAACAAAGACCTCTCTGTGGCATATGCAAACTCGACAGAGAGATAAATACAAAGACATGCAGACTTTCAGTCAAAGGCTTTGGAGCTTTCTCAATTCAATTATCTTTTGTCCAATACGTGAGTTGTCATAACTCTCCAACTTGAGGGGGTGTTAATATATATATTTTTTGGTATTTTTATTAATATTGTATTGGACTAGTAATTAGATTAAACTCATTTACCTTGCATAACAAACAATCATTATAAATTCAATTTCCATGATTAAAACACGTATAAATTAGATTAATTAGTTAGGTAAGTAAAGTTAAGTCTCTTGTATTTTATATATAATAGGTTGATTTGTAATGAGATAAGTATAGTCGTCATCCTATTATATTGAATCTCTAGAAAACACCTATTATATCTCCATCAATTTTGATATGCCCCAATTAAAAATAAAACTACATGATAAATGAGTAGTTGATTGGAAGTTATAGGTGAAGTTCATAGCATAATCCCTTATGTGGATATATATATATATATATATATATTTTGATATTTTATTTTTATGATCATAATTAATATTGAAATCTTTAAGTATGTTCTTTAAGATACTTCAATGCATTTGGTTTAAGGGATCAAAAAATTTAAGGGCTAAAACTATGTTCTTGGCATGTTCATGATTTCAAGTGTTCAAAATAGGTAGTTGATGCATCCCTTGGTAGTTTTAAGTATAAAAACATTTAATGTGTTTTTATAGTCTTAAGGATTTATGTTCTCAACATGTTCTTAATTTCAAGAGATTGGAGTAGAAGCATGGTATGTTTTATATTGGTTGCAGTGGAAGTGATCATTGTGCAACATTAGTTGCAAGTAATCAAATAAAGTGCATAGAATAAATAAAAGAGAATAAACAAGAGAATTTGGTAACGGGGTTTGGCCAATTGTGCCTACGTCCCCGAGAGCGGTGAGCGGCTACCAAGATATTATTAGAGAATAAGGATTACAAGCTCTAGCACATCTATGGGCCCAAGTGTCGATGAGGTGTTTCTATTTGGTGCACATAATAATAAGTGACCTGAGTCTAATATATAACATTGATATTCTACTCTATTATAATGTTAGGCAATGTGAGACTTTATATAATAACATATTTAAAACATCCTTAACAATCTCCACATTGATTGAAATACATGAATATCTCGCTCCTTAGGTAATATATGCAAGATTATTCACCTTAGCGAATATCTGAAATTCACCTTGCTCAATACCTAATTCTATTTAACAATTATTCCACATAAGAGTGTGGTCCCCTCCAGGATAAACCTTCTGAGTATCCTTGACGATGTTACCAAGAGCCTAACTCTCCAAACTTGTACTACAGCTTCTCGTACCGCCATCTAATGGAACACACTTCCTAGCCATCTATTGCTAGGAAGTCTTTCGATATATGGAACCTCTACACAAAAGTTCACCAACAATCGTACTCTTCAATACTCAGTCAAACTGAACCTTAGAGCTTCTTTGGAAAGCCTAACCGCTACCACCATTGTCTAGTTTGACAATCAGAGTTCAAAAGAACTATCATAATCCACCATAAGGAGTATCTCCACAGCACACACCTTATTTCAATGCTAACCAATGCACATGTCACATCCTTGCATCCAAGCTAATGCTCATGTCATACCTTGCATCTCTACCAATGCTCGTGTTACAACTTGTATCAAAGCCAATGCTCATGTTACACCCTACATCAAAGTCAACCAACGTCTATATGCTTTTTTGGACCTGCTAGTAGTTAATAGCATTCACTATGACGTCACAAACACGTCATTAGGATATCCCACTTCTCATATCAAATGAGATAATCCTCTCCAACTTTGAGAGAGATGTTGTCAGCACTTATCTCAGAGCCTAACTCAACACTTGAGTCTCATCCTAATCTAGTACACGAACTTCTAGGATTCTGGATCAACACATATATCGTCCCCACCACAGTTTCATCATGTTTTCTTCTCCTTCAACTCGTCTCTTTTATCCTTGTGTAGTACCTTTGACACACCTTGTCTAACCAACATGTCTTCACCCTCCTTTGCCATTAGCTAGCACCTGAGTTAAGAGCCATATACCAATTGGCTCTTATACCAATAGTTGGTGCAATGGAAGCGATCATTGCGCAGAATTGACCACAAGTAATCAAATAAAGTGCATAGAATAAATATAAGAGAATAAGCAAGAGAATTTGTTAATGGGGTTTGGCCAATTATGACTGTAAGGACCCGATTTTCATAACTCGAAAATTCTCTTTTAAAATCCTTATTCGTGAAAGTGAAGTGATTACTTTTGAAAGACATTACTCGAACAGTTTGGAAACTTGAGTGAATACGTTTATAAATTTGCAAGGCGGAAATATTCCAAACACCCTTCATTTCAAAAGCATGTCATTACACTTCCGTTCAAATACATCCTTTATACAATTACACTTTCTCAAAATTTACCTTGAATACAAACATTAGATCCACTTCATTATACACTTACAAGAAAGTTGTTTATACATGAATTTAACTTTAACATGTTCTTCATATTACAAATATTTATCATATAACATATCAATTACATATTATCCATTACTCTATCATGTACTCTTCTCCGCAAGCGTCCAATGCGCTACCTCCACAACCTGAACCCAAATATACAACACATACAAGGAAAGACAGAAGGAGTAAGAACCAACTACGGCGACCGTAGCGTGGATTTACATGGAGTAATGACATTAAAGTATTAAAACCACACACATCTAACATCAATCATGATATGTATATATCAATCAACACATATTATCCATATTCACCCTATAGTACACATATATCCCATACTATATGTGTTCTATAGTGTGCATATTTATTCATCGCATTTTATCCATATTCACCCTATACATACATCCCATACTATATGTGTTCTATAGTGTGCATACTTATTCATCGTATTTTATCCATATTCACCTTATAGTACACATACATCTCATACTATATGTGTTCTATACTGTGCATACTTATTCATCGTATTTTATCCATATTCACCCTATAGTACACATACATCTCATACTATATGTGTTCTATAGTGTGCATATTTACTTATCGCGTATTATCCATATTCACCCTATAGGATATACATCCCATAATATATATCCTATGGCATGCATATGATTTTCATTCCGAGTATACACTTTTCACATCCTTCACATTCAATAATAATTTACCCTTGATCTCATTCAACAATTCTGCACCGTACAAATAATCACCATACCCCATCGGGCAGGTCGAGTAATCCCCATACCACCTCGGGCAGGTCGAGTTTCCACATTACACTCACATCCATGTCATACACAGTCAACACAAGGCATCTTATTATTTTATCACCATAAATAACATACAACATCTTCATTGTCAGAAACATACCTTTATCCATTTTAACACATTCACAGCTCATCACACATTCATTGTTACAACACATCCATACATGTTTATAACAATCAACTACTCACAACATACTCATTTTAATAAACATACTCATTCCATTTTAACACATTCACAACTCATCACACATTCATTGTTACAACACACCCAGACATGTTTATAACAATCAACCACTTACAACATACTCATTTATGCTTATGACCATAAATATCTCACACACCATCATTATCACACAACATAATCATTATCATAAACAAACCACGCATAACATATTCTTCATCATATACACATTAACGTTAAAACCATCTTTAATGACGGTGTATTACCATAAATGAGCATATAGAGTTTTATTCAAATAAACGGTTTTTCCCACACATATATCTCCACTTTTATTGCTAATACATCCTCATGTAAGATAAAGACTCTCACATGGATCACAAACTCCCAAGAGAGTTTCTATCCGTCAATATGCTCCAATTCTTGAGGGAAATCGGAGATGACGACTCTAATGAAATACTCTAAGACCACAATGGTCTTCTCCCTCACCTTAGGTTGCGTAAGCTCCGTTGCTCCGCAAAAGAGCCATATCTCCCTTCATCTCCTCCAACCTCCATTGTTGCTTTTTCACCTCCAAGCTTTTCCAAATGTGTTACCATGAAGCAAGAGGAAGGTTTTGATGAGTTTTGAGGCTTAGTGGAGGGAAAAATGGTCCATTTGGATGGAGCCACCGTTGGGAGAGAAAGGGGAAGAAAGAAAATGAAGATTAGGGTTTCTAGGTCCCCTTTTCACTTTTATAGTCACAGTGATGAGTGTAATCGATTACCATATGATGTAATTGATTACATCAGTTAAAAATTTAAAATACAAACTCAACGACTCGATGTAATCGATTACCAAACATGTTGTAATCGATTACAATGTGAAAAATGCACATATCTGATGCTTTTAATATGTTGTAATCGATTACGAGTATAGTGTAATTGATTACATCATATAAAATACACAGATCTGATTAGTTTATCAGCATGTAATCGATTACCAGTATTGTGTAATCGATTACACTGTTTCAGAGTGCCCAAAATTGCCATTTCTCGCTCAGGCGAGACAACTCTCTCTCAGGCGAGACTTCCAGGACTGATACTATAATTTTAAAGATTAAAATTCGGGGTGTTACAATGACTACGTCTCCGAGAGCGTTGAGCGGCTACCAATATATTATTAGAGAATAAGGATTACAAGCTCTAGAAAACTTTCATGACCCAAGTATCCATTGGATGTTTCTATTTGGTGCACATAATAACATGAGATATGAGTCCAATATATAACATTAATACTCAACTCTATTTTAATGCTACACAATGTGAGACTTTATATAATAACATATTTCAAACATCTCAAACATGTATAAATCTTTATATTAATAGTACATTTATATTAGATTAATAGGTGATTACTCTATGATGTAACTTTTCAATCTAATATTTGTCTATTTTTACACTCTAAAACTTTTCCAACTTTTATCTTAATTTCAAAATTACTGTTATTTATTTCCTTACCTGATTACATATTGTATTATTTATTTCAATTCCTTAAAATAATTATCTCTACCTAATTTATTTATTTTCTCCAAATCCTTCTTAAATTTGTGTATATCAACTAGCACAACCAACAACAATAACATCAGCATCAATAATCAATAACAATAGTGGCATTGATCAATGAGAAGAAGACCAACAAATGAATAAAATAAATGGAGAAGACCCAAAAGAAGATTAAAACAACAAATGAATATAAATTGTCAATTACATGACAATTTTCACTATGATTAGAAGTTTCCTCTTTTGCTTCTTTCTCTTTATAAGGATGTGGTGGATTTTTTTTGTAAGGTAAAAAAAGTTTATGGTAAATATAAAAATACCTTACTATTTTTATGATTAAATTATCATTAGTTTTTCATACGTCCAATCGTGTTTCCCATTGTAATAAAAATTATATCGTATCGGCCGGTTCAACCGGAAAACTAGTGAACCAGACCCCTAACTTATACGGCACAGATGTTATACCACATAAGCAATAAAACCAGTGAAAAACCGGTGAACCAGTGAAAACCGACCGGTTTATGCTTCTGCCTTATTTCATATATTTTCCAATGTTCTTGTTTCCCCCTGCTTTAGTGATTCATTAATCTGTTTGATATTGTAATTAATGGATGTGTAAAACTTTCTAAAGTTTTCTAATACATTGACTTGTGAGCTCACAATTCATCATTTAGTTGTTTCACCAATCATAATTTATTAAAACATTTGCTTTTACAATACCAAAATCAAATATAGAATTAGGGCAATGTATAATACCAAGTCTAGGATATGACACAAGTATATGATTTTGTTAAAGACTTAATGTTGTTTGTCTGTGTGAATTTGAAGTAGATTATGAATATAGATTATAAATTTAAGTATCTACTTATTTGAATTTTTTTGTTATAGGTTTAAATATATATGAATATAAGCAGATATGTCTGGTTTAACCGGCATGCAGTTTAATTACGGTTAAACCAGTGGTTGAACCACTGTACCACTATATCAGTACCCTAACCGGCTTGATAACCGGTACAGTTTTAATAACATTGATGTTTCCTGAAATCTTGAAAATTAATTGTAGACTAATACTTTTTTTAAATGGATTTTATCTATCTCAATAAATCATTTTTCTTAAGCAAATACCCGCCTAAATTGAGGTTACATAAAATTTAAAAGAAAAGCAATAATCGTATGTAAGTATCACATTTTTAAAATTAAACATAATAATTTATAGTTCAAACAATTTAACATTACATGTTCTTCAAGTTCGGTGGAAGATCAAAACATAGTAGATGATAATTAAGATCATAATGTATGTGGACAGCTCACCCTACTTGTTAGAAATGCTCACAGGCGAAGCAGACATTTTGGACCATTGAACAAATTTCCGACGCTCTTGTCTGCCCAATAACTACGGGCGGGTCTCATGGGCATAGCCCAAATTGCTAATGATATCACTTGTTGATCCAGATCTTATTCTTCTATGTGACGTGTAGCAATAGTGATACATGAAGCAACAATGACCATCAAAACGAGTAGGAAGAGAAGAAGACCTACAAATGGATATGGTAAAATAGAGAAGAATGCTCAAAACGATATCGTTATGATGGTAAAGAAGAGTAGAACAACATTGTTTTGATGGCAAGTTAGAAAAGTAAATGACATGTTACAAAATTGAGGAATAACGTGAGAGCATATAAACAAAGTTAAGGAACCAATGTGATAAAAAAAATGATGGACCAAATTAAGGAAATAAATTAGGTTTAGGGACAAAAATAACAAATTTGCATTTTTGCAATGTATTACTATGATTGAATGTTTGAAATCATTTTTAAGGAACACATTTATCTACAATTTTGTTCAAACTTATTAGTAAAAACTCCTAAATCAAAACAATTACATGAAATTAGGCTTGAAAAATAATTAGCAACTTAATTGAATCATTAATAATATTTATTTCACCATTGTTTGATGAGCACTTATTATTGTTTGTTAATGTTATTGTTGTCTTTTGTGTGTTATATAGTGTGAAAGAGAAATTAAAATGGAAGAGAAATTCAGATAGAAAACTAAACTGATTGATAAGATATACATTTATGGAGTAAATGTATTTTTTTGTCGGATATTAAAATAATGTGTCAAGGATCGATCAAAATATTTATTTTATCCAAATTAAGGAATGAAGTTTCAGTTTATTAACAAAATTGTCACTGATAAAATTGTATAACTTCAATTGTACCACCGTGAAAACAACAGAACTTAGAATAAATTTGTGAGAACAACCGAGTTGTTCTTGTTTTTTAGTTCTTAAAACAATTGATTCTCAAAACATCCAAAAATATGAACTAATTTTCAATTCCTTATTTTGTTCTTCAATTTTTTTAATTTCTACGAAAAAAAACTCAAGTAACTACTATTAATATAATAATCAATTATCTCATGTTAAATTGGACATTATAGTAAATACACAAATAAATATAACATAAAGTATACCCACTATAAAAAATATTCTAATTATCTAAAATAAAATATATAAAAAATGAATACTCGACTATATAAAATAAAAAATGGGTTGACAACTAAGGAGTGTCTATCAACATAAAACTAGATAATAATGATACAAAAGAGTAACAACTGATACATTAAAATTTACTCACTCATTCATAATAAATTGAGAAAATGAAGTATTTATTAATAATATATGAGTTTTATATACTTTCATTGTATTATTTATCATTCATATTTAATTATAATTGATTTTTCAAAAAAATCCAAATGAATGAATAATGTAATGCATGCGTATAATCTTTATACTGATGGATGGTGCATAGATTTTATACTCTAATAAATTTAGGAAAAGTTAAAATAAAATAAGAATATATAATGTTTTATCTGACAAAATAATCAATTCCTAAGTTAATAATTTAATGTATATATATATAAATTTTATTCGTTATTATTATTTTAATAATGAGAAAATAATATTTGAATTTTTTACCATCTTTATAAGGTAGAGGGAATTAACATGCTCAAGATTAAAAATTTTAAAACATTTCCCCAAACTTTACATGAAGAATGAGGTTTTACCTTTCAAGTATTTGTTTATTTCTTTTAATTATTTATTTAAAAGACAAAAATATATTTTTATTTTCATGTTTGACCAGTAACTTATCTTGCTTATACTTATCTTTATTTGCAATATATATAAAAAATGATTATTGAGTTTAATATTTATGCACTGTTATTATAAAAATTTATACACATTCAACATATCATCTACCATTTATTTGTATTGTTTTCTAAAGAATCAATAATGAGAAAATATGAATACTAAATGGTACCTTGCAGTATATAAAACATATACATTATTAATATTTTAATCATTTTCTCTTATTTAAGTTGAACATCGAGATAAATTTAAGTTAAAAACTCAAAGTCATATCAAATTTCATAAGGTGAGAGTACTCAAACTCAACCCCACCCATTTCCACCTAAATGAATAGTATGATTTTTATGTAATGTCACTGTAAATATTTATACATAGTTAGTATATCACTTATCACTCATTTGTATTAATTTTTTTAAAGAATTAATAATAATTAAATATGAATGAAAAATGATATATTAATAGTATAAAAAACTCAATATATCTCCAATAGTCAATGTCACCGTCAAAGTCATCTTATTCTCAATTCACCTGATTTTGGACCCACAAGATCATAGTAACAAAGAGAGATATTTGCATCCCCACCATAACAGCAGTGGGCAAACATACATTGGATACTTCCTCCGTTTCTACTAGTTTCACCGCTTCGGTTTCTTTCGTTAATCACATCTTTAGACCCCTTTCCGTAATTTCAACTATCAATGAATAATTTATGAATATATGCATTTATTTCAATTAATGAATAAAATCCTAAACTATCTTCAACGACCCCGTCAAAACCGTTCAATTCTTCAATTTCAACTTTTTCCTCAAACACCAACAAAAATCATTACAACCAAATTGTTAATTAAATAAATAAATTACATTTTTTTTTATATTTTCCTAAATTAACATAGTGAATTATGATAAAAAAATGCAACTAACCAATGTTATTAATATTGTACTGGTCATCAAACCGATAGGGGTGGTTGGTATAGTGATATAGTAGTTTAACCGATGATTTACTAATTAAATCACATACCGGTAAAGTTAGACATACATATATAATATATTAACATTAATGTTGAAAAACCAATAAAAAAATAATTTTTATTTTTATTTTCATTACAAAAGTAATTTTAAATAAAAATCGACTGATATAACCGGTACGATTCTATTGAAAATTGGTCATTATAACCAGTTTTAGACGGTTTTTATTGGTATAATTGCATGATCAGTATTGGGACCGGTTCAACCGGCCGGCACGAAACGATTTTAATAACTATACAACTAACCATCAACTAATAATATCAATAAGAGTGTGTCAAAATAGTCTTTCTTAAGAATTTTTTTGTATAACAAATTATATCCTCTCATCATATGAATAAAAAAAAAACCTCTTTTAATGAGTGTCAATGTCTATTGCAACAAGTGTTGCTTATAGAAGTCAAATTTTTTATTTTTTTAACCTTTCTAAAAATTCATTGAAGCCTTACATCACATACAAACATCTTATCGGTAAGACTAACATGACCTTCATAAAAATTAAAGAATCGAAAAATATCATAAAATATTAATTTAACGATCTTTCCTATTTTCAAAGAGTAATTAAGTTATCAACTAGGTGTGAGTTAGCGATGTAAGACTTATTAGATCTCTAGGATACTCTAAGAATTTAATTCTTATCAGCGATACTTATTGAGATAGACAACTACACATTCCAAAATGGATTAGTTCCTTACTCATGATAATACAAAAAAGACTAATTAAGTTTAAGAAAAGTACATGTATTAATACCAGAAGCATTTTATATAATGTCAGTCAATTATTCACAATTTACTTTTAGTTATTTTTAACTCTTCAAAAAAAATAATAGAAACGAAATATAAATATTATATTGATCGTTTTCGAAATCCTGTAGTAAAGTTACGATAATCCACTCTAATTTTGTTTTTTATGAAAACAAAATTAAAAAAAAACTTTTTATGTGTCTGTAGTGCTCAATTTCCTTCGCTTCTCGTCTATGGTTTCTTCTTTCACTGTCTCATCATTTCTTCTCTCCAAACCCTAATTCGGCTATAGCGATCTTTCTCCACATCGATTCAACTCTTCTACATTTCTCACATTCAATCTTTTCACTATTTTGCCCTAACTATTCTCCTTCATCGTCACGGTTTTGAATATTTCACCGTTGTTTTCCTTCGATTTACCATTGTTTGCATTCTCCTTTATGATCGTTGTAAACTGAGATTTTTTTTTCAGTTTTTTGTGTTTTTTTGCTTCTATTCGTGAATATTTTGAGATAAGGAGATGAGATTCCAAGGATGAACGATGCCGGTGTTGCGTAGTGAAATCCGTAAGGGTCGATCAAGAGCGAAGAATAAAGAGGACAATCAGCAATTGAATAATCAGAATCAGAATCAGAATCCGGTGGTTGAAGTGGAAGCGATTGCAACTAGAACAAGAAGGCGGCGTGCAGCGGCGGCAGCAGCAGCGGCAGTGCCGGATAACGAGAAACAGAAGCAACAACAGGTTGTGGTCAATGCGAAAGTCGTTGTATCAGAGAAAGAGGAGGAAAAGTTAGGTGGTAAGGAAAAGAAGGAGGAAGAGGGAGAGGAGAAAAAGATGAATGATGTTGATAGTGGAGGTAAAGCCAATGCTGGTGAAGATGAAGGGAATGCTCCTCCTCTTCCTGAGAAGGTGTTATATGGTTTCTAAATTCTATTGTTTAACTCACTCAATGTTAGGTTTCATTTTGTCAATTTGTTTGGTTTGGTGATTTTGTTTCATAAAGTGGTAAATGATGTAAATTTATATTTTGGTTAATGTTTCTGTGTTTAATGTTAGGTGTTTTGACAGATTTGCTAGCAAATGATTTTGAAGTCATTCACTTTGGAAATACCAAATTTAGTTTATTTAGCTGCCACATTGCATTTGACACTATCCTCATAATGTATAAGACAGATCACAGATGTATGCATTTCAATTGGTGTGTCGTCCTTTACATTTTGTTGAAAATTGATTTTACAGTATATACATTTATGACCTCCCCTTGTATACCCTGTTTTAATGATTTCTCTGGTATTATGGTCTTTACCGTAATGGTGCTGTCCATTGATTTTGTTAGTCCAGGAATTTGCCTCCTACTTGTTAACTAGTGGTTGTGTGTGCCTTGCTCGTTAGACACAGTTTTGAAATATTCATTATCTCCTTTGTCGCATATTGTATTTAATTGATACTTCGTTGTATCATATTGCAGTCTTTACTGGAGCGGTACTCTCTGTCATTTTTAATACATGAATATGCTTGCAACTTGTTAACATCTGAGTGTGATTGTGTGCCTTGCTTGTAGAACAAGGTTTTGATACATTGTTTATTTACTCCGATGCTAATTTTTAAAATAAGGAATCTGCCTGAGATCTGACCTCATTTGTCGCACATTGCATTTATGTTTTTGAAAATCGACAAGACATTCTGTTGATAAATGTGTATTTATTATGCAACTGTGTAGGGATGATGTTAGCCAGAAGTACAATTACATATGCTGATGACATGTAAAAATTGACCATGGTTGACAATGTTTTTTGCTGTATTGAGTAACACTACTATTTTTCCATTTCTTTACTTTGTTGATCAGAGAATCAGAACTATCTTATTATTGTTATTGATTTCTAAAATCATGGGTGTTAGATGTGCTGATGTGGTCATTCAGTCCTGATTTTCTTTAACACGGTGCCACTGCAGTTGTATGTTTTTATCTTTGCATGCACTCACATCAACGTAGTCTTTCTATTTAAAAGTCCACTGCGAATGCAATTTATCCATCCATATGAAACAGTCCTACTTCAAGTCATAAAGTGAATATTTATCGCGCTGGTATGTTTTTGCCCGTGTTACATATTCTTAGTGTTCCCAACCTAATTCTCATCTCTCCACTACTTGAAATTTAGGTAGCAATAAAACATTTTTAAATTTAAGGTGTTATTATTTACAAGTACCCTGGAAACAACCTCTCCGCTTACAGGGGTAAGGTTGTGTATATCTACCCTCCCCTCACACTGGGGCTGCATTTTTTCATTATTATTAATAAGTATGATTTTTTCTAAGAGTAGGAGATAATCTTTCAGGGTTTTAGTACCATTTTAGAATTAAGTTTGGGGCGAGATTATGGATGTCAACTAAGGAGAATGTTTGGCTTGCCGTGCAACCCTAGCAGTCTGAAGAGTCGCACTTGAGTAAATTAAAAGTTTTCATATTGAAAACATGATTTTCTAGCAGTCCCTACTCTTATCACCCTTCTAATGACTGTTCGTACAAATTGTTTTCTTTTCTCATTTTTCCTGTAAATTTTCTCTTTTCTCCTTCAGTGATGGATGAAGGAGGATGAGCCTTGGCACAACGGTAAAGTTGTTGCCTTGTGACTTGATGCTCACGGGTTCAAATATTGGAAACAACCTCTTTATTTACGGGGTAAGGTTGTGTACCTTAATGTTCCTCAGTCCCCATCAGGTGGTCCATCCTTCAATGAATATAATCAGTTGCTATAAGTTTTCCAACTGCCCTAATTGAATTATGAAGCGCAAAGATGCATGGCTTGTTTGTTCTGGTGATACATGTATCCTAATTTTGTTCTCTTCTGGGCACAGGTTCAAGTTGGTGGTTCCCCTTGGTATAAATTAGAAAGAAAACTTGGCAAGGGTGGATTTGGGCAAGTATATGTTGGTCGACGTGTAACTGTTGCAAATTTGAGTGAGACAACTGGACCTGGGGCTGTAGAGGTATATGCCTCTTTTCAGCATCGTGTGATAAGTTGTATTTTAAATGCTTAAGTATTTTATTTCCAGAAATTCACTGTTTTTAACTGTTTTATCAGGTCGCGTTAAAACTTGAGCACAAAACTAGTAAAGGATGTAACTATGGACCACCCTATGAGTGGCAAGTGTACAAGTGAGTGTTATTTTTGCTTCTTTGTACTTTCGCCGTGTTTCCCCTATTTTTTTGGGTATTTATGCTTTTTTTTATTTTCTTTTTATCTATATATGTGCAGTACTCTTGGTGGCAGTCATGGTGTGCCACAAGTACATTACAAGGGAAGGCAAGGTGACTACTATATCATGGTAAGTTATTGGGTGTTGTTCCTGTGTTGTTTGTTCTTTATTACTACTACTGTTCTTATTATTTGTACGGTAATGCAACGTTTCTTTTATCTTCAGCTTGCATTGTTTGTAGATTGTCTATTTGACTGAAGACATTCATGCATGCAGGTTATGGATATTCTTGGACCTAGTTTGTGGGATGTTTGGAATAATAACAATCACATGTAAGTTCTTTGGAAATTATTTGTCAGATATGTACAAGATTATGTTACCTGTAGTAATTTTGACTTCCAATTGTGTTATGCTAATATATTTTTGTGAACTCCAGCATGTCCACTGAAATGGTTGCTTGTATTGCCATTGAAGCAATATCCATCTTGGAGAAGATGCATTCCAGAGGGTAATTTTTTACCACCCTTACTAAACAATTTCAGACATGAACTAAGTAAAATTACTCTATAAATATCTGAGTCCATTTCTTCTAATCTATTTGTGTTTGTTAATAATTTCTTATAGAGCTAGATCCTTTTTTCTCTCTGCATTTAGTGACATATATATGATACTTTAATAATAATTAAAGTGTATTACTGAAACTATATGCTATATCATGTGGCAGATATGTGCATGGGGATGTGAAGCCTGAAAATTTTCTACTTGGTCCTCCTGGTACACCTGATGAGAAAAAATTGTTCCTTGTAGATCTTGGATTAGGTATGATTAGCAGCCAGCTCGATACTTATTTGTATTTCCATTTTTTGGCAGTATTCTTCTCACTTTTTTATTTGCTATTTTGGGCAAACAGCTGTTAAATGGCGGGATAGTACAACAGGTTTGCATGTAGAATATGACCAAAGGCCAGATGTTTTTAGGTATTTATAATTGAATTTGGTTCATATGGCAAATTTTTATGTATCTTCTTTGTCACAGTTCTCATTATTGATATTTACTTACAGCTTCTTGGCTTGTTATGTTATTTCAGGGGCACTGTTCGTTATGCTAGTGTGCATGCACATCTAGGGAGAACCGGAAGCAGGAGGGATGATTTGGAATCTCTTGCTTATACACTTATTTTTCTTCTTCGAGGTCGTCTTCCTTGGCAAGGATACCAGGTTGGATATATTTAAATAATTTTTCATCTTATTCTTATGTACGAAATGCACCATGGCCTCTAACATCATTTTTTGTCAGGGAGACAACAAAGGATTTCTTGTTTGCAAGAAGAAGATGGGAACATCTCCAGAGATGCTATGTTCCTTTTGCCCTCATCCTTTTAGACAGTTTGTGGAACATGTGGTGAACTTAAAGTTTGATGAAGAGCCTAACTATGCAAAATACATTTCTCTATTTGATGGGATTGTTGGTCCCAATCCAGATATTAGGCCACTTAATACAGAAGGTGCACAAAAGGTATCAATTTTGTTACCCTTTACTTGCATTGGTTTGTATGCTATGAATTCAAAGTTTTCTATTCCGAACACTAAATATCGTTAATTTTATTTTGTCTAAAGCTTATTGGGCATAAGAGAGGCCGGTTGGCAATGGAAGAAGATGACGAACAAGCAAAAAAGAAGATTCGTTTGGGTTTGCCAGCAACCCAGTGGATAAGTGTTTATAATGCACGTAGACCGATGAAACAAAGGTATATGATTCTAAGTCCAGGCACTATAGTCGCTGAAATTAGATAATGGGGATTATCCATTTATTAAATCTGACAAGGGGAATTGTTATGCGTGTGGAATGTTTTGTCTGTGTTGTAGATATCACTACAATGTGTCAGATCAAAGGCTATCTCAGCACATTGAGAAAGGTAATGAGGATGGCTTATTTATTAGCAGTGTTGCTGCAGCTCAGGACCTTTGGGCCATAATCATGGATGCCGGGACAGGTTTCACTTCTCAAGTTTACGAAGTTTCCAACCAATTTCTCCATAAGGTAAATTTCAATCTATAGCCTTGGTTTCCCGTAGTTGTGTATTTCTTATAATTTTATGCCTAACACCATATATGCGTGCTAGTAGAACTGTTAATCAAAATAGTTTCTTGTGTTCGAAGGAATGGATCATGGAACAGTGGGAAAAAAATTACTACATCAGTGCCATTGCTGGAACTTCAAATGGGAGCTCACTGGTAGTAATGTCTAAGGGTTAGTTCCTCTGTAGTACATTTGCTTATGTTGTTTTGGCAAATTTCATTTTTATTTTTTTGCTGATTAGATCATGAATTACAGGCACTCAGTATTTGCAGCAATCTTACAAAGTCGGTGAGTCATTTCCTTTCAAGTGGATTAACAAAAAATGGAAGGAGGGCTTTTATGTGACTGCAATGGCGACCTCGGCGTCTAGATGGGGAATAGTTATGTCTCGTGGTGCTGGATTTTCTGACCAGGTCAGCATCAGATTTGCTTTTACCAATTAGTATTCCAGTAATTTAGTTCACAGTGTGAACGAATAATCAAAATCTTTTACGCCGTTTTCAGGTGGTTGAGCTAGATTTTCTGTATCCTAGTGAAGGGATTCACAAGCGGTGGGATTGTGGATATCGAATCACAGCGACTGCCGCAACTCCGGATCAAGCTGCTTTTGTCCTGAGTGTGCCAAGGAGGAGGCCCACAGATGAAACTCAAGAAACTCTCAGGACTTCTGCTTTTCCTAGTACACATGTCAAGGTGAGTCATACCTCATTAGTACCCTATTCTGTTGGTATGAAGTTATGTTCATAGATACATATCTCTCTCGGATACTCCATCGATAAAAAATATTAATTATATTTAAAATCACCTGGTCCGACCGGATGGTTTAACTGTTTAAACCGGTTAAACCTAATACGAAATCTTTTCCAGTTTGAAATCCGACTTGGGTTTTACAACATTGAATTAAAGGGTATCTGTTCATCATATTGTAGGAAAAGTGGGCAAAGAATCTCTACATTGCTTCTGTTTGCTATGGACGTACAGTTTCTTGATCTGCTATGAAGTGGAATGATGATAAGAAATTTTGATGGTTATTGTAAGTTTTTAATCATTTGTATGTAGCCAGAATATGTGTAAAACTATAATACTTTATGTTCCTATTCTTCTGGAAATGGTTTAAATGTTAATGGTTATTAGTTAACTTATGCAAACGAGATACCTTTTAATATTCTCAATATGGTATTAAGAATAATTTAATTCCAAATTAGGGGATTATTTTTCATGTCATTTTGAAAACAACACAACGTGTGCATATATTATTATATATATATACTTTATATAAGGTCAAAGCATGGTGTAACTACTACCATAATGTAATTTCTATTTTTTTATTTTATTTTTAACATATTTTAATTTCTACAAAAAAAACTATATAATCATAGATACCCACCACACCACCAAAACACCAATTGCAAATTCAAACAATCTCACTCCTTAAAATGTTATTCTAAGAATAAAAATTATGATTTAAAATGCATTTGATAAAAAAATATAATATAAAAATACATTTTAATTATAAAAATTGAATATTTAATTTAATGAAATTTAATAAAATAAAAATGTGTCTTGGCAGATAAGATGTGTCTGTCCAACTAATAATCATAAGAATTATAGTGGTTCAACCAAAAATAGGTGAATTAAACTTCATATTGGTACAGTATCACTGGGATGCGAACTGGTGGTGACCCTGGAAAATTGGCTTGTTTAATTGAGTATCGTATTGGTTTATTTTTGTTTAATTAATTGATGTAAATAAAAGTTTTTATTTTTATTAGTTTTTTAACATTATATTATATTATTATTATATATTTATATGGGGAGGGATCCACTTACTCCAAGAGTAAGTGGAAAAACACTTACTCCACATCATGATCATTCATTCTTGGAAATCCAATGGTTTGAATTAGTGAGTACATCTAAATCATTGAATTTTTCAAGATTGGATGGCTAAGATAAATAGTAAGTGTTTTTTTGGAGTAAGTGGATCCCTCCTCTATTTATATATATAGTTTCATTAATATAAGAAGTTGAATTGTTGTATTATATCAATATCTGGCTTTTTTTGGTAACAGTATAATATTAGTATATTCACATGTTAGTGGATTTTTTTTGGAAATTGAAGTTTTAAAGTCTTGTTTCCAAAAGGTAAGACACATTGTTGACTTTTATTATGCTTAAAGATTACAAGACAGCAGACATGAGGTCATTTATTACTCGCACATTTCAATCAACAGTCATTTTTCTACCGTCGATATGCTCTTACTGATGGGTGAAGAATTAATCTCTTTTAGGTTTATGGGTATCTTTTCTAATAAATATCGCTTACATGAATTAAATCCTTGACTTTTTAGTTATTCTAGAGATTTAGCAGAGTTTTATACCGACATCTTATCAGCAAAGAATTGAATTTGCTAACTGCTTTTATACCATTCCAAAACTGAAACTGAGTCATTGATAACACTTGCAGAATTCTTAAGACTGCATAGTAATAGGATTGAATTTACTAACTGCTTTTATACCATACCCCACAAGCCTTTCAGTTTGGCAATAAGGTTAAGGGTTTGCCACATTGGATGCTTGAAACTGAAATAATATAGAGAGAGTACAAAATTCTTTTTCTGCTGGAGAATAACTTACCTGAACATATTAGTGTGAATAGGTTATGCAAGTTACACTTTGACATGAATAGGCTTGATTTGATTTCAAACTCGTAGTCTGAGATTAACCTATTGTTCCATCCCGACGAACTGAGCATCACACGTTGGTCGGGTTGGTGTCCTTCCCGACTGACTGAGAACCGGGCGCATACGAACAAAGGCTTAACCAAATGCTTTGCCATTGGCCGGACGCACTAGGTCAGTTCTGGTGCCACTGTCTCGAAATCCTGCCTGACATACTTAAATAAAGACTTGATATTTCATATTCAGGACTCTTCTCCATTAATGGAGAGGCAATTGAATTTTTTATGTGTATTATAAGGGTAAAGATGTAATCATCTTTTAAATAAAAATGACAAAAGTGACATTGCATTTTCCACCTTCTTTGATTTTTTGGGTACTTGCTTTTCCATTAATGGAGATGAGTCTTACTCATTCATGACTAATGAGGTACACTAATCATTCTTTAAAGTATTATAGTTGTCCTTATTATTTATAATCCTAGATAGGGATACTTTAAGGATACTAATCAATTATTAGAATATCACTCTCCTAATGATATTGAACTTATTATCCTAGGTAGGTTAGCATATTTGTTTAATAAACATATATGACAAAAAATGAAGTGTCTCACATTGTCAATTATGAACAACCAATAAACAAGATCCATACAAGTAACAAGACAAATACAATGGCCTCTAGGGCATACAATAACAATCTCTCACTACCCAAACATGTTTATGTTGTCCCTTTGAGTGAAGCAAACTACTCTTAGGGAGTGAATAGACAAGTGCACCTATACAACAAATAATATGGAGTATGATTATGGATCACATGGAATCTTCTAAGACTAAGACTCTTAGCAACCAAATATGATTTACAATTGTGTCACATTCCCTGTCCCGAGCTAATCAGATATTGCTACATAAATAAAAAGAAAACTTTTAAAAACAAAAAGTAACATTTTTATATTATTTATTAAAATTTGATTAATTTAGGACGACACCTTTAGAGACAGGTAATCTATATCCAAACATTTCCTATACTAAATCATTGTACAACTTCCATTTAGAGAGAAAAGAAACATTGCTCAATATAGTTTTCCAACTTTTAGGGTACTTCCCATTGTGATTTATCTTTTACTTTCATATGGTTCATCATATGTTATTACAGCTCCATGTCTATATTCTTATCCATTTTAGTTGTTTAGGGGGTAGTAGCCATACTAATTTAATTCATATGTGATTCTTTTCTTTGTAGTTTAATCTTCAAGCTTCAAATTATACCTACCAATAAGGCGTTAGTCTAATGATATAAAATCCTACTAGATTATCAGAAAAACCAAAAAATTAAAGGTTTATTTTTGGGAGTGACAGTTGTTAGGAATCCCAAAAAGATTAATTCCTAACTCATAAGGTGAGAATATAAAATTAGTAGTATAAAAATAACCACCAACAATTCAGCCTTACTCTCATTATACATACTTCAAACTATTCCACAAAAAAACACTAAATACTAACGTTATTCAGTAATGCCTACAGGAAACAACCAACCAGACTCCGTTTAACTTACTCAAATTAATGCTTCCCTTTGTTGGTGAGACTGAGAATAAAATATGAATAGAGAAATATGTATAAAAAAAGTATAAAGAGAGAAAGAAATGAGAAATATAGTGAATTTTAGTGTTGTTTGATTGTATAGAAAAAGAATAGAAAGAATAGATTTTTTCTCCTCCACACTTTCCTGGACCAGGATTTAATGTCCAAAATTTATATTTTTTCTCCTCCACACGAACTACCCCTCTCTATTACACCAACCACTCCTAACTTTATACATATATTATACTGACCACCCCTAATGAGATATAAATATAATATTTTAAACAAAAAACGTGTGATGAATGTAATTAAGTTAAACAAAATATTATATATTGCGTAGACAATTCCAAATAGTACAAAACTGAATGTCTTTTTATTATTTTTGTTTTATTACACAATATATTAACAAGTCTAATGCTATGATTATATAACTCTTATACTATTTTGTAATGAACCAAATAATGAAGAAGCATTGACTCTTATATTATTTGGATTTGTCTACACAATATACAATATTTTGTTTAACTTAATTACACACATCACATGTTTTTTTTATAAATATTACACTTATATCTCATCAGGGTAAGGATGGCAATAAGTACTCGGATCCGTGGGTACCCACAAAAAATACCCGTAATGGGTATGGTTTGGGTCTTTATTTTGGACTCGTAGGTATTTGGGGTTGGGTATTTTCAGACCCGCTGTTGAATGGGGCGGGTCTGAGTAATGTGGTACCCAGACCTGCAAGTACCCAGACCCGTTCTTATATATGTATATATATATATATAAACCAATTTCCTTATTTTCTAATTTCTAACCCTAACAACTACCATTCCACCATAAATCCTAATTTCCTAATTTTCTTTATTCTCCTTATATATATAAACATAACTCAATTTCCTTATTTTTCTAATTTCTAACCTTAATAGGTACTCTTCCTCCATAAATCATAATTCCCTTATTTTCTTTATTCTCCGTTTATATATATATATATAAACGTAACACAATTTCCATATTTTCTAATTTCTAACCCTAACAGTTAATATTCCTCCCTAAATCCTAATTCACTTATTTTTTTTATTCTCCCCATCTTCTGTCTCCATCAGAGCATCACTCCATCTTCACCACTCATTCCCTCTCCAGCGTCATAAGTAATTAGAGATTAGTATTCTTCAACTTTATATACATCAATAATTTTTTAAGGGTTTCAATTATACTAATATTCTTATTTTCTATAATAACACACTGAGAATTTGAGACAATGAGACAATGTACATCTAAAATGCATGTTTGTCCATGTTTATATATATATACGCATATGACTCTCTCAATAATCAATATGACACTGTTTAGTAATATTTAGTAATATGATACTAGTTTTCTCACTGTCGAGAAGCAAAATTTAGTAATAAAGATCTGTTGTGACTATATATGAATTGTTTGAATTTTATCAACATATGAATTGCTTGAACTTTATTCCCATACTTTTTTAATATTTATTGACAATATTTAGTAATATGACTTTATTACTTTATATCTAAGTATGACTTTTTAATCTTTAAGATTGGTTATGGACTAATGTCAAAGGTAATGTAATTTATTAATTTAATTATTCATGTTTAATTTTCCATAAATTATAAAACTATATTTTGATACACCTATTCTTATGTTTCCAGGATCTTCCAAATCAAGAGAGGACTTCAATTTTATTACAAATACTAGATGATATTGATGATGATGTTAGTAAATTTATTGATGTTCTTATCTATAAAATTAATTGTTATATCTTTAAATTGTATGTTTTTATTTTGCAGGTGGTTCCATGTGTTGTTGATGGAAGGATCCTAGACATTTGATGTGTTATTGTCTTATTTTAAATTATGCTTTTAGTAAAAAAAAATTGTATTTAAGTATAATATAGAGTTAGGACTTATGTTTTAATTATATTTTATAATTTTTTTATGATTTGCTTCTTTTTTTAGTCCCACACGTTGGATTATAATTTTTTTACAATTTATAACTTTTTTTCAATTTTTTAAATATTATGTGAATTTTTGGGTACCCATAGATCCGCTGGGTACCATGGACCCGCGGGTAGTAGACCCGATGGGTATCTCCCTGGGTCTGGGCGGGTCTGAGTCCCAAAATGAAAGAACGGGTCGGGTCTGGGTAGTGTACTACCCGGACCCATCTAGACCCATTGTCATCCTTACATCAAAGGTGATTAATATAATAGATCTACAAAATTATGGGTAGCTCGTGTAACGACAAAAAAATGGAATGATGATTTGTGTAATTTCACTAAAACTCATGGGGTGTCAGTATAATTAACTCATTAAAAAATTAAATATTCATTTTTTTCTTCAATATTATTGGTCTGTGACATAATTTGGGATATAGTTTAGGACATGAAATGTTGTTCCCTCTTTCTCTCCCATTTTCTCCTCACTTGGGAATATAAATTTTTTTATGGGTTCCACCCAATTTTTCTTCTCTTTCCTTAGATTCTCCCTTCAACCAAATAAGAGAAAGATAAGATTTATTCACAACTTTTCTTCTCTCATTCTCTTTCTCTTTTGTTTCTACTCTTCCAAACGAAACCTAAGTGAAACTCGGAACATGACATGATGAGGTATTCGGTTCCTTGGGATTTTTATTACACATACATCGAGATATCAGCATTCCCCATACCCCACTAAATGAGAGTCTAGTACACTTTGCTGCCTCGTTCTACACTGACATATCAGCATTTCTCTCACTATTTTATTCATTCATTTTATACCACAGACTCTTCAAACTCAACTTTACAAAGTAAGGAAACAGTGACATGACCTAAGTGAAAAGTGTAAAAACACCAACAAAGTCCCACAAACCCATGAGAAAAATCTTAAGGGTCTTAAAACCCAGTGACTCTATTTAAGACTCTAAACTTTTGAGTTTGAACTTAGAACTTCAAAAAATCTCACCTTTAATATCACGGATGTTGGATGATATGTCTATTTGGCATTTGACATGTCATCTTTTTTCGTACTACCAAGGGTCAACTCTATGGGTAAAGAACTAAACTCTTTCGGGGTGCGTGGCTACCCCTCCAAACAAATGTCACTCTCATGAACCGAACCATTGACCTTTTGGTCTTTTGGGAATATAGTAGGAGCTTACACCACTAGACCAACGCCTTGTTGGTACATAGTTGTCATCTGAAACTGAAACTGTAATGGTGTTGTTATAGCTAAGAATAACAAAGAGATACTTACAAATATTTCATAGCTATAAAAACTCATCTAAAAAGGGGAAGAACAAAGGTTCAAATTGAAAGAAAAAGACCAATATGGAGAATATAAAGACTAGTTTAGTATCACAAGAGAAACAACAAAATGCACATTTTTTTGTAAGCTTTCCCCAGAAATACCTGTGTTCTTGTCCTCTAGATAGGGCTAAAGACAGAATGCACCAGACCTCATTGATACAAATCATACAACATAAACCACCATGTACATGTCAAAATTTTGTAATGAAGGGGATTAGTGCTTAGATCTTGAGATTTTCATATTCTATTTTCTAAATTATCCATCCGAAGAAGCTTCTTCCAGTAGATCAAGAAACCCTTTCTGAATATTCTCTCCAATTGTGGGTAACTTAGGTTGAACAATATAAGTGGATGCTGCTTCAAACTTGGTCCATAGTTCCTTCTTCAAAGTATTTTCACCAGGACGTTTCCCTGATTGAAACGAACTTTCGGGCTCCTGCCACATGGGTGTGCCCTCTACATGTGATAAATTGACACCAAAGTTGCCTGCACAGAATGAAAAACAGCTATTATCAAGTAACCAAACTATGTTAGTCCAACATAGAAGAAGATATTTGCATAATATAAGCACTACCTTGCTTACAAGATTTGTTGGTTTGATTATGTTCTTTGGGAACATCATCTTTCAATTTTCTGATTTGTTGCTTACCAATGGGATTAGTAATCTGCAGACATGAGATGTTATCAACCTTCTCCAAGTTCAGTGATACCTCATCAGGTGGCTCAAGCAAAACACAAGTTTTAGGTGGTGACATAAGCCAATCTGGTGATGCTTCTACTGTTTTCTTTGCAATTCCTGATTTAGGAATATTGTGTATCCCTAAGAGCTCTGGATACTTAAATGCCAAGCCCTGTGAAGCATGACCACTACCAGGAGATTCGGAATCTTCTGAATCACTGTAATGAATTCCAACGGGAAACGGAGTTGACTTGCGATTGCAAACCTTCTCATTACCTAGATGACCCATTTCAGATATAGGTTCAAGCAGAACGCAAGACTTTGGCGGCGACATTTTTAAGCATGGAGTCATCATAACAATCATGGAGCTGTCTCTTTTAGGAACAAGTGGTGAAGATATTAATCCAAGCTCTTGATTATTGTTTGCTTCCTCAATTGCAATGGAAGGGACAGGCTTTTTTGGAGTTTGCTTCATAGCAACATTGTCCAACAAATCAGTCATATCTAAGGCTATAAAGGATGATGTTCCGATAGAAGACAGTTTGTTAAACTCTGAGTTAGATGGTTGTTGGTGTTTGGTTGATAATGCCTTTGACATTGGAAGAGGAGTGAGCATAAACATCTGTCTACCTCTCTGTATGGTACAATTTGCACGCCATGACACAAGCGGAGAAGGAGAGACCAGTGTGGTCTCTGCAGGGCTATCACAGACGTCGCTTTCATCTATGTCATAAGAAGAAACTGATTTACTTTCCAAAGCCTGATGCGGCAAAATTTCAGACTCTGCCAAGGGGGTTGAGGAGAGTGCCTTTTGAAATCTGGGCACCCATGGCTGCAATTATAAAAACAAGACCTGACATTCAGTTTGAAAGCAGATTGCAAATTACAAATAAGATATCAAGTGCAGAAGCTGGAAATGGATCCTCTCGTCCGCATTTTCTTATGGCAAGGTTATGCAGAGGAGTGGGATTGACAAATAGCATTTGGTAAGCAGATAGAACATGATGAAATAGGATATTCCATTCGGTTCTCTTTGGTTCTACCCCTTTAATGGATTAAAATGTTCTGCTTTTTAATCTCACATTTGGTGTTTTAAATTGCACTAAGCAGATAATAATAAAAAATTGCACTCAGCAACCGGATTTACAGCCACAATATTATGGTTTGAAGAGTCTCGGTAACGACATCACAATCACAGCCTCATTGGCCACATTTTCCTGCAATTGCTACAAACGCAACCACAACCACAACAACAGGTTTAAACACTCGCACCCACGTCATGTTCTCTTCATGAAATACACTAAGATATAATAAAAAAACATGTTTTGTTCAGTCTCATTCTACTACCAGATGCTACTTTTGCATCTACCTAACAATCCACATGACCAGAAGAAAATGAACATGAGATAAATATAATCCATCCCAGAATAACCACATAGAGCTTTTGGTTTCACCTTTAATGATGAAAGCATGCTGGACAATACATCTGAGAAAGATTCAATTTCTTCTCTCCCCTCTTTGTTCACATTCTTCAGTTTAACTGCTTCCACAACAAGCTCATTAATCTGCCATTCAAATTCAAATTAAACCAATTGATTGGAAAAAAAACTAACCAATCTTTATTCACAGGGAACATCAACATATATAGGCAATAACATGTATACACACAAATTCCAATTAAAATTACAAAATCATTTATTCAGAAAATGGAAAACAGGTATGAACCAAGAAAGAGAAATGAAACAACAATAGCAACAACCAAACCTTTATCCCACCAGGTGGGGTCAGCTACATGGACTGAACGACTCCATAATGCTATATCATATATTATATTCATAGACAAAACATTGATATCTAAGTCTTTATTTATCATTCCCCTATGATTTTTCCTAATCTTCCTCTTCTTCTACTCTCCTTATAGGGGCTTCTACCAGTCTCCTTCACACACACACGTTCAAATCAATGATTGCACGATTCTACCATTTTTCTACAATAAGAGCTACTCCAACTTTCTCATTGATACATTCATTTCTAATCCTATAGTGTACTCACTCATCCAATACAACATTGTCATCTCTACTATATGCCGTCTATTCTCTTGTTGACAAAAATCATCTATTCGAAGAACGGAAAATAGGCATGAATCAAGAAAGCGAAACAAAAAAAATAAAATAAAAACCCTAGAAATATGATTAGTGTTTTAAATTACATTCGCCACAACAACATTACAGTTTCGAGAGTCTCCACAATAATATAACAATTGTGACTGCATCAGGCTGTATCCGGCCGCATTTTCGAGTAGTTTTCCGTAATTACGATAAACACAATATAACCACAACCGCAACAGGAAACACAAATTAAAAGTTGAAAAAAGGTACAGTACCTGATAAAGGATTGTAGATAGATCGGAATGAAGAAGAAGGAAACGATCAACAGTATAATCTTCTTGTGGTTGATCCACATCTAAATTTGTTTGATTATTTATAATCTTCTTCTTCTTCTTTTTCGATTCGATAACATTATTGTTGTTGTTATTGGAAACATCTTTCAAAGGCATTCTACTTGATTTCGCTTTCATCGTCTCTCTCACTCTCTTTTCCCTCTCTTATTTCAATTTCAAATACTCAACTTTTTCAGACTCACTCTACCGTTAGAACTATGGATTTTTTATATTGTATAATATATTTTATTATTGGTAAATAGGTCAAGAATTAAGATAGAGTGAAAGTTGAGAAAAAAATATATATAGTAAATTACACTCACACCCTTGAATTTTAGTGAAATTACATAAATAATCATTCCATTTTTTGTCCTTACATGAATCGCCCCTAATTTTGTACATATTTATACACTGACTACCCATACGTAATATAAAAGTGTAATATTTTAAATAAAAAAGGTGTGGCGTGTGTAATTAAGTTAAATAAAACATTGTATATTGTGTAGACAAATTCAAATAATATGAGAGTCGATGCGTCTTCATTATTTGGCTCGTTACAAAATATTATAAGAGTTATTTAAACATATCGTTAGAATTAATAATGTATTTTGTAATGAGACAAAAATAATAAAAAAACATTGATTTTGTACTATTTGAAATGTTACACAATATATAATATATTTTTTAAATTAATTACACTCATCACACGTTTTTTTGTTTTAAATATTACACTTTTATAACATGCAGAGGTAGTAAGTGTAATATATATACAAAAATATGGGTGGTTCGTGTAGGAGATAGAGGTGATTCGTGTAAGGACAAAAACAGATGGGTGGTTTGTGTAATTTCACTAAAACTCAGGGGTGTGAATGTAATTTACTCAAAAATATGATTGTAGACATGGTTAGTTACTAGGGGATGAGATTTGTAACACCCCAAATTTTAAGTCTTTAAAATTATAGTATTAGTCCTTGGATCCTCGCTTGAGCGAGAGGGGTTCATCTGGGAGGGTGAAATCCTAGTCGCCTGAGCGAGAGATGTCTCGCCTGGGCGAGAAATGTCATTTTGGGGTGTTGCCACTGTGAGATTCTCGCTTGAGCGAGAAGGTCAGATTTGAGTTTTTAAAATGGGCGGAATTTTCTCGCTTAAGCGAGAACCCGACGAGACAACATTTAATGAGAAACCCCTAAACACAATCTAGGGTTTAGAAAAGAAGAAGAGTGAGAGAAGAAAGCTTTTCAAGGGCAAAAAGCTTGGATACTCATGTAAGAGCTTGAGAAGAGGTAAAACTCTAGACCCTAACTCTTTTTTTCTCTCTTAAACTCACTTTGGGGTATGTTGGATCTCTTCTCAAAAATGAAGAAAACCATGGAAACTCATCCTTTTGGGTGATGGTTCATTTTATGTCATTCTTACCTTGTAAACTCTTAGTTTTAAGTTAGTGTTCCAAGAATGGAAAGGGGTTTGTGGGTTGACTCATGGAAACCCAAAACCCTAAAGAGAGAAAATGAGGTTGGAGAGGAAAGATGGGTAAAATACTAGAGGTAGAAGATGAGTTGAGTTACAATATTAAAATATGAAAGGATATGAATGTTTTAGATGGTTGTAAACTTATGATGAAAGTAGTTTATAAACATTGAAAATATGATGAATATCTTGTATGGTTGAGTGATGCAATATAAATTGTTTATGTGATATTTGGAAATAAATGACTGACATTATCGTTATGTGATGGGGATAATGAAAGATCCTAAGGTTGAAGGAGGTAGCGAAGGAACGTGCAAAGTTACCCACAACCAACCCCGACACGTACCAAGGTAAGGAGAAGTTATTAATGGTATATGATAATAGAAAATGTGTGAATCTTCTGATTACGTATATGATCGGTGTATGACTCGCCCGATGTGTTATGGAGAATGATCTGTCCTGGATGATATAATGTATGACTTGCCCTAGGTGGTATTGTGTATGACTTGCCCTATGTGGTATTGTGTATGACTTGCCCTATGTGGTATTGTGTATGACTTGCCCTATGTGGTATTGTGTATGACTTGCCCTATGTGGTATTGTGTATGACTTGCCCTATGTGGTATTGTATATGACTTGCCCCAAGTGGTAATGAAAATGGTAAACGTGCAATTGGAGAATAATGATTTGAAATGGTATTGATGAAGGATGTGACAAGGTATGGTAGAGATGAACGAGTAAATTCAAAGGGTTGGATGTAGTAACATGAGAGGGATAAACATGAGATGTAGATTTTATCATTTTATGGCTTCTTGTATTATAAAACTTAAAATGTGGATTATCGTCTACTGATATTTATTGAATTGATAACTTACTCATTTGTTGTTGTTGTGTTTATCTGTTATGATAATCCTATTGCAGATAAACGAGGTAATTGAGGATACTCGGTTTGAGGCATGAGGAGCTTAGAACTCGAAATCCTATTTTTTTTGTTTGATTGATGTAAACTGTTAATTGGATAATTGTAAATCCTAACTGAATTAGTACTACATTTTTGTAAAGCTGGATATTAATAGCTATGAGTATTTTGGAATCCCATAGCTAGTCATATGCGGTACTTACCAAGAAGGAAATATATGAATTATGTTTTTCTGCTCCATGGGAAAAGGGTTCTAGTTTATTGCGATAACTGAGTTTAAAGTATTGAATGTTGTTTAACTGAAGGGAAATAGAGACGATAGGAATATCTATATTAAAATGAGAAGAATTTTCAAGGGTAGAATTTTGGTCCTTACACATCTTAGTCATCAATTCTAGGGAAATCAAATAGTTGAAATTAGTTAGTAGATATAGACCATTAGATTTTCTTAGAATTAATGATTAAGATGTGAAATAAGTTTTTTACGCATACTCTTGGAGTATGTGAATCTTCTCTCATCGACCAGATGTCTATTACATATCCTATAATAAGCTAAGTTAGTTCAGCTTTTTTTTTTTGTGAATAAGTTAGATTCAGACTTTTTTAAAAATATATTTAGCTTAACTGGTAAGGTTTTATGTCTTCTAAAAGGTATATTAAATCTAATGAGATCTATTTAATTATATTATATAATAATTTTTATTTAATGTTATTTTAATATAAATAATATTATTATATATGTGATTTTAATATAAAAATATAATTTAATTGTTAGGGGTATACAAGTAGTTAAAAGTATGTTCATTAATCTATTTAAATGTAGTCATATAGACTTATTTCATGACCATGTGATATAACATATATTTAAATAAGCTAATATATTATACTGAACTTTTAAATATGTCACACATAGACTATGTAATTTTTTTTAAACAAGTAAATATGTCATGTTCAAGCTCAAATATTTATTTGGGCACTTTAAGACAAATTCTCGTCTGATGTGTTTTCATTCTTAATTATCATTGAATCATTTAATGTTATTAAAACCGTACCGGTTATCAAACCGGTCAGGGTACTGATATAGTGGTACAGTGGTTTAACCAGTGGTTCAGTAATTAAACCGCATGCCGGTTAAACTGGACATACTTGCTTATATATATATATGTAAACCTATAATAAAAAATTTCAAATAAGTAGATATTCATATTTATAATCCATATTCATAATTTACTTCAAATTCACACAAACAAACAACATTAAGTCTTTAATAAAATCAAAGTCTAAAGTGCAAAACATATATTAATCCATAATTATCACTTAACAAACGCAAAATACAAATAAATGACCCAAATATTAATCATTGAAGTTGAAGAATTGGTGAAGAATTGAAAATTTGAAATTTAAAAAAAAAAATTAATGTACAAACCGACCGGTTTAAACCGGTTTACCGGTTTTGACCGGTTCTATTGCATATGCAGTATAACATACGTACCGTACCGGTTAGGGGTCCGGTTCACCGGTTTTCCGGTTGAACCGGCCGGTACGGCACGGTTTTTAAAACATTGGAATCATTCTATTTACTTACCATTGATTCTTTTAAAAAACAGTATCGACTGTTTATAAATTATTTACAATAACAATGCATAAATATTGCACTATTAAACCTTTAAAAATTAATTTAGTTTTGATTTTAATAGTGTAGGGGTTGTTTGAGTTAATTGAAATATGATCATTTATAGCCAAATTCATCAATATATATCATTTACTAATATATAAAGGGAAAATATGTTTTAACTACCAACCTGGAATCATACGCATTTGCCTATATTGCCCTTCATAATAACTATAATTTTATAACGAAAAACCACCTTTCAATTGGAACCATCAACAAGAACTAATTTATAATTGTAACCACTTATATCTTTACTCTATACTAATATATAAAGGGAAAACATGTTTTAACTACCAACATGGAATAATTTGCATTTGCCTATATTTCTCTTCATAAAAATTATAATTTTATAACGAAAAACCACATTTCAATTGTAACCACCAACAATGACTAATTTGCATTTTTCTATATAGCCCTTCATAGTAACTACACTTCTATAACCCAAAATCACCTTTCAATTATAAATTGCAATTGAACATATTCGATTGGGATAATTGCTCAATATTAATGGAGAGATGCATATACAATTGTGTTCATCAAGAATAAAGTATTGCACTTCAATTCATTATTGCACATAGATTACACATTACAAACAATATGAAATGAGACGCTAGTATACATAGTAGAATAAATTTTGGCTGGTTAGATTTGAATTAAAAAAAGAGGCTATTTTGTTTTGGTTGTGTAAAAAAATTTGTATAGTAAATTACTAAAAAGTGGGAAAAATTATTAGTTTAAATTATTGTATTTGTTTGACAATTAGTTTAACAGGGTGACATAAGGAGATGTGATGTCAAAATAATCAAACAATTATTTAAAATAAGTTGTAAATTTCTAAGCCTTATGATACTTTATTATTAGTGTTTTAGGATTATAGCTTGCTTTGCTTTGTTTCTTTATTTTATATTTTCATTTTCAAGGAAAACAAAATACAATTTTGAAATTATGATTGATCATAAGTTTTATTGAAAATTAGTAATTATATCGGTGTGATGCACATATTAGTTAAAGTAAAAAAAAAAAACTAAATCATACTTTAAAAACTTAAAATTGAGTTTTAACCACATTTATGTGTCTGAATGATGTTAATTGTCGGGAGGAGTTATTCCATGTTATAGATACGACAACTCTTCTTATAATAAGTGATGTTGATCTTATAATTCACACATTTAGGCAAACATTATGATGTTATCAAATAATAATAATAAATGTCATAATGGACAATGTTCTTTGAAATAATGATTCTTGAATTTATGATTCACACATTTAATATTTTTCGATGTTATTAAATAATAAATAAAAATGTGTAGTATTTATGTAACACCTTGTATCATAAGTGTTATTGATTTTATGATTCATGCATTCAACATGTTGTAGCAAACATTTGTTGTTGTTGTTATTATTATTACACAACACCTTTACTATCGTGTAATCACTATCCCTCTCACATTCGACCCTCATGATTCAGTGTAGCCACCGTCACTCTCACTCCGAACAAGAGCCGAAAAGACAATGACTTGTGAGTCATGACTCATTTTCACAACACTCAAAAGTAGTGCAATGAAAACCGGACCCGTGGGTACCCGCCTGAGTCTAACCCGAATTTAACGGGGAAAACTATATGTTGTTGGATTCAGGTTCGAGTTTTACCCGGGTTTAATTTTCGGGTTTGGTAAGTAATGCAATTCAATTTGTAATTGAAAGTTCTATCATATACTCATTTTCTTAATTTCTAATTTAACTTTACATACTATTAACTCTTCAAACATAAAAGAAATGAAATAGTACAAGAGAAAATAGAAATGATAGAGAAAAAATGAAATGAAATGATACCATAATTCTCCTTGAGTACATTTATTATTTTTTTGGTTTTCTATCGGGTCCGGGTTACCCGAAACCCAACGAATTCGTGAATATTACCTTTATTTTCAAGTTCAAGTTCAAATTCAGGTCGAAGTTCGGGTTCAAGTTTGAGTATATATAATCTCGAACCATAGAAATAGCCAATCAAATAGAGAGGGTGTATTCAATAGCATTGTTTAGGACAGTTCCTATTTCACACTCTCTACATCATTAAGAATAAAAACATACATATACAATGTTGAATTTCAACTTATGTTCATAGCACAATAAAATGCTTCCTTAACTTCATCACGTACTCGATTCATCACATTCTAATATATTACATCCAAAATTATCTGCATAATGGAATGCTTCTAAGATGTTCATGCAATAAATAGCCAAAAATGTATATATAGAGATGTCCATCATAATTCTATGCTCCTATGGAGTCATAATTATCAACTAGAAAGAAGAAACTTCTTTCGACACCATCGAGTTTTCATTTGATACTACCCTTGCACTACCGAAAACATATTACCGTAGTTCACCCCTTACCGAAAAGGTGTTTCCGGCAGTGCGAAAGGTGGTATCAAAATGAAAAAACTGAATGGTGCGAAAAGAATGACCCAAAAAGAAAAGGGTATGAAGCAGAATATAGAAAAATGAATCATGTTGAGTAAGAAATGTTGGTGCATAACTATCTTCCCTGAACAAGGCCACTGAATACTTGGCTATTCCCAGCTAGAGTTGCTTCCCACTCAACAGAAGACAGAAAAATCTGTGAGAGGGAAATCACAACTTGCTTCATATCGGGTCGTAATATCGGATCATCCTCCACACATTGCTTTGCCAGCATGGCCATCTATTTGCACAAAAATACACATAAAAAATAAATAAATCACACATGTAAATCTCATGCAAATTGTAATATCCTGAGATGTCACTTTTATTTGGTCTGACCAACCATCGAGTCGGGCGTGATGGTTAGGTTTAGACCGACCAGATTGTTATATCCTGATATGTCACTTTTATTTGGTCAGACCAACCCTCGAGTCGAGTGTGATGGTTAGGTTTAGCCCGACCCGTGGTGGCTTGAGATGTTACTTTGAAATGAATGGAGTTAATATTATGATAGGAGAAATTACACAGTTGCATGAATACCTATGTCTGGGTATGGAATTTTGTTTACTTTAGTTAGGCTCTGAGGTGAAGAATCTTCTATTTTTCGGGTTAAAAGATCAAAACATCCTAAACCATAAGCACAACAGGTAAAACAGAAACAAACTTACCTTAAAAACACAATCATGGGGATACAGATTCATCATATTAGTGTCAATGTAATCCTTCATGCTTGACATACTCATAGAATCAGGTGAGTTCCTGAGAACTGCTAACATCTGTAAAATACAAGGGCATGCCATCATAAATGAAAACCAACAACTAAATAGTGAGAAGGAAGTCATTTTGCGAGATAATGGTTTTCTTATTATTATTGTCTCATACAAGACAAAGGAGAAATTGACAGAGATGTGAACCGTAGGATTCAAGCAGGTCAGATGAAATGACGAAATGCTTCAGGTGTCATTTGTGATAAAAAGGTATCACTCAAGCTTAAGAGGAAGTTTTACTGCATGACTATAAGACCTGCAGTGTAAAATGGGATTGAATGTTGGGCGATAAAATATCAATGAGGGATTAGACTCCATGTAGCAAAGAAGAGAATGTCAAGTTGGATGAGCGAGAACACAATATAAGATAGAATTAGAAATGAATGCATCAGAGAGAAAGTTGAAGTAGCTCCTATTGTAGAAAATATAGTAGAATTGTGCCTTAGGTTTGGACATGTATGGAGGAGACCGGTAGAAGCCCCCATAAGGAGAGTAGATCAAATGGAAGCTAGTATATTTCCTAGACGAAGAGAGAGACCAAGAAAAACCATTGGGGAAATTATAAAGAAATACTTAGAGCTTAATGTTTTGTCAATGAACGTGATTTATGGTAGAGCATCATGGCGTCGTTGGATCCAGGTAGCCAACCCCACCTAGTGTGATAAAGGCTTGGTTGTTATTGTTATCAAGTTGTGTCCAGGCCAAGCTTTCACAACACTTGACCAATCCATCTCCACAGTCCAATGAAAGCCATTGATGCATAAACTTTATTAGGATATAATTTAACAAACAAACTAGTCATGAAATAATAATACTCCCTGTTAAGGACTATTATATAATGCAATTTCTTGTTTCATTTGTCATTATCTCCTATCTTCTACCTATGGTCAATCTAATCATTTTATATTTGTGCAATCATACCAATCATGATAATGGCTTCACAGTTCCGAACAACCATCGGTCGAAAATACTTCAACCTTTTGATTCTTGAAATGTTAGGGATGCTGGTCCAATTGATAAGTTTTAAGGTAAGAAGTATCATAAAAGGAAGTAATGTTATGCTAGTTTATTTGTTAATTGCCATTTTATTTGCTACTTCACAGTTAGGAAAAAGATAGAGAACACTTAGACATTATAGCAAAACTCGGGAAGGTAGGAAAAAAATCACAGACATTCTTTTCGAGAGTGATTTAGACACGATCCGTTATAAGAGAACAATCACAAGAAGAATTGATGTCACATCACTCATATGTAATTTGACATGGGTCTTTGTCCTCTATGGTTACTCTTCATGCAATTCAACTCGAAAATTTCAGATGGTTGACATTGACAGTTCATTACATATTAATAGGCCTATCGTAGGCCGATTTCATTTATGTATACAATTAAGTCATTCTGCCCGACCAACATTCTAAACTTAATCCAGGTGTATTCCATGAAAAGAAAAAGGAATGTGAGAAGAAGAAGAACAACCAATCCTTAATTTCGCTAGGTGAGGTCGACTATATGAATCGAACGACGCCATAATGCTCTATCATAAATCATATTCAATGACAAAACATTGATCTCTTAAGGACTATCTGAATGATAGTAAAAATCGGGTGCATGGTGTGGGATACCTTGTCCTAGAAGGATTGTTTACTATTCCACAATGTTAACTCAATCATTCCTGTATCTTTCTTTTTTCTCATTTTATTCTGCTTCGGTTACTATTCCATAGCCGATCCTAAACTTAGTAGGATAAATACTTGGTTGTTGTTGTTGTTCGGTTACTCTTGTTCTACTTTTATGCACATATTTGCTGGTTTGTTGTGCATAAAAGTATTATAAGAAGAACTGTATGCAAGTCGAACCGTTATTCACAATGAAGTATTATAAGAAGAACTTACTACTGACACCAGCGAACGTCGTTCTGGATTTTTTGTGAATGTGTGTTCTGTTCGAATAATGGCCTCCTTCCCTGTAATAATCTCAAAAAGCACAACGCCAAATGCATAGACATCAATTTTGGTTGTCGCAAGGCCATTACTCAAGTATCTGCAAAGTTTCATAAATACATAAAGAACATGATTTTCTTATTCTCTTTATACACAAAAGGAATAAAATCGAAAATTTACGTAGTAGAAACTACTTACTCAGGAGCAAGATATCCATATGTACCAACAACTTTGGTAGTCGAAACTTCCCCCTCATTCGTTATCCCAACAAGTTTTGCTAACCCAAAGTCTGAAATCTGGAGAGACAGAGATATGAGACAATCATCAACTTTTGAAACATTTAGAAATGATGTGATAGTGTATAGTTTTGTTATTACCTTGGCTCTAAAGGAAGCATCAAGCAAAATGTTGCTAGTCTTGATATCTCGGTGGACATAATGAGTTCGTGTGTGCTCATGTATGTATTCGATGCCCCTAGCAGCATCAAGCACAATCTGTACCCTCATGATCCAAGACAGTGGGGAATGACCTTATAAAGCAAGACAAAAAATCGCCATAAACTATTTATGAATGGCTAGACACCAATCCGAGCCATCTTCGAACAAATACAGGAATTCTTTTAGTGCTGACTGCATTAGAAATCTCATTACGTATTTCGACACAGACGAAATTGTATTATAGTGAAATAGCAGCTAGAGGTAGTATCAATAATTAACTAGAATCTGATTCCACTTCATGTGCTCTGATTTACATCATAAAAGATATTGAAAATATAAGCAATTCATTGTTAAAATGGTAGTGTGCAAAAAATGGTTGATTCATCTTTGATCCAACTTAAAGTTCATACTTTAGCTCTCCAAACACAATCAGATCAAAGATTGCATACTTAATATTTTTATTAAGGTATTTTTTTTGTAAGAACTTATGTATGTAAAGACAATGCGGGTTAGCAGGCACGAGCGTGCCTGTCGTAAGAATTTATCTATGTAAAGACTATATATGCAATCTCAAACAATAGGAATGCGGGTTAATAGGCACGAGCGTGTCTGTCAACACACTAGTTACCACATAATATCAAATTACGGTGAGGAATTTCCTACATTTGTTGTCGCAAGAATCAGCTCAATTAATAGAATGCACTCGAAATTAATGTTACCACTTACTACGAGTTTGAATCCCTTAAAATCGTTGGAAAAAAACCCCTAATGTTTATTTTACTTATGGTGCAGTAGCAGATCTCATCACAATAAACATGCAAAATGTACTAAGTAACTAGTTTCCAAAATTGCTATGAAGAAAGATTTTCATTAAATTTTCAAAAAGTTCTAATTATACTTATGTTGATTAATATTCCACACACCAAAGCATAGATACATAATCTTACCCTTATTTTGAGGATCATGCAAATGGCTTCTGAGTGAACCCTTCTGAGCATATTCATATACAAGGAAAAGCTCATCATGACTAGCTGCATAGCCGATCAATTCGACCTTGACAAAATGAATAAAAAACGGGTTCAAGATTTTGAAATGTGCTACACAAATGTACAATTTGCTCAAGAATCAAAGCATATAATCTATTTTGATAAAAAGGAAAAAAGAAATTACCAGATTAGCGTGATGAACCTTGCAGAGAACTTTCACTTCTGACATAAATTCTTTCGTTTTCGTGGCCGTCATTCTTTTAATAGCAACTTCCTAGAAGGATTTAAGGACATAGAAAAATGGTATGAGAAAAATACTTTTTTTATACTATAACAGGCTTAAAATTATGCAACCGAAAACCTGGTCGTGAAGGCGGCTATAGTAAACAGAACCATATGTTCCATGGCCGAGTAGATTTGAATCGGAGAAACCATCAGTTGACAAAAATATATCTTCATATGCAAAAACTACAGGCTTATCCATGTTAAATGCATCAGGTCCTAGACCTGCAACAAATTTTTTTAAGTATATTATGCATAAAATTCAATTTTAAAGGACAAATTATCAATATCGGTATACATAGATGTATAATATTAAATCCGATGATTTTGCAGGTATTAATCAATTCAGAACTATGCATATTAATGTTCAATACAGTACATGCAAAAACATGATTACTTCAAGCTGAAATCATAGGTTGATTACTTGAAACTTTGGGAATCGTGACTTGGTTATGGCTGGATTCGCCGTCAGTTTGCTTCTGCTCTACAACCTTGCCACATATGTACCTTCCCGAACCACAGAAAAAACTTGGATTCCGAAGAATATGGAATTTATGAGAGACCTTTCCCTGAGCATCTTTTTCATGACTATTGCGTTCAGATCTCAGACAAACACAGAGAAATATGCTTAATATTATCAGAGCAAGACCAACGCCTAAACCGCCAATGATCCATCCGTAGGGTAAATGAGCCTTATGATCGACTCGATCACCTGTAACGCAAAAAACAAAGGGTATATATTCTACCACTGCACAGATAACTGAAATGTTCTACATAGGTTGACATTTATACAGCATCTGTCACAGGTACAGCCCCATGTTAGCGCTTGTCGATGTTTGCAGACTTAATACATAGAAAATTTCTTCCTCGCGGAGATCTATATTGTTGTAACATGAAGAACTTTGCTCATTCGGGCAATGAAGCCATGAATATAACTCGTTTTTATTTGAAGCCAATTGATTTATACTTAAGCACAGGCATCAGCGTGATAGATTTTCTTTGGAATTTTAAAGTTTCTAAAAAACCGGAAAGAATCATCTTAGACTAGAAGCAGAAGATAATAGAATATATGCCTGCAAAATGCACACAAAATTTTAACCTTGCATTGATAGAGATATGACAGTTAACCTGTGAATCCAATCTAAAGGAAAGGGAAAAACGATTTTCCCGTTTACAGTATGTATTGATTCATACCTGAAAAATCATCAACAGATGGGGCAGGAACCGGAGCCGGAGGAGTAGTGTTCTTCAGGGGATAAGGATCCCCCGGAACTGCAACGAAGTTAAAAAAAATCAAAATTGCAGTAAAAACATGACATGTGTAACAGCTTATCAATCAAAACATAACATGTTCACGTCTTATGTTTTTAATGATAAACAACGCCACAAACACCCACAATATCGTATCCAAGTTTTGTCTTCACTTAAATGCAGCCACTCATGACAAATCGAGGATTTTCCGCAGGTTCCGGCTACTTAAATGAAATCAGTTTCTTACATGTAAAAATCTTCCTATATCTCATTTCCTGGTCATCTTTTGCCCAGTCTTGAAATTTCAATTTATAATAGTGGACAAGTATATTTTATTCGCTTAAGTGATCTAAGAACACCTTTAAACTTGAATGCTTATAAAAGCGTTATACCGAGTCACTGGTTCCCATTTCCGAATATTAGAACGCTCATAATTTACTTTACTAAGAAAGCCCCAAATCTCATATTCCAAAAAGTGGTTCTAAAGTGAAAAAGCTATATAAAACTAAAACTATCACTTTCAAGCAAATATGCACACATATAAATAAATACACAGGCACCTTACAAGTAGAGGATTGAAGAAAATTGCTGTGAAGGACTAACCCGAATCGAGAGGTATATAATAAAGTGAACCAACAGTAACATTATCAGGATCATCAATGCCATTTACAGACTCAATGCTATCCATACTAACCCCGAATCGGCTCGCTAAGGATTCAACACTATCCCCATCTCTCATTACATAACTCATAAAATAGTTCCAAAGTCCACTGGAGCAGCCACAAAACAACCTCACTGACACAACAGCACCATTCCTTGCAATCCTGGTAGTGTTAGGAAGGAAAGCAAGCCCATCATAAGCATCCATAACCAAATCATAGACTAACCCTCCATTGGATTTAACAGTGAAAGTAGTGCTAGACACATATTTTTTAATACCATTAGCACAAGAACAATTCTTCCTTATGAATATGTAGTTCCAATCATTCCCTTCAATAGTGATGTCACTTGGTAACACATCAAACATGCTTTGCATCACAGCAAGAGTTTGGTTTGGTTGAGGCTTATAGGCCAAGAAAGAAGTACAAACTCGGGTTGTGTCAGTGCATTTCATTGGTGTCATAGGGTAGGAACTGATGAAGTGAAGTTGTAGCAAAAAGTGAAGAAAGTGAAGCAACTTCAAATTGGGTTTCCTTACTTGAATCATTGTTTTTCAATCAAAGATATTAACTTTGAGCAAAAGGGTCAAAGAAAATAGTAAGAAATGGAATCAGTGAGAACTCAAGTGATGAGAAAATTCTTGATCCAGATAAAATAAAGTAATAAACTATAGTAGAAGAAGAAGAATGAGTAAAATAAAAGAAGCAACTTGATTTATATTTGAAGGAAAAAAGTACAACCAAGTACAAAATTCAGCTGAGATAAACAACAACAACAACAACAAAATCTAGATTAACCAGAAAGTAAAAACCAAGTCACAAGATTTTGATGCAGATTAGCAGCTTCAACTTGAAAAGAACTTGTTTTTGTTCATTTTATTCAATAATTTGATGGAAGGTGACAAAACATGGAGGAAAAAATTGAAGTGACACAGGATAGAAGTTGAGAAAGATAAATTAGAGAAGAGGGAAATGAGAAGCGGGAAAAAAAATGGTTGGTTTTGTGTTAAATATTGGAACACAATGAAAGTGAAAGAGAAGTGTAGTAATGGAGTTTGAAGAAAAGAATGAAGTTTAAACACAGCATTTGTTATGTTTTGGCCAATATTTTTTTATAAGAAATATGAGTAATTAATTCTTTTCAGGGTGTTTATTTAACTGATAAATATCGATATCAAGAATTAAATATTTAATTTTATTTTTAATATGATATATTAGAATTTATTAAGTGAGATTTTACGCAACTAGATCGATGACTGGTTTTGGTTGATACGATAAACTACTTACTGAAAGAAGTAAAAAGAGAAAGCAAGTGGCAAAGACAAACAGTATCAGAACCACCCACCTGGAGAAGTGTTGATATGCTTCAAAAGACATTTTTTCTATTTTACTATACCACCCTTTGTTCTATGGGAAAAACAAAAGGAAAAATAATCAACTTCTAATATAAATTCAATCTATGAGTTTATATCGAAAGAGAATAAAATATTTCATCATATCAAAATATAAATTGTCTTCTCTAATTACTAAAATTATAGCACGAGTATATAATTTATTTTCTCATATAATAATATATTTTATTCTCATGTAGAAATTACAGTGATTATAATTAATTTAAGTTGAGTTGTATAAGACTTGTTTAATTTTAAAAGTGGACGAAATTTTTTAATGGCAAACTCAAATAAGATAAAACCAGCTTTTCTATCAATTGTACATTATCTTATAATTTATGTGAAGATTTAGCATATAATGGCACCAAATGAAGATAAATGTTATTTATCTAGTTTTTGAAGTAGGTTATTTATACATTTGGCTAACATGTATGCACCTTACCATGTATATGAGTGAGTCAAGTCATAGTGGACTTGTGAACTTAATGTTATTAAGGTTTTGTGTGATGTCAAATTTATTATTCTTATGCTCTAACTCATTAATTGCATATCTCCCTAGCTATTGGATTTATCTATCATAGGACGTACCTTAAATGAGAGTTGGTTATATGGGCAAGCCCCTTCCAAATACAAGCTAATGTTGTAAAAATCGGTTTGTGTTGGCTAGTTTAACCGGTAAACCAGTAAAATGGTTCTAATACTGATATGGTACAACAATTATATCATTTATGCAATCATATCGGTCAAAACTGGTCAAACCAACCAGTTTTCAATTTATCCGTACCGATCATACCGACTGATTTTTTATTTAAAATTAATTTTTAATAAAAATAAAAAAGAATTGTTTTTTATTGATTTTTCAATATTAATGATAATATATTACATATGTATATCTAACTTCACTGATATACAATTTAATTAATGAACTATTGGTTGAACCACTATATCACTATATCAATACTCTGACCGGTTTGATAATCAATATGATAGTAATAACACTGTTACATACTCTATTCCAAGAATGAAAAAATAGTTTATAATTCAATCTTTTTATTTTAGAGCTTCCCTAACCAAATAAAATTATTTAAGTTTAACATGTATGTGCAAAAATGTAATTGTCACAAGTATACACATGTTAACAACTTCTATCAACCAAATCAAACACAATTAGTGCATGGTTGGGTTTCTTAAACATGATGTGTTTTTAGGGATTCAGTTCTTTATATATATACATATATATATATATATATATATATAATGTTTTATCGAAAAAAGTTGTATTAACTTAGTAATTTCTCTATCATAGAAAAATTAATCTTCGACTACAAACAAAAGGAAATATTGATGTCCATAGTTTTATAAATTAAGAAACTATATTAAATCAATTTTTAAGTTTTTATAATGCTAATGGTATTTTTGTGGCTTTGATATTTGATAATATAATTTGTGGTGTAACATGATAGTTCTCAAAACTTGTTAGACTCTTAAGCACATTGTTTTCTTTTATTACTAAATAAGACAATAAGTGGTTAGATTAGTTAACCCGTGTGGTGGATGGGGCACATAACTATAATGTCTTTGTTACATAGAGTTTATGATGATATAAAGTGCAAAAAATTAATGCTTTAGGTGTGCCAAAGAATATGTAGTATAACATTCTACAAACAAAGGTGACTAAAACAAAATACAAATAAAATCTTAAATAAATTTAATACAAATGATAGATGTTGTACTAACTGTGTATTAGAGGTAAGTAGTATCTGGTCTCATTCACTCACTCGATATGACTCGATCATGATCAGGTCTAAATATGATCAGGTCTGAATATGGTCGGGTCTCATCGGGTCTAGGGTTGTGTTCAGGTTCAAAAATTAGACTCTGTCAATATTTAGGGCCACATATGGACCAAACATGACTCATCCCGACTCGTCCCATGGTCACTCACTCTTGATGTTTGTATGTGTCTATTCAAATGTGTAGAGAGTAATGATACATTTTTGTCGAAAATATCATTGATTTTTTAATTTTTTATCATATATACACGTTTAATAATATATATACATATATTTTTTATATGTCAAATTACATATTCAAAATAATAAATAATATTTAAAAGACTTTTTCTAAAATGAGTATACATTATATTTAATCGAGTCTAGAGTCGGGTCTGAGTTTAAAGGTTGACCCTGTGAATATTTAGGGTCGGGTTAACTCCGGGTCTAGGTTCGAGTTAAAAAAAATGACTCAGCCAACATTTAGGGTCAGGTAAGAACAAACCTTAACTCGTCCCAACCCAGCTCACGCTCACCCCTACTATGTATAAATCTTTATATATATATATTATACTCAATTTCTATTATATTTGGTGTTTTAAATTGCACTCCAAAAATATTTCATATATTTCAATCTTAGAATCCCCATAATGATATCACACTTACATACACATTAGCCACAATTTTCAGCTATTATACTACTATTCAAAACATTAATTATTCTAATGTTGAAGGGTAGGCAGTGGTAAGGAAAATTTACTGGCATGGTGTAGTTTGACTACACTATGCCAACTTTGGTGTAGTGAAAAATTTATTTACCATCTTAGTGTAACTTTTTGAATGTCGTGGATGGGGACCACGACATATGCGTTTGTCGCATTCCAAGTACGCGACAAACTGACAGGAGTCGCATTCCTTGAATGCGAGAATCATGGGGGTAAGTCGCATCTAAGGTATGCGAGATTGGTCTCGCATTGTAGGAATGCGACATCTGTTCTTCTATATAAGACAGGGACGAGCCGAGACTATATTCACAGAGAGACGAGGTATGTTTGCCGATTTTCTAGTTTTCTTCAACATTTTTTGTATTAATGTTTTTATCTTATATTTTGTTTATGCTCATATTTTATGCTCATATGTAGATGGTGATTATTAGAGATATTGTCAACGAATTTAGTGATGATGAAGACATTGAGCTATGTTGTGATGATGAAGAAGATTTGGAGCTTGATAGTAGTGAACTAGCTAACATAACATACGGTACTCCTTCGTCATTTTTCGTTACCATTGATTCAGATGCTGGACAAGATATCCAAAATAGAGAAAATAATTTAAGTAATGACTTTGATAATGAACTGTTTATTGGCATGCAATTTGAATCAAAGGATGCAACAATAAATGCTATTAAACAGTTTCATATTAAGAATTTTGTTGACTACATTGTTGTAGAGTCAAGACCGGATAGATATGCCGGACAGTGTAAATATTTTGGTAGTGGATGTCAATGGAGAATTAGGGCATCACTTAATGGAAAGCGAGATTTATGGGAGATTAGAAAAATTAATGGAACACACACATGTATATCCACTAATATTTCTCAAGATCAAACGAAATTAAATTCATCATTCATTGCAAATTGTATTATTCACTTAGTATCGGAAGATCCTGGTATACCAGTTAAAGCATTAGTAAAAGAAATTGTCACTCGTTTTGGTTATACGGTAACGTATAGAAAGGCCTGGACAGCTAAACAAATAGCAATGTCACAAATTTATGGTGATTGGGAGGGATCTTACAAGGAGTTACCTCGTTGGTTTAACACTGTCCAGTGTTATGCAGCTGGTACAATTGTAAGATATGCATCATCTCGTCATGATGAGAGTAGTAGTTTAATTCTTGATAGAGTTTTTTGGGCTTTCAAGCCTTGTATTGAAGGGTTTGGATTTTGCAAACCGATCCTTCAAGTGGATGGGACATTCTTGACCGGAAAATATAATGGAACTTTGTTAATTGCAAGTTCGCAAGATGGTAATAGACGAATATTTCCTGTTGCATTTGCCATTGTCGAAGGAGAAACTAAAGAAGCATGAGAGTGGTTTTTCTACAATGTTCGTACTTATGTTACCCCACAACCGAATATATGTATAATATCAGATAGAGGTACAGGTTTGTTGGGTGCACTTCGCACTGAGCTTTCTCAATGGTGTAATGCATATTCAATATATTGTATTCGTCATGTTGCAAGCAATTTCAATAAAGAGTTCAAAGATGGTGACCTTAAAGAAAAAGTTATTCAAATGGGTATGTAGTTAATGTTAATTTTGACCTTAATGTTAAATTTGAGTTATTCAAAAGTTATTCATATTATGTAGTTAATGTTAAATTTGATGTATATGTTGTAGGATATGAGTTGATGCGGCCCCGTTTTGAGCGTATGCTTGATGATTAGCGTCAAAAAAATCCCAGAGCAGCAGCTTGGCTAGACATCATCCCTAAAGAAAAATGGACACAATCATATGATGAAGGGAGACGTTATGGGCATATGACGACTAACTTAGCAGAGTGTGTTAATGGTGTTTTGAAAGGATCAAGAGCTTTGCCTATCACTTCCCTTGTACAAGCAACATATCATAGACTCAATTCTTGGTTTCTTCACCATAGAAATGAAGCAACAAGTATGATAATGGCAGGTCATATATATTGTGAGGAATTGACTAAGGTGTTAAATGAAAATAACCGTAAAGCCACATGTCAAACAATTCGAACTTTTTCAAGGGAGTCAGGAGTATTTGTGGTTAAGGTTCCTGGTAGAGAAGGTAGTCGACATTCGAAGGTATACACAGTAAGACTAAACCAATACTGGTGTGAATGTGGAGAATTTCAGTCACTTAGATTGCCATGCTCTCATGTCATTGCCACATGTTCATCAATGAATTTAGACTATCGCCAATTCATTTCACCAATATATCGGTTGGATAACTTATTAAAGGCCTACGGACGTGAGTTTGAACCGATTGGTAATGAAGAATATTGGCCTCATTATTCTGGTCCAATGTTCATTCCTAATCCACTTATGCGAAGAAATCGAACTGGAAGACCCAAAACATCACGCATTCACAACGAGATGGACGATTGTGCAACGGAAAAAAATAAAAAATGTGGGTTGTGTAGAACTAAAGGGCACAATAGGAAGACATGTCCATTCAAAAATAGTGAAATAGGTGAAAGTTCAAGACATTAATGTATCAATGTAATATATTATTGTAATTTAATGTATCAATGTAATATATTATTGTAATGTAATGTATCAATGTAATATATTATTGTAATTTAATTTATCAATGTAATATATTATGGTAATTTAATGTATTAATGTAATTTATAGTAATGTAATTTATGGTAATGTAATGTATTAATGTAATTTATGGTAATGTAATGTATTAATACAATTTATGATAAATAATAAATAATGATATATTACTTAATCATAACTCTTTTTCCCGCCTGGAATCGAAGAGTTTTAACGAAAGTCGTGGACGGGGTCCACGACATTCTGCTAGGGTTATAATGTATCATTGTAATATAATATTTAATTTAAATATATAATTAATATAAATATATAATTAAAATATTTAATTTAATTATATAATATAAATATTATAATTAAAATATATAAACGGATCGGTTCCCATCAGCCGCCTGAAACGGTTCGACTAGGCGAATGTTGTGGATGGTATCCACGACTTTTGAGCAGGCTAGGTTACAGCTACGACTTCGAGCATCTAGGGCACAGAGTTGAAAGTCGTGGACCCCGTCCACGACATTCGTCCTATAAATAACCCCCCAACCCTTCACCGTATCACACTACTCCCTCAAATTAAAAAAATTCAAATCTCTTTGTGACAATATGAATCACATTGGTGCCAACCCTATCATTCCATCCCTACTTACTCTTCAAGATGATCATGTTTCCACAACAATATGGAATGGCGGTGAAGTTACTTTTAGGGCTAGGTATAACCTATGGCCACAACTACCTGAAGAACCGGTGTTACAAGTCATTCGTAACACCGCGTTTGGAAGAATATTAGACATTGGAAGAGCTGAAATCAACAACCATCTGATTACTGCTTTGGTTGAGCGCTGGAGGCCGGAGACGCACACTTTCCACTTACCCATCGGAGAGTGCACGATTACTTTGGAGGATGTGGCTTATCAACTTGGATTGCCCATTGATGGAAACATTGTCACCGGACCAACAAACATGGATTGGAATGTTGTCTGTCATAACTTGTTGGGTGCGGTTCCTAATGAAAGACAAATTGTTGGACAACGCATTCAAATGAGTTGGTTGGACTCCACATTTCAGCAACTCCCAGATGATGCTACTGAGATTGTAATCGATCAACATGCTCGTGCATTCATTCTGAGGATGATTGGAGGATTTCTGATGCCGGATACATCAGGTTCAAGAGTCCACTTGATGTATCTCCTTCTATTGGAGGATTTATCTGAAACCTACCAATACAGTTGGGGGTCTGCGGTTTTGGCGTGTCTTTATCGAGGTCTTTGTCGTGCAGCCTTGATTAGCCGTCAAATTGAAATTGGTGGATGTTTGTTATTACTACAATCGTGGGCGTACGACCGCATCCCAATGCTTGCACCAAGATTGAACGTCCCTACTACAAACTTATTTCCATTAGTTAGAAGGTATATTTATTTTACTATTACATATATTTAAATACATTTCTTCAATTATTAAATTTAATTTATAATTAATTTTTTTTATTATTACATGAATAGGTGGTCCCAACATTTAATCACGACAAATATTCCTGGTCATGCAACCAACATAATACAATCAATGTTGGATCGCTTGCGTATAGATCAGGTAGTCAAATAATAATTTACTTATATGTTATTTAAATATATTTTTTGTAATATTACTTATTCATTTAAATATTTTCTAACATATCTTTATATGTTGATTAGTTTGTCTGGACCCCATATCAAAATATTGATTTTATGGGTCAGATACCAGATATGGCTCGATCACGCGTGCCACTTATATGTTTTGCAATAGTTGAGTGGCATGCTGCTGATCGAGTTATGAGACAATTTGGTTTACAACAACCAATCCCTCAAGATCCAATTAACCTGCAAAAACAACACAAAATGGATCTTCGAGGGAAGAATGACTACAACTGGCAACAAAAGCATAATCAGTGGATCCAAATATGGAATCATCGGGAAGACTATGTTATGAATGGTTTGCCCAATGTACAACCTTCGTATCACTACTCAGAGTACATGAAGTGGTACCTACAAAGGACAAGAAAGTACATATCTCCCGACGGAGCATATTCATCTGGATCGGTAATATTTTTTTCTTCTTTTTTTTCTTAATATTTATATTCATGTTCTTACATTATTATTATTTTTGCAGTATAATTTCATTAGATCAATTAGAGATCAATGTGCTCCATCAACCGTTCATGACAACCCGATGCAATTTATACATGGCGTTTACTTGCAGTGCAATGACATGATTAATGCATTCGCTAAACTACTTCCAACGGCCTTCTCCGATAGTAACTATCAGGCACCTCCGACTATGCCAGTTGCACCTGAGTTTCAGCAACAGTTTGAGAGTCAAACTCAAACTGATACTCATCCGCAGGCATTTACTCAGCAAACACCCGTTCCTCAACAACCATTTCAATTTCAAAGTTTTGGAGCGTTGAGTGATTATTCAATCTCTCATCAATTCGGATCTTCATCACATTATGAAGAGTCATTACCAACTATGTTTGGAACGACTTCTACAACACCATTGTCGGCATTCAACTCTGAACAATACTATCAACCTACAATCCGACACAAGTGGATGATGAAGATGATGAAGAGGAGGAGGAAGAGGTGCCTCAGTTAGTTAGAGGTGGAACAAGACAACCAACACAACCAAGCTTAAGAGTGCAACCACCTCGAAGGAAAAGACCACCTCCATGCAGCACATCATCTCATAGACGCCATTAGGAAATAGATTTTCTTATGTTTTTTATTTCGTTTTCTAAATATGTACTAAATTTGCACTTTAATTAAAATTATGATTTTGATTATCAATTATTATTATTTGGTTTTCTATTACAAATATTCAATACTAATAAAATAAAACATAAAATACAAAAATAAAAGAAAAACTACAATACATAAAAAGGGGTATTAGGATACATGGGTAGAAAACACCAAAAACACGCTACTGTTTCAGGTTTGAGGGATGTCGCATTCTAACAATGCGACACCAAAGTCGCATTCCCTAAATGCGACACTAATCTCGCATTGCCGGAATGCGACTTAGCTCACCATGAATCTCGCATGCTAGGAATGCGACACATATGTCGTGGTCCCCATCCACGACATTCAAAAAGTTACACTAATACTGTAAATAAATTTTTCGCTACACCAAAGCTGGCATAGTGTAGTCAAACTACACCATGCTAGTAAATTTTATCAGTGGTAAAGGATTAAGTTCTGAAGGTATTTTATTGGACAAAGCTCCCAAACCTATGGATAGTACTAATCTGAAAGAAAACATTTATAGTGAAAGGACTAAGTACCTAATAATTTATGTTCCTCTATCCTGCCTATGGAATAGAAGGAATCCAATCAAAATCTTGTTAGTACGGCTGAGGAGGACCTGGCCCTACTCGCTCACCCTATTTGGTTTGATCATGATCGAGTCCAAATAGGATTAGTTTTATTGAGTCTAGGGTCATATTTAGATTCAAAAATTAGATTCAACCAATATTTAAGGTGTAATAGGGCACAAACATGTCTCGACCCGATCGTATCATGGTCACTTACTTATCATGTTTGTATGTGTCTATATTCAATTGTTTATAGAATAATGACATCTCTTTGGTCAAAAGTATCATTGATTCTCTATTTTTCATCATATATACATGATTAACAATATATATATCATTTGATATGTTAAATTTAGTAAAATATTCAGAAGACTTTATGTAAAGGATGTGCATTATATTTAATCGAGTATAGGGGCGAGTTCAAGTTCAAAATTTGTCACAATCGATATATGGGATCGGGTTAGTTTCAGGTTCAAAAAATGACTCTACTAATATTTAGAGTCTGGTAAGGGAAGCCTTATCCAACTCAACTTGGCTAATACACACCCCTACTTTTCAGGACCAATAGTAATATGTGTCCTAAAAAAATAACTGTCTGAATTTTGTATCATTTTTTAAAGAAAATAATTTTTGATGGCATGTAGTTATAGTCAATAGGTACTCTTAGACATATTTGGTTCTTTGTTGTTGATGTCATCCCATTCAAACCATCTTATGTGACTAGTATAACTCCTCGGAATTGTGTTCGGATCATACTTTTATGATTTCTAATAATAACATGAAAAGTGATGAACTACATAGAACTGTTATCGTACATTAGAGTTGGTATTGTGAACCATGTAACTAACGTATATAATTTTAGATTATTCAACACAAGCTGCAAGTTGAGAATTGGATCAAGTTGAATAATGTATATGAATCCTTCCTATCTCTAACGAAGTTGAGGGATTATTTGAGTATTTTTAGGTTCTGTTTGCGAGTTTGATTTTAGAGAATAAATAAATAAAATATAAGGCTTCGAAGTCATAAGATACAATTGTGAGATGATTTTAGAGATACAATTGTGAGATGTTAATGGTGTAAAAACCTTTTTTATCCTTAAATAGTAAATCCATCTTTTTTTTTTATAAGCAAACCCTTCTTACTATGGATACTAATTGAATGGAAAACTTTAAGCTTCATTACTACACGCTAGGGTTGGAAACGAGCCAAACCGAGTTGAACCAAAGCTCAGCTCAATTCAGCTCGATAATTATTTGCTCAGCTCAATTCAGCTCGATAATTATTTGCTCAGCTCGGAAATCAACTCAAGTTCGATACGAGTTATTTTTTTAGCTTTAGTTCGGCTATATTAAAGTACACGAACTATTCGATTCAACTCGGATTGATTCATTTGAATCGCTCAAATGATTAATTCATTTAAAAAAATATTATACAAGATTATATATTTAAGTATAAGCTTATTTATATATGTATATAATAAAAATAAATATAAAAAATAATGCATGGTCATAGTATAATAACAATAAACATAAAAAATTAGGTATATATATAGACCCAACTCATGAACTTAACGAGTCGAACTACATTGAACTCAAGTTTGGTTCATTTATTTAACGAACTCAATTTCCAGCTCAAGTTCGGCTCATGAACCAAGTTTATCGAGTTAAACAACGAGTCAAGTTTTGAACAAATGTCGAATTGGTTCGGTTCTGTTGTGCAATGACTCATATTCTCTAGATAACAACAATACAAGTTATGTGTTTGGACTGATATAAAGGGAAGATATAAATGACTATATATTTATGTTATATAAACCTAATGTAACAAGAAGAACAATAGCTAAGCACATATGATAATTCTCTAATACATAGTGGTAGTCTCCCAATGTTCCTGAGGACGTAGACACAAATCATAATTCACTTATGCATGATCTCTTTTACTATTTAATTACTCGCTTGTTTTCTACATGTTCATTGCCCGTCCTAGTTAGGATGACAATAAGTCTGGATGGATTCGGTAGTGCATTACCCAGACCCGTCCTGTTATTTCATTTTTGGATCCAGACTCGCTCTAAATTCATGCTAATACCCGCTAGATATACTACTTGTTGGTCCTCGGGTACCAATAAATTCAAAAATATTAAAAATAACTACATGTAATTTATGCATTTGTGTATTTGTTTCCTACGATGTTATATGTTATTTAGAGAATCAACAAGAGAAAAAATTACAAAACTTAATTTAAAATTTTAAACCCAACTTAATTTCACTATTAAAGACAATTCATTTTACTCAAACAAACATTAAAAACAATTTCAACATTAGCATGAATAATTCATTTAATAAGAACTCTTCATTTAACATACTATTACATCATACATATGAATTAACAACATAATATCATTGTTTAACAACATAAGAATTACATTTATGAATTTATATGATATTAGAATATAGATTAACATGATATTACAATTATATTATTATATATATATATAGATTTAGAAAGAAATAGTGAGTCTGAATACTCATAGGTATGAGTACCTCATTACCCGGATTCAAACTCAACTAACCACAAATCTTAAAATCGTAGATCTCAATTACTTACAGATTCAAAACATGAACTCAGACCCAACCTATTGTGGATACTCACAAATATGAATATCCATTATCATCTCTCATCATTGTTTCACCGCGTCGAGATATTTAGAAACATGAAGATAACATATTTTTGATGCGAGGGTAATATGGGAATTGTCAAGTTACCGAAATGGTAAGGCACAAATAACATAGAATCAATAACTGGCAGTGAGCAAATGAAAACGACAACTTTGGTTAGTGTGGGTCTCCAATGTTACCAAATCAAGCCACACGTGTTGAGATATTCCTGGAAGAAGGATCATATATACTAATATATATATATATATAATATTTGATTATGTTTCATATATTATCTCGCATTAATGATAATAAAATAAAAACAATAATAATTATAATAAATGTTTAAATCTTCTAATTAACATGATATATTCTTATTGACTTGTGATAGCGTATGAGGTAGAATACGAGACAAATGTATATATAATCATATATTCCAATAAATTCTCTCATACCCTAAGAATCATATATTGCAAAAAAATATTTTATTTATAAATGACTCATATACATGTGTGACATAGGTTAATTTATTGTGTTATAGAATGAGTCTAAGAGAATTTTGTAGTATGAGATATAATTACTCAATGGTATACTCGTCTACGATTAGAGAATAATTCTTTGACCTACCTATACTTTGACTCACATAAACCGATATAGAAAGAAGGAAATATGATTCACTAGTTCTAGAGTTCTAGGTTTATTTCTTCACATTAAATTGATGGTTGACTTGAACAGTAATATATTTAAAGAATCAAAATAAGACATTAGGGAAAAAACAATTTAAATATGAACATTATGAACCATTGTTTGGAATTTTATGAAGCTTGGTATAATATAATATAGGTGTAACAATTTATATTATCCTATTTTATTTTTGTATCTTATCAAACATGTAGATAAATTGACACTAATTCAAGTCAATCATCATTTTACTCTTTAAAAACAAATTAAATTAATACAGAATAAAAATAAAAACAAGAAAAATAATTGTATTCAAGGATTTCCAAAAATACTTAAATCTTACAATTAACTATAAATATTTAAAAATTAAAATGAATAATTATTAATGTTAACAAATCTTAACCAGACTCTAGACGCAAAATATAAAAAGGAAAAGGGAAATTTGAAAGAATAAAGGATGGTGATGATGGAGGGATGATGGTTGCAAGTATAATAAGATTGGAGATGATGTAGAGGGATATCGGTTAGATTGATGAACAAAAGCGAATAACTAAGATATATCACGAATGGATTATGATTGTGTTCCATCCTAGTATGTGGACCAATCAAACAATGGATAACTCAGGGTCACAACCCATCACCAAACAAATAAAATCTAGCCTATGTAATTGTTGATCATGTCTCGATAGCCGACCTAACTGGGGGGAAAGATGTGAGTGACAAGAGATGATCCAGACAACACATGCAAGACCATAAACCTCTGCTATAGGATTGACATGTTGCCTGTATAGCGTAGATACTACTAGAGAGTCAAATACACAACTGGAACAGTGTGGACTACATTTGCCATGCAGCGATGACAAACTTGGTATATTGTTTCAACAACATGGACAAGTGACAAAACAACCTATCCTGGATAAAACATTGTGTCAGCTAGAACACGAGTGTAGTAGAATTGTCCGACACAAATAAAGCAGCTCATATCAGACTGGGCACACCTAGGAGGATGATTTGTCATGATTAAAAATCTCATTATGGAACATGCTACATTCAACCTCTCTATAAATAGAGGAGTCCCTCATAAAGAATTTTACAATTACAATCTTTCATATATTGTTGCATTCATACACTCTATTTATCTTCACCCTTACTAACTTGAGTGTCAGAATGTCTTTTCAAGTAGCTAACCAGGAAGTACAAGGTTGCCTTATGGTCAGTTTCAACAGACAAATCATCATTTCAGCCTTACCTCCTCCTCATAGAAGAACATATTGGTTATTAACAAGAGTGAAATATTTACGTACCTTCAATATAAAAATGTATACATAATCATTATATCAATCACTATAATCAACACGTATTTTAACCATTCCCGAGACAATGAGGTATGCGATATGAAACTTCATTCTCAACAACCTCTTCTGGTGTAGGAAATAACACCTAACTTTGTATCTCATTCACATCCTTAATAACTAAAAATCCATTAAAAATAGTGACATAAATTATTTTTTCCCATTCTTACATTTCTAATTAATATAAACACTAATTATTATGTATAATTTTTTATAGAGTAAATTACACTCACACCCTCTGAGTTTTAGTGAAATTACACAAACCACCTCTCACTTTTTTGTCCTTACACGAACCACCCCTAATTTTGTACATATGTTACACTGACTACCCCTGCATAATATAAAAGTGTAATATTTTAAACAAAAAACATATGATGTGTGTAATTAATTAAACAAAATATTGTATATTATGTAGAAAAATTCAAATAATATAAGAGTCAATGCGTCTTCATTATTTGGCTCGTTATAAAATAATATAAGAGTTATTTAAACATTTATTTGAAATTATTAATGTATTTTTTACTGACACAAAAATAATAAAGAAACATTCGCTTTTGTACTATTTGAAGTGTTACACAATATACAATATTTTGTTTAACTTAATTACATTCATCACACGTTTTTTCTTTAAAATATTACACTTTTAAAACATGCAGGGGTAGTATGTGTAATGTATGTATAAATCTAGGGGTGATTTATGTAGAAGAGATGGGTGGTTGGTGTAATGACAAAGAAGGGAGAGGTGGTTTGTTTAATTTCATTAAAACTCAGGGGGTGTGAGTGTAATTTACTCTTTTTTATATTATCAGTGCATAAATATTATACTCTAAGTTTTAATGTGCGGAAGTTAAAAGGGATGTGATTATGTCAAAGAAAGGGAACAAATATTTCTCTTAACCAAAGATTAACAATCTTTAAGAGAAAGAAAATAAAGGCTTTTATTAATTGATTGAAAATATTACAAAAGTTACTATATGTATGAGGCAAAAGCCAAGTATTTATACAAAAGATAGAAAGCAAGAAAAGCTAAACAAGATAAGCAAGACTAATAAAATAACAAAGCTAACTAACTAAACTAACTAAGAGAAAGTATTAAGGCACATGTAAAATATGTAAAATGTGCTAAACATAATGATACAAGATATGGCATAAAAGGTGTGGCTGGAAACATGATATGGGCCTTGACAAGTAATCTTGATGAGGCCAAAGAATAGCCCATGAGAATGCTTGTGATTTGGAGCCAAGTTGATTCTGGCCAACATGGAGTCATTAGCCTCGGTCAGAAAGTCCTGGACAGCAGCATCAGCAGCATCAGTCGTGGCCAGGAGGTGTGAGTCAGGCTGGGTCATAGGATGCAGGTCAGCCTCGGTCATGGCCAAGTCACCCTCGGTCACGAGTTGGAAGTCAGGCTTGGTCATGGCGAAGTCATCCTCGGTCAGGAATTGTAAGTCAGGCTCAGCGGGCTCAGTCATGTAGGCAAGGTCAGGCTCAGTCATAATTGAGTCAACCTCGGTCATGGCTGAGTCATTCTCAGTCAAAGTGAGGGCAGGCATGTAGTTGAAGCTTTGCTTTAGTTTATGGATGGTTGTGCTTGAATTAGTGAAGGTGGCTTGATGTAAATAAGAGGTGATGCATAGAACCTTTGATACCCCCCACAAGCTGGAGCACAGATATTAATGAGACCCAGCTTGGACTGAATTGATGTGTAATCCTTGGCCCCTAGTGGCTTGGTGAGAGCATCTGCTAGTTGAAGGTGTGATGGCACATGGAGTAATTTGACTTTGCCTAAAACACATTGTTCTTTAGTGGTATGGCAATCAAGCTCAATGTGTTTGGTTCTTTCATGGAAAACAGGGTTTGTGGCAATATGTATAGCAGATTGATTATCACAAAACAAGATAGCAGGCATGGAAAAACTAAAGAGTAAATCCTCAAGCAAATAGGTTATCCAAGTTAATTCACAAGTTGCAACAGCCATAGCCCTATATTCAGCTTCACAAGAGCTTCTAGAAATAGTTTTCTGTTTCTTAGATTTCCAAGAGATAAGAGAAGAGCCAAGGTAGATACAAAAAACTATGATGGATCTTCTAGTGTCAGGGCAGGCAGCCCAATCACTATAGGCCTGCAATTGAATCATGGATTGATTGGAATAGAATAGGCCAAGAGCAGGAGAACCTTTGATATATCTAAGGACCTTTAAGGCAGCATTATGGTGGGTAGTGGTAGGATTAGCCATAAACTGAGCAAGTTGCTGGACAGAGAAGGATATATCAGGTCTGGTGTTTGTGAGGTATATAAGTCTACCAATGAGTCTTCTATAAGAAGAAGGATCAGGATAAGGGTCACTAGTGTCTTGAAAGAGGTGGCTGCCACTAGTCATAGGTGTGGCAGAGGGCTTGCAGCCAAGCATACCTGCATTAAGCAGAATCTCAAGGGCATATTTTCTTTGATTAAGGGAAATACCTTTACTGTTTCTAGCTATCTCAAAGCCTAGGAAAAATTTAAGGTCACCTAAGTCTTTAATCTTGAAAGTGGTGTCAAGGGTAAGCTTAATATGAGAAATGTCATTAGGATTGTTGCCAGTGATGATGATATCATCAACATATACTAAGATAGCAGTGATGGAAGTAGAAGAATCTTTCTTGATGAATAAGGAATGATCACCCTTGGCTTTAAGGTAGCCAAGTTTAATAAGAAAAGTGGAAAGCTTGGAGAACCATTATCTGCTTGCTTGTTTTAATCCATATAAGGATTTTTCAAGTTTGCAGACAAGGTTAGGAGTAGGGGAAGATAGGCCAGGAGGGAGTTTCATGTAAACAGTTTCATGAAGATCACCATGAAGAAAGGCATTGTTAACATCAAGTTGCTTGAGATACCAATTATGGATGGAAGCCAAAGCTAATAAGAGCCTATAAGTGCTAAGTTTGGCAACAGGGGAAAATGTTTCTAGGTAGTCTATACCCTCTATTTGTGTGTAGCCCTTGGCTACCAAGCTGGCCTTATATCTCTCTATGGAACCATCAATCTTGTATTTAATCTTGAAAACCCATTTACAGCTAATAGGAACTTGGTCAGGTGGTAAGGTGGTGAGAATCTAGGTGTTGTTTTCTTGTAAAGCATGAAGCTCCTTGTTGATGGCTTTCTGCCAATGAGGGAATTTTATGGCTTGTAGATAGGTTTTAGGTTCAATTTGTGAGGTAGAGGAGAGAATTCTATGTTGATGGGGTTTAGAGAGATTATCATAGGATAGGTAAGAGGATAAGGGATATTGAGAGGTGGAAGGAAAATGTTGGTTTTGTAATAAGGCACAGTGATAATCCTGTAAATAAGTTGGAGGTTTAGAGGTTCTAGTGCTTTTTCTAGTGGTGGAGGAGTAGGGTCAGGTTGGTGTGATGTGGCTGGTTCAGAGGAAGGCTCAGGAATGTGTGAGGTTGAGGTAGGTAGGTGAGAGTAAAGAATGTCATAATAGGTATGATCAAGAGGATTGGTGTCCAAGGAATGAGAATTAGGATCATATGAAGGGGTGATATCAATATAAGGAAAAATGAATTCATGAAAAACAACATTCCTAGAGACTTCTAAGGCCTTGGTGGAAAGATTCATAACAACATATCCCTTAACTCCTGTTTTGTAACCTAAGAATATGCATCTAAAGGCTCTAGGGTCAAGTTTAGTCCTAGAGTGTTTATGTGTGCTGGTATAACAAAGGCATCCAAAGGTCCTAAGGTGTTGCAGATCGGGAAGTTTGTTGTGCAAGGCTTCAAAAGGGGTTCTCTGTTGTAATAGAGGAGTAGGCAGAAGGTTAATGATGTGAGTGGCATGTTTAATGGCAAAGGACCAAAAGATTTTAGGCATTTGACTTTGGATCAATAAGGCTCTTGCCACATTCAACAAATGTTGGTACTTTCTTTCTACCACTCCATTTTGTTGGGGTGTGTAGATGCAGGAAGTTTGATGTAAATGCCTTTGGAGGCATAAAAGGATGTCATGGTGAATTCATGACCATTATCACTTCTAATGCTCTTGGTTTTGACAGAGAACTGAGTTTCTACCATAGTAATGAAAGATTGAAGCAAAGATTGTGTTTCAGCTTTGCTTTTCATAAGATAGACCCAAGTGAACCTTGAGTAATCATCTACAATGGTCAATAAATACTTATGACCATGTATAGAGGGAACAGGAAAAGGTCCCTATATATCAGTGTGGATTAAATCAAAACAATGCAAAGAATGAGTTTCACTTAAGGGAAAAGCAAGCCTTTTTTGCTTAGCTAAGTGACAAACCTCACAAAGAGAATCTTTATTAGCAATTATGAAAGGAAATTTGGATTTAAGAGTATGTATACAATTGTGAGAAGCATGTCCTAGCCTAAAGTGCCATAGGCTAGAATTAGAAAATCTAGGTTGAGTACTCTTAGAAGAATTTACAGCATGTGAATTAAAAACAGACTTTAGCACATATAAGCCATTGCAAGCTTCAGCTATACCAATCTTCTTCAAAGATATCCTCTCCTGAATTACACAACAATTAAGATTAAAAGATAATGTGCAGGTTAAGTCAGAAGTTAGTCTTGAAATAGACACAAGATTATATGAAGAACTAGGCAGGTATAGAACATTGTATAGCACAAGAGCAGGCATGAGAAAAACAGTTCCTGAAATTTGAGCAATTACTTCATTACCATTAGGCAGTCTTACCTTAATAGGTTTAATTCTATAGTAAGTGTGGAAATTAGACATTTGACAATTAATGTGGTCTGTTGCACCACTATCTAAAATCCATAAGGAACTTTGTGCAATAGTTTTAGGATTACCTTCCATATGCTCATCATGAGGAGTAGATGTGGCTGATAGGATGTTGGAATGCTCACCTTTGATGGAGGGTTCATCGGATCTTTGTGTGTGCTCCAACATGCTAACCAAACCTTGATATTCATGTTTGCTTAAGCCAAACACTTTGTCATGATCTTGCTGCTTCTTTTCTGGGTCAGTAGCCTTATCATGATCATTAGTGGATGTGGTTTGAATAGAGTGGGCCTGTTCACTTCTATTGAACTGATAATTTGCAGGAAACCCATGTAGTCTGTAGCAAGTGTCAATAGCATGTCCATTCCTTTTGCAATATGTGCAGAATTTTGAAGGAGCCTGTGTCTTGATCCATCCATTCTTATTGCTTGAATTTCCTCTGTTGGGAGTATAATTGTTGCCTCTATTGCTATTGGCACTGGATTTTCCTTGGTAAGCATTTCTCTTCCAATTGCTTGATACATTCATCACCTTAGATTCAGTGTCTTGTCCATAGATTTGGCTCTCTTGTTGAACAATAAGAGAGAAAACCTTGCGCATATTAGGTAATGGGTTCATTAGCATGATTTGAGACTTGACTCCATTATATGCCTCATTCAAGCCCTTTAAAAATCTTACAATTTTCTCATCCTCTCTTCGTTTTCTGATATCACACAGTGCTTCACAAGTACATGTTGGTTCTGGATTAACAACATCTAATTCATCCCACAATATCTTCAACTCAGTGAAGTATTTTGAAATGGTAAGATCACCTTGCTTTAAGGCAGATATGGTGTCTTGCAAATCTGGAATTCTGAAAATGTTCCTCTGAGAGTATCTCTCATAAAGATCATCCCAAGCATCATGAGCTTTATCTATCCACACAATGCTTTGAGTTATGGAGGGTGTGACTGAAGCAGTGATCCATGAAGTCACTATATTGTTGGCTCTTTCCCACTGCTTGTATGTATGATCAGCCCTTGATGGCATTGTGATGGATCCATCTATGAATTCCCACTTCGGTTTAGAAATGAGGCTTCTCTTCATTGATCTTGCCCATTGATGATAGTTATCACCATCCAACAGTGGTGTGACTAAGGGATTTGTATGATTGTCAGAAGGATGCACATAGAAAGGATTTTGTGAGGGATCTATTGCATTGAAGCTAGTATTAGGAAGAAAAGGTGAAGTTGAATCAGATGCAGACATTGTTGAATGCAGCAGAGCTCTAGGAGCTCTGATACCATCAAAGAAAGGGAACAGAGATTTCTCTTAACCAAAGATTAACAATCTTTAAGAGAAAGAAAATAAAGGCTTTTATTAATTGATTGAAAATATTACAAAAGTTACTATATGTATGAGGCAAAAGCCAAGTATTTATACAAAAGATAGAAAGCAAGAAAAGCTAAACAAGATAAGCAAGACTAATAAAATAACAAAGCTAACTAACTAAACTAACTAAGAGAAAGTATTAAGGCACATGTAAAATATGTAAAATGTGCTAAACATAATGATACAAGATATGGCATAAAAGGTGTGGCTGGAAACATCATATGGGCCTTGACAAGTAATCTTGATGAGGCCAAAGAATAGCCCATGAGAATGCTTGTGATTTGGAGCCAAGTTGATTCTGGCCAACATGGAGTCATTAGCCTCGGTCAGAAAGTCCTGGACAGCAACATCAACTGCATCAGTCGTGGCCAGGAAGTGTGAGTCAGGTTGGGTCATAGGATGCAGGTCAGCCTCGGTCATGGCCAAGTCACCCTTGGTCACGAGTTGGAAGTCAGGCTTGGTCATGGCCAAGTCATCCTCGGTCAGGAATTGTAAGTCAGGCTCAGCAGGCTCAGTCATGTAGGCAAGGTCAGGCTCAGTCATAATTGAGTCAGCCTCGGTCATGGCTGAGTCATTCTCAGTCAATTTGAGGGCAGGCATGTAGTTGAAGCTTTGCTTTAGTTTATGGATGGTTGTGCTTGAATTAGTGAAGGTGGCTTGATGTAAATAAGAGGTGATGCATAGAACCTTTGATATTATGACTGAAAATATAAATAAGGGAGTGTACATATTCCTTATGGATATGAAGTAAAATTTCCCAAATTTTAAAGTAATTAATTGTTTTAAAATATTTCTTAAATTTATGTGATATAATTATATTTCTTTATAAGGCTTTAATTATAGTATTATAATATTCTTTTCATTATTTACTCACAATTGGTTAGACTCGAAAGTCGTGTCCTTCCACAAATTCTTACCATGGATGCTACCATAGGAAAACTTGCTTCAAGTTTCAACATTATTTGTCTAGAAGAAAAAAACCTATACCATTCATGCATTCATGATAGGTAGAGTCTAGGAATGGCAACGAGGTCGGACGGACACGGATAATGCATATCGTGTGTATACTCATATTATTTGCTGGTATCCATGCGGGTAGCAAATATTTGTGGGCATCGAATGAATTTTTCATTTTAATTATATTTTTATATATCTTGCAATAATTAATATATCAAAATAATTAATATTATATGATAATTTTATGATTATAGTCCAATCACTAAATTTTATTATGAATAATAATAAAATAGACAAATAATATTAAAATAATAATTAATTATAAAACATTTAATTAAAATATATATGCGCGTACCTACAAGACGGGTATCATGATACACATTCTTACTCATGTACTATTTTTGCAGGTACTCATTTCAGGTATTTTAACGGGTATCAATGAGTAAATATTTTTGTCATTCCTAATCATACTAAAAAGTGGTGAATATGTGATAACTCATGACGTTAGATGGCATTAAAGTCATTTTAATTACTAGTAAGCATCAATTTCCAATAAAAAAGAACCGTTTTTAAGTAATATAAAGTAGAGTAAATTACACTCGTACCTACAAGACGGGTATCATGATACACATTCTTACTCATGTACTATTTTTGCAGGTACTCATTTCAGGTATTTTAACGGGTATCAATGAGTAAATATTTTTGTCATTCCTAATCATACTAAAAAGTGGTGAATATGTGATAACTCATGACGTTAGATGGCATTAAAGTCATTTTAATTACTAGTAAGCATCAATTTCCAATAAAAAAGAACCGTTTTTAAGTAATATAAAGTAGAGTAAATTACACTCACACCCCCTGAGTTTTAGTGAAATTACACAAATCACCCCTCACTTTTTGTCCTTACATGAATCACCCCTAATTTTGTACATATGTTACACTGACTACCCCTGCATGATATAAACGTGTAATATTTTAAACAAAAGATGTATGATGTGTGCAATTAATTAAACAAAATATTGTATATTGTGTAGGCAAATTCAAATAATATAAGAGTCAATGCATCTTCATTATTTGACTCGTTATAAAATAATATAAGAGTTATTTAAACATTTATTTGAAATTATTAATGTATTTTTTAATGACACAAAAATAATAAAGAAATAATCGCTTTTGTACTATTTGAAGTGTTACACAATACACAATATTTTGTTTAACTTAATTACATTCATTACACGTTTTTTCTTTAAAATATTACACTTTTATAACATGCGGGGATAGTCAGTGTAATGTATGTATAAATTTAGGGGTGGTTTGTGTAGGAGGGAGGGGTGGTTGGTGTAAGGATAAAAAAGTGAGAGGTAGTTTGTGTAATTTCATTAAAACTCAAGGGGTGTGAGTCTCTATAAAGTATTACTCACTTTCATTTGTTTATATAAACAATATATTAAGTATTATTTTCGTGTATATTAATTTTATTTATTAGAAAAATATGTATAGACTGATAGTATAAAAGATTTATATATTGTTATTGTATAATTTACAATTCATATTTTATTATTATTGACTCTTAAATAACAGTAATATAAATGAATGGTTAATATACTGATTGTGTATAAATATTTACACTATCATACATAGATATTACATTATTTATTTAATAATCAAATATTTTTATATTATTGATGATATATATTAAATATATATTCTGTTAAAAACATAACAGCTAACCAAAAATTCACTGAAATAAGTTGGGGCCCTTAGTTACGTGCATGCATTTGGGTGGAAACCATTTTCCAAACACAAATCATTGTCCACAACCACGTGTAAGAATCATCCATATAATACAAATCATAATTTACGTTTTAGGATAATAAATAAGTAAAAGATATTGAGATTTTGCTATTGTTTTTGTAGTTAGTAAGTAATCAAATCATCCTCATTAAGATGTGTGATTTCATTCTCCAATTAAATTAAACTAATAAATTACTCGTGTATTCGCATACAGATTATTTTTACGCAATTTATTTTACGCAATTTATTTCTACAGATGATTATATATATATCAAAAGTATACTAGTATACTGAGCACATCAAAATTATAAGTAAAATATACTATTGATAAATTGGTAATAATTGAAACATAATATATGATTATTAGACCAAAACTAAACGAAAACTATATCAAAAGTACATCAAAATGACATATATTATTTGATTTCATCTTCATGAATCAAACCTACAATTACAAATGATATGAAAAATTTAATGTTTTTGGTATGAACATAATGAAATAAACTATAATTGTTTGAAATAAGGTATAACATGTTAAAGCGTTACAATGTGATGTTTAAATGAAATATAATAAAAAAAATGAATAGGATTTGCATTTAACAGTAAGTGTTATAGTGTTGTCTGTTTATAGGTATTGGAAAACCTCTTTGAACACAATATTTGTCGTAGTGTTGATTATTTTTCCTTCTTTATCATGTATTAATATTTTAAGTTCTTCCATTGATTGAACTTTTGAAAATGTATCATATAGTTAACCATGGCTGAAAACTGGTCGAGGTAGTTACAACTCAACACTTGCTAGTGATTGCCCTTGTAACTTGTTAATTGTCATAGCATATGAAACAATCAACGAAAATTGTCTCCTTGATAATTTGAAAGGGCATGGTGAATGGGATGGAGACAAACTCATTCGTGGAATGTAGAAGATCTTCCCAACATTTTTGTCTGTCATAACCTTTGCTTCAATGACATGGGTTGCTAGTCTATTTACAATCATTCTTGTTCCATTGCACAAACCTTTAGACTGATCTAGATTTCTCAATAGCATAATTGGTGTTCTTACCTTCAATTTGATTTTGTGGTTGGACAATCTTGAAGTTCCGAGGATGTTTAGAAACTTAGGAATATGTTCATTGTCATTAGAATATGACCTATCAATAGAATTTGAGTTTACATGCTCTCTTTCATCACCTTTATTTGAAATAAAATGTGTTAATGTTCACATAATAACATTTATGAATATGTAAAAATATGATTGGACTGTCTACCTTGGATCAATGGTATGACATAATCATTTATTTCATCACATGTTTCAATTTTGGCACCAAAATAGCTCTACATTGTAGAAATTCATCATTCATGTATTCATCAACTAAATTTGGGTGAGTACTTTTAACTGGTGTTATTAAACTTGGAATAATTAATGACTCAGCCAGGGCACTAGATCTATGAGTCATTGGTTTGACCAGTGGGTCAATGGTTGGACCGATTGAGTCAGTTTATATTAAAAATTCCAAAAAAATTCATAATATTAGCTAACATGATTTAATTACTCTATATTTCAAAATTTAAAAACATTATCATACCTAATTAAACAACAAATTAATGAATATTGTTCTATTATAAAATGTCACAAACAAGTTGAAAACGCCATCAAATAATATATGTAGTATGCTTTAATTGCAACAAAAGTGCACATAAGTTTAAATTTTAATTAAACAATGAAAATTTTGCTATAATATAAGTTAACAAATGACAAATATAATTACAAATAAGTTAAAAGTTTTTCATCTCAAAACGACATTGTTTTGGTTTTTTTAAAAATATTTTTTGATTGACTTGGGCGGTCCAACCAATCCAACCATCTGATTCACCGATTTTAGGCTTAAACTGACCGAGTCAATCCGACATTTGTAACACCTCAATTTACTAACACGGAAAATTTTCAATTCTTTTCTAACGTATAATGTTCTTAACAGCGATAGATAATCCGCAAAATCCACCTAGATATTGTATACAAAATGGTAGGAGGATAAAGGGACATTTCCCCCAATACCAATTCGAACGCATTCAATCAATTAAACCAATGTCAAGATATAAAATGGAAATTCCCACATACAGGTCCAATATCATCAAATACAATGTTTAAAATAAAAACGGAAACACAAAATGATCCAAACAAGCTAAGAGACTCCCACACACTGTTCCCTACTCCTTGGCTTTACCTACAACCCGATTATCACGGATTGAGCAAACAAGAAAACATAGAGAAAGTCAGTCATTAAATTCATGCAATATATAACATGGTGGATTTAAATAGAATAATAACATTAGAGAATTACAAAAGAGAAACCCATAATCGTTCCAACACAAACACGACCATAATCCATTTGTTCACTCCACCTCGAATTAACGTCATATTCATCACACTATAAAAACATTACTTAAAACCACTAGTATCCCCAAGGGTACAATCAATTTCATACCACGAAGGCAGGTCAAACTCCATACCACAAAGGCAGGTCAAACTCCATACCACAAAGGCAGGTCAAATTCCATACCACAAAGGCAGGTCAAACTCCATACCACAAAGACAGGTCAAATTCCATACCACAAAGGCAGGTCAAATTCCATACCACAAACGCAGGTCAAATTCCATAGTCAAGCATACCATTCACATAAGATAAGACTAACGTGGTTAAATAGGAAGCTTATGATGTTTCCCATTTAATCGTTTTATCCCATGGAAATCCTCCAACTAGTGAGTGTCATTGGAGTTTCGAATGTCACAATTCTAATACCACAAGGTTTAATGCTGCTCCCTCACCTGAAAATCCGCTAAGGCTTTATGCTAAGTAGCTTTATTATGTTATCCGCTGTCTCCTCCAACCTTAGGGTCTTTCAACCCCAAAACAACAACAATCGCAACACATCATTTCGTATGTCAAAACAACTATAATGTCAAACAATATTCGAAACCCACAAGAAAACAAGCTTACATTATCCATTCTACCCATTCTTTCCACAAAAGGGTTTTTTCCCATATTTCAATGACCCAATGGTTTTGAAAACAACATCAACCACACCATTTTCGAAAATAACCCTATGCATTAGGAATTTCACAAGGTGTTCTAAGAGGAAACTGAACTACAACCTCAAGAAAGGGTTTATGGGGTTTTACCCCCACCCATGGAGAATAGACCTAACCTACCAATCAATATTTTCAACAATAAGGAAACCAAACTAAGTGATTTACCTCTTCTCAAGTCTTTCTTTCAACTCTAAGAGCTCTCAAATTACCTGGCCGCTTCTCCTCTCTTTTGTTTTCGAAAAGGTGACCCAATTCTCACTTGGGACTTCTATTTTAAGTTTTAGAATTTCGTACTCTCGCCCGTGCGAGAAAAGGTTCGCTTGGGCGAGAATCTGCGACGCTTCAAATCACTCAGCACTGATGCTCTCGCTCAGGCGACGTTGTCTCGCCCAGGCGAGATTCATCCGGTCTCAACAAAGCTTTCTCGCTTGAGCGGGAATTCCCTCGCCCATGCGAGATCACCAGAAAAATCCTGGGGGAAAAATTGAGTCTCTCGCTTGGGCGAGACTCTCTCGCTCAAGCGAGAATCACTCGGTTGGACTGGACGGTTCGAACCAATGCATACCCATAATTTGACTTGCACAATTTTCCATCACCTACATCTAAAATCCATTTTGAAATTTTTTGAATTCGTAATGGATTTGTAATTGATTTGTATTGTTTATAATATTTCATAGACCCATTATTTGTTAAAGTTAATACCTTGCAGTTGTATCAAATATATGAGAAATTTATTGTAACATTGATGATATTTAAAAGACTACCTCTTAGAATTACTAGAATAATTTGCGTGAAGTCACCACAAAAAACAAAGACTTTTCCTTAACACAGTACCTTAGAAATGGCAAAACGTTTTTGTGTTGAATAAATGATTGGAACATTTTAAAGTGATTCCTTCACTGTTATTCCTGCTTATTAATCATTTTTATATTAGTTAGAGGGAGTTCAATGTGTTTTTTTAGGTCATGAGTATTTCATTTAGTAGGCTACTTTTTTTTAGTTTAGGGTTATAGATTGTTTCTAACTTGTTTGTGCATTTCTTCCTCATAAGTTCTCTTTATATAGTGAATGGAATGAAGACTTTATTATAAAGATATAGTGGATGATTAACTATTGTTATACTTCCAATATACATTTAAAATGTTACTTCAACTTCCTAAGTTGCACTTCATACTTTTCAATAGTCAAAGAGTAATTCCAAGATCTACTTCAACTTTCTAAGTTGAGTTTCATAGTTTCCAAGAGTCATTCGAATAGTCATTATTGAATGTATACAATGGGTCGTCTATCAAGGTGCATTGGTTATACTTCCACATCAATTAGGAATGATTCTCAACAATTAAATACCAATAGAATAAGTGAAGTTTGGGAAAGTTTTGATTGAGTGATATTGACCTATTTTTTTGATACAAAAAAAAACAAAACATGTAAGGAATTTGGTCTCATTCTCTGAAAATATTTATCTACTTCATGCTTGACACCAGAGTGAGGCATTTGTTCTCAAATGTATTGTAGGATTTTCTTCTCCCTATAATAAAGGGTATCTATCAAACTTTTTTTTAAATAGTAATTGACTAACCCACTTTAATCTGAATGGCATACTTTAAATGACCAACATGATAATATTACACCAAAACTGCACCCAAAAATGCTAATAATATTAATTGATTAAGATCATGTTTGCACAAAATTACATATAGGTATGTACTTCTATATTAAATTTGTAGATACATTAATTGTTATTATTTTAATAGATAAATTAATATAATTTTTTTTGCACTTGTCATAATATAAGGTGTCGTGGAGGATTGTCTCTTAGTTCTAATTTAAACCAAATAAAATTAGTTAGTTTGTTGAGTTACTTTATAAAAAAATTATGATTTGCATAACAATCTTATACAAAATAGTTATGGATAACTATATTTTTCATTTTAAACAATATTTATTATGGATAACTAAACCATTAAATAGTTTCAACTTAAATTTAGCTAAACTATTAAGATATTAGGTGGTAACCATTAAAAAACATATAAATGTAAAATAAATGTTAGTGAATAAATCTGAGTGTATATATAAAAAGTTGCCATTCAACAAAATGTTGTTTTTGGTATATCTTTCCCGAGACAATTTTATTCAAATAGTATAAGATTGTTATGAATAACAAAACTCAGTATCAAATATTTAACTTAAGTAAGAAATTATAATTATTAAAGTTAATTTTAAAGCCTACCATGTACTTCTAAACATTTAATATATGATCAAGTACTAAAATACAATTTCAGAAAAATAATTGCGTTTAAAGCTATTGTGGAATTTGTTGGCTTATAAATAGTAATTAAGGATAGAGTTAATTATACTTACACCCTCTGAGTTTTAGTGAAATTACACAAATCACCCCTCTTTTTTTTGTCCTTACACGAACCACCCCTCCATCCTACACAAATCACCCCTAATTTTATACATATATTACACTGACCACCCCTGATGAGATATAAGTGTAATATTTTAAACAAAAAACGTGTGGCGAGTGTAATTAAGTTAAACAAAATATTATATATTGTGTAGACAATTCCAAATAGTACAAAACTGAGTGTTTTCTTATTATTTATGTTTCATTACACGATATATTAACAATTCTAATGAGATGTTTATATAATCCTTGTACTACTCTGTAATGAACCAAATAACGAAGATGCATTGACTCTTATATTATTTGGATTTGTCTACACAATTATAATATTTTGTTTAACTTAATTACACATTTCACATGTTTTTTGTTTAAAATATTACATTTATATCTCATCAGGGGTAGTTAGTGTAATATATGTACAAAATTATGGGTGGTTTGTATAAGGACAAAAATGGAGGGGTGATTTGTATAATTTCACTAAAACTCAGGGAGTGTCAGTATAATTAACTCTTAAGGATATTAATTGTACAGTAGCTAGATATTGAATTGCAACAGGCTCAACATATTTATGATCGTAACATGTTAATAATGAGTTGTCCCTGGTTAATTGGTTGTCTCTAAATATGAAGCGTTAGGTTTGTATGTATACAAGTTTTTCTCTTGCTAAGAATTTTAAGTGAGTTAAAGATGGTTGACAAGTGTCATACTAATAAATAATTTAAATGTCTTATAAATAAATACACAATTTTCTTAAAATTTACAATGTCTTATTATCCCTACTAATTATAGTAGAGTATGTTTAGAAAACATATTTCATATCTTAGTCATCAATTCTAAAGAAATATAATAGTTTAGATCTATTCACTAATTCAAACCATTTGATTTCTCTAGAATTGATGGTTAAGATATTGGATAAGTTTTCTGAAGTTACTCTTAGACTAAGTAGATCCTCTCCCATTATAATAATTAATATACGAAAGATAAAACAAATTAAACCTTTGCATATGGATGTATACTCCAATTAGTATTAGACTAGATAATTTAGCTAAACTAATTATTTGTTGAAACATTGAATTTATACTTCAGATGAATTTGGTTGAATATTGACAATATGGTCTTGTTTTATCTAAAGTTTGTTGAGAAGTTTATGTTTTAAGACTTACATAAGAGGTTATTGAGAATTTTCAAATGTGAGTTAGATGGAGTTGAAAATTCTCACATCATATATAAATAATAATTTAAAATCTTTATAAATAGATAGACTCATAAACCTAATATCTTAGGTTTTGGATTAAGATTTTATGTTATATAATCTTATAATGGATTTTTTTTGTTCCAATAGATGTCCCTAACTATTCTTTTAACATCTTTTATGTAATGAGAACAAAGTACTAGTTGCTCTTGTACAAAAAAAATATTAGTTCCTCTGTTGAATTTAGTTACAAATTAAGACCATATAGTTAATTCTGAAGCCTTAAAATCAAATCTTGCTTTTATACTTTTATCTTGATGTATGTTTATGAGAAAATTTATTGATCCATTAAATTCCAAAATTTTCTCAAATCAACTGCTTATAAAAAGAACAAAAAATAATATGAATGTGCATCACAATTAAGTGGATTGTGGCCCTAGGATAAAGATTTGCTGTCCCGAACTCTGTACCAAAATCCATCTTGCATCAATCAAAAAATGACATATTAATTAAAAAAATTAAACATTCATAATTTTTTCTATTTTTACTCTATTTTGATTGGTGTGGAACAGATTTTGAAATAGGATTCAGGCCTATCCATTGGCACTTGCCCCAAAAAGTGTAACCACTTGCACATAGATAACATTTTAACATGGTTGTTGTGGATTTGGGACCAAAACATTCCTATATATATTCCATAATACAAACATTATACATTTTTATGAATGAGATAAATTGTACCATTTGTATTCTAAACAATTAGAAAGTGATTTAATTTTTTGAATTTTTAGAATTTTTAGTTTTCACATAATAAAAATAGTTATATATTACTTCTATTCGTGACGACATGATTCTCCTCTAAGTGTTATGTATTAGAGAAACTCTTCTATCACTTTCCATTCCTTTATTGATGCTTAATGAGACAAAATTTCTGAACAGATACAAAGATAGTATTTCAAGTCATTTTCTAATTTTGTATTCTGCTTCCATCAAGATCTATATATAGTTTATTTCTCAAGAGTCTTACCATTTCATTGATAACTCTTTATTCAAGAGTTATGTGATTCAAATAATAAAATGGTATATCGCTTCATATCACATAGAGACATTTCTTACAAGTAATACTTAATTAAAAAAAATCATAAAAACATAAACTAATATTTTTATAATACTTATTGGAATTTGACTGCCTGATCCTTTTTGGAAAATGAGATCTTTGTTAATATAAGCATTCATTTACGAAGACGGTATTTTTATGTTAGTGGAATTTAAGTACACATAACTTCTAAATATGAATTATATGTTAGTGGAATTTATGCATGGAAAGAATTATATATTTGCTATTAAATATGAATGATTATTTGAAAGTTGTAGAATTTCCTTGGAGCATCTTGTGAAATATTTAGATTTGGATAAACTCGTAGGTGTCATCTAGTTAATTGATTTGCATGAAGATGAGTAGGTGGCTTATTAAGATTTTGACAACAAAAGATGTTGTCTTGTACTTTGCTACTAATATGATCTAATCTTAGTGCCAAAAACTAGTATAAAAATGAAATGCAGGTAAGAAGAGAATACATCACTTATTTTAAGAGTAAGTTTTTTAAATTTACTCCATTTAGCTATTAATTCTAAGGAAAATCAATAATTTAGATCTACTCACTAATTCAAACAATTGTATTTCCCTAGAATTGATGGCTATGATGTAGAGTAAGTGGATCCCGTAGTAAGAAAGCAAAAAAGAATATTTTTAAGAGTGATATAGGTGCAATGCAACATTATTCTCACTATAAGAGTGATATAGGTGATATAGGTGATATAGGTGATATAGGTGATATAGGTGCAATGCAACATTATAATTTTTCTCCTTCAATAATAAAAGATTAGTTTTCTACATTTGCCCAACTATCTATTCTCACTATATAATAGATATTTTTAACTCATATAAGATTACATTATTATATGACTAATAGCTAAGTGAAAAAGAATATAACTTAGTGGAATCTAAGTGGAAAAAATTGTATTATAGGGACTCTCATCATAATATATTGTGAGAGTTCTTGGATTGCAAATATTTGTATTTCGAATGAAGAATTCTGGAATATAAATAAGCATTTAAAATATACATTATGAAAGTCTCCAATTGAAGTATAAATATTTGCATTTCAAAAAGGGACTCTAGCACTACGGTGAAATCTACTACAAAATATATTTTGAGAGTCCTAAGATGAAATGCAAATATAACTTCACGTACATTTCTATTAGCCCAAATATATGGTAGAAATATCATAATTCCAAAATGTTTGTATCATGAATAAAAACCAATGGGATAAATTCATACTTTCTAATTAATGTTACTATATATTTAATATAATTATATTAATTACTATCCTGGTTACAAAATAAGTAATTTAATTTCTGACAACTCATAAGACTTTTAAAAATGATAATAGATGCGGGCTTAATGAGTGAATAGTTAAACGACTAGCCTATATGGGATAATGAGAACCCTATAGGTCAATACATGATGAAGAGTTATGATCTCCGAGACATTAAATCACAAATAGTTTTCACATCTTTTCATCATAAAGAAAATGAATGTCCTAAGAAGGAATTGATTTGGTTGAAGAAGATCATCATACAAAAATTCTCTTTAAATACATACAAAAGGAATACATATGAGAAACATACACTCAGTTATGTTTTTGTATCCTTATTTTAAATCATGGATATAACATTCTATGATTGATATTTTAGCAATCATAAGAAAAATTCTAACATTTCCAATTCTAACGCATTAAATAATTCAAAAAATTTATATATGAATTAATTAACTAAGATCTTCTTGTATAGCATACTATGATGTGTCATGTGTCATCTCATTATTCAAGTCATAACAAATTAACATGTAATCATCATAACGTTCAAAAGGATTTGTTGAAATTAAACGAAACCACAATTGTCATCACCTCCACGTCACAAATGGATTCAATATACTCTTCTAGTGTTAAAAACCAAATTTTACACCTGCTTTTATATAAAATAGGTATTATTACAACTTAATATATTTAATTATATTATTTAAATGTAATTTCAATTAATTTACTACATAAATGACTTAATAAAGTTATGTCAAATTATAGGAATGGAAGTACAAAAGGGTAGAGTTGCAATGCAAGGCCCAAGTAAAGGAAATTGTGATGGTGGCATTAAACAATTGGAATGTATGGTGTATTTTTTGTATAAACAATAGGACCTTATAATATTGTCCCTCACAATAATGCTAACACAAAGAGCCTACTTGTTTTGTGAAAATATTGTTTTTATTAATAATTACAAAAAACATATCACATTCTTTAACTTTTTATTATTTAAATATTTTTAAAAGAAACGGTCTATAAACCTTTTGTGATATTCAGGTATATTTCATACACCTAAGCTTCGGATAGCCAATTACACTTAATAGGATTAAGACTTAGTTGTTGTTAATTGAAACTTCGGCAAATTACTAAACCTGAGACTAACTTTTGGTTTACTACATGTTACACATATTCTTATCAATAAATATCCCTTCATTGGAAATTTTGAACAAGTTACATGGCAACATTGGCTAATAGTTCTAATGTTAAAACATTCACAATATAAAAAAACTACCATATTACTATATAAAAAAGCAAGTGATATATACATGGTTAGAGCTTAGAGAAATACATTGTCAAGTTCATAGTAGAAAACACAAATCAAGCTCTTCCCCCACCAAAAAATCCCACTGCCTCTCCCTATGTCACTCTATCTCTTAAATGCAAAGAAAAAATAAAGAAAGGAAATGAAAGAAAAAAAGGTCCAAAACAGCAAGGAAATGGAGAAAAAGCTCTTTAAATATGCCCTCTACTAAGGTTAACAAGTGTATCCTAACAAAGCTTGGAGTCAACAGCATAGGCATCATAGTGCACAGAGGAATTGCCTCAGCTTCTCAACTTAATGCCAATAGTTCCATATTTACAAAGCTTGAATTACCAAGCAAGCCTGAAAAATATAGAGAAATGGAAGCCAGCATTTAAACTAATACTTACCCAAGATGTTGGCCTTTTATCCTCTTTATCAAATGCATATTGCATCTTTTCCCCGATGATGTCATTTGATCCTACTGAACTCTCGTCAAGCTGTCGATGCTAGACCCAATCTCCTGTTATAGATAAAATCACAGAGGACGGCATAAAAGACAATATACAAATAGAAAAGCTGTAAAGAAACTAATAGTTAAAAATAGAACATGCCTTATGACCGGCTTTTCTAAAGTTTCTGAATGAATTATTCCCTTGGAATCAGGAACCATCGCTAGTAATGCATTTCGCTTCACAAACAAAGCCCAAATAAGATGGGTTAGTTGGTCAGTATACAACATAATCCTCAGTAAGCTAATTAAATGTGTGAAGCATTTGACACAATATAACAATATAAGTATGAAGCATTTGACACATGCACTAACACCCCCGATATCTTAAACTAAAATGGTAGAGCAACTGTGAAGACCAAAAGTTGCCTATTCTATAATTCTCTTTTTCTTCATGAAATTATCATGCATCACCGAAAGCTAATGCAATCATTGCACTTTGGCTTTGCAGTACTTGATGGAAAACTTTGCACACCAGTGCAAGTGGCTGTACAATCTTATACTTAGTAATGGTAGTAATAAGAGGAAAATGATAACTGAACAAAATGGATGAGTAATGTACTACTATTAAGACAACGGGAGAAACAAATAAAACCAAAGTAAAAAAAATAAAAGTTTGAAAGGAAATAAAAGCCAAAACCTCTAACTGTTCCTGTAACGGATCTTGTAATACTTCATTTGCAGGGGCCACCATATTTTCCGCATGCATAACTGAGTCTGTTCCACATGTGGTATCCTCAAACCTGCCATTGATCATCCCCTCCACACTCCTGCTGTTATCCTCAACAAAACCTGCTACTGATGCTGATCCAGCATCTTCAGGAGAACCCCCATCACTTATAACAGATGTAATCTCACTAGAATTTGAGGCACACTCAGGTTCAGGAGACTGTGTCCTGTCCAACTCCTCTTGCTTCAGTTGCTTGTTGTTTGACAAATTAACACTCTCTGCATTGGTCAACTTATTACGGTCAGACGACTCAGATACAGTATTAAAAGACGTATCACCAGAACCCGGGCACGGGTTGCTTCTTGCCAAGCTATCAAGAGGACCCACTGCATGTTTTTTCAGTACAACACTCTGCTTCACACCAACCCTGCAATCATGTTTCCTCTTGTAGTTTCTCTCACGATTTTCAACCCCAGAAACCCCATCTTCGTGAAATGATTTAGGAGAAGTTTCCATTTGTGCCGTTGGTCTTGATGGTCGAGATCGCTTATAACCATCAGGAAACACATAGGATGGGATTTGCCTTCTACGAACATGAGAGACATAAATGTCCATCCCCGGTCTCCAGAACATGTACATATTAACAGAGTGCTTAAATTCTTCAACTGTTCCACGTATATCAAATTGGTGACCTTCTTGAACAATCTCCCCTTCCTTCCTCTGCAAGCCCATGAAGAAAGCAGAATGTGCACAATGCCTTGATGTATCCATATACTCATGAGGATAGGGATGGCACTGCAACTTTCCAATAGTGTCACGCTCAATCTGCCAATAGAATCGAAATGCAATCATTAAGTCTAAAGAATCAAGTTGATGACTGTCCCTGCGGACAGTATATTGTAAATAACACTTTAAAAATGGCATCATTTCACCACCAAGAGTAAAAGAACATACCATCAAAGTCAGCTGCCGAAGCCGTGATTCAACCCAGCCTTTCCAAGCACGCAAATCATCAACATCAGCAGCAACTAAGTCAACTTGCAAATAGTTTTTATAGCTTTCGAAGAAAATGTATGGCTCAAACAGTGCACTCCAATGAACTTTATTCAGTTCTACTTCCTGGATTATTCAAGAAAAGCAAAGGCTATCAATTATTAAAAACAAACAAGTTTTAATGTCAAAACTAATTCTACCAAATTCAACAAGAAAAGACAATTACTACCCCACAGATCTTGTTGCCGTATTGGAACTGCTCCATCATAACACGAAGTGTGCTTGTAGAAACGCTATAAGTAGAATTCATACAAGGATAGGCAGGAGTGATGATTGGCATATGATGGGTGCGATCACGAGGATTCCTACGAGGATCCCAAACAGAAAACCCAAGCTCATTCTCCTCTATGGGACATAACATGACTGGATTTGGCCACCGCCACTGTGTATATACCCTAAAGAATCGAGAGACAAGCATGCTAGGATTTGCATTTGGATACAATTGGCAAACTCGAGCTACAAGAAGTGCCAAGTTAACACCACCAAGAAATCCAGTCACCTAAAAATGAACATACATCAAGATAACAGTTATATTTTTGAAAAGGTAGCAACTAGTCATATTTGTTGATTCAAAACAAACAAATGACTTAAACATTATTAATGTGAAGGAAAAAGCAAAACATCACTCACATTGGAATAAATGCCTCGCCTTTTGGCCCAAAACTTCAAGCAACAAAGTGTTGTTCGAAAGTACTATAATTTGAGTAAAAGTTAAATGAGAAAATATTTAAGGGACAACAAATAACAAGCAATGGGAGAATTAGCACAATCAGAAACAAGCAAGAACGAAATAAAATCACCTCAACATTTGGAACAAGCTTTAGAATTTGATCTGCGACCCTACAGCCATTCAGGCTTCGAACAGTAGGCTCATCAACATTGTGTAGAACAGAAATATCAGATATATCCAAGTCCTGTTCAAAAATTTAAAAAAAGGTTCCAAAATATATTACCAGAAAAGCTAAAAGAAACCCTTCATAATACAGGTCACTAGCAGAAAAGTATGATTCCACATTTCATCTAGAAGATTATTCTTATTAAAGAATAAGTGGAAATTGAAAATTGTTTTGCTTACTTCAGGCACAATTAAGCAAGAGATACTTGCATAAAGCAGGTCAACTGATATTCCATCAAACTTAAATTTCATAACTGGTACATGAGCATCTGGAACTGGTTGTAGTTCTGTAACTTCCTCAATGTTAGCTAGAATGTCATGCAATGTGAAGAAAAAGTCCTCCTGATGAAAAATTATGAAAAACTTAGACAAAAATTGATAATGAGTTGACGATTTCAAAAGTTATTTTCACCCTAAACTTACCTCCCGGTTCACATAGGATGGCCCAATACATAAAGTGTCTAAGTCGGCACCAGGACCATGAACCTGCATAATAAAATAATTCAAAAAAAAGAGTTTAATCCTTAAATAAACAGCAGATGCATCTAATAAGTTGCTGGATTTGACTGGAAAAGTAATAGCGATATTAGACATCAAAACCCCACCGAATCCCCCACAAACAAAATTATAAATCAGCAACCATAAGTTAGAGCATGAAGGTGAGAATGCCAGGCAAGGTGACAAGTAAACTCACGCCAAGCCGATAAGAACCGAAAGTCATGATGACAGCATTCGCATCTTCCACCATCTGATCAGTGTATCGTCTAAGGCGGGTAATTTGCTTCACCCATCCTTTTACTACCTGAAAATAAACAAAACAATTTATAAGCAAAACAAAATACACAGTTTGTAAGTTGTAACACATTACTATAAATAAAGTAACAACAATTTAACTAAAATGTTTATACATGTTTAATCAATTAAAACATAGGGTTGCATATATTTACCACTACACCTCATAGTTTGAAATCATCACAAATAACTAAGAAACTATCATTACAATGAAGAATATAAAAAAAAACTTTTTTCTAAAACCTACCTGTCTGAGTCGGTGAAGAACCTCTTCTCTCTTCGCAGCTTCTTCCATGGTCTCATAAATTCCTGAATCAGCAAGAAACTTTGCACAAACAGAGAATAATTTTTCAGCACAAATTAATAATACCCAAAAGAGAAATTCACAATTTTGAAAATAAAATCGAATAAGAAACACCAACCTTTTCTAACTCCATAGTCTTTTGCAAATCAGCACTCATTGGCCCAGCCATTGATATGGGTTTCGTGACACCGAATTGCATCGTCGAAGATCCTAATCCTTCAGTGCTACCCATTGATCCCAACACCAGAATGGATCGAATCCCAGATTAACAAAAAAACGAAATGAATCGAAATTTCAGATCGAAACCGAAACCCTAGAACGCAGTAAACAATGAAGCGTTGCAAATTTGCAATAAAGACAAAAAATTCGAAACCCTAAATCGAAAAAAGAGAAAGAATTGGCGCGAAATCGGATCGAATGAAACGAGACAAAGGACAACGAAACGACGACGTACGATTCCAAGAAAGAAGGGACAACGATGAGTTCAGCACTGAAGAGAGAGAGAGAGAGAGAGAGAACTATGTGATTTTTAATGAGTTATTTTATGTTTATTATTATTATATAATTATATATATATATAACCCTTTTGTGTAGTTTAGTTATTGATGATAATAATTTTTTATTGGTTAAAGATAATATATGATTACTATTTGACTAATCTTGTGTGAAGTAGTTTGATCTTTGAACTTCTGGTGCATATCATCTATTTAATATTAAAAACTATCCAAATCAAATTTTAACCTTTTATTTTATGTCTATAATATTAATTATCAGATATTATTAATTATCTCGGAGATCACTCCTTAAATTGTGTTATTGTTAAAAGAAATAAAGATCTTTAACAAATTTATAAATAAAAAAATTATTTATAACAAAGATAATGCATATTGTAACGTCCATGATAATAATAAATGTATAAGATTTGAATAAAATTATTAAATTAAAGAAGAGAGAGTGAAATAGATCTTGTCAAATGAACCGGTTTTGACCCCAATCATTGAACCAAGCTGGTTTTGATAAGTATAACTTCCTAATATATGTAGATTTGATGAACATTCATAAATTAGAAGAAAAGTTACCAAATAAATGTTGTCATTATTGATTTGTATATTTTTATTACATTTTTCATAGCTATAATAAAATCAACAAAACATATTTACAATTTTGCATGTTAAAAAATGAAATGATAAATTATCGTGTTCAAATATTGTCTTGATCCATTTGGAAAAACTGTAAAACATACATAAACAAACATGGAACATAAAATGTGGAAATATGTTATATGGTTTTTTTGGTATAAAATATAGATTAGTAAAGGCAAATTAGGAAAACATAAATTACATCATCATAGGTAGTTATTTTGTGTTTTCTCTTTATATTAGTAAGTATAGATAAGTAAAATAAGTGACAATTATTCCATATTGTTCAAATTTGAATTATACATTTGGCTATATATAGATATAAGTGGTTTCCAACAACTACTAAAATTAAGACACATTAACATACAAATACTCACTTTTATGTTAAAATTAAATATTTCTATAAATAAAGATGTATAAAAATATATTTATAGTTGTAATTGATAAGATTGCAAGATAAAATTGTATACCTCATCCATAGTTGTAATTGATAAGATTGCAAGATTTTGTATTACTGAGTAAATTTAAAATTTAAAAAAAAATCTAAAAATTTACAAGATTTTTTATCACTAATTAAATATTTTATTTATATATAGTTGATTTTTAATTTAATGATGATTTGGTTTCAAAATTTTGAAATAAAATCAAAATATGTTTACAGATTTTTTATTTTTATTTTTAATTTTTCATATATATTATGATATATACAATTAACTGCACTTTTTGCACTTTTGGTGATTTGTAATTTTCAATCTATATCCTGATTTGTAATTTTTAATCTATGTCGTGATTTGCAATCTCTCTATTTGATTTAAAAATTTTGGTAAATTGATTTTTTTATTATGAGTTGAATTAAAATATTACAACTCTAAGTTGTGGAAATATATACTTAGCCCACAGAATATGACCATTCTTTTTCCTTTTTTTTTTGTTTTCGGATGCTCTTAGGTTTATTCTAAGCATAAGTTCTTCACAAACATAAATCCCATGAACACATTTCTCCTACTTAGTCCTAGGTAAGGATGGCAATCAGTATTGGGTTTGTGGTACATACCTGTAATGCCTATAATAGGTTTGGTCCGGTCCGTAATTTTGGATATACGAGTAATTTGGATAGGAAATTTTAAAATTTAATATTAAATTAGGCAGGTTTAGATGATACGATATTTAAGCAGTTGGGGATTTGGAACTACGAATCATAAATTCCTAAATATATACTAACCAATTTATTAGAGTTAATTATACATGTATAATGATTCATGATATCATATTTTAATACATTTTTCTTCTTTTTCAAGATCTTTTAATTCAAAAGTATAGTTTGATTTTATTAAAAGTAATAATATTGATAATGATGTTACTAAATATGCTAAAGTTCTTATCTATGAAGTTTGTGATAAAGTTGATTATATTGTTAGATCTTGAAATTGAATGTTTATATTTTGCATAAAGCAATTGACCTAAATGATTTTGATGAAGGGTCTTAGATGTTTGATATGTCTTATTGGCTAATCTTATTTCTGAATTATGTTTTTTGAGTAAAATAATTTGGTTTCAATGTGAATTTGTCTTTGATTTATATTTTTTATTAATACTTTCTCATTTTAATTGTATAAAATAATATATAATATTATAGGAAACATTTGCACAATTACATAAAAAGCTCACAATTATTTTTTATTTGAAATTATGAGTATTCACGGTAACAAAATCAACGAGCATTCACAGAGGTGCAAGGATAGGTCCAAATATAAATGAACGGGATATGTATGGATAGTGACTTATCCCCCGTAATCCTAAGAAGGACAATTGGGCCGGAGCGAACCACATGCAATATTTACCTATAGGCATACTCATACATATTTGTAGATACATGTGTGCAGGTAACATGTATCCATATGTAAATAATGAGATTTTAATTTTAATTATATATTTTATGAAAATCAATAAATAAATATATATATATATATATAATCATTAAATGAATATTAACATATGTGTATATGATAAATTTATCATATAAATCAATAATAACTAAACTGCATTTTATAAAAAATAATATTAATAAAATAGATAATATATAATCTTAAATTAATATAAATTATAATATATATATATATATAATACTTAATTAAAAAATAAATTTATGAATATATAGGTACCCATGAGTCACATATTTTTGTCATTTCAACTTCGTTATCCTTACATGTAACTAGGGGTGAGTATGTGTTGGATAACCTTTGAACCTGAACCAACCTAAACCCGATTAAATATAATACATATTTCTTTTAGATAAAGCCTTCTTAATATTTTACTTAGTATTATAAATTTGTAATTTGATATATGAAATTATATATATATATATATATATATGTATATATGATGCCAAACTAAAGAAACAATGATAATTACAACCAAAGAGATGTTATTACTCTATACTCAATTGAATAAGACACATACAAACATGATAAGTGAGTGACCATAGGATGGGGTGAACTCACGATTGTCCCCTACCCGACTTTAAATATTGTTTCGGTCTTATTTTTGAACTCGAACCCAACCCAAGACTCAATGAGACCTGAACCTATTTGAGTCTGATCATGATCGGGCCAAACCGGTTGAGTGGATCATGCTCACCCATAAAGTGTATATGTATAGAGTATAATATCTATATATACTGTCAGTGTAAACTACAAGTGTCAAAACGGGCTACCCACACGAGTTCGGACTAGCCTACAACGGATTCAGACTAATCTGGATGGGGTTAAAAAGCTCATATACAATTTATGCACATCAAATTGTAGCCCAAACTCGCCCTAAGCGGTTATAGGTTGTGGCAGGTCGGCCTGCATAATATTAGAAGTATTTATTTAAATTTTAACATATTTAATCTATTTAAAAAATATATATCATATGATATTAATGTATAACTTTTTAACACATTTGTTATATGCCCAATGCAATGCAACCAAACTTATAGATCTAATGTCTTGTATTTGAGTTAAGACGCGATGTCAAGTCTATGAATTTTAACACAAATCATTTATTAAAACTCTCATTTCTATTGGACTCTCACTTCCTAACACAATATAATTTGTAACTTCATTTTAATATATAAATATTTGGACATTATCAAAAATAATATTATGTTGGTTTATAGTAATGATAGTATAGACTCAAGTTCAGAATGACTCTATATGTCCAAGTATAACCATCATCGTAATATATGATAATTATGTTTTACTTTCTGTTTGAAGATCTTTCGTATGCTATTTATCAACACTTTCATTGTGAAATATTATGTTAAATTTGGTTGTATGAAATTATTTATTGTAAACAATTATCTTGTATTTTAGTTTTGTTGTAAGAGTTATTTTCTTTATTTTGTTTTGTTGTAGAAGCTAATTCTAATTAAATACACAATTAAAAAAGGAAAAGTGATATCAATATGATTTAATATTTTCTCATTTGATTTGATACATTATTTTGTTATTGTGCTTAAAATGATATTATATAAAATAGGAAAAAATATAATAATGTTTAACTTTATAAAATTATTGTTATTTATAACACAATATATATTATTTATTTTTTATCATAAGGTATTTTGTAAAAAAGATTTCACTTACGGCTAATTACCAAGTCAAATGTCTCAAAGGAATAAAAAACACATAAGGAAAAACATGTATCCTGAACCCTCGGGTAAGCTCGACCCGAACCCACTTTTAATATAGTTTGGCTGCTTTGGGCTAAAAAGTGTGGATTCAATGAAAAATATATAATATGATACTCAAGTCGGTCCGATAGTGCCAGCTCATTTTCACACCTCTGGTGTAAGCATTTATAGACAATTAGTAGATCATATAGACATATATTATTCATTCATGTTATTTATATTTAAAACTCAATAATGATTATATATAAATGATATAGAGGATCCACTTACTCCAATAGTAAATTTTTGAAACTTACTTCACATCTTAGCCATAATTCTAGAAAAGTCCAATGGTTTAGATCTACATACTAATTCCAACCATTTTGATTTCTCTAGAATTTATGTCTAAAATGTAGAGTAAGTGGATATCCGCCTTATAATAAAAATCACAAGAATGAGAATAAAAGTACATTTACTTAAAAAGTTTAGAATTGAATAAGAGTAATGATACTTAGTATATCTTGGTCATATTATGAGACTCACTTTATAACATATTATAACATATGTTATTTTCGCATGAATATAAAAATATATCATTTTTCTTAGAATAACATTTTTCACACTATTCAATGAATGAAAATGTGGAATAATTATATATTTCGTATTATATTTTCATACTAATCATTATACTCAATTTATAATATGTCATTTTCATATTTTCATATAAGTATAGAATTAATAGGAAAATATATCATTTTTATTTTTTATTTATGATAGTAATCTTTTCCACACATCGCAATGAAGGAAAATATGGAGATTGCGTATGAATGAGCACAACATAATTATTGTTTTCTTTAATGAAAATGGGGACACGAAATTCAATAACATAAATGTTCTCAAAACCCATGAGTCAAATGAAACATTAATTATTGCTTTTATTAAATTTAATGCTCAAACAGTGACTTCATTCCATGTCCACACGAAACACCTCACTGCGTGGAATCACGTGATCAAAATTATTTGTTTCTTGATTTTGATTTTTGAAGGAAGAAAATAATATATGTATCAATAATATAACTATTTTTATGAGTGTAATATTTATGTACTGTTACTATAAAAAATTATATATACTCAGTAAATTATTCATCATTTATTTTTATTATTATTTTTGAATAATTATTTATGATTGAATATAAATGGTATAATGGACTAATAGTGTATAAACTCTTACTTTTACACATTTTTTTGTTATTGTTATTAATGATGTATCAATTATTTATAGAGTAAATTATACTCATACCCCCTGAGTTTTAATGAAATTACACAAACCACCCCTCTCTTCTTTGACCTATACCAACTACCCCTCCCTCCTACACAAACCACCCATAGATTTATACATATATTACACTGACTACCATTGCATATTATAAAAGTGTAATATTTTAAAGAAAAAACGTGTGATGAATGTAATTAAGTTAAACAAAATATTGTATATTGTGTAACATTTCAAATAGTACAAAAGTGAGTGTTTCTTTATTATTTTTGTGTCATTAAAAAATACATTAATAATTTCAAAGAAATGTTTAAATAACTTTTATACTATCTTATAACGAGCCAAATAATGAAGACGCATTGACTCTTATATTATTTGAATTTCTCTACACAATATACAATATTTTGTTTAATTAATTACACACATCATACGTTTTTTTTGTTTAAAATATTACTTTTATATAATGCAGAGGTAGTCAGTGTAACATATGTACAAAATTAGGGGTGGTTCGTGTAAGGACAAAAAAATGAGAAGTGATTTGTGTAATCTCACTAAAACTCAGGGGTGTGAGTTTAATTTACTCTTATTTATATTACTAACTAAATTGTATATTAGTTAACATATATATAGTGTAATATTAATATATTATTAGGGTAAGATTTATACATATTTAGAATATAATTTATTATTCATTTGTATTATTATTATTTTGAATAATCAATAATGTTTAAATATAAATGATAGATGATGCACTCACAACATATAAAACATGTAAATAAATTTTCCCCCTCATAATATAGTTCAATGACTTGTTATATTACAAACAATATATATTTTGAAAGTGTGAGATTTCTTAATGTTCAAAACTGATAAAAAAAAACTAATTTTGATGTATTTAATTATATATCTAATATAATTGACTTATACTAATGAAGAAGACTAATTGACTATTTTTCTTTTCAATTAACCAAACTGGTATAGTAATTATATACCTTACGTTGCACCAACTTATCACATTCTCTTGAAGTTTGATTATATATTTCATGGATATGTAATTAATTATGAAAATTGAATTTGCTTAAGAAAAAAAGTTACTAATTTGTTTTTATCATCAATGCTATTTAAATTTCAAAACCATCAAATGATTATATGTACATTCTAGTCAAATCTTTAATTGTATAAATAGATATATTATTATTTTAATTAAAGAAAAGACATCATATTAATTCAAAAATAGGTTTAATGTACAAATCCATCCATACAGAAGAAATATGAGTCATTAACTTTACGTAAAATATTGGAGAAATAAAAATGTTATAGAAATACCATTAAATTTGTGAAATAGTTTGTGTATTAATAAGTTTGGTACTGTTGTTGATTGAAAATAATTCCTTGTATGTACTATAAAGAAAGAATAAGTTACTTAATATAAAGAGAGAAAAAATGTATGTATCGAGAATGTATGATTTTTATATATTAATATTGTATCATCTATTATTCATATTTAATGTATGCATTGATAATGTATGATTTTTATATATTGTTATTATATATCTATTATTCATATTTAATCATCATTACTTTTTCAAAAATATAATAAATGATATGATAATTATTTATAAATCTTTGGTCCATAAATATTATATTGATCTTAAAAAAAGTAGCACTTGTAGTCACTATCATTCCGTTATGATATTATGCCATTACATCAATTTCTAGAGAATCTTGTAATATGAAGCGCATTAATTTTATAATATATGTTAGTTGCCATACTCCAATTACATGCTTCTAGGAGCAACTTTGAGGTTCATGAATAAATTAGTATCAAACTTTGGGTTTCAAATTTTGGTCCCATAATACCTTATAATATGCAACCATAGTTGGCAATATAATATGCTACTAACCGAACACGATATTGGTCTAATAATATAAAATCTAATTGGATTCCTAAATAAACTAAACGGTTAATTTTTTAGCCATAGGCGAGGGGATACCATTTGTTATAGCAAAAAAATAATATAATATGACATCATTAAGCACTTTGGAGTTTGAATTTTCTGCTTCCTCTTTTACAGCATTCCAAAAGCAACACAGGAATAAGTAAAGAATAAGCAGTACAAAAACTGTATGCGCCAATGTTTTAAATTGCGATTGCAGTAACAATTGCTATTATTGTAATTGTAGTTATTACAGCCGTCGCGATGCAGATTGTGGCTGTTGAAATGTGAATTATTTTGTAATTAATACAATATTTTTGAATCCAATGCTGCCTGATGCGGTCCAAATACGGTCCGATGCGGTTGCGTTGCGGCGGCATCATTGTGATTTGGAGTCACACCACAATTGCAAGTGTGATGCAATTGCAGTGACCAATATTACAGCTGCATCACGTGATGCGGACCGCAATTTAAATCACTGGTGTAACTACAATCCAAAACTTACATTTCATATCTAAAGTTGTGTTCTTAATATAAAAAAACAAGCCAAATTCTTTACTAAGGTAAATCTTTTGGTACAGATTCATGATTTAAAGGGAAAAAACACACTAAGAAAATGTACATAAGAAGAGTTCTTCTATTCTTGAGTTTATAAGTAGTGGAAAAACAAATTACACGTACTAACATCATAAATACTTCATTTTCCTTATGATGATCAGAGTGAAGAGGTATGCTTATATAATCAACTATCAACTATATCATAAATTTCATGATTCTTGAGGCTGGAAATCATATGGTTTCTGCATTTTAACACTACTTATGCTGTTTCTCGCCGACAACATTTCGTTGAGTGAAAGCCTTTTCTTCGGTTCAGGTCTTTGCCTCGGAGCACTGCGAGATCTTAGTTTCGCATTAAATGACTGAGTATTGGCCATGTAGCTAGGGGAATCGCAGTAAGTTTGAAAGTAAGCGTCTCCACAAACACTCTTGGCCGGTGTAGCAGGGGAACTCGGCCTCATCGAACTTGCAAAACGAGGTGTGTTATGAGCTGTGGTTGACCTACACTCGTCGATATTTAAGTAGCATTCGAAGTCTTGAACATGTCTACACTCAGGGACTGAGATTCTTCTGGGGAGTGGACTAGGAAGTGAATATGGTACTGCATGACAAGGTATATCTTCTCCACATTCCGACATTGTAGAGGTAAAGCGCCTAGATCGGGATCTAGTCTTGTAAGTATCAATTTCAACAATTTTCGGGCTTTCATCAAATCCATTCGTTGATGTTTCATGAGATGTCGGTAGTCTTTTACTGTGGAATTCACTTTTTGTTTCATCGAATCGTTCCTAGTAGGAAAAAAAACAAAATGAATGAAAAAACTAGTACCAATAGAATTTGCTTAATTGTTGAAATGTAATGTTTGATATAGGTATGCAGATAAGAAAACAAGTATTTTACCAAAGATTTTCTTGCATGAACTTCGGGTAAAAATGTACTCTCTTTGCTCACGGAACGACGAGCTCGCTGTGATCGAACCGTAGATTGAGCTCTGATTAGAGCTTGCATACTATGAAGAGTTGCAGCTGCCCTCTTTCGAACTAGATACCCTTTAACAAGAGCCTGAATCTTAACCAATCCTTTGAGTGCTCGAAGAGCTTTTCGTGCCTGAAATCGACGATAATAATGTTCAACTTGAGTTCTCATAGAACACACTACATATTAGTTTTGCATTAGATTGAGAAAGAGTTACATTGATAAATGTTGATGCTGAAATTAGCCTTGAGCAAAAAATGGGTCTAAAATTGTTAAATATTCAAGATGGTAAAAAAACATCAAAAAGCACTAAAATGAAGAATTGAATAAGGTTGCTGCTATTATTTCAAATTCTTGAAATATGATAGCTTTAGCACAAAATACATGTAATTTGTTAATGTCACAAAAATGTTATATGAATGTTCTTGAAAGTTAAAACAACATTTTGTATTGAAAATATAAGCAAGTCAACAATAATTATGTGAAGAAAAAAAAGTGCTTATGCAAGTTTCAAAGACACAGGGACATGAAGAGGAACTGTTTCATTAAGAATCTAAGACAACTTTCCCACCTTTTAAGACCAGACAAAGGAGTAAGAATCAAGCAAAACACTTCACTTTATCCCAACCATAAATATTTGTCCCAGACATAAAGCATCACAAAACCATGCAATTTACCAAATACCATTTGCTATAAAAAGATTAAAAAAAACACAGCATTAACACTGACCAGGATCGTATGTCCCCGAATATTTCTGTCTTCACGTTCCAAACCAATCAAATCCCACCAAATAACATAAAAAAGTTACGTTTTGTTTTTATGAAATTTCTTTTTAAGTATTTAGCAACTTTCAATTGCATTGGGACACAATGAGACATGAAAAGTGAAACATGTGATCTTTCCTTAATTAACCCCAATCAATTTGGTTTGAACATTCCTAAAAGATAACATCACATACCAAATATCCTCTGAAAAAAGTTTGGATCTTTACAGCAGCCCACTTCTCTCTGCTACCACTGAACAATGTGCCTCTCCCATGGCTTGTCAGCCTCACAACTGCCACAGCCGCCTGCGCCGCAGCCACAGCTGCGTCCGCCGCGGCGGCTGTGGCAGCTGCAACAGCAATTGCATGCTTATTCTGCTCATTAGATTCAGCAATATAGGATCTAAGCCAATCACTATTATCACAAGATGAAACTGCAACATCACCATTAGAACTAGCTTCAACCATATCCTTCCCTTGCTTTGCAAAACTCCACCATTTTTTCTCCTTCTTGATAGGAACCAATGACCCTAAATTTGAATCATTAAGATCCTTCTCCTTCTTCATCCACAATAAACCCTTCAACCACCTTGTAGTTTTTCCCATAACAACTTTTCTTACTCACTACTACAACTTTTTAGTCACTATATGAAGTGAGAAAAAAAGTGTATCAAAATGAAAATATGAGTAGTAGTAAACAAATAATGGTGCTTAATGCATTATATATGAAAATGGGGTAATGAAAAACTTTGCTTTTTGAAAGAAAAATGGAGAGACAAAGAGGTAAATGCTGTGAAGAATCTAGCAGAATCTGAACAGGTTTCAAGCAGAGAAGTAATGAGAGTAAGATTTGGAGGAAAAGAATAATAAAACGGTGCAAAAAGCATCAAACATTGGAATTAAATTATAATAAATGGAGATAAAATAAAATAAATTTGGATAAAGTTAGAACTTTTTTTGAAAATTAACTTCTGACAACACCTCGTGAAGAACTGCATTGTAGGACAAAAAGAGAGTCATAGAAATCAAATGAAGAAAAAATAATTACAACATTAACAATTCATATGTGGAAAAGGGAGGTAAAAAATTGGAATACTCCAGAAAATATACGATAAAAATCGCACCTTAAATGATTTGTACATATGTATATGAGGCTGATAAAAATTGTGTACGAAGAATAGATTAAATGAAAGTTAATTTAATTCCTAAGTGAAAAGTGAGATCAAGAAAAACCATAACAAAAAATGATAAGAAAATCTTGTCGGTCAATGAAGATAACTTATGACATAATATGACTTCATTCGATCTATGTAACAGACCACAAAAAGAAGGTTTGGAACCTCAAAACCACAAAATAAACTTTATGAAACACTTGAAAGTTCAAAATCTTACCGGCAGAACTAAGAGACAAAGCATAAAAGTGAAATCTTAAAGAGAAAAGTGGTAATAATAATGATAGGAAAAAGCCAACACAAAACACAGAAACAGAGCTTCTTATCTTATCTTAAATTCAAAAACATAGAAATAGCGCCCAACTCATTTCCCACTCACTTCAATAACAATCTCCACAACCTTAAAAAAAACACTTACAATTATTTCTCTCTCTTAACTTTGTTGAGCAACGTGTAACATATGAAAGAATATAGTTCATACCCTTCATTTAGTAACAACTTGGGTGTCTCTACTTTTCACTTTCACTATCTAAAGTTTCTTCCTTTATCCAAAAAGAAAATTAACGAAAATGAGACTATGGGTTAAAGCAATGTTATTAATATCATACCGGTCATCAAACCGACAGTGTACTGATATAGTGGTAAAGCGGTTCAACCCGTGGTTCACTAATTAAACCGCATACAGATGAAGTTAGATATAATATATTAACATTAATGTTGAAAAATCAATAAAAAAATAATTTTTTTATTTTCATTAAAAAAAGTAATTTTAAATAAAAATCGACCGGTTTGACCGGTACGTTTTAATTGAAAACTGGCCGGTATGACCGGTATAATTGCATGACCGGTATAATTGTTGTATCGTACCGGTATAGGGATCGGTTCACCGGTTCAACCGGTCGGTACGAAAACGATTTTTATAACTATGGGTTAAACTACACAACTTTAAGTCTTTCACCAACAAAAAGTTGATCTATTAATGTAAAATCCCGCTAGATTCCCTTTAAGACCAAAGAGATTAAAAATTTGATTCCAAAGAGCGACATTTGTTCATAATTATAGTCACTCCTATTGAAAGGAATTAGTTCCTTACAGGGTGAAAAATATTATTGGTAATACAAAAATACTACACAATTTTATAAAGGATGATGATCCATTTAATCCAATAGTAAGTTTTTTAAACATATTTCACGGAATTAATGGTTAAGATGTGAAATAAGTTTTTTAAATATTACAACGGTGAATCTCGTCCCTTTTATAAAATGTACAACTTTTATCACATTGATTGTTAGTACACTGCATTTTGTTGTACAGTAACATTTAAAGCTTATACAAAGTACCAACTAACAGGGTTGGTTCCTTTATCTATATCCTCTTTTTTGTCCCATAAGAATAGGCCAAAAAAGGATATGAAACTATGGTTAGTTTCAGAAGAAAAATAAGATCTTTTATGTTTCAGTAACTTTATGATAATAGCAATTACAGAATAAAAGCACTTTCTTGCAGATTCATTATATTTATTCCATTGATTACTACCTTCTATGTGGCACAGTTACTTCTGCAAGCAAACATGAAATGATGAGAGAAAAGGACACTTTTATCCAAATGGGGTGGTGATAAATGAATGGAGCAGTCAATGGAGGATTTTACAGAATCAATGCAATAAATTCTGAGTTTTTTTCTGCTACCAATTTTCAATGTGTTCAATTTGGTCAATTTACATACTCCTAAATCTTAGAAACAGTTTTAATGTACCTTTTATAATATTTATCATTGGTGTAAATCTTAGAAACAGTTTTCCTCACTCTTAAATCTTGTTCTACATAGGAGTTTTATATTTATTTTTCTCTTACCAAAAACTCCTCTAAGAAAGGAGTTTTTCATTCTCCTTATCTCACCTAAATCGCCTCCAACAAGAGAGTTTTCATTCTCATTCTCTCACCTAAAACTCCTCCAACAAAGGAATGCCGATCTCTTTTATGATTTATGGCCCCAAAAATTAAGAGTTAAACCGCCAAGAAGGAGAAAACCACCACATTTGGCACTTCATCACATAGATGATCATTAGAATTTTGGGATTTAATAAATTACAAAAATTAAATATTTTATCTTTTATACTAATATTAGTATTTCAGAAAATAAATGTTTAATGTTTCCTTGTTGGTATTTATGATGTAATTTCACTCATGGATTTTATTTGGTCAAATACAAATTTAACAATTAATTAAAAAATGAATGAAAAATCCCTTTGTTGGAGGAGTTTTAGGTGAGAGAAGGAGGATGAAAACTCTCTTGTCTTGTTGGAGGTGATTTAGGTGAGACAAGGAGAATGAAAAACTCCTTTGTTAGAGGAGTTTTTGGTGAGAGAAAAATAAATCTAAAACTCCTACGTAGATTTCTAAGATTTACACAAAAATGGTAAATTTTATAAAATGTGCACCAAAACTGTAATTTTATAGTCAAAGTGCACCATATATATAAATTTGCCGTTAAATTTGGTCTCAGCTACGCAAAATTAATAGCATGTGAAATATATCATACAATTTACATTACAATGATATTAAAAAAGTCATTATATAATGACAAAATTATCATTGAAAAATTCAAGTGTCAAACTAATGTATTCCTTTTAGTAATTATTATTTCTTCTATGTTATTATGCTAGCCTATGAATTTTGGACGGAAAAATATAAATGTGGTTGTGATACATGTGAAAATGAATATTGATAAAACTTTTTTCTTATATATAGTATATATATTAAATGATATTATTATTATTATATCTTTTTAAATAATATATTGGGTAATGTACAATGGATATGAGTGTATTTTTATCCTTTGTGGGATGTTGTACAAAGTGAGATGTCTTTATCCTAGGTGAGAGATTATTCTTAACCATAATTTTTACCGTATGGTTAAGAATACACATATTACCCGTACATTCATATGAGACATGTTGATTTTGACAAATATTTAAAACCACATAATTATCAATCTTATTAAAGATATATTAGTAAAATTGTGTAATAGTTTGATAAAATAAAATGAAATATATAATCATTGATAAGTTGTGTACAATATTCAAAATCGTTATGAAAAGTAATTGATATTAAAATAGATTGAATTTTTTAACATTTCCAATCATTCCAAACCAAAATATATTGAAAAATGAGTTAGTGATAGTTAGATTGATTAGAAGTTTGAAATTATATTATTAATATGTGAGGTACATAATACAATGTATGAGGGTACTTAATAAGAATATGAACCAATTTTGGAGGCAAAAAAGTGAAGGAGAGTGTGACAAGAACTTTTTTTCTTATATATATATATATAATAGACTATTATAAACTTTCACACATTGTATTTTATTTTTTACATCAATAAATCATTAATCTTTCATACATTCTCGTATTTTTATCTTCTCATTTTATCTACTCAACTAGTTGGTTACCCGTGCGAATGCGGATTCCGTTTTTCACAAATTTATATAAATAGTAAAATAAATAATTATTAATATTATAGTTTAAGAGAAAAGAATTTATTAATATAAAAGTGTAGACAAAATTATTCCGAATTATCTAAAACAAAAAAAATAAGGTAAAATCATTTGGAACATGAGACAGAAGCTGAAGATATAAGATTTTATTAAATAAGTCTTGTCGTCAACTGATTTAAAACATAATATACAATAGTACTTTATAAATTACATTTACTCCAAGATAAAAGCGAAGTAACAAAGATTAGTAAGTAATATATAATATGGTCAAAGTACAATTGTACACAATAATATAAAAATTATAGAATAGATCAATAATATAACATATAAAATGAGCTAAATAAAGGTTCTATGCACTCACAGTTTTTAATTGTTGGGAATCATTGACATCTGAATTTCATTTTTTCCCGTTAAAAAGTGAAGGTTGTTGGAAAGTAGGGCATTCGTCGTTAATAACATAAATAACCATTGACAAAATAACAATGTTACAAATATAAATTACATCATTTATTGGAAGATGATCTAACTCAGAATATTGTGACAACTGGAGGTCACTTCGCTCAAAGAGTCCAAACATAGACCAAAAGTAGAAAAGCTACAACAAAATATTTATGACAATCATATTGACAATTGGAAAAGACAGTAGGTAGATAATAGTAAAAGACACACTATCCATAAAAGTTCAAACATTTTTTGTATGAGAGACAATATAGGAATTACCTTTGCATTTAAAATGAGCTAAATAAAGGTTCTATGCCCTCACAGTTTTTAATTGTTGGAAATCATTGACATCTGAATTTCCTTTTTTCCTGTTAGAAAGTGAAGGCTGTTGGAAAGTAGGGCATTCGTCGTTAATAACATAAATTGAAAAATAACCATCGACAAACTAACAATGTTACAAATATAAATTACATCAGCTATGAGAAGAGGATCTAACTTAGAATATTGTGACAACTGGAGGTCACATTCGCTCAATGAGTCCAAACATAGACGAAAAGTAGAAAAGCTACAACAAAATAATTATGACAATCATATTGACAATTGTAAAAGACAGTAGGTAGATAATAGTAAAAGACACACTATCCATAAAAGTTCAAACATTATTTGTATGAGAGACAATATAGGAATTACCTTTGCATTTAAAATGAGCTAAATAAAGGTTCTATGCACTCACAGTTTTTAATTGTTGGAAATCATTGACATCTGAATTTCCTTTTTTCCCGTTAGAAAGTGAAGGCTGTTGGAAAGTAGGGCATTCGTCGTTAATAACATAAATTGAAAAATAACCATCGACAAACTAACAATGTTACAAATATAAATTACATCAGCTATGGGAAGAGGATCTAACTTAGAATATTGTGACAACTGGTGGCCGCATTCGCTCAATGAGTCCAAACATAGACGAAAAGTAGAAAACCTACAACAAAATATTTATGACAATCATATTGACAATTGGAAAAGACATTGGGTAGATAATATAAATAATTTTTCCCCATCTTATTACATTTCCTTATACTTATTAATATTATCTATTTCTTCACCAATCAATAGCCTTGATCCATACCATGAACGGGAAACAGTTGGAGGAGAGTCACCTATACAATTGTAAAAAAGTTAGAGAATGTATATTACAAAAAGATTATTAAAAATGAAAATAATACAACTACTACAATTTTTCCTTTCTTGATTCTAGAATTTGTTAAGATAATGATCATATGTTCACCATTTCGTAGTTTTTTGTAATAGTTGATAAATTTCATGGCATGTAATTGCCAAAGATTACAGGTAATGATATCACCGCTGATCAAAGTTGGAAAACAAAAAGACAAAGCATGGATAACATCAATTTGAAGTTTCTAATGGATTTGAATTGAACATTTGTGGTTTAGCACATGTATGGGCAGAGAATACCTTGATTTATGGTATGGCTGAACCAAAATAGAATTGGCATTAGGGGTGCTAATTTGAGCAATGCTCTTTAAATTAACAGGACTGCCATAGTATTCCACCTACTACAAAACATAAAAACTCATCCATATACAAAATGAAACTATGGTGTAATATAAATAAAGTCCCTCAAAATGGAATTGAATATGCAGTTCAAAATGATACTTCAATTTTGTCAAGCATAGCTGAGTTTGATTTGTCAGTCCTTATAGAATTGAAATTTGAGCGAATATTTTCAATAGTCTTTTCCATCCTGTTTTTCTAGGGGAGACAAAAAAGTATATAAATAATAAGGAATTAAAAGGCACTTAATTAATGAATATAAAACCCTATACCAGTAAATGATAGAGAAACATACAACATCATTCTCAATAGAGGCTTTTTCGTCTTCAATGGTTGCAGCCTTCACAAACAGATAAACATGCTTCAGTAATGAAAATAGGAATACATACATGCAAATGTGTCATTTTTTTCCAAAAATAAAGAGACATGATAGAAATAGTGAATCAATGCAACAACAACACTAAGGATGAATATATTTAGAAAGATCTATGATTTCTACAAAGAGAACAATATGATTTCTACATAAATCATCGATTAAAAAAATAAAGCTTCATAACTCATTAAAGTTGAAACCTTTACAACAATAAAGGTTGAATAAAAGGGATTCAATAAAGTTCATGGTTTAGTAAAGATGCAACATGGTAAAATGCAAAAATCACATATATGACATAAGAGAAACATGCTTCAGTAATGAAAATAGTTATACATACATGCAAATGTGTCATCTTTTTCCAACAATAAAGAACATCTCAAAGATTAAAAAAAAGTACACAAAAAATGTTATATTGAACTCGAAAATAAAAATAAAAAGCTTCATCCAACGGAAACGAAAAAATGTTACATTGTTAGTAAATGTTGAACATAAAAAACATCATTCGCGTAACTCTGAAAAAAGATAGGTAGTATGAGATGTTAAACATCACGAACATGAAAAAACATAAAAAAAATAGAGATCAAGAACATTCTCGTAACTCAAAAAATCAACATTCCATTAACTTAAAAAAAAATCAACTTAAAGAACATGAAAAACATACATTTCCTTTGAGATGAGTATGAGATGTTAGAAATATTCCAGTAACTTAAAAATGTTATGTTGAACCCATAAAGCATACAAAGAATGTTATCTTGAACTAAAAAATAAAAAATAAAAAGATTCACCATGAACAAAAGATCTTTTTTTTCTTGATAACTATTAAGATAACAAAACATGTTTCAGTAATTAAAAATAGGAAGAAGAGAGTAGAAGAAGGATGAATAGAAAATGATGAATAGAAAATGGTGAATAGAAAATGGTGAATACATATACCTTTGTGATGAATAGAAAATTGTGAATATAATTAAAAAATAAACAAAAATGATGAATACATATACCTTTATGAAGAAGGATGATGAAAATGAAGATTTTAAAAATGAAAAAGAGGAGAGTATTACAAGAAGGAAGAAGAGAGTAGAAAGAAGAAGATGAAGTGAGAGATGAGAGAGAGTGAGAAAGATGAAAGTAATAAATGGTGACAGAAGGTAATAAATGCGGAGAGAAGGTAGGTAATTCAAAAAAGCAAGTTCACCAAAATACCTGACTAATATGAGGTAAAATATAATGAGAGTTATTTTAAGGAATATGTGTTTATTTATTAGTTTATTTAAAGTTATAGTAAATGACAATTATACCCTTAAATAAGCCACGTGTCAAGAATATGGAATTCTAGAATTGTAATTTTGCTAGCCCTTTGCATTTTTATATAGTAATAGATTAGAACAAACAATAACACAAAAAAAACATCTAACAACTCTACAATAATTATTAGATGTACAAAATGTGAAATTTGTAAAAGTTTTGTAAATAACATATTATATTCTTAAATCTTCAATCTCTATTGAGTTTATATATTTTATTTCTTATATTTAAATATTTTTTATTAAATGATATAACATGAAAAATAATACATTCTATATCAATAATCACAATTATCACCAGACACGTTTGACTTAACATTCTAAAAAAATTATTTTTTCTCAATATATAGCTTTGGGCGTGATGGGAAACCTTTTCTTTATTTATTTCTTCCATTTGTGAGAACATTTAAGCATAGCTAAACCAAAAACATTTTTTCTTCCCAATTTCTTTTTTTTTATTTCTTATTCATCAAAACATCATGGGAGACAAAAAGATGAAGAATTTTCTTCCAAAGAAGATATTTGACTTGAAAACAAAAAACCATTATGGTTCCAACAATATTAAATGCCAGATATCATTGAGGATGATGAAAATCACCTTATCTTATATGGTAGATAAATCAATTATAGGGTAAATATTAATGCAGTATATTCATCCAAATTAGGGGATCAATCAACTAGAATTTAGAACGTATAAAAGAGATATAACCAACCATGTTGAGAGACTTAAACAATAAGGTATCCTAGTAAATATGTTTCCTCCCAGTGATTATAAATCATGACCTCGTGTGCACATTTCGATCGAACTATGTAGTCTTAGCTTCCTCTTAAGGATACATAGGACCGTAGTCTTTACCTCGCTAGGCTAAACTAATGTTTATTGTAGGTCCTAATCTAATCATACGAGAACATAGGTGCCACCACCGTGAGATGTGGATCAGATGTCTCCATTCATGTCTCATTTGGTATACCAGCCAATCAGAAAATTTCATTCAAGTAAAAATATAAATAACAAAGTCAAAAATTAATATTTTAATATTATTTTATAAAGTTTGATTGGTTAGGAACATGATGACATGAAAATCTTGGGACAGAGGATCCTGGTCCGCCACCGTGAGAATAAGGATCACCTATCTCCTTTCCTGTCCCAAATTTTTTTACCGGTCTAATAAAAAGTGACAATTCATCAAAAAGAAAAATTCTAAAATTACAAAATACTATTTTTATATTATTTGGAGAAAACTGATCCCTACTCCTACCGTGGGGCCTAACATAATATCAACCCCATAACCCACCATGATGAGTAATAATCCAAGTTGTGACAAGGTATAACAAAACGAAGATGTTTAAAGATAGAGAATAATGCTTATAGTCCTTCAGAGTTAACTTTCACTCTTTTAAATGCACCTAAGAGTATAAAGGTCCAAGGTCTTGAAAATGTACTCTTAAAGGAACCATATCAGAATAAGTTATGCACCTAACATGATAGTTTTTGCCAGGTGAGACACATTTTAGGCCTAAATGGGAGGTATGTTAACTCGTTAATGGGATTAGGGGTGAGCGGACCCGACCATACCCGCTCACCCGATATGGCCCGATCATGACTGAGCTTGAAAATGGTCGAGTCTCATCGGGTCTATGGCCGGGTTCGAGTTCAAAAATTAGACCCAGTCAATATTTAGGATCAGGTAGAGACCAAACATGACCCGTCCCATGGTCACCCACTCATGTATGTGTATCTGTTCAAATATCAGAGTAAATATACTTTTTTGGTTGAAAATATCATTGTTCTCTAATTTTTCATCTTATATACATGTTTAATAATATATACACATATATTATTTTATATGTCAAATTACATATTCATAATAATCGGGTCTAGGGTCAAGTCTGGGTTTAAAGGCTGACCCTGTGAATATTTATGGTCGGGTTAACTCCGGGTTTAGGGTCAGTTCCGGGGGTTCAGAAAAATGGTGCGAACAATATTTATGATAAGGACAAACTTTAACCCGTCCCAACTCGGCCCACGCTCACCCTTAAATGGGATAGCCTCCGGGCTAACAAGTGAGCTAAAGAAACAAAGAAATGAACCCTTACCCTCGATTAATTGACGCCAATTTCAATGACATCGATGAAGACTTTCATGGCCAATGTCGAAGTCCACAAGATTTTGTGGATCAAGGTTACTATCCTGATGTCCTGTTCTATTGAACCTCCCAATGACTTGGCTTAGAGAATAAAGATCTCCCACCCCATGAATAAGAATTGGATGGATTTAATAGCAAAGTCATTTATCCTAAATGATATATCATACCATCGGTCACATTCGGCAGAGAACAAAAGAAGTAAACAATTTTGACCCATTTCTTGGTGGTGGATTGCCTTATGTGTACAATATTACACTTGAAAGGTTGTGATTGAAGACATTAGAAGCAATGCCTGACCTGTTAGTCTATTTAAAAAAAAATTCAAAGCCTATGTCTGACCTGTTTAAAAGTCTGAACTAGCCTGTTAGCCTGTTTAAAGGCCGACTAAGGTAAAAATTATTATAATTATAGCAATTAGTGTGATTTTTTTTACATTGTTATCACAATTATTTTCATCACCTTCCAATGTTACGTAATGTATTCGAAGGATTTGTAGTGCCTTTGAAGTTAGAATATACAAAACAATGTATTTTAATATAATAGTAAAATATGATATTGTTCTAATATTTAATATGAGTTGGATTATGTACTTAAGCATAAGTCTCAACAATTAAATGTCCAATTATTAAATAGCTTAATCTCTAAGTCTAAGTCTCAGCAATGTATTTTAAATATCCAATTATTAAATATCGAAAGATTTGTAGTGCCTTTGAAGTTAGAATATACAAAACAATGTATTTTAATATAATAGTAAAATATGATATTGTTCTAATATTTAATATGAGTTGGATTATGTACTTAAGCATAAGTCTCAACAATTAAATGTCCAATTATTAAATAGCTTAATCTCTAAGTCTAAGTCTCAGCAATGTATTTTAAATATCCAATTATTAAATATCGAAAGATTTGTAGTGCCTTTGAAGTTAGAATATACAAAACAATGTATTTTAATATCATAGTAAAATATGATATTGTTCTAATATTTAACATGAGTTGGATTATGTACTTAAGCATAAGTCTCAACAATTAAATATCCAATTATTAAATAGCTTAATCTCTAAGTCTAAGTCTAAGTCTCAACAATGTATTTTAAATATCCAATTATTAAATATCGAAGGATTTGTAGTTCCTTTAAAGTTAGAATATACAAAACAATGTATTTTAATATCATAGTAAAATATGATATTGTTCTAATATTTAACATGAGTTGGATTATGTACTTAAACCTAAGTCTCAACAATTAAATATCCAATTATTAAATAGCTTAATCTCTAAGTCCTACTGGATTATTTACATACTTTTTTTATTTAATTTTTTTGTACATGTTATAAAAATAATTTATAAATATATAATAACATTACATAGGCCGAACTGTTAGATCTTATAGTCTTTTTAAAAGGCCTGAGTCTGACCTATTTCGGTTAAATAGGCTTTCGGAGAAGCCTAAGTCTGACCTGTTTACTAAAAAGGTCTGGCCTGACCTATTATAGGTCAGGTAATAGGCCACTGATAGGCGGTATGACCTGTTTCCACCCTTAATGTAAACCACACAATTAGCCAACGTATATTGATAGAAAGACTTGCATGAAAACGTACTTATGTAAAGACAACTAATAAAATCCCGACAACACATTAAAATTCAGTCCTAAATTATAGCACAAAAAACATAAATGCATTTGTTTATAAATATGACGTGTTGGATTCGTCTACACCCAAATTTGGAGTCCATAAACCACCTACAATAAGCCAAACCCCGGAGAAATTATTCATATAAAATAAGATCTTTTTCTTATAAGCTTTTAAGTTTAGTTTCTTTTCAATAAGTCCATGACTCAACTCCAACATACATATGACTTTGAATAAACTCACCACTTTTGTCCTAGTAGTTATTAAATGCTTTTATGTAGGTTGAAACAAGCACCATAGAGCGTATGGCATCATTGTTCAATTACATTCAAATTCAGATTATTTTAGTACCATCTATTAAATCAAATTAAGCAATGTCAATATAACTTATTTACACGAACTATAATCATGAGACCACCTGTCAATAGTGTAATATCTATATACGATTAATATAAATATTTATATACAGTAAATAAAATGAACACCAATAAAAGCTAAGAAGTCATGAGACAATGTCTACAACAAGTATATGCATAATAATAAAAGCACGAGTATATGTATATTATGCAAGATCAACAAAATTCATTAATCACAATTAAAAAAACTTGAAAACAAAATAGCAAAACACTCACAATTCAAAATTCAATTTTCATCAATCACTTCAAAATGCTCACTCTTATACCACATTGGTCTAATTATATAAAGTTCCACTATATCCCTAGGATGACCAAAATATCAATGATTCAATTCCTGGGACTTATTAGGAGGGACAATCACACATCACGATATGGATTAATTCCGTACTCATAGGATGGGAGAATACCTTTAATAGTACCCAAAAAATACGAATAGTAAACCATGAAAACATACAAAATCATATATTTCATTGCCTTTAATCATTCATGGAGAATTTGACATTCAATGACTCAGTTCCCAAAACCAGAAAATTAATCAAATTTCCACACCAACAAGATAATAAAAGAAAGATATGCAAGTGTAAGTCATGGAATTCAAGTATTTATTTGGACACAATAAGTTCAATGTGTCTTTTTACATTTATATGAATGCACCAAATCAGAGCAAATTAATTCATTACTATGAAAAAAAATGATGTGAATCATGTGTGATCATACCACACCTAATACACACTACTAGGCAAATCAATAGACAAAAACATGGAAGCTGAATAATGGTTTCTCATACAAGCACAAAAATTTCTCCTCCACTTATTTTTCAACAATGCTGATATGATATATGATGTAATGGTCTTCAACATGGAATTCAACAGTTTCATTTTGCATGGAACTTGCTGTTAACAGATTCGTAACTCGGGACGTTAAGGACTGCGATTAAACAAAGAAATCGTGTTTAGCTAAGAATTATGAGTGATGATTATGATGAGGAGGAAAGAAATATTCGAAGGGGAAAACTTGTAAATTTACCATCCCCATATGATGCCATTGTCAAAGGTGAGGAAATAATCTTCTGAGAAATTTTAGTGATATCGTTCAAAGTTATTTCATCTACAGCCTTCAGGAACAGCTCCACTGGCTTCCTGAAATTGGATAGAAACATAGTTATCAATAGTGGATTGATATTGCAGCACACATCGCCGATCACAAAAAAAAAACTACAATCGGATAAGGGATAGATAACATGGCCACCATGGACCTAGCAACCCTTTAAGGTCTGTTTGCGAGTTGAGTTTTGGAGGGGATTAGGGAAAAGAAGAAAAAGTGAAGGCTTCAGAGCAATCTCATGAATGAATTTCATTTATGGTTCTGAAGTCATCCATTTCCCTTACTTTTTCTCCAAAACTCAACTCGCAAACGAATCCTTAAGGATTTCAAGTTTGTCACCGGCAACATGACCGATACTATTAGAGTACCCACCAAAATATGAAGCAACAAATGTCAATGGATTGGAACTTTACCTTTCTCCATAAGTCAAAATTTGCCTTCCTATATCTTCTGATGCAATCATCTGAAAAGAACAAGAATTTTAATCAGACAAGAACATTATAAGATCTACCCAACTCATTTCCCTAATAAAAATCAGATGAGAAAAGAAATCCAAGAGCAGATAGAAGCATTCAATTGCAAAATCGGGAATTCTTAAACGGGGAGAGGAGGATTGCATGCAAGACTAATAGAGTTTAAAACATTTGAGAGGAGCCAAGGCCGTCTTCCAAGTAGAAACAAGGTGTTGCCCTTAGAAGGAGTGAACAAGGGAGTCTAGAAAGAGAATCATTGGCAAATTCCACAGTATTCTAAACATCACGGTTTACGAAATTGCTAAATAGAGAAAGTGAGAGCATACTCTAGATTCCAGATTCATTAGAACTGCCGACTTCGTGGATTTTTTGGCACGGTCAAGTTGTACCTGTGAAACTGTCATTGCAAGAAGCACAAATTTTACTTGGCGGAAAATAGAGATTCTCACAAATATACTGCAGAAACAAAAAAGATGTGCATATAAAACCTTGTCCAGGTGATGCAATTGCTATTAGTTCTTTGGCTGCTATATCCACAGCTTTTGACACAAAATCAGAGCTCTACACCACGAATTAGAAAATGTGTTAAGCTCACACAAACATATTAAGGAGCAACAATTCAAAGTGACGTAATTTTTGAATCAAAACAACTTTAGTATAGGGGAAAATAAAGCCAAAAGAAGTCAAGAAATTCCCCATAAACAGAAAGAACAAACAAATACTGCATAGAGGGTAAGAAAAAAAAGTAGCAAAGTTTCCCGATTCCAACCTAAGTGCAGAAACGTAACTCCATTTTCCAATCCCATTGTAATATCATAATAGCTTAATCCAACGGTTAAAGGAAAAGGAAGTAAAAGAAAGGATAGCTAGTTCGTATCCCGAATATGTAGAGAGTTTAACTTACAGTGCTTGCATAAATGCCAAACAGTCCTGTATTGTTGAAGATACTGTTGAATGCTGAAAAAGATTGGATTTGTTGATATTCATTCAACACGCGGAGATCTGATTTCACATTTACATGAAAAACAAGTTAATATGGCAAGTTAATCTAAAAATAGAGAAAAATGAAGTAGACTTCATAAAATTAAGTAAAAATAAGCCTCTTCCCAAATGGGAAGCTTAATATAACATAACGGCAAAGATATATGTAAAACTTACATAACCGTGAGTGCATCCCTTTTCCAGGGCCTCCGGCTGAGAATGATCCACCTCCTCCCATAAGCATCTGCATGACTCCGAATTATTACTTCCATTGAATTATTTCATTCTTATTTTTCTTAATAAGGCAGAAAAAAGATGCAAACTATAAAGCCATCACATTTCTTGAAATCAGAGAGACTCAGACAAAATGGAGTACCTGAAGAACAGTCAAAACTATAGCATCTTTCTCTCTTTGCCATCCACCCGGCACTTCAAAAGCAATAGCAACATGCGCACCCTGCCATTAAAACATACCTTAGCAGGTAAGTAACAATATATGGATTTTTGAAGAACGTAAATTAAAAGAATGACAGAAAAATAATTTTAAATAGTATTATATAAAATTTATACGCACCCCTGATTCACCGTGACGTCGAAAATCACCCCCAACATAGTTAGATTTTGGTTCTTCAGGACGGGGAACATTTGGCAGATCAGAGAGAAGTGGCTCGGCAACAGATAGAAGTTCTTCATGGTCAACCCCAGATGCCGCAAGTACCATTCTAGGTGCAGTGTAATGCTCCTGATTTTTCACAACCATCAATAATCAGATTAACATATTGCAAGAATAAATGCAGAAATACCAAGGCTAAGTTTCGCATAAATTAATACCAGTTCTATTCATGCAGTATCAGAAGGGATAACAGATCTTACAGCAACAAATTCCTCTAAACTGGGGCCGTCCAGTCGGTTCAGTGCTGCTTCCGGCGCCAAAAGAGGATAAGCCAATGAACCTGAATAACCAGCTGAGTGAATTGCTTCCAAAAGCAAGCCCTGGGGATTATTTGAGAGTTCTCCAAGCTCAGCTTTCACCTTTCGAAGCTGCACCAATAAACGGTTCAACAAGTTCATGAGGATTGCCATATTTGACAACAAATCAACTGGTCTAGGTATCAGCAGAAAATAAAATTGAACTTGAGAACAAGTATCAGCAGAAAATAATATTATATTACTTAATAGCGGGTTACTAAATCACTGTACGATATATATAGTAAAGGAATATCCTATTTAAAAGGACACTCTTGGTATGTCATTTGATGCAGAAAATGATGATTGAGATTTGCTAATTTACAAAATAAACAACCAATCCTTAGAATATATACCTCTTCGTTGACCTCCCAATCCAAGAAGGCCGGGTTCCTTACGCAGTCAACGAGCAATTCAACCATTTGAGGAACATATGTCTTTAAAGCATCAAATGTATATCCCATTTGCTCTCGCGAGGCTGAGGCTCCAATGTTACCACCAATTGCTTCAACTTCCCTTACGATACGAAAGTGACTACGATTTGTTGTGCTCTTGAAAGCCATTCGCTCTAGCAAGTGTGAAGCACCGCTTGACAATGGCGTCTCATAGATGGAACCAGAGTCAAGATATAACCCAATTGAGGCTGCAGGGTTCTAATTACCAATCAAAATGAAAATAAATTAATAATCAATAACATAGCTAAACACCTCAAAAGAATTAATATGAATTATGGTCACATTTGTCAGTCAAAATATCAGCGCAGAGAAAACTAGGAACATGCACATACTGGCGAGGTCTCTGATGCTATTTTGAGACCATTGGAGAGAGTGGTGATTTTGGTCTTGCTTGGTTCAACATGATCTGGTAGTGGATCGGGGAGGGAAACACCTCCGAGTGGTGTGTCCAAATGAGGAAGAGAACTAGAACGCTCGCCGGTAAGCCAGCTAAACAAACCACCTGAAGAAGCCTTTGAAGCTACCGCGGCAGAAGTTGCAAACCTAGTGGTTCCCAAGTTGCCTCCATGACCCTAATCATATTATTTCATCACACAAACATCAAGATTCATCAAAAATGAATATAAGCACTCAACTCACACCTTTTTTTAGAAAAAAACATTGTCTCAATACATATGATACAAAAATCAAGATTGACACAAAAACATTGTCTCACAGATGAATATTTCATTCCACCAATCACACTATCTTTTAGGAAAAGTAATTGTATCATGAAAAACAATCTAGGAATTATTACAAACATTTAAGTTTATGTGGGATGTAATTTCAAAATTATGAATCATAAATGAAACAAAACATTAACCCCATCAGTATTTTTTCCACATAAAACCAATAAACAAATTAAAAAAACATCTTTTACAATAAAAAATGAATTTTTTTAATCTGGGTGTGTTCAAAAAATTGAAATATAAAATATTGACCCCATCATTATATTCCCCCATAAAACCAATAATTGAAACATCTTTTAAGGATCAAAAAATCATTTCTTTTTTCATCTGGGTAGGTTCAAAAAAATTGGGAAAAATATATGTTAACCCCATCAGTAAATTTCTTTATAAAACCAATGAAAAATTACCGATCAAAATTGATTTTTTTTATCTTGGTAGATTAAAAAAAATGAATTTTTTTATTCCTCATCTTAAAATCTTAAATTCTTGAGCTTATAACAAAAAAGAAAAGAGATGGGTTTGTAGTGAGAATGACCTTGAGATGATTTAAAATTCTGCGTGATGAAGAAGCTGATCTGTACATTATGAAGAGAATGAATGAAACCCTAAATCAAAAGAAAGTAATTGTTTTCTTTCTTCTGCGAATGAAGGAAATGAAGTCACACTTGTGAAATGAACATAGCACGTGAATTTTGAAATAGTCTCAATTGGGCTTGGTAGAGAGAGAATCGTTTGGGCCTATGATGCTCTAAATTCTAAAACTCATCACTTTCAATCTTTTCTTCTTCTCAAATTATCCAAATGCAAATATATTTGAGAATCCAATACTAAATATATATAGGTATATGGTATCATTTTTTTAAGAATGTGTAGTATTGGAGAGAAATTCATTTCTTCTTACACACTCAAATTTCTAGGACTGAAAACGAGTCGAAATAGAGTTCAACTCGATTCAGGTAAATAAGAATTTGTTCCGCTTAAAACTCAACTTGAGTTGATAGGAGTTATTTTTTAGCTCGAGTTTGGTACGATTAAAATTCACGAAATGTTTAGCTCAACTTGAATTTTTTCATTTGGATAACTCGAATAATTCATTTAAAAAAATATTACACAAGTATGTGTGTATATATATATATAACCTTGTTTATATATGCAATAATTGCTATTATGAGCACACCCAATTTTATGAAAAAAAATTTGGTTAAAAATGTCTTTCTTTGATTAACTCAACTTAAGTGTCACTATTTTAATAAATAACTTAAAATTAGGTTATCCACTCACCCTAACCCCTAAATACATCTGATTCACGAATATCTCTACCTTCAGAAAAACACAAACCTCTTACATCTCCGCAGTATGAATTAAGATTCTAAATTTGATTACAATTGTATAGGCTATGAAGTATTTATATTGAATATTCAAATTTGATCCACTCATTCAATTGACATTTCAAAATGAAAAGGCCTTATGCTAAAGACTTGTTATCACGTTGTTAAGTAAATTTGACACTTTAATATGTGTGTGATATTTTTATTATTACTAATGCTAGCAAAATGAAAAATAAGTAGCAAACTTAATATCAATTGAATGAGTGGATCATTTTGAATATTCAATATAAATATTTTGTAGCCTATACAAATGTAATGAAATTTAGAATTTCACTTCATAAACTATACAAACGTAATCAATTTAGAATCTTAATTCATAGCTTGTACAAATTTTTTGAAGACAGTGACCAAAAACATGTCATCTTGTTCTAGCTAAGATCGTGAAATCTTGGAAATACTTTTATCTTCTAGAAATAAAACCAATTCCATTTCAAAATATTTCTCACGTGCTTTCATGAACGGGGACAACACACAACTTCATGGGCGACACACTATCTTTGTGGAGGACTTGCACGACTTCACTACACTATGTGTAGAAGTGGATGGTGGTGCTACCACATACCATGGAAGGAATAGTAGAAGAATTTAGAGGTTTGGGACTCGGCGACTGTGCTAGGAGGAAATCGGCGTGAAATAAATTGGGCATGGGAGGAGTAGAGGGATTTGTGTTTTTCTGGAGGTATAAATATTCAATAATAAGATGGATTTAAAGGGTTAGGGTTGGATGATAACTTAATTCTAAATTACTTTCTAAAATAGGGTTGCCTATAGGGTGAACAACACACACAAAGTTATGTTTTTTACACATTCTCCACCAACATGATAATATATATAAGGCTATCCTATTCAAAGTCATGCCTATCATTTTTATCCCCTAAGATCAATCCCTAAACATGTATTATGCATGGGGTATTTATTGGAATATCAAATTACTAGGACCAATTTTACAACAACATGAAGAAGATGTAAAGAATTGGAATTTTTCAACTTCAATACATGGGTACAAAAGTTGTGTACTTTTTTTACACTAACATGATAGTATACACCATTCTATAGCATGTGTAGAAGTTGTAAAGCTACAACTTTTTGTCAAAAATAAAAAGTCTTTATAAAATGAATATGCATTCGTGAAACAAAGATACCTTGTGCCAAACTATCTCCAAATTTTGTCCCACACTAATGAAAACATATGATGTCAATTAAAAAATTTAAGAGTTTGTTTGCTTTTAAGAAATGTTTTTTATTTCTATTTCATGTTTTCATTTTCAAAAAACAATTTCCATTTTCATGTTTTCATTTTCTCAAAACATGTTTGTTATTACCATTTTTATTTTCAAAACTCTTCACTATAAATTTCACAAACGAGAGAATAATTACTATTGCAAATTATTCAATTATACATTTTAATCACTAAAATAATCAAGCCACTAATTTTATAAGATGTCTTCATATTTTACACTTGAATTTTATTTTCCAATAAATTTAATATTAACAATATATTGAACATATTTAATTGTTGAACTTAATCATTTGCTATCATAAACATGTATGAAAGGTCAAAACGAGCATCATGCACTTACATGTGCTCTCCAAAAAGTAAAAATAAATTAGTAACATACAAATGCTCTTTTATGACATATGTCACTTTCTCGTAGGTATGAGAATTTAATAGAAAATATATCATTTTCCTCTTAAAAATAACATTAAGAGGGCAAAGAAAAGTTGTAATGTTTAGAGAGAAATAAATAAATTTTATTATGAAGGTCTGTGGTAGTCCGAACTAGTGAGACGCCATTTATTGATTTGAATAGTTTAAGAAATTATTAAATGATATAAAATTTGATATTAATTGATTAAAATAACTGAATTTAATACACATTGAAAGCTAAATTAAAAAGAAATGAATAAATATACGTGAAAAATGTAAGTAATAAATAGAGGTATAATTGGAAAATAAAATATAAATGTGTATTGAGTTTCTAAAATATTAAAATATTTGAAATAACATGAAAAAAATTTAAACTATGAAAATTGAAATAACAAGTGTTAAAAATTAAAAAATACCACCACTTCATTATTGAAAATAATAGAAATAATATTTTTTAATCTTCAGAATTTCCGAAAATGGAACTCATATTTTTTGAATTATGAATTGAAAACGACAAGACAAACATGTTTTCACCATCATTTTCTAATTTCATTGAAAATGAAAATAGTCAAAACAAATACACTCTAAATATTCATTATTTTCTTGTTTTTGCTTCAAAGGCATTGGCGAGAACTTTCGTGCATATATTCCAAAGTTTTTGACAAAATGGCTACGTCAGAAAACGTCTTTAAAATTAGTTCTTCAACAGTGCATTATAGAATAATGCTGTTAAATTCGAGGCAAAGGAAAATAAACAGCGAATATTTAAGAAATCACTGTTAATATTGATAGGCGAATATAATATCAATAGCGCAACCGCAAATGTGTGCTCTTTAACAACGCTCATTTTTGTTGCGTTGTTAATAGAAATATATTTAACAGTGCCTTTTTTTGCTTACGCTGTTGATGATATATCTTTTACAGCGTATTCTTCAATATTCGCTGTTGATTTATTATCTTATATGTAAAAAAATGTTTTTATTTTATTTCAGGGTGCATATTTCTAATGTAGTGACAAAATTTGGATATAATGAAATTTTCTACCTCAAATGCATATATAATATACCCAATTCTAATTACTAATTTAGATGCATAACTTTTGAACATGAGAATTGAACATATTATATATGCATTTGAGTTAGAAAAATTCATTATATCCAAATTTTATCACTACATTAGAAAGGTGCATTCTGAGATTAAAAAAACATTTTTTACTATTTCTTTTTTATTTTACAAGTTTTATATTGAATGTGTTTTGATAATTTTATAGTAGCTGAAAAGTCACATTTAACAACGTATTTTTAGATAGCGCTGTTAAAAGTCATACATCTTTGTTTTAGTAGGCGCAAATCTTTGCAGATTTAAAAACAAAACCTCACAGACAATAACACACATATCATTCAGATATCGTACTCTTCTTCTCTTAGTTTCTCTCTTCAAGCAAGTTATTAGCCCACATTTTCTCTTTTCAAGCATAGGGGAATCATTCTCTTTGATTCATTTTTTCTCTTTGCATTTACATATACTTTAAGTGCTTATTTTGTATTGCAAGAAATGTCAAGGTTGAATCTACGTGAAGTTGTTGTTGATTTACCAAACTTACAATCCCGATATGTATTTCTTGTATTGGATTATTATTTTTTCATTCATATTTTCTATGTAATTTTTTATTTCATTCTTATTATATTGAATTTGACTGTATCTTTATGTCCTCTTATTTCTTCGGTTAAGGGAGAGAAGAAAAACATGGATTTGTCCACATTCGTCTTTTCATTACTGCATATGTTAACAGAGACATGTTCACGCAATAGTTTGATTTTATTCTTATTATATTGAAGTTTCTTATGTGTTTGATGAAATGTCTAAAAGAAATTTTGCCTTATTTAATATGAGTGTGATTAAATGAGTGTCGTTAAAGGTGACATTTCAACAACACTCAAATGAGCGCTGTTAAAAGTCATATACATATATAACAACGCATGTTGGAGGTGGCGCTGTTGTATATATGACATACAACAGCGCTCGCATAAGCGCGGTTAAAACATACCATATACTACTGCACTCATATAGATAGTGCCCATAAGCACTATTTTATACCCGAAATTAACGCTGTTGATTTAGATATCTGGCGAAGTAGGAAAACATATACCTAATAGTTTTTTTTTAATATTTTAAGGTTAGTTTCATAGAAAGTTGATCTCTTTTTATGAAAGGGACAAGCAGATACTAAAAATGAATGTTACCAACAACATTAAAATGCTATAGTTTTGTTCAGCCTATAGTGATCCTATAAATGTTAAGTACTAATTTTATTCCTACAATATTCTAGATCAATTTTTGCTTACTTTTTCATGTTAATCTGTACTGAGTTTTGGGTATTTATCTTTCCAACTCATTTTCTCTTTGCCTTTTAATTGGTTTTTGTTTATTTTCATACTTACTTTGCATGGTTTTTTCTTGGTACCCTGTAATCTATGACCAACGTTGTAAAATGGGATCAATAACCAAGGTTGCGGTCAAATATTGGGGTTTTAATAGTTTCCTTAAGTATATTGTGACCGTATTGTATAAATTTTTGTGATTATTTGTAATTTATAATTGTGGTAAACGCAACATAAATCACAATTCTTAATCTATGCTAAGTTTTAGACTCATTTTCTCCGTGCAACATAAAAAATTGCTATGATGCTTTTGCTTTTAAAAAAATGTGATTAAATTTCCTTAACTCTTATGCCTCTAGCTCCAGATGATTGTTTTAAATTGTAGACCACATTATCAGATGTGGCTGAAATATTGTTGTTGCAACTACTAGATTACAATAATGCGACCACATTGAAACTCATCAAACTACATTTATGTCGTATCAGGCCACATTGGATTCTATCAAATTCAAAAATAGTTTTTTAATCACAAAATTATTTACACCACAATGTCTACAATTAAGAGTGAAATTTAAACAACTGCTATGGATCTTTTAGCCTTTTCAGCTTTATTTGAATATCTAAATCATTGGCAGCACGATTTAGTTCTTGGTCTTGAAAATTGATAACTTTTTTGTTTACGGTTCATGATCACCTCCTCTTTATTGGCAGATTAATAGGATGATATGTCACTATTAGTTATTATAATAATCATGTTCATTACTCCATAATTCCCATTGAATATGGTACATTCAATAATGTTGGTATAGAACTGTGTTAAATGATAGACAAAAGGAAATGAACAGTAAAATTAATTGTAAACTTAAAAGAATAGTAAAACTTAGTCTATTAATTAGTAAAACTTAGTAATTTTAGTATCACATTAATTTGTCATGTTAGTAGAACTCTTCACATTTTTTTAAGGTCTGACATTGACCACCTCTATAGCAGCTTCACTTATCTATATATATTTAGTTATGAGTTAGGACATCTCTCCATTACTAGAGAAATAAGTGATGTGAAAAAGCAAAGGAAAGACAACATGCATTGACATTTATATCATTTTTATTAAAAAAAATTACACTTTTGTCCTTAAAATACACATCAAAAATTCATCTGTTTCTCCATTAATATATAATTGTAATGTAAATTGTATGATATATTTCTTTATGTGTACATTTAATATTATTGGGATACTTTAATCATTTCATCTCTACTCTATTCATCTCATTTATGAGTAACATATGTGTTTTTAACTATTAAAATATACGAGTCACATGTTTGTTCTTAACAATACGAATGCAGATGTAACATGTATATTTTTAACCATGTGAATGTATAAGTAACATGTATATTTTTAACCATGTAAATGTATGAGTAACATGTGTATTATTGATCATGTGACAAAAAATAATACCCCGTGGATATACATGTGTAACTTGTTAGGCATCTAGTGATCAATGAATCACAGATATGGAAGGGGAATTAGAATATAAAAAATGCTCTTAAATTCCTAGGTGTATGATTATGATCTATTAAAATATATTCATTCGACTCAACCACGATCGAAGAGCCTCCAACTTAGAAGGGTATAAGTGAGATATCATGTCTTGAATCAAAATCTCAAGACAATAGTTTTATGAGAAAATGTTGGCTGATCTTGAGAATGCAAAAACAAAAGTTAAACTTTTGAAGAAAAGAATTAAGTATGAAACCTTAAACTGAACAAACATCATTCTAAACTCAAGATATTATTGAATGTACGATATTAAATTTGAATTATGGAGTAATGAAAATAACTATTATAATAATGTATGAACTATACTACCTACATTAAATATCAATCCTAATTTCCAAATAACCCTAATCCTCATATAAAAGTGTCTAAGTTATTATGTCTAATAAAAACACAATATTTTAAAATATTGATTAATCTTTTATCACATTATTAGATCTAAGTATTTTATGTCAGTCATATTCAGAAAATGGCGAATGTAAATAATCATATTCAATCGAGGCGAATGAAATAGTTAAATGTTTCATGTGTCATATTACATGTAATAGAAATGTGTCATTCAAGTTTAAGAGAATATTTACCATACGATCACAAGATCTGCAATATCATATGTAATTGAGTAAAATATCAATAATAAAATAAATTAAATGTATCATAAATGAAAATATTGCTTTGGAAGTTAACATACTAGAAATGATATGAGTATAAATGGATGTAGAAGAGACAATCATAAGTCTAATTAAGGAAATATTAAATGGAGATTAGTTAAATTTCTAAAAGTAGATAATGCCAAGAAAAAATAAATATTATGACTATAAGATATTTAGAGATCAATGTTACACACCCAAAATTAAAACTTGATTGATATTTTATTCAACCATCATTTACTAAGCAATTTTTAATAAATTTTATTTTAGTCCATTTTAAAGTGGCAAACATGCTCCGTGGATGTAATAAAGAGGCATGGAAGTATATAACATTATTTTAGAATTGACAAAAGGTAACTTGCAATTTAAGAAATGCTATAAACTAATTGATGTGAGGGGATACACATTTTTTAAATTATAAAAGGATTGAACAATTTATAGTTGGTTAAAGCATATGAAAAAAACTATGGCTAACACTAATATCTTTGTTTTTGTCTTGATGTTTGTTTCCCTCCTTTATATTTCAACTTCTAGTTAGTAATCACTTTTCCTCTATTTTCTTTTTTATTCCATAGCCTGATAACTGAATCGGACCGGACGGTCCGACCAGTTCGATCGCTGACCGGACTTGAAAATGGTTTTAGTCTTAACCGAATGAGTAGTTGAACTGCTTTGAACCGAATAAATTTTGGTTCGACCATGCTAAACCCGGTTAAACTGGAATAACCCGGGAAGTGAACCGAATAGTTCACTTAAAATTTACAAAATATGAAACATTACTCTAATGTTTTGTTTTATTTCGGTCCTAAAAAGATAGAAAAATGTTACTTATATAAAATTATTAATTATATAAAAATTTACATTTATATATAATTATATATTTATAGATTAAAATTATTAATTATATTTAAAATCATTCGATCCGACCGGACATCTTAACTGTTTAAGCCGGTTAGACCTAATACGGAAGCTCTTACGGCTTGATGTCCAGCTCGGATTTCAGAATCCTTTCGTATATACTTTCAATCTCTTTTAGTAACATATCTTTGTTTTTCATTACATCACAGAACTTGAACCTGATATTGAATGTTACACAAATGAACAATGCAGGTATAAATGAATTTTCACACCCTATAAGTTTAATAATTTTGAATGCATCCAGGGTAAGTGTTTTTGCTGGTACCACCGGTAGATATTTGGAGAACAACGTGACAAGATATTAATAATTAGCTACATCAATTTTTAAAACAATAGCATTATCACTTAATGTATAATATTTAGGACAAAACTTACGTAAAGAACATTTTTTGCTTATTTTCAAAGAAGAAACATTTATTAGATTTACAATCAAGCATTTTTGACATTGAAAGTAAAGAAAAAGATACACGTATCATCCTCTAATAGATCACTTATACCACTAGCACCTATAATATTTTACATAAGTTTTGTTCTGATATTTACTGTAAGGGGCCAACTAATTTTTCTCCATATAGCTTATTAAAAGTAATGTAAAATAAAAGGAAATAAATTTCTGCAACATGAATGTACTTAAGCACGACAAATAAAGACTTATATATGTATGCTTCTATATATATTACATGTGCATTGATATGGTTAAGAACACACATATTATTTATGCATTTGCATGGTTAAACACACATGTTACATATGCATTCGTATTGTTAAGAACACATGTGATCAATGCAATCAAATGGTTAAAAACACACGTGTTATCCATTCATTCGCACTACTAAGAACGTACATGTTACTCATATATTTTTGCACTTTTTTATTGATCTTCATATTTTATAATCTATATATTGGGTAACTAATAAATATAATAAAAACTTATATTGCTAATTCTTAATATATACATACATATGGAGAACTTGCTTAATTTTATGATATTATTGTTATTATTTCTTAATGTAACTTGTTTATAATTTGTTTTATTTCTAGGATATTATTTTTTATTACTTGTGTAATTGGTTTATTATTTAGTATTTTTTTTAAAAGTATATAAAAGAGGACATTGTAATTATTATTTAGATTTTTTTCGAAATAAATATGGGTTTAACCATTTAGTATGAAAACTTCGAAAATAATATTTTAATATATAATAATGAAATTTTAGTAATAAATGATAATTGAAATAGGATAGTTGTAATTACTTAGTTCGATTCTTTAATTTTGAAGACTTTAATTATTTAAGATTAAAACTGCTAAAATATTTTAAAGATAATAATGGAAATGTATGTACAATATTAATAAATGAAAATGAGAACAATTTAATTTAATTTATAGATTTTTTTAAATAAAGCATACATACTAATTTGCAGGTAGTTATTACTATACATTATTTGCCAACTTGAATAGCATCACTGATGTAACACCCCAAATTTATCCTCTTTGAAATGAGGTCCTGAAGAATGGGACATACCGCCAGATTCTCGCTTGAGCGAGAGGATCTCGTCCAAGTGAGAGGATCAATGTTTTGAATTTGGAAATTCTGGGAGTCTCGCCCAAGCGAGGAATGAGTCGCTTGAGCGAGAGAAAGCCTGGGCAGGCTGTGAGATTCTCGCTTGAGCGAGAGAATCTCGCCCAGACGAGAGAGTCCGTGTTTTGAAACTTAAAATATCGTGGGCTTCTCGCCCAAGCGAGATATCCTTGCCCGGGTGAGAGGACCCAACTATAAAAGTGAAATAAGGGTTTCACAAATCCTAATCTTCATTTTCTTTTCTCCCATTTCTCTCCCAACGACGGCTCCACCCAAATGAACCATTCTCCCCTCCACCAAATATAGAAACCTCTTCCTCTTGCTTCTTAGTGGCACATTGGAGGACTTTGGCGGTGAAAATGGAGCATTTGGAGATTGGAGAAGATGGAGGTAGATGGAGCTCTTTGCGGATCCATGGAGCTTACGCAACCTAAGGTGAGGGAGAAGACCATTGTGGTCTTAGAGTGTTTCATTAGAGTCATCTTCTTCGATTTCCCTCAAGAATCGGAGCACGTTAACGGATAGGAACTCTCTTGGGTGTTTGTGGTCCATGTGAGAGTCTTTATTCTATATGATGATGTATTAGTCATAAAGGTGGAGATATATGTGCGGAAAAACTGTTATTTAAGTAAAACACAATATGCTCATTTATGGTAATACACCGTCATAAAAGATGGTTCTAACGTTAATGTGTTATATGATGAAGAATATGTTGTGTGTGGTTTGTTTATGATAATGGTGTGTTATGGATGGTTGATTTGTTATAAACATATATGAGTGTGCTTGTAAAAATGATTGTGTTGTAAGTTGGTTATATGAAGTAAAGAATTGAATGAATGTGAATATTATGACATGGTTGTGGTTTTGGATATTATGGTGAGATGTGAAGTAAGGATAAGTCGTTAATTACACTTCAAAAAGGAAAATGTGTGTATTTTCTGGTTGTGGAAATGGTTAAGAAGTAAGCTGCTTATTTATTATAAACATATATGGGTGTATTTGTAATAATGGTTGCGTGAATGTGATGTTTACGAAAATGATGAAGTTCTGAGATGCTTAGTTATTATAAACATATAGGAGTGTGTTTGTAATAATGGTTGCGTGGATTTACTGTTTATGAGTTGATGTTGAATACATGAAAAGAAAACATATTTTAGCCGACCATGAATGGTTAGCCCCGTGGGCTCCGGGTTATGAAGCGACACCTTGGCTTGGGTTAATGATGCGAACACCGTGGGCTCCGGTTTATGTTGCGAGACCTTGGCTCGGGTTAATGATGCGAACCCCGTGGACTCCGGGTTATGTAGCGACACTTTGGCTCAAGTTTTGTAGCATGATTACGTTTTTTAAAGAACTAGACCTACCCGATGTGGTATGGAGAAAGAACTAGACCTGCCCAATGTGGTATGGAGAAAGAACTAGACCTGCCCTAAGTGGTATTGTGAATGAATTGCCCTAAGTGGTATTGCGAATGACTTGCCCTAAGTGGTATTGTGAATGACTTGCCCTAAGTGGTATTGTGAATGATTTGCCCTAAGTGGTATTCCGAATGACTTGCCCTAAGTGGTATTGTGAATGACTTGCCCTAAGTGGTATTGGCTCTCCGAGCAATGAATGACTTGCCCTATGTGGTATTGGCTCTCTGAGCAATGAATGACTTGCCCTATGTGGTATTGGCTCCCCGAGCAATGAATGACTTGCCCTATGTGGTATTGGCTCTCCGAGCAATGAATGACTTGCCCTAAGTGGTATTGTGAATGACTTGCCCTAAGTGGTATTGTGAGTGACTTGCCCTAAGTGGTATTGTGAATGATTTGCCCTAAGTGGTATTCTGAATGACTTGCCCTAAGTGGTATTGTGAATGACTTGTCCTAAGTGGTATTGTGAATGACTTGCCCTATGTAGTATTGGCTCTCCGAGCAATGAATGACTTGCCCTATGTGGTATTGGCTCTCCGAGCAATGAATGACTTGCCCTATGTGGTATTGGCTCTCCGAGCAATGAATGACTTGCACTATGTGGTATTGACTCTCCGAGCAATGAATGACTTGCCCTAAGTGGTATTGTGAATGACTTGCCCTAAGTGGTATTGCGAATGACTTTCCATAAGTGGTATTGTGAATGACTTGCCCTAAGTGGTATTGGGAATGACTTGCCCTAAGTGGTATTGTGAATGACTTGCCCTAAGTGGTATTGTGAATGACTTGCCCTATGTAGTATTGGCTCTCCGAGCAATGAATGACTTGCCCTATGTGGTATTGGCTCTCCGAGTAATGAATGACTTGCCCTATGTGGTATTGGCTCTCCAAGCAATGAATGACTTGCCCTATGTGGTATTGGCTCTTCGAGCAATGAATGACTTGCCCTATGTGGTATTGGCTCTTCGAGCAATGAATGACTTGCCCTATGTGGTATTGTGTATGACTTGCCCTATGTGGCATTGGCTCTCCAAGCAGTGAATGACTTGCCCTATGTGGTATTGGCTCTCCAAGCAATGTATGACTTGCCCTATGTGGTATTGGCTATTTGTAGCATTGTATGACTTGCCCGAAATGGTATTGTAAATATACTAAGGTAAGAGTATGTGATGTGGTGATATGTAAGTATGGTAAAGCTTGAATATAGTATTCCTGTCGTTTATTGGAATAGATTATTGTGTGGTGACCTTAATGAAGATTTAATTGAATAAATGGTATGTTGCACGGATTTGTATGAATTGTCTAAATGAGAGATGATAATCATGCTAATTAGATATATGATCATTATGTGGTATAATGTGTTGATTGGTATATGTTTAATATGATTGATGTTAGACGTTGTATAAGTTCAATACTTTAATGTTATTACTCAATGTAATTCCACGCTACGGTCGCCGTAGTGGTTCTTACTCCCTTTTGTCTCTTCTTGTATGTGTTATGTATTGGAATCCAGGTGGTAGCGGCAACACATTAGATGCTTATGGAGAAGAGTACAAATTAGAGTAGTTGCTTTATGTATTCAATATGTTATATGATAAATGTTTATAATAGGAGAACTATGTTGAATTATCTATTTTGTAAAATGGAACTCCTACTAAGTGTATAATGAAGTTGATTTAATGTTTTGTATTTAAAAGTGTTCCTTGAGAAAGGATAATTGTTTAGATTATGTATTTGAAAGGAAGTGTAATAACATGCTTTTGAAGTGAGATGTATTTAAAATATTTCCGCCCTATGATTTATAAATGGAACTAATATTTGTATTCAGTCAAGTTTCCAAACCGTTCAAGTAATGTCTTCCAAAAGTAATCACTTCACTTTCATGAACAAGGTTTTAAAAAAAAGAATTTTTGGATTACGAGAATCGGGTCCTTACAACCGATCTCACCAATAAGCACCACATTAAATGACAATATATGTTTTTATTCTGTTAGACATATTTATCAGTTTTATTTTTATACTAATGATCGGCAGTATTTATTCAAATTAATTATTAGTTTGCAACTGATCAACAATTAAAGTATTAATAAATGAAATTAAAATACATGAACATTAAAAATTAATAGTGTAACGACCCGATTTTTACCCTTGAATTTTTTTTCCTTATTTTAATCCTTTTGCATGCATTTTCCTACACTTACTATCATACTTTCAAATTCCATAATCACCTACACTTGATTTGACAGAAAAACATAATTCATATTCGTAATGTCTCACGGATAATGAGACCCCATAAGTATAGTTCTCCGAAATAACCATACACCCAGTTACAAATATTCGACTAATGGTTAGCTATGATTACAATCATTTAAATCCGCAAGTAGTCATTTAAGATACAAAAACATAAATAGTGAATCCGAAGTCTAAAGCTCCCGACCTAGCATACTTCATTCATCTATTTACCTGCAATGGGATTATCAATGACAAAAGTACAAAACACACAAAGGAGTAAGTCGTTAATTCAATAAACGTCATTATAAGATAACCCACATTAGAAAAAAGGGTTAGTAAACCATTTTCGAAATTCATTTTGTTTTGCTGCATAACTTGAGCCAAAGTCGCTACACCCCTTAGGATTAGCTAAAAACAAATTCTAATCTCTTTTATAAAGAAAACATGCCGCGTAAACTCGGGCTGAAGTGTTGCTTCATAAACTCAGGCTGAAGTGTTGCTTCATAAACTCGAGCCGAAGTCGCTACACCCCTTAGGGTTAGGTAAAAAAAATTCTCATCTCTTTTATAAAGAAAACATGCCGCGTAAACTCGGGCTGAAGTGTTGCTTCATAAACTCGAGCCGAAGTCGCTACACCCCTTAGGGTTAGGTAAAAAAAAATTCTCATCTCTTTTATAAAGAAAACATGCCGCGTAAACTCGGGCTGAAGTGTTGCTTCATAAACTCGAGCCGAAGTCGCTACACCCCTTAGGGTTAGCTAAAAACAAATTCTCATCTCTTTTATAAAGAAAACATGCCGCGTAAACTCGGGCTGAAGTGTTGCTTCATAAACTCGAGCTGAAGTGTTGCCTCGTAAACTCGGGCCGAAGTGTTGCCTCGTAAACTCGGGCCGAAGTGTTGCCTCGTAAACTCGGGCCGAAGTGTTGCCTCGTAAACTCGGGCCGAAGTCGCTAACCATTTATGGTCGGCTAAAAATATATTTTCTTTTCATTGAATTCACCATCAATCATTTCCCGTAAATCCACGCCATCTTTAGTATAAACACACCCATATATGTTTATACTAACTACGTGATTCACAATATAATTATTGCATGACCAGAAAACGCACACGTTTTCCATCTTCCGTAAATCTACGCCTACTTTAGTATAAACACACCCATATATGTTTATACTAAATGCGCAATTTACAACTTATTCATTTCATAACCAGAAAATACCCACATTTTCCTTTTCCGTAAATCTACGCCATCTTTAATATAAACACACCCATATATGTTTATACTAAATGCGTAATTTACAACTTAATCTTTGCATAACCAGAAAATACATATTTTTATTTCAAATGCAAAATTAAAAACTTATCCTTACCTTGGTGAGTATTGGGGTTCGGTTTTTGGCAACTTCTCGAGTTCTACCGACACCACCTCCAACCTTAGGATCTCTTTTCATCCCACCACATAACACAATGTTAGTCATTTATTCCAAATATTACATAAACAACTTATTTTGCATCATTTAATCATACAAAATATTCATCAACAATATTCAACTATCTAAAACATGCATAACATCTCATATTTCAATATTTGGGGATAAACTCATGTTCTACCTCTAACATTTTACCCATTCTCTCCTTTTACCACATTTTCACTTTTAGGGTTTTTGGGGTTTTCATGAATCAACCCACAACCCTTTCCATTCTTGAGATACTATCTCTAAACCAAGAGTTTACAAGATAAAAACAACATAAAACGAACCATAACTCTAAAGGATGAGTTTCCATGGTTTCTCATGTTTTGAAAATAAATCCAACATACCCAAAACAAGTTAGAGAGGAAGAAGAAGAGTTAGTAACAAGAGGTTTACCTCTTCTCAAGCTCCAAGATGAGTCCTAAGGCTCCTTGCTCTTGAAAAAATCTCCTCTCTCTTCTCTTCGAAGTTCTAACCCTAAAATGTGTTTTGGGTTTCTATTTTATAGACACTGCGATAAGTGTAATCGATTACACTGTGTAAATTACAGAGGCATCGTCGCGATGTAATCGATTACCAACATGGTGTAATCGATTACATTGTGTCAGATGTACATATCTGATGCTTTTAATCATCATGTAATCGATTACCAGGACTGTGTAATCGATTACATTACCCAAAATTGCCAAGTATAGCCCAGGATTTCACCCTCCTAGGTGAAACTTTCTCGCTTAAGCGAGTACCTCTCGCTCAAACGAGGATCCGATGACTGATACTATAATTTTAAAGACCTAAAATTTGGGGTGTTACAATCCAACCCCTCTTATAAGAATTTTCGTCCCCGAAAATTAAACATACCTAGGAAAATAATATCACCACCTAGACCTTAGGCACAAGAACACTCAACCAAAATCACAATTCGATTCTCTATTCCATTGAGCTTACTTAATCGGTCAACCAAAATAATATCATTCTCGAACTTTAGCGAATGGGGAACTCCTTATCTCATATCTATCGAAATGCGTCTTTTAACATCCATCATACACTAGCTAGTTTCATCTCCACTCAAGAATCTAACACAATTCTATTTCACTCAATCAACAAAGTACTTACACAATATGACTCTTAGTGTCTCATCCATCGTACACAATTCAACTATCCAATAATTGTCTAATTACACCAAATATTTCTACCATCAAATCTTATCGTAGAATATAATTCAAGTGTTTCTGAGTAGAATAAATAACTAAACATGATTCTTAACTTATTTCAGAGTAGAATATAATTCAAGTGTTTCTGAAACATGCAAAACAAAAAATTAAACTAGTGATTTTATGTATAAAAAAGTGTATAATAAATAAAATAAGATATTCAGAGAGATAAAACTAAAATGTAGAGATGATAGAAAGGATAACCATACTACAAATGTAAGAACAAAATAAATATATCAATAATAAAAACAAACAAATGGAATATTGCAATTGAATGTATGTATATATAAAATGAGATTGAGTACATACCACATATTTTGAAGGTTTGGTCGTCCTTTAGGATGATACATTTGCTTATCAAACGCTAACAGAGAGAAATGTTGGAAGAACAGATCTAAGAAATAATGAAATCACTAAGAACACTAATAAAAAATAAAGAAATCAATTAAAAAGTAAACAAAAAAAAGATAGTTAGAAGAGAAAGATTGTTGAAGATAAATGTTGTTTGAAGAGAAAAAGAAAAACATACATTTTTTTATTATAACAAAGTAAATCCTGCGAACGAAACGTTACAGTATGAGAGAAACGAAGAGGTAGGAGATAGATGAAGGGGTAAGAGTATAAATGAAAGGAAATGAGAAACATAAAGAAAAATAGGCTAGATGTGAAAAAAGATTTCAATTTCATCTAATGTTCAATAGTTGATATTTTTTCACAAAACAAAACATAAGGACCAAACATTAATTAACATTTAAATTGTTAAAATATAAAATGTAGAAAAAAGTGATGATGTAATATGAGAAGGTAAATAGTAGTAGTATAGAACACTTTAAGATAAAAAAGAAATGATGAGGAAATGACATGTGACAAGAAAGACTTTATTTTGTTATATAGTATATAGATATGAATTATAAATGATGATTCGAGTGACAAAATCTAATAATTGAATAGCTAATAAAATAAATGAACATGGTAACCAAATTGTGGTCATTCAAATGTGACAATAAGGAAATATATTGCTACGAAGATCATTATGTTATGACAATTTAACATGATGATTATACACAGATAGAAAATTAAACTCAATCGCTAATTGTAATAATTTGAAATACAAAACGAAATCAACTATCTAAGCAATTATGCTAAAACATACACTAACAATTCTGCACACAACCCTTTGATGAATCTAATGTATAGAGATGAAAAAGGAAATCTTTGAAAACCCTCAAGATATGAAAAATTCTCTCTTTTCAAAGATACTAAAAAATTCTCCTCTTTTCAAAGATACTAAAAAATTCTCCTCTTTTCTCATGAAATGTTTTCTCTTTTCTCAAACAATCATTTTTGCTTTATGAATTCTCAATTTTGTACTTGAAAGATATGGTTCACTTAATCGATTAACGTTTCTTTAAGCATGCAAGTGTTATACAATGGTAAGCAATATTATTAAAATCGTACCAGTTATCAAACTGGTCAGGGTACTGGTATAGTGATATAGTGGTTCAACCGGTTAAACTGGTCATACCTACTTATATATATATATATATATATATATATATATATATATATATATATATGGAAGCCTATAACAAAAAATTTCAAATAAGTAGGTATTCAGATTTATAATCAATATTTATAATCTACTCCAAATTCACACAAACAAACAACATTAAGTCTTTAACAAAATCATAGTCTAATGTGCAAAACATATATCAATCCAAAATTATCACTTAACAAACACAAAATACAAATGACACAAGTATCAATCATTGAAGTTGAAGAATTGGTGAAGAATTGAAAATTTGAAATGTGGGGCCGTGTATTTTCACTTTTCAGGGTTAAAGGAAACCTTTCTCCTAAACGACATCCTTTAGGGGATAAAATTTAAAAAAAATATATAATGTACAAACCGGCCGGTTTTAACCGGTTCACCGGTTTTCAATCGGTTTTATTGTATATGCGGTATAACATACGTACCGTACCATACCGGTTAGATGTCCAGTTCACCGGTTTTTCGATTGAACCGGCCGGTACGGTGGTAAGGGTTCCTTCAATTTTCTTCAAGAAGTACAATTATATAAATTCTTATTTTTATTGTTGCCCGTATGTGATTATCTTCTTACAAGTTCCATCTATGTAATATTCTTGACCTTAATTTGTTGTTAAAATAATTTTCTATGTTCATATATATATATTAATGGATTTTGTTCAAAGGCAATTCATTAGAAAAAAATATGATGGTCGGTTCCAATGCATTTCTTCAACTATTTACATATAGGGTTTTTTCATCGAGTGATTATTAGTGTAATATATCTATATAAAATAAGGTTTTTTTGTAGGTGTAAAAAAGGGAGAGGTTGTTTATATGATTTTGCTAAAACTCATAGGAAATATATGTAATTTACTCTTATTAAAATGCATACGGAAAAATATCAATTTTTTTTGCATCACTTACATGAGAAGATAACATTTAAGAGAAATAAACATAATTAGGAGTTCTTATCCTATAAGAGTTATGGCTGGTAGAATCAATGCATCAGCTAGAACTTGGTTAGCAGATTCTGAAGGATGAACACTGTCCCAATACACATATCGATTTGCATTAGAACATGTTCCTATTGATTTTGTATTGCACAACAAGGTTGTTGTCTCTACTAACCCTGTCCCACAACAACCTCTCCTAGCCTCCACAAAACCTATTCATCATTTTCATAACAAAGATTTATAAGAATAAATAACATCATTTGTCTCAAGTCATAAATGTCATTCATTATGTATTTATGTTTGTATATCTAATTCAAATTACAGGCTACATCACATGATGTGATCACAATATTGCGGTGTTGCGATAACCAATAATGTGATGCCATCACATCAAAATATTGTGGTAACTAACGCAACCACATCACACTGTAATTGTAGTGTGATGCCGAATCACAATTATGTAGCCATATCGGTCTGGAACACAATCATGTCAGATCGCATTTGGGCCACATCACACCACAACAGTATGTTGACTACTTCTCTCATAGTCAATCGGTTTTGAGATGAAACCTTAACATGATATCAGAGTCAGAGCCCAACTTCTATTAATCATTTGCCTGGTCCGACATGCATGTGGAGGGGTATGTTGGGAAGTAAGTCCTACCGCAACCATGACTGCAATCGCAACTGAAATATATAACATAGTGTTGTATATGTATTTTAGTCAAAGTATTGTGTACCATATTTTGAAGGGGATTGAACAAGGTCATAGAGAGGCTTGAAAATATCCAAGACAACAATCTTAAGACCAGGAAGTTGTTTTTGAAGATTTGTTGCTGCTGAGTTAACTTTCTTGTTAAATCTTTGGGCATCATTGTTGATTCTTGAGACACAACCATTCTCATGGAAACCAATTAATGTTCTTGCACCAGGTTGGCATCCCAATGGTGGAAGTGATGTCACTCCAATTTTCCTAGCTCCAAGTCCATACAAGTCCTATATCCAAACAAAAAGCATTAGAACTTATATGTTAGTCGCAGAGCCGGTTTTCCAATTGAAAATCGGGTCACGACAGTCGCTTTTCTACGTATTTTGCAGTTAAAACGTAGAAAACTCTCTATTATTTGGAAGAGGTTGAAATTGAGTTCACCTCTTCCTAAGTCGCAGAACCGGGTTGACACCGAAAATCGGGTCGCGACAATAGTTTTATCGGTAAAACCATATTATTTTAATATTAAACAATCAACTGCAATAGTAAAACCTTAATAAATCTTGTAAATGGTCCAACTAGGTATGAAGAATACTCATCAGGAGTGATAGCTTTGTTGATCCAAGGATTGACATAGTAATTTTGCGTAAAATCACTGCTTCCAGCACTCAATAAGTACAATGCATCTTTGATAAGTGAAGCTGATTTTTTACAGCCAGCAACCTGAGCCAGTTTGATTTTGTATTCCTTGAAATAATCTAATTGTTGGGACAATGGAATTGCTTGCTGCCAAAAGAAAGATGTTGTTAAAATCGTATTATTTTAATCGACCGCGGTTCTAAATTGCGGTTCTCTTTACTAGGTTGTGTTTAATGCAATTGCGAAAAATAGCAGGAAAGTACAATTGATGTGGCAAAATCGAGAACTTCCAAAACTGCAATATTGCGACTAGAATTGAGGTTCCAAGCCGCAATTGTATATAGCTAAAGTTATTCATTCTAGACTTACATTCAAAATAGAAGTCTTTTCATCATAACCAGAAGCAGCAGAAGCAAAGTTGGCTCCAATAAGGAGGTTTTTCCCTGATGCGTGTGGGCTAAGGTATGCAGGGGCAAAACTCTTAAAACCCAATGTTTCAGCTGCAAAGAAAAAATTCAACAAGAATGAAACATTAATATATGAACCGACGAAATTAGTGTTTTAAATTGCGGTTATGGTCGCGATTGCGATAACGTTTGTGGTTATTGCTATTGCGATCATTGTGGCCGTTGCGATGTGGATTGTAGTTGTTGCGGTGTTAATTATTTTGCGATTAAAACAATATTTTTGAATCCGATGCGGCCTAATGCGGTCTGATGTGGCATGATGCGGTCTAACTACGGTTGCATTGCAGTCTGATGCGGCCGCATCATTGTGATTCGGAGTCACACCACAATTACAGTGTGATGCAGTTGCGGTGGCCACTGCAACCACATCAAGTGATATGGTCCGCAATTTGAATCACTAGGCGAAACTATCGAGCAATCAGGCCTAACTTCACCTCCAAAACTAACTCGCAGAGGAGGGTTGCCTTATTTACTTAGCACACCCCCTCACACTCAGTATTGGACATCTGGTGCATGAAATACTGAATATAAGGCCTAACTTAATAGGAACATCTACCTTAACTATCTAAATATAAGTTCCAAACTTTAAATCTTGTAATCTTACCAGTAATATCAGTAGCTAATTTGCCATTACAAAACCTTCCAGTAGGTTGATGATTTTTAAAGTCCCTCCCATAGGGAGGGTAGTTAGCCTTGAAAAGAGTGGTAACATAGTCATTATTCCCTACATCAACAATAGAGTCACCAAATGTCATTATAGCTGGAACAAGAGTATCTTGTGCATTGTTACTTCTTAAGAATACAAATACATAGAACAGAACAATAACAAGTGATTCTTTGCTATTGATTTTCATGTTTTTTCTCTGCCTCAACATTCAACAATGTTGTTCCTTTTGAGGCATTTGTTATGTTGATGAGAACATATATGAGAAGTGAAAATGACCCTTATCGAAGATGGAGGATAGAAGTTAGTCATAGCCATTAAATGAGAAGGCATTGAGTGGTTACATTCTTCATATATGTTATGTAGTTTTCTGTTTTTGTTACTATAATTCACTAAAACCATCCATTTTAAATTGTAGACCGCTTTAGGTTGTGTGATGCAACCACAATATTATGGTGACTACTACGGCCGCATCACACTTTAATTGCGGTGTGACAATGAATCATAATGATTCGACCGTAACGCAACCGTATTGGACCGCATTTAGGTTGCATCAAACCGCACTAGTCGCATCAACCTGCATCAGGTCACATCAAATTTTAAAATATTTTTTAATCACAAAATAATTCACACCGTAACGATTGTAATACATATTGCAATGACCGCAATTGCAATTATAACCTCATTTACTAAGATGAATCCAAGTAGTGGAGATTTTGTGAGGTGGAGGAAGGTGATATTGCTACCTTGGTGTGATATATATAGATTTGAATGTGATGTAGTTATTTCTATGTTGCATGTTAAAATTGGATTATGAACTTATTATTAACTCATTTTTCATCATTTAGTAATCATTATTGACTATGTAAAATAATAATAATAATAATCTTTTATTCATGTACATCCCAAGAAAAAAGATAGTCTTTTATCTTCTTCTTTTTTAATTCTAAATATGATAAGCGCTTTACTTTTTTGAATATTTCCCCAAACCAGTTAGCAAGTACCCAATATTTTTAATTTGATCTATTGAATACACACTATTTTGAAATTAATTGATCTAAAATTTCATGTTTTGATTTTACAAAAAAATGCCATGGTTAATATATCAAAGATTTGGCTATACCTTACATTAGTGATGAAGAGAACCATATTTTATTCGTTTTATTCGTTTACTTAAGTTGATCAGGTCTTAATCATATTCACATATGGTTGAGTTTCATAAGATTTAACATCAAATTTCATCGAATCTAGGATTGTGTTCATGTTCAAAAATTAACATTGGTCAATAATTAAGATCGGGTAAGGGACACACTTTATGTGACCAAATCTGACTCATGTTCACCCTAATTTCTATTTATACCTGCTTATTTAATTGTATAGGGAACAATAACATCTCTTTGTTCTAAAATAGATAGTGCATTTGATTGCAACAATCTATCTAGTGATAAAATTTCATCTTTTAAGGAGGGGATCCAAATCTTAAACATCGATTCATTAATTCTAGGGAAATCTAATGGTTTGAATTAGTTAGTAGATCTAAAAAAATAGATATCGCTAGAATTAATAGGTAAGATGTGGAGTAAATTTAAAAAACTTACTATTAAAGTAAGTAGACCATTTCTCTTAAATTATTATAACTAGTTATTTAGGATACTCTTAAATGTTTTACTATTAGAATGCATATTTTATTTCATATGTAATTGATTCTATAATATTTTCAGCATATATATACACATACAAATAATTCACATGCATATTATTTCACATGTCATGTATTCATAAAAGTAAGTGATGATAATAATACTTTATTTGGGAGAAATATATTATATTTAATTAGGTATGAAGTTGACTTCATGTTTAAAAATTAGCTTAATCAACATTTAGGGTGAGATAATTCTTCAGGGCCAAGTTTAGATTCAAAAATTAGCTTATAAACATTTAAGATCATGGTAAACGACGAGTTTTGTCAAGTTGGTGTTTTCCCAATCAAATAAGTAATAATTTCTAGTATTAACTTCAATGAACTAATGAAGTTGGTGCTAGTTGTCATTAACATTTAGCCTTTGTTTGGTAGAAGAGAGTTAGGAAAGAGAGAAATGAAGGAGAGAGAAGTTAAAGAGAAAATAGATTTTTCTCCCATTTGGTTGAGAGGAGAAAAAGAAGGGAGAGAGTAAAAAGTAAGTGAGTCCCACATAAATTCTTTTTCTCCATTTGTGAGAAGAAAGTGAGAGGAAAAGGAATGGAGAGAATAAATCACACATTTCTCATGTTTTTCTTTCTTCTTTCTCTTCTACCAAACAATACAAAAATTCCCTCTTTTTCCCACTTCTTTCTTTCTTCATATTATCTTTCTCACATATTTCTCTCTACCCATTTTCTTTTCTTAAATCAAACAAAGTGTTAGTAGCTTGCCTTCACCAAACATATAATGAGGGAACATTGTTCGGTTCTCTTCACCAAGCAATCCTCTTATCATATTATAACTTTCATTTAATACTTTGATGAAGTTAAATAATAAAATAAAATGTAATGTACATGCATTAGATTTATTTCCTTTTAGAAGAGATTATTGTAATGACATTATAGAATATTCACTCTTCTAAATCAATTTTGAACAATAAAGTAATCAAACATTAATGTTGAACACAGTGACTAGTTAGTTCCTCTAGATAACCATCTTCCAAGGAGAGGAAAAGGAATGTGTACTTGTGAAATTTGGTCTCTCTAGTTAGGAAAGGGGCAAAATTACTATTAATAATATTAAATGTTAATATCTTTATTAATGGATAAATCTTATATAAGATGAATAGTGATCCATCCAATACAGGGAAAGATAGTGACATATGACATTGATTTTTTGTTAATGGTACAAATTTTAAATTGTTTTCAATTAAAGTTTTTTTAATCTTCAAACCAGTTGGATCTCACATTCTAGTACCGGAGATGATCTCAACCCTTATAAAATAGTCTACTCTCATACTAGGGCAAATCTCAATGGTCTCACTTATGCATTGTATTCCCTCACCTTTTTGGATTATGGTCCAAGATAAAAAAAATAAAAAGACAATTATGTCTTTCTATTTACACATGTAATGATATTTCAATTATTAAGTTAAGCATAAAAATATCATTTATTTAAGATGATTCCTACTTGATTATTTGCAACTTTTAAAGGATGCCTATTTATTATTTAAGAAAGTTGAGAACATAAATGAAGGGATTTACTTGCTTTGTCCATAATATTATAGTCAAGGAGTTTCTTTTATTTATTATTCTTATTATAACCAAGGGATTTCCTTGTGAACTTTCATAACTATTATTATTTTAAATATAAATATAATATAAATGAAAGAAATATCAATTATTTGATATTAATATTAAATATCCATCTATAAATTTCAGTACTCAAATGTAGATAATTATTCATCTATAAATGTTAGTTTTAAAGTCAAATATTTCTTTAAGAGGAGATAATGCTTAACATACACATACTTTCATGCAATGTTATTAAAACCGTACCAGTTATCAAACCAGTTAGGGTACTGGTATAGTGGTACACTGATTCAACCAGTGGTTCAGTAATTAAACCGCATGCCGGTTAAACCGGACATACTTGCTTATATATATATATGTAAACCTATAACAAAAAATTTCAAATAAATAGATATTCATATTCATAATTTACTTCAAATTCACACAAACAAACAACATTAAGTCTTTAATAAAATCAAAGTCTAAAGTACAAAACATATATTTATCCAAAATTATCACTTAAAAAATGCAAAATACAAATAAATGACCTAAATATCAATCATTGAAGTTGAAGAATTGGTAAAGAATTGAAAATTTGGAATTTAAAAAAAAAAAATTAATGTACAAACCGACCGGTTTAAACCGGTTTACCGGTTTTAACCGGTTCTATTGCATATGCGGTATAACATACATACCGTACCGGTTAGGGGTCCGGTTCACCGGCCGGTACGGCACGGTTTTTAAAACATTACTTTCATGTCTAGCAATTTTACACGTTGACTTGATTATTGGAAACATCAATAAACGTTAATCATCTATCCTCTTAAAATACTGTTAAAGATAGGAACCTTTTAAGATCTTTTACACTCTTAATATTTATATACATAATCTCTATAAGTGAGATCAACTATATAGACTAAAAGATGTCATAATAATCTATCATAAATCAGATTTATCGACATATATTAAATCATTTCTCACCGTTTCACTTATGAGTTTTTTGGCTCCCTTATGCTTCTAGAAGTTGAACTAAACTCCATACGATCTATCCTCCTTATTGAGGTTTCTTACGGCCTCTTCTACATATGTTAAAATCACCTCAAATGTGATTCTACCATCTTTTCCAAAATAGGAGATACCCTAACTTTCTCCTTAATATGTTCGTTCCTAATCGTATCATGTCTAATGTGTCTATTTATTCAACACAAAATCCTTATTTATGCTACATTGAGTTTATTCTAATGTACATTTTACTGCTCAATTTTCAATATTATATTACACAACAAATCTTATAGTTATGCATTAATATTTTCCCTTAAACTTGAATTTCATCTTTCATATGACACCTGAGCATTCCATCATTTCATCAACCCACTAGAATCTCATTGTTCACATCTTCCTCAATTTTCCTATAGTGTTGTATAATTGACCTAAGATATTTAAATCGGGTGACTTATGGTAGTATGATCTCATTGTTCACCTCTTATTAAGCTTACACTTCATATACTTCGTCTTATACACAAGTTATGTGTTTTTAAAACTTGTCTTTACATTTCTATCTTATTTAATTCCTTTCTTGATTCTTCATTAGTACAATATCATCTACATAAAACATGTATTGTGAAATCAATTCTTCGAAATTCAGAATAAGTACACCCAAAACTAATATAAATAGATGAAAGCTTACAATGTAGGAAAATCTTACATGATCTAATCAAATTATTAGGAGGATTGATACCAAATATCTTAGAAAGATTAAGAATGCTCTTACTATATACTTAAAATTAAATAAGAACATTAATATATTTTAAAGGATTCTGAATCCTATGGGTTCCACTTCTGAATTTAAAGCTTTATAACGAGTTTATAACGATTGATTTAGAAATCATTGTTGTAATCATGATTATATTTCACCTATATAGCATGAAAGTTTAACAACAACCAAATCTTTATTACACTAGGTAAGATCGACTACATGAATCGAACGATACAATAATACTCTGTAATATGTCATGTTCATTGATAAAATATTGAACCCTAAGTCATTCTTTATCATTCCCCCTATAGATTTTATTGGTCTCCCACTTACACTAGATATTAGACTAACTTCCATTTGATCTACTCCTCTTATGGTGCTTTCTATCGGTCTCCTCCACCCATGTCCAAACTACCATCTTTGAATTACTCTATATCAGTGTTATTAATAACGTGTCAGTTATCAAACCGGTCACTCATATAATGGTATAACAGTTCAATTGGTGGTTCTGTACTTAAACTGCATAGTTAGATATACATATATAATATATTAACATTAATATTGAAAAATAAATAAAAAATAAATTTTTTTGATTAAAAATTGACTGGTATGACTGGTACGGTTCAATTGAAAACCGGCCGGTATGACCAATTTTGTCCGATATGATTACATAACAGGTATAATTGTTGTACAACACCAATATTTGGATCGGTTTATCGGCCATGATGAACCAGTTTTTACAACAATGCTATATATTTTAGCATTGATATCTTCTCAATAAACAGAAAATGTCCTTTAAAAGAGAGTAATTTGTTTACACTATCATTTAATACATTGTCTAGAATGGAAAATGATAATTTTATCATAACATAAGATGCGCCTAACTGATATATAATATCTACATTCATGAAGACCAAGACAGATCCAAACATTATAAACCAAAGAATAGCATAAAAGTTCACCATGTTTCAGAATGGATAACCTTGTAATGAATAATCAACTTTTCCTGGACCTGAAAAAACATTTGTAGGAATGTAGTTTGTGTCTCTTGTATCAAAACTTCATTCTTTTTGCAGGTCCTTGATCAATTATGGGATCAGAAAGAGGAGCTTGTGTCCCTGTAGCTTCCTTAGTGTCAGTACCTTCTTCACTTTCTGATGTTGGAGGTGGAATATACCCTTCTGGAAATGGTGGTGGAGGTGGAGCTGGTGGTAGCTGCATCACCAAATGAGTGAAAACTTAACAAATGAGTGAAGAATGTGTTGAAATTCTAATAACTTTTTAGGTTGAAACTAATTTCACATTTATAACACCATAGTCCTAACATGCGACCCTCGGGCCCAAGAATACACTGAGCTTGTTATCCACCAGCTTAAATTATTTCCCACAAAGTGGAGCCTCCCGCGACTCGAACCCATGACCTCAGTGACAAATAGCGACTCATGGGAATAATTACTATTTGTCCATGAGGTCATGGGTTCGAGTCGCGAGAGGCTCTCCTTTGTGAGAATAAAATACTGCAGGGGTATTTAAGCTGGTGGATGACACACTCAGTATATTCATGGGCCCAGGAGGTCGCATGTCAGGACTGAGGTGTTACAACATCTATCAATCCACTGACAAGTATTTGTTTAATATCACTTCTTAGAAGAAGAAAAAAATAGGATTTTAGGAGAAGCTAAATTTTTGTTACCAATCCTGGATTAACAATGACTTGGTTAGATGTATTTTATTTTTAAAAATACTTGTATTTAAACATGATAAAACATTAAAAAAAAGACACTTTGATTCCTATGATATAGAATCAGTATGATATAAACATCAAGATGCCATTTCTTTTACTCCTTTTTGCTAGTAAAGTAACTAAAAAAACCAAAGAATGAAAATGTGGATTCTTGCACAGCATTTTTATGTCATGTACAAAAGCAGTTTTATGTCATGAACCAAGTAGTTTTGTGAAGATGTTTGTATCTGTCAAAACAAAACATTTGCTTCAGAAAAGATGAACTCCAAATATAATCATCTTACATCATTTCGTAACTGATTTCATGCAAACAGGTTTTAATTCAATCCTTCCTTTATCCCTTCTTTTTGTAAAAAAATGTTAGAAATATCTAATAGTGTGTGCTATACAGCAGAAGTTATATTCTTTTCAACTTACCTTGCGTTGAAGGGATGCAAGGATCATATCGATTCGCTTAACTTCCTTCAGGTCAATTGTCTCCTTACTGACCTTTGATTCCAGCACTTCACTCTCATTTTCAGAATCAACTGACCCGGCAAGAGGAATTACAATTACGTTAGCGTTCACAAAAGTAAGTAATACACCACTTTTATGGTCAGATACTTCAACAAGAACACGACTTACATGCATGGCAGAACACAAAATGTAAGGGGTACAAAACTGGTATGCAAAATTGGATAAAAGGGCATCCCAATGCACAAGCAGAGAGGCTGTTTCTATGATTTGAACTCATGAACTCATGGTCACTAAGCAACAACATTATTGTTGCGCCAAGCACACAGTAAAAAAGCTCACAACAAAATCCCGGCTTACCATATCCTATCTTCTCCAATTTCGAGGCAGCTATAGTAAAAGCCTTTTGTATATGATGGAGTGTCCTTCCCTGCAAGATCAATTGCACAACCAGTATTGGACAAAAGCCTTTAATAAAAAAAACATCAAATAAAAGAAAAGATGCTGAACTGCACAACATTCATTAGATAAAGCCTTTAAGTAGAACTGTAGAAGCACTACTCATAATTTTTTTGTTGCAGCAAAGCTTCTGAAACTCAGAATGGAACGCCTCAATACTTAAACAATTAGAACCTAATACGACTTTTTTGTACAAGGAAGAAAAGTTATTGCATGAACTTACTATTCGAGCAGCAAAAACATTGCATAGTTGTGGTGCCTGGTATATTGAACCATCCAAGATGTAATATGCCAGCATCGGTGTAACTTTCTCAGGGCTGTCTCTCTTTTGCTTACGGATAACAAAAAGGTGGGGCTCCAATACTTCACTAAGTATATACTCTATCCCTGTCATTTTCCTGCAGAGTATAATGATTGTCATCAATAACAGTGTCTTGCCCAACAGGTTTAAGTCAACGACATGAACCATACAATCAACTACTCCAAAGGCACAGGGTTGAATTTGTTCTTATGCTGAGGCAAGCAAATTAATGGAACCATCCAAATAGTCAAATCTGTTAGAAAAATTAACAACAAATACAACATTCAATCCCACTAAGTACTAACCATATTAGAAATATATTTTAGATATCAGTTGCACAACCCAAACCGTACATGAAATTCATAGAAATTCAGCTGAAGTGGACCACTTTATCCTAATAGAATTCAAATAATAAAAAAATAAAATTTCATTACAACTTAATTCCCGTAATAAGATAAAGATATAATTCTGAATAACGAGAAGAAAATTTACATTGGGCTCTCCTAAGGTTCAACTTAATTACACTCGAAACATATCCTGTTTCAGAAATAGCACCAATATCCCGGTTTGATGAAAATGGGTGGAAAGAAGCGGAATGTTTAAAATACTATGGAACAGAATCCATTTCATTCCATTCCATTCAGTACCTCTAATTTTTCTTTCCTCCAAATTCTGGAGGTATGAGATGGAACGAAAATATTAATCACCCCATTCCACATCATTCCATCATAAAATATGAAGAAAAAAAAAGAAGGTATAACAACCTTGCTCCTTTCTATCCCACTTCATTTTATTCCATCACAATTCCTTTCATCCATCATTAAATATCCAAACGTAACCTTGAGCTTTATTTCGCAAGGGGTTTAAGTGTAATGACAACATAATCCTCGACACGTAAGTGTAATGACAACATAATCCTCAACACAGAAGTGTAATGACAACATAATCCTCCACGCGTAAGTGTAATGACAACATAATCCTCCACGCGTAAGTGTAATGACAACAAAATCTTCGATGCTTAAGGCTAATGACAACACAATCCTCGACGCCTAAGTCTAATGACAACACAATCCTCGACGCATAAGCCAGATGACAAAACAATCCTCAACGCGTAAGCAAAATGACAACACAATCCTCAACAAGTAAGTGTAACAAGTAATGACGCCATAAACATCATAATCTCTAAAACAAAATAGCATATGTTCGAGTATAATTAAGTCAAACTTCAAGGATTTCCTTGTAATTTACCCCAAAAAATTGTAAAGCTTCAAACTTTTCTCCTACCCACATTTCCAGAACAGAAACCAAACTCAAAAACCTAACTTTCTGAACCACCCAATTCACAAAAACCCTAATTAACCAAAAAACACAAATCATATAAAAAATAAAAAAAGGGAATTGAGATGGATTGTTTGTATCTTACGTGAGATTAGAGATATCGAGAGGGTGAACAGAACGAATTCGGAGCTGTTCATTGTTACAAGTCCAATCGTAGAAAGGTGACATAGCGAAATAATCAAAGACCAAGTTCCGATCCAAAGGGTAAGTGTTAAGCCAGAGCTGGTCTCTGAAGCATATTCCGGTCATGTCTGTCCCCGGAGGTTGCGGTGGCGGCGGCGGTCCTCCTTCAAACATTGGGTTTCCCGGTGGTCCCATTGGTGGCGGTGTCGCCATTCAGTGAGTGGCCGTTTGAGGTTGACACGACCCGTAGATTGTGAATGTTTCTAAATATTTATATATACTTAGCATCGCTACAATTCATTTATATAAAAATGAATATTAAATAATATAATCATAACATTCAAAATTATTATATTGTATGTATATATTTTTTAATGTATCATTTTTATATCATTATAATCGTAAAATATATAACTAAGACAGATTAAATAGTGGATATATCAAACGTATATAAATTTTTACCATCTTTAATTGAATCCACAAAAACATTTACAATCTCCTTAATTGAAATTCACTTGCAAATTATTTAATACATCTATATGACTAATGAGTTTCTATTTGTAAAAAATTTACACTCATAAAAAAATCATATATATGTCACTTATAAACCAATCATTAATGAAAGAAGTATCATTTTATGATACATGTCATTTTCTTATGGGTAAGAAAATTTAATAATAGAATATATCATTTTTCTTATATGATATACTATTATTAGTAAGATATATTTAATGTATATTCTACATGGAGAATTTGGCATCATTACTTCAAATGGAAATTTTGAAGTCTTCAAAAATCAATAAAATAATTTCTTATAATTATGTTAGTTTTATAAAATCTTAATGTTTTACATATAAGATATGGATGTAATCAAGATAGGTAACATAAAATGAAGAAAATATTTTTTATATTGAAATGTTACTATGTTACTATTTGTTGTAGGTGAGACTTAAACCCTTCATCTTAATCACCATCAGATATCTTATAACTCATTTTTATTAATTTGTTGTAGATGAGACTCAAACGCAGAACTTCATTCACACAATTCCTTAAATCCTTCAACCTAATCATATCACCTTATGATAATTCAAAGAAAGATGTCATGGAAGCATATAAATAGTGTTGATGGATAAGTCAACAAGCGCAAGTCATCCAATTCCAATTAGAGAAGTAAGTAAATTTTATGGTTGAAGTGTCAAATCATTTAATCATAAATAATTTAAGTGTCTTATAAGTAGAAGAACTCATAAATACAATTCTTTAAAATTTTAGGTCAAATGTGATGTTAGATCTACTTTGAGTTTATTGGTGTGTTTGTGTGTCGACAATCTTCTTAGCAATATAGTGACTAGGTAGTGTGTTATGTTGGTGATAATTATATCGATGTGACAATTATTTGTAGATTTATTTGTGTTGTTTCTTATGTTAAAGTTAGGAGAAGAAGGCTTGTGGCTTATTGGGCTGAGCTATTGTCGACTTTGTCAAATACTCGAAGGCTTCCACTTGAGAGATAACATTTACTAATGTTGGGATTCATACTTGATAGAAAGATCTAAAGAATTTGTTGAAATCATCATCATTATTTTATTTCTTGATTGAATCATGAGTTGAAAACTCATTTATACAAGTAACTAACTTGCCAAAAACTGCAATAACCAACTTTGGTAGTTTAGTAACTTCAAGCTATGAGTGTATTCCAATACTTCTAAAATACAATACTTCTGCTCTATGATTTAGTGATATTATTATGATCTAATACCCCCTTACAAGATGGTGAGTGAATGTTAATTACACCCAGCTTGGCTAAGAGATAAGAGAAGGTAGAAAAATCCCATGCTTTAGTGAATAGATCAGCTGGCTGCTCTAAAGTTGGAATTGGAAGTAGATGAAACAGATTTGCTTTAAGTCTTTCACGCACAATGTGACAATCAATTTCGGTATGCTTCGTTCTTTCATGAAACATTGAATTTGCTGCTATATGACGTGTTGAGTCATTATCACAGTAAAGCAGAGTTGGCTTGATGAATGGAACAGGAAAACTCTCCAACAAGAAAGAGAGCCATTGAATTTCACAAGATGTGGCAGCAAGTGCTCTGTATTCAGCTTCACAAGAGGATCTTGCAACAATGGTTTGCTTCTTTGTTCTCCAAGAAATAAGTGAGTGACCAAGAAATATGCAAAAACCAGAAACATAGCGTCTTGAATCAGTGCAAGTTGCCCAATCAGAATCACTAAAAGCTTTCAATTGTAGAGATGAAGTAGAAGGATAGAATAACCCTTGACCATGAGAACTCTTGATATATCTTAGAATCCTTGTGAGTGCTTGATAGTGTGCAATAGTAGGATTACTCATAAATTGATTAAGTTGTTGAACCCCAAAGCTAATATCAGGTCTGGAATTCGTGAGGTAGAGCAATCTTCCAACTAACCTTCCATAGGAGAAAAGATCAGAGTATGCACCTGAAGCATCAAGGGATAAGCTTGTTCCTTTGGCAATTGGAGTTGCAGCTGGTTTAAATAATAATTATAAACCATTTAATTTCCCTTGAATTGATGGCTAAGATATGAAATAAGTTTTAAACACTTACTTTTGGAGGAAGTGAATCCTCTCTTTAAATAATAATTATATTCTTGTCCTTGGGTTGCCCTTTTTGATACATATTGCAAAACTTATGATAAAACCTCATTTTTATTGATTATGCCAAGCAAAATAAAAAACAGCAAATATACAAAGTAGAAGTTGCTTTTGGACACAAACTAAGCCAAAGTTAGTTACATAACTAACTTAACCACCAAACCAACGGTCACTAACTAACAAAGGAAAGTAAAAGAAATTAATCCTAGTGAGGTAGTTACAAATAAAGAAGAAAAGATAATGAATCAAAAGAAACAAGAAGTAATGCCATGTGCTCTATTCATTGTAAGCTTTATGTTGAAACAATATTATAAGTGAATAGATTTTGGTAGGATATTTATGTATTTAGAATATATTTAACAGTATTGGAGAGGATCCATGCTCCAGTAGAATAATAAAGAAAGTTTATGTTAGATTCTAGAACATATTGATTATATTGATTAGAACGTAATTCATGTTAATCCTTCAACTTTGTCTAAAAGAATGAAAAGCACTCCCTATGATAGAACAAGGGTACAATAATAATTAAGCCTTAATTTAAGTTGCCCAGTATATTCAAGTGTGTATGAGAAAATGAATGAAATAGTTAATAATTTATAAGTGAAAAAGATACATGAAACTATTATACTAAAGTTTTAGCTGTCTCACTTTCTCGGTAGTTGGAGACTCCCTGATCACGTTGGGCCCAACACAACTAGATGGGATCCTACATGACAAACACAATTATGTCATTTTGGTAGAGAACTGTGAATTAATTATCCCGTACTAATTTGTGATTCTTTTGCGAACTGGTCCCCTTTAAAGAACATATTTAATTTTTACTTACAGTTTAAGTAAAAAAAAAAGAATAATTGACAATGACTCACTTACATGAATGAGTTACAACAAATAAGAAATAATTTTATCCTTGGTATTTCTCATATGGTGGTATTTATCTACAGGAAGCAGTACTAGAAGCGACTATGCAAAGAGCTATATAAACCTACTAAATATACTCATAGCGTATCGGTATTCGACAGGATAAAATATCGCATATCACGTACATGCACCCGTACCAAAGAGAACCATGTATTAGTGGACTAAATGCTTAACTTATGCTCTCCAATTTCTCACATCATACTTAACAAGTTTTCACTATAAAGAATGCTTGAACAAATCTATCACAAAGGATGTTTCAGTTCTTATTCATTACTATGCAAAAGTTATAATTCTACATCATCATTAATACATACAACAATGAAGCCTTAATCCTTACATGAAGCAATAAATGGAATTGGATTTGATTTCCAATTACATGATCCTTACATGTTCAAACAAAAAGTGTGGAAAACACTCCCTATAGAGCATAACCAACAATAATTCTTTGCCATTTATCAATCATCAGTACTAAGATCACCCCATCTTACATTGTGCTTTGCAGCAAGGTAATGTGCTCCAACTGGTCCTCTGCTTCCATAGGGATAGAGCTCCGGACCGATCTTCTTGTTCTCGATTTCTTTAAGCAAAGGAGTAAATAGTGCCCAAGCTGCATCCAGTTCATCGCTTCTAATGAACAACCTTCGCTCGCCTTCGATGGAATCTAACAGCAGCCTCTCATATGCATCTGGTATTTCTCTTGGATACCTTCACAGAAATCGAATATGCCCTTATAAAAAACATGTTTTTGTATCTCTTTCAATATCATGGTTGAATTCAGCTTATGGAACTTTTTTATGATTATTAAGCTATATTTTTGCAAGCGATGGTTCTGTCGAAGTATAATTACGATGACGGAAATGCAAGACTGACACAAATGGTTAGTAGAGGGTTGAGATAATGAATTCTAAAAGTGATACTTATGCTATTCAATCGATTCGCGGTTCTATGTAGTACATATCTGGAATATGAAAAATACCTTGCTCGGTAAAGCAAATTTAAGTCGCTTCGATCTAATCTCATTCCCAGACCAGGTACTTTGTTGTTGATCTTCAAATATATAGCTTCATCAGGTTGTACGCGAAGCACAAGCTCATTGGTGGCCTTGTCCAGATCGGTTCCAAAATTCCGCTTGTACAAGTTACCCGGGACATGTCTGAATTGTACTCTGATTTCTGCACTGGATACATTATGATCTATGTAACTAAAATACCAAAGAGTATATGGAAAAATCAAAGGTACACACAATTCATCTTATGAAAGAAGAAATGGTTAATACCGTTTAGTATGGAGAGCCTTGCCAGCCTTCATGAGAAAAGGAACTCCATCCCATCTAGCATTGTTAATAAAAAGAGCCGCTGCTGCAAATGTCGGCGTAAGACTACCATTCGGAACAGTTGGGTCATCTGTATAAGCAGGATATGATTTGCTACCCTTGCTGTGGCCTTTATATTGACCAATAACAACATCTTCCAGTTGTAGTGGTCTCATTGATCTCAGAACCTTCACCTGAGTTAAGATCATCCTCAGTGAACACCAGTATCAGCATGTTTCGGAAACACTAATTCCCGATAAACGGCCTTTTCAAAACGGGTGGCCCAAGGCTCCCACTTAGAGTGGTCTAGGGAGGGTATATGTACACAACATTACTCTCACAAGCGAAGAGGCTATTTCCAGGATTTTAACCCATGATGACCTCCAGGTCACATAGCAAGCAACCTTACGGTTATGCTGAGCTTCGACCTTTTTAAAAAACAGTCTTTCGTGGGAAAAATAATGTTTTGGATTTAGTCTGACATATTCGGAAAACCTCATTAGCCTCGACATAGAAGTTTGAAGCTTATTTGAAAAAATGTTGTTTGACTACTTTAAACCAATCACATTTTCCCATTTCAACTGTATCGAATAAAAAGGTGAAATGTTTCCATAATATTTGAGTATTTAGGAGGACTTGATTGAAGAAGTTATCATATATTATCAGTAAGGTATATATACTATAGATAGTGGAAGCTGAGAAGAGATTCACCTTTTCATTTCTGATATCCTCAGCATCCAAGCTAACAGGAGTTTCCATTGCAAACAATGCAAGTATTTGCAGAAGATGGTTTTGCATTATGTCGCGAATGATTCCGTAGTTGTCAAAATAACTAACGAAAAAGCGTAAAGATTGTCAGTTTAGTTGTGTGAATCATCATTTTCTTTGTAATATCATCAAGAACCATATATGACTTACCCGCCTCGACCCTCGGTTCCAAAATCTTCGGAAAATATTAGCTGCACATTGCGAATGTAGTCCCGGGACCATAGAGGCTCAAAAACAAGATTTGAAAAGCGAAGCACGGATAGATTCTCCACGAGCTCCTTACCCAAGTAATGGTCAATCCTGAACAATTATCGATGAGTCGAAACTTTTCTCTCTAGCTTGTTAAAATTGAAAAAAAGAACCAATTGCACCTGAATATTTGGTCTTCTGTGAGATACTGCTTCAAACATCTTGTTAGATTACTCGATGATTCTAAGTCACGACCAAATGGCTTTTCAACAATGACCCTCGTCCAGCCATTTTTCGACGAAGCTTTAAGGCTAGCACATCTCACCACATCCACAAATATGTTTGGAGGTATTGACAAATAAAACAACCTGTTTGCAAGTTTTCCATCCTAGAAGAAACCATTATCAAATATATCAAAGTATGGTCTCAAACTCGATCTCCAGAACTAAGGATCCTCTCCCATACTCGAGAGGCACGTGATACAAAAATAAAAGGAAATACAACTTGTTATGACACATTTATCCTCTTATTTACAATGAAATAACACTTTAACCATTGAAAACAAAACGAGCAACAAGAACTCCCCTCTCCGTTATCCTTGTTCGATCTATAATTGATAAGAGAAACTTTTTGTACTACCACTGTTTTGATTTTCAAATAACCACTACTCTATATAGGTTTTTGCACCCTTGGTCCAATCTCCAATGAGAAAAAGATCTTCCAAAACTAAGCATTTAAACCCGTTTACGTTTCGGGGATATTTCAATTTTACAAGCATTTATGTTGAATAATACCATACAAAACCAGATAAAGTGGTCTTTGTTGCATTATTTCTATGAGAATGTTTGTTTTTCGGAGGAAATGTTTTTCAGGATGGTACCTCTTTCTCTTTGAGTTTGCAATCCAAATCTGAAAAATGGTCCTCAGAATTGTACAAACCAGAATGGTAAAAGCACCTTTTTAAGAATTGATCCATTTTGTCTTCACAGTTTTCCCTGCAAGTTCAAAACTATCAATATATACAAAATGAAAGGAAGTTTATCACAATAGCATTTACCTCTTATCGATTCTGCATGTTAGAGTTCGGCTAATCATATTCCTTAATTCTTCATCAGTCATTTTAGTCCGTGCATATCCAAACACAATAAAATTCTGCATAATGAGTACAAATACAGAACCTCAAATGTAATGTTAGAAAACATTTCAATCATCTAAGTCATCGCAATTCATCGATATTTAGGCATCGCCGAAACTAGATACTATGAAAAGTAGGACCTCGGGTAGCCAATCTTCGTAATAAAGCGCGAAGAGTGCTGGAAATATCTTCTTTTTCGCAAGGTCTCCAGAAGCTCCAACAACAGTTATGCTAAGGTTGGATCCTTTGCATTCTGAGCCTGCCAATGGAAATGATCCTTCAACTGGTTGATGCTTTTTATCTTCTTTAGCCAGTGAAATTCCAGCCAAACCTACTTAACATATGTCAGTATATGATATATGATTTTTAACTAAAAAACTCGGCTAGCGCACGAGGCTCCCACTTAACCCCGCAAACAGAGAGGCTGTTTCCAGGATTTGAAGTTGTAACCTAATGGTCATTAAACAACAACCTTAACGTTGTGCCAAGTGCTCAATAAACATATAAGCACTCATTAAAAACAAGTAAATGGAGTTAAAAATAAGATGTGATTTTAGTGCAACAGGACAAAGCAAAAACTTAACTATAGGTGAGTCCATAGTATTGACTCAGATTGGCTCATTTCAATTACTTGCCAACTTCCTTTATTATAAATATTTCAAACAATGAGGGGAAGAAAAAGAACCAACAAGTACGGTTTTTTTAAGGGTCTCTTCGCGAGTTGGGTTTTAGAGGGAAGAGAGGGAAATAGAAGACTTTATAGCTATGATGAGTGTTTTAAATTGCGGTCGCGATCGCGATTGCGGTAACGGTTCCGGTTACTGTGATTGTGGTCATTAAGGCCGTTGCGGTGTGAATTATTTTGTGATAAAAACAATATTTTTGAATCCTATGCTGTCTGATGCGGTTCAAATGCAGTCCGATGCGGTTGCGTTGCGGCCCATGCTGCCGAATCAATGTGATTCGGAGTCACTGCTACCGCAATATTGCAACTGATGCGGTCTACAATTTAAATTACTGACTATGACATACACTTGGGAGATAACTATATGTAGATTAAGAAATGAGAATGGCACTGGAAGGTGCATCATAGATGTTCTCTGCAATAAAATTAATCTGGTTTAAATATTTTAAAATATAGCTAGCTCTTTTGGTTTTAGTCCTTCTATGCCCCTAACTAAACTTTATTACACAAGATGATGCTCCCTAATGGATTAAAAGGCACCATAACGAGCTAAATTTACAACAACAAACAAACCTTAATCTCACTAGGTGAGGTCGGCTACATGGATCAAACAACATTATAATGATCAATCATAAATCATTTCATTGACAAAACATTGATCTCTGAATCATCTTTCCTAATCGTTTCGGCTATGATTTTTTTCAATAACTAGCTAAATTTACAACAACAAATAAACCTTAATCTCACTGGGTGAGGTCGACTACATGGATCAAACAACATTATAATGCTCTATCATAAATCATTTTAGTCACAAAACATTGATCTATGATCATCTTTCCTGATCGTTTCACCTATAATTTTCTTCGAGCTAAAGTTAACCTTCATAATATATGTAACAACATTAAATAAAAAACAAGTGAATTATGTAAAAAAATGATGAACATATGAGAATAAAGAACACACCATCATGAGAAGAAACAACATTTAGAGGTAACCCATTTGAGGATCTGAGATGAAAATGGTTACTAGCTCGGCTTCCAAGGCAAATGCAAGAAAACAATAAGGATGAGTTTTTTCTTCCTTTGACTGCATTGAATTTACTATGAAATTGTGAATCATTCTTCAATGCATAGGACATAACATTGGTTGAAGAAGAACCAACAATAGTAGCCATGTAATTTTGTTTAAGCTACAAACTACAAAATCCAATTCAAGAAACATCTATGTTGTGTTGGAATTCAGTTTATATAGTTAGTTGTTGAAGTAAATAGATAATGTTTTAGTTCACTGTCATGGCTTATGATCATGAATGTGACATTTTTACCAAAACTACCCTTTGTGTTAGGAAAGTGAGTAAATCAGATAAGGGGTTATTTTGTAAATACATCATATGAATATCTTCAATGTGAGGTCCAAATTTTTCTTTCACCAACTTATTAAATTTTTCTTTATATGGAAGAAATTTAAGTTACCCTCTAAAGCTTTTTTTTCTTTCAATTGTCAAAACGTTTTTGTTACTGTATATAACATCCAAGCCTTCATTCTAAAAATGAGGTTGCCTAAATGCATTGGATCAAGCCTTTACTACAATATACTATTAAAATAACTGCAATGGATACCTACAAAACTAGTTTACGGGTACTGCATATATATTTTAATTAAATATTTTATACTTAATTATTATATTTTAAGTCTATTTTATTATTATTTTACAATAAAATTTAATGATGAGACTAATCATAAAAGTATCAAATAAATATCATATTATTCAAGTAATAATTATTTTTTTTATATTAATTATTGTAAAATATAATTAAAATTGAAAACTCATTAGCTACATGTGGATACCCATTACACACATGAGTACCCATAAATAGTACGAGTATGCATTACTCGTGTCCGCTCGCCCCTATTACCACCCTAGTACAACAACAAAATTTATATGGTTTTTTTTATGACATCTTCTAAAAATTAGACAAAATTCTATTTGATTTATCTATATTTAGTGAGACTTAAAAAAATCATTTTCACAAATGTCCAAATCACCTAAAATATGATTCTACCATATTTTCTATAATAAGAGTTACTAAGGTATGATTCTATCATTTTTTCCACAATATGAGCTACTCCAAGTTTCTATATATTACATTTATTTATAATATTATGTTTAGTGTGTCCAATCATTCAACACAAAATTTTCCTTTGAAGTTTATTTTCTCGTAGACATTTTACTTTTAAGCTAGAGTGTTACATTTCTATCACATATGACAAGTAAAGGACTCCGTCATTTTATACACCTCACTTGAATCTTATGCTTTATATGTTTGTCAATTTCTTCATCGTATATAAGATTGACCCAAAATATTTAAATCTTATGACTTGTGGTATGGTATGATATTCAATTTTTACCTCTATAATAGGGTTTGTCTGCTTCTTGCTAATCTCACACTCTATAGACTTCATCTTACTTGGACTTATACGAAAATCATATGTTTCTAAAGCTTGTCTATGCATTTTTAGTTTCTCATTTAATTTCTCTCTCAAATCTCAAAGTAGGAGAACTTCATCCAAAAAAGCATGCATTGTGTCACTAGATCTTGGATATGCTCAATAAGTACATCTAAGATCATTCTAAACAAGTAGGGGCACAATGAATTATTGTTATAGTCTTATAACAATAGAAAATCTACTCATACCTTATCTTTTAAATTCTTACCCAATTCTTAACTTTATGGTATATATTCTTAATCCAAATTCTTCATTAGTAGATTTGTTGTCAAATGTAATCCATATTTATATACTATATAATAAAAAAAATGTTCTGTCATTATTTATTATCTAGTATATTATTTTTATTTTTAATATCATTGTAATGTTTTTTTTATCGGCAAATGTTAGTTGTGGACGAGACTTGAACCCCCAACTTCCTTCACTTCACTCATCCTCTTTAAGAATCAACCCACCTTATAACTCCTTTTTTGAAAATTTGCTATGGGTGAGACTCGAACCCACAACCTCCTTCACCCTATTCCTTAAGTCTTTCACCTTAACCACTAGGCCACCTTATGACTCCAAATATCATTGTAATGTAAATTGTATGACATATTTCTTTATCTATACATTTAATATTGTTAGGCATACTTTAGCTATTTCATCTCTACTCCATTCATCTCACTTTTTTTGTCTGAGGAATATAATAACTATCAGTCACTGGAGTTGAATAGTTTTATTAATGAAAATATAATCATTTTATAAATCTACTCTAATATAAGATAGTTTTTCCATTTATTCATGAAAAGAGGCCCAATCTTTTAAGCCAAAATAGATTTTTCCTTTATATCTATTAGATACTATTGTTAGGGGAGTCACTCACAATAGAACAATATGCTAGTATGAGAAATGAGAACAATTAATATGGACCTTTCGATCTTATTTGAATGATCATGATTCAAATATTATCGTACATGACTATCATATGACCAATAACTAACTTTTAATCCTAACCATCTATAATTGGTTGTAAGACTCAAATTTATTGTTCTCACGTTATTAGTTTGTTAGGAAGTTACTTAGCCAACCGTATCAGTTAGTTTATTAAGTATACCAGCTGGTACAATCCTTAGGCTTAGCCTCTAACCGATCTATAAATAGTGGTTTGCTCTTTGTCATCATTATGATATAATACAATAACTAGCAAGTTACCCGTGCATTTGCACATGTACATTTTCTTGTCGTATGATTAAGAACCTACATATTATATGTACATTCATATGATTAAGAATATAGATATTACTTGTGCATTCGTATGGTTAAAACACATATGTTAATTGTGCATTCATATTGTTAAGAAAATACATGTGACTCATGCGTTCACATGGTTAAAAATACAGATGTTATCCATACATTCACATTAATAAGAACACATGTTACCCATGATTGCATAGTTCAAACACACATGTTATCTGTGCATTCGCATAGTTAAAACACACATATTACACGTACATTTGCATCGTTAAGAACACTTAGAACTAATAGTAGACATGTTCAGAATATTAAAAAAAATGAATATTCACCTCTTATAAATGTCCATTTATATGAATTTGTTTTCTGAACTATATAAGGAGTGTAGTATCTATATACCCTGAATGTAAAACTTTATACACAATCTGCATATCATCCGTCACTCATCTGTACTAATTCTTTTTTGAATTAAACATGAATGATGCAATAACAATATATCAAACTTATACACTATCGGTGAATACACCATTTTCTTGTATAAAAATCTAAATTATTGCTCGAAGTCATGAATGTGTGTAAACATAATCTCATATAAAAAATATATTTTAGTGTGTCATTTGTTAGTACACACTACATAGGAACAATACTTGAATTGTGACATTGTTTTGCATTTCATTTTTTCTTGCATAATCAATTTAATTTCCATCATTGTTTGTGCATTTCGTTTTTCTTACATAATCAATTTTCTTTTAATCATTGTTTGTGAAGCTCAATTTTTTTCTGCTCATTTGTATCCAAATTTCTTCTCATACACACATTTTAAATATTTTGTCATTGTTCTATAAAAAATAACATTGTTTATTTATTTGTATGTCATTTTTAATGTATTAGCTAATAAAATTAATGATATTGATCATGAAGATTGATTTCATAAAGGAGTTTTTCACCTTATGTGTGAGGTTGCATACTAAGAGGTAGATAGCTTTTGGAGGGAGATTTTTGCATGAGGTGATGACCCTAACTTATATCACAAATGTATAAAAGATGAAAAACTCTCGCTAACCAGTCTGGACAACTCTCGCTTGAGCGAGGCATTCTCGCTTGAGCGAGAGCATTAGAGTTTGAAATTTAAAATGTCGAGGGTTTTTCGCCCAAGCGAGCCATTCTCGCCCGAGCGAGAACCCGATAATCTGAACCTTAAAATAAATGTCCAAAATGAAATTTGGGACACTTTTTGGTGAAAGGAAAAGGGAAGAAAAAGCTCTCCACCCCATTCCGTGTAGAAGTGAAGGAAAGAGCTTGGAAAGAGGTAAACTCCCTCTTCTTTAAAACCCATTATTGTTCATAAGGATCTATTCTCTCATGGGGAAAATCGGTTAACATAGTGTTGATTTTGAGAACCATTGAGTTAAAAATGAAATGGTTATGAACGAAAATGGTGAATGAAGCTAAAAAAGGGTTTAGGGGTTTATGAGTAAATTTAAGTCTTTAAAAATTATAGTATCAGTCCTGGGATTCTCGCTTGAGCGAGGGATTCTTGCCTAGGCGAGAAAGGCTCACCTGGGAGGGTGAAATCTTGGGCTATACTAAAGGATTCTCGCCTGAGCGAGGGTTGGCTCGCTTGAGCGAGAGTGGTCTCGCCTGAGCGAGAGTTGGCTCGCTTGGGCGAGAAAGGCTCAACTGGAAGGGTGAAATCCTGGGCTATACGGAAGGGTTCTGACCTGAGCGAGAGATTGGCTCGCCTGGGCGAGAAAAATGATATTTTGGACCTGTCGAGGCTGTAAGATTCTCGCATGAGCGAGAGGATTCTCGCTTGAGCGAGAGATGCCTCGCTCGGGCGAGAGTTACCTCTCCTGGGCGAGAGGGTCAGATCTGAGTTTTTAAAATGGGCGGGATTTTCTCGCTTGAGCGAGAATGAGCTCGCTTAAGCGAGAGCCCGACGAGTGCATTAAATGAGGAGGACCCCAAACACATTTTAGGGTTAAGATTTGAAGAGAGGTGAGAGAAGAAAGCTTTTCCAAGGGCAAGAAGCTTTGATTCTCATCCAAGAGCTTGAGAAGAGGTAAAACTCTTGATTATAACTGTCTTCTTCCCTTTGAAACTCATTTTGGGTATGTTGGATCTCTTCTCAAAATATGAGAAACCATGGAAACTCACCCTTTTGAGTTATGGTTCGTTTTATGTTGTTTTTCTCTTCTAAACTCTTGGTTTAGAGTTAGTATTTCGAGAATGGAAAGAGTTTGTGGGTTGATTCATGAAAACCCCAAAAGCCTAAAGTGAAAATGGGTAAAATGTTAGAGGTAGAAGATGAGTTTACATTCTAATGTTGAAATATGAGATGAATATGTATGTTTTGGATGGTTGTAAACTTATGATGAAAGTAGTTTAGAAACATTAAAAATATGATGAATATCTTGTATGGTTAAATAATGCAATATAAGTTGTTTATGTGATATTTGAGATAAATGACTAACATTGTGTTATATGGTGGGAATGAGGAAAGATCCTAAAGTTGGAGGCGGTGTCGGTGGAACTTGCGAAGTTGCCAAGAACCAAACCCAACACTCACCAAGGTAAGGATAAGTCTTTAACTTGTGTATTGTGATAGAAAATGCGTGGATTTTCTGGTTATGGATAATGAAATGAGTTGTGAATCACTTAATTGTTATAAGCATATATGGGTATGTTTGTAATGATGATGGTGTGAATTTACTGTTTATGAATTGATGGAGTGTTAATGAAAAGAAAACTCGTTTTTAGCCGACCATGAGTGGTTAGCGACTTTGGCTCAAGTAATGTAGCAAGCTTTGGCTCAAGCGATGTAGCAAGCTTTGGCTCAAGCGATGTAGCAAGCTTTGGCTCAAGCGATGTAGCAAGCTTTGGCTCAAGGGATGTAGCAAGCTTTGGCTCAAGCGATGTAGCAAACTTTGGCTCAAGCGATGTAGCAAGCTTTGGCTCAAGCGATGTAGTAAACTTTAGCTGAAGTTATGTAGCATGTTTTCAAAGAAAAGAGAAATCGGTTTTAGCTAACCTTAAGAGGTGTAGCGGCTTTGGCTCAAGCAATGTAGCAAACTTTGGCTCAAGTTATGTAGCATGATTTTCAAAAGTATAAACAAAAGAAATGGTTTTAAGTGTATTTAACTTTAATTGATTACTTAACTTTATTAAAATGTGGATTGACATACATTGACAATTTTTACGTTAACGACTTACTCCTTTGTGTTTTCTGTGTATGGTCAATGTTAATCCCATTGCAGGTAGGAGGGAGAAGTACAGATGTTTTGAGTAGGAACTTAGAGGCTGTTGTTTTTGAAGTCATATTGTCCATTCTTTTTGTAATCTAATTGATCGTATTCTGAAACTGATTATTTGTAACTACGGGCATGCTTTTTGTACATGGATAATGGTAACTCGAGATATTTGTAGCTATGGGTGTTTTGGAAATCCATAGATAGTTGTATGCGGTTGTTACCGAGTGACATTAATATGAATTATGTTTTTCTGTCAAACGAATGTGCATGTTGTTAATTGTTTATGGAATTGAATATGAAGGAGAAGTGAAGACTTTTAAAGTAAGATTATTTTATTGGAAAAATGTAAATTTATATAAGAGTGTATGAAAGTAGATTAAAATAAGGAAAAATTTTCAAGGGTAGAATTTGGGTCTTTACAATGAGGTTTCTTAAAAAGGGAACATGTGCCTTATTTGAATGCTTTATATGTATTAGAGTTATAGTTTGTAAATGAATAGAAGTATTAACTTATTTCATGAATGAGTGTTATGTGTTGTTGTGAAATTTGTCTATTTGTATGACATGAATAATAATTTGGTTATTGTTGTTTTTGTCATGGAATATGGTAAAAGATCCTAAGGTTGGAAGAGGAGAGGAAAAATCCAACAAAGTTGAAGAACGGAAACGCTAACTCCTACTCAGGTAAGAGAGAAGCGTTTTACTTAATTGTGTATGAATATGTTGCATATTATCTGGAAATCCATTGATGAATGGAAGATGTGAGTTATGAGTATCGATTGTGATTTTGGTAAATCTTGGCCCTTTGGGGTGTAGAGTAAAATCTTGGCCCATTGTGGCGTAGTATAAATCTTGGCTACCCGATGTGGTTTAGCAAATATTGGCCCTTTGTGGCGTATTATGTAATCTTGGCCCATGGTGGTATATTATAAAATTTTGACCCTTGTGTTGTAGTGTAATTCTTGACCCTCAAATGGTGTAATGTAAAAATTTGACCTAAGGATGAGTAATCTAAATTGTGATGAGTTTGAATGGTAATAATGAGTGATGTTATGGCTTGATAGTGCGTGAGGTATGATATTGGAAGTCTCAAATGATCGAGGTGGTAAGAGGTGATAAATACTACTTGCTGTTCCTTAATTGTATCTGTTTGTTTAACCTTATATTTAATGTCAATTATCTATTGTAAATGTATTGAAGTTTAATGACTTACTCCTTTATATTTTCTGTGTCCTACCTATGATAACTGAATTGCAGGTAAAAGGATGATTAACAAATGACTCTGGCTAGGGAATACTTAGGAGTTTTATTTTATGCTCTATGAATTTCGTTATTATTCATATTGTGTAAAAATTAATGATGGAGGTTAATTGCCCATCATAATGTTTTTGAATTGTGTAACTTTTACTACTATGCGACTTAGACCCTAAATTCTTATGAATATGCATTATGGGTTTCCGCAAATATATTTGGTAAATGTATGATGTTTTGGGGGTAAAATGACATGTTGTATTAATAGAAAATAGTAGTATGTGTGTATGTTAATTTTGAGGATAATTGAGAAGTACAAATAGAAAGGAATAATTGTTAGACACATGAAAATAAATTGGAATTTTTCTAGAAAGACATTTGGGTCGTTACGATTATGGTATAAGAACGTAAGTTAATTATGCACCCTAGGGTATGGCCTTATAAGATTCTTTGTGTGACTTATGTGGATTATTTGTGTGTGACTATGTGATAATATGTTTTGATGTAAATTTTGTGTACTAATAATGAATTAGTACAGGTTGACAAAATGGTTGGACGTGGTAGAGGACATAGTTAGAATGAACTCTTGGCTCAGATGGCAGTCGTGCTACAAAACATGAATGAGAATTTGAAAAACCTGAATCAGAATGCGATGCCAAATCCGAATCAGCACCCTATGGCACCTCAAGGACTGGCTAAGTACTGAGGACATGATGAGTTCTGCAGACGTAATCCAAGTCAATTCCAAGGTGGATTTGCTCCTGATGCGGTGAATGAGTGGATCCAGGACTTGGAGAAGATCTTCATGGCCATGAGTTGCAGTGACAACTAGAAGGTGATATATGCTACCTACATGCTGACTAAAGACGAAGAGAATTGATGGGAATACACCCATAGACAGATGGAAGTGGAAGAGCTAGCTGTCATTTGGGAATCATTCAAGGGAATGTTTCTCCAGAAATATTTTCCTGCCGATTTTAAGAGGAAGAAGGAGATGGAGTTCTTGCGGTTAGAGCAATGAGGTATGTTAGTGGGGGAGTATGCGTCCATGTTCGAGGAATTGACCAGGTATTGCCCTTACTATGAGCTAGAGGCAAACATAAGGTCCAAGTGTGTCAAATTTGAAATTGGTTTGAAACCGGAGCTGAAGACGATGTTTGGTCATCAAAAAATTTCTGACTTTCCTACTTTAGTCAACAAGTGTAGGATGTATGAAGATGACATGAAAGCCAACGATGTTGCGATGAACAAGGCAAACCCTCTGAGAAACTTTGGGCCCCGAAGAAACTATATGCAAGGGAGGGGCAAGGGGAAAGCATTTCATGAAGAACGAAAACCTTATGCTCCACCCACTGGAAATTGGTGGTATACTCACAAGGACCAAAGCCTTACACCAATGTGGGAGGGTCACAACAAAACTCTTCAGCAGTATGCAACAAATGTGGCCGAAGCCACTTCGAAAACTTTTGTCCCAGAGTGGGAAACAATTATTTATACTGTAAGGAGCCTGAACATGTGAAACGGTTTTGTCCTAGATTACAGCAAGGTGTAAATATTGTGAGGGCTGAGAAGCCTAGAGCTACTAACAGAGTATTTACCATGAGTGGTGCAGAGGTGGCAGACGCTGATGGCATAATCCAAGGGAAATTTATGCTCTATGAATTTCATTATTATTCATATTGTGTAAAAATTAATGATGGAGGTTAATTTCCCATCATAATGTTTTTGAATTATGTAACTTTTACTACTATGCGACTTAGACCCTAAATTCTTATGAATATGCATTATGGGTTTCCACAAATATATTTAGTAAATGTATGATGTTTTGGGGGTAAAATGACATGTTGTATTAATAGAAAATAGTAGTATGTCTGTATGTTAATTTTGAGGATAATTGAGAAGTACAAATAGAAAGGAATAATTGTCAGACACATGAAAATAAATTGGAATTGTTCTAGATAGAAATTTGGGTTGTTATACACACATTTGATCCAAAGACATGAGATGTTGTTGTTGAGTACAATATTTATGTGTTCCACTATTAGTCACCTGTTATGCATGTTGCTTTCTTATGAGTTGTGTTCTTGTCTTAATGTATTTAATTTCTCCTTTCTATTTGTTTGGCCAAGAATATTCTTACTTTTATCTTTTGTATGAGATAAGAGAAGTTCTTGTAACATCCAACTGTATATCATTTTAAGTACTTTTTTATGGTTGATTCCACACTAATAATAAGGAAGTAAAAAATATATTTAATGAATATTTAATTTTTTCATTTAATATATTTTCATTGATGTATGACATGACTCGTGACTGATTTAAGATAACAAACCTTTGTTCTGAGTTATATCATAAACTACATATTGTGGTTATGCAATATATTTCAAAACAAAACTAAATTTAAAAAAAAATGTCAGAAAAACAATAAACGCAATTATTTAGACTCCCAAGCCAACATAATATACATATTGTGATACTCAATTTTTGAATAAGGTATGTACCCTTAATTTGCTCATCCGTCTAGTAAGACTCTATCGAAGGGAATGAAAATTTATATCTACGACGCTTAATCCATTGAATGGAATGAAAAATTATCACTATGGCACTTAGCCCATTGATGGGAATGAAAAATTATTTAGCTATCTTTGTGGCACAAGGACGTCAAAGTGCAATGACATCTCTATAACACTCAGGCATAAAAACGTTTTTTTGAGAAACGATAGTCCCAATTCATGAATGGTAATGAAGAAAATTAATTTAGGTAATGCTCTTCGTGTCCTAAAAAAGTCACACTTACAAGATTTTTGGAAGGTCTACAGTCATAGTCCGATGGCAACATACTAGGTCTTGATTAAAGTTGACTCGATAAAAATATCTAGTCTTCTAAAGGTCACCAGACTGCATCCAATATTAAAATAAAGGAAAGCAAATACCATGAGTTAGTTACAAAGAGACTATCTCCCCAAGCAGCTAACTCACAATACATGGGAACAATCAGGGTGGTCTATCGCATCAATACCATATGTGACACTAGGCCACTTACCGACAAAGCATATATCACTCCTATTTCAAACTTAATCAATAATACCCGGGTATAGGGCATATGTGCGTTGTAACACCCCGAATTTTAGTCTTTAAAATTTATAGTATAGTCCTGGAAGTCTCGCTTGAGCGAGAGATTCTCACCTAAGCGATAAAGGATCACATGGGAGGGTAAAATCCTAGGCTATACTGGAAGATTCTCGCCTGAGCGAGAGTTGCCTCGCCTGGGCGAGAAATGGAAAACTGGGGCTGTTGACACTGTGAGATTCTCGCCTGAGCGAGAATCCTCGCTTGAGCGAGAGGAAGCCTGTTGGGATTGTGAGATTCTCGCTTGAGCGAGAATCCCTCGCTTGAGCGAGAAGGTCAGATCTGAGTTTTTAAAATAGGCGGGATTTTCTCGCCTGAGCGAGAATGGGCTCGCTTGAGCGAGAACCCGACAACTGCTCTTTAAAATTGAAACTCCAAACACATTTTAGGGTTAGAACTTTGAAGAGAAGAGAGAGAAGAGAGCTTTTCAATAGCAAGGAGCATTAGGACTCATCTTAGAGCTTGAGAAGAGGTAAACCTCTTGCTTCTAACTCTTCTTCTTCCTCTCTAACTTGTTTTGGGTAAGTTGGATCTATTTTCAAAACATGAGAAACCATGAAAACTCACCCTTTAGAGTTATGGTTCGTTTTATGTTATTTTCTCTTGTAAACTCTTGGTTTAGAGTTGATATTTGATGAATGGAAATGTTTTGTGGGTTATTCATGAAAACCCAAAAACCCCCAACATGAGAATATGAGTATAAAGAGAAAGAGATGAAATGTTAGATGTGGATGATAAGTTTGTGCTTTGACGTTGTTATATGAGATGAACATGTATGTTTAGATGTTTGGAAACTTGTATTGAAGTAGTTTTGGAAATCTTGAATAGATGTGAATCCCTTGTATGTTTGATGATGAAATACGAGTTATTTATGTGTTATTTTGAATAAATGACTGACATTGTTGTTATTGGTGGAAATGAGGAAAGATCCTAAGGTTGGAGGAAATCGAGGAGGAGACTTTTAAAGTTACTCGAAACCGATTCCCAACGCTCACCAAGGTAAGGGATAAGTGTCTCTAAATCATACTTGCTGATATGAATGAGGTATGTGAAAGAGGTAATGGTTTAAAATGATACGTGGCTTTTCTGTTATGAACGAAATGAAAGTAACATTATTGGGGGAGAACCAATGGAAAGATGACTCAATGAAGTAACATTATTGGGGGAGAACCAATGGAAAGATGACTCAATGAAAGTAACATTATTGGGGGAGAACCAATGGAAAGATGACTCAATGAAAGTAATATTATTGGGGGAGAACCAATGGAAAGATGACTCAATGAAAGTAACATTATTGGGGGAGAACCAATGGAAAGATGACTCAATGAAAGTAACATTATTGGGGGAGAAGCAATGAAAAGATGACTCAATGAAAGTAACATTATTGGGGGAGAACCAATGGAAAGATGACTCAATGAAAGTAATATTATTGGGGGAGAACCAATGGAAATATGACTCAAACGAATTAATATTATTGAGGGAGTACCAATGGAAATATGACTCAAACAAATCAATATTATTGGGGGAGTACCAATGGAAATATGACTCGGAGTAATGAATGTCGTATGCATGCTATAGGATATATAGTATGGGATATATATTCTATCGGGTGAATATGAATGATGAGAAATGTAAATGTCACATGAATGTCATATGCATGCTATAGGATATATAGTATGGGATATATATTCTATAGGGTGAATATGAGCGATAAAAAGGAAGATGTTGAGAAAGAACGTAATATGCATACTATAGAATATATATTATGGGATATATATATACTATAGGATGAATATGAGTAAAGTGGAAAGTAAAGGAAGATGATTTGAATTTATACAATTCCGTATGTGTGTTTACAAATTATATTAAAGCTTAATTGTATTTGAATGTGGATTATCATGTGATGTTAGTTTTGAACTAATGACTTACTCCCTTCGTTTTGTGTGTTGTTTATGATAATCCCATTGTAGGTAAATGAAGGATTTTGAGGATGAAGCTCAATTAGGAAGCTTTTGTGTTTATCTACTCGATTGTCTTATTTATTACTTGACGTTGTAGTTAATTTGATAATATTAGGAGATGACTGTAAATCCGTTTAGATTAATACAGATATGTGTAGTTATGAGCTTTATAACTTTGGGAGACTCATAACTGGTTGTATGTGATAAATGCTATCCGAATGAATTATGTTTTTCCGCAACATAAATTGGTGTGATAATATGATAGGGTAAAGGGTATGTTCAAAGAGATATACTTGACAGTTTTTTTTTTATAAAGGTGACGACTGCATATAAGAAATGATTAAAATAAACGAAAAAATTTCAAGGGTAAAAGTAGGGTCGTTACATGCGTGCAAACTCATGTGTACTATGTGAGTGTAGGGGAAGCATACCAATTTTAAAAGTTCCACCCTCAAAAGTTGCACAAAATATGGATAAGCATATTCACATGATTAATATAATTGAATAAAAAAATGATGATTGCATATATTATTTATTTATTTGTCTTTTTGTAAAAAAAAAATATATGGTTATTTGGATCCATGCAAATAACGGTAATAGGTCTGACTCTCTTAAAAAAGTCCTCAGTAGAGTCATTAACTTTCGTGACTTGATTTTATGCTACACGATCTCTTTTGGTACCCTAACTAATTGCATGGATTAAATAGTCCATCGATTTATTAAAATTAAAATGTTTAAACAAAATACTTATATTTTACTTTTGTGTCTAACAAGAATTAATAGTTTTCCTAAAGTGAATAAAGACTTAGGGAATAAAGACTACATAGTTAAGGTTTTAAAAATTGGTAAATTGGTTTGATTAAAATTATTAGAAATTTGTTTGATTTTATTTGAAGTGGAATTAATAGATAAAAAGTCAAAATTGATTGCTCACCCTCTTCCCACCTCGATAGATAGCAAAATCAGTATGAGTAACCGCAACCAGTTCTTGGCTCGAATGGAGTAGAAACACAATTCGAGTTGTAATCTCACTATTGAATCTCAAAAATAATTAGAACATTTTTTTACTTATAAATAACTTGGATATTTTTAAAGAGAAAATTAATAAGTGAAACATCGACATTAGTCGTTAACCATCTTCTTAGTTTGATAAATAGCAGAAATTGTACAAATAATCACAACCGATTCTCGGCTAAAAGTAAGAAGCAAGATACACCACGAGTCATAACCTAAGTGTTAAATTATTAAAATAATTTGAATACATTGCTTATAAAATAAAATTAGGATTGAATCATATATTGTGAAACACATAGATTGATTCTTATTAACATAATATAACATAACTATAGAATAATGCCATACTGTCCAAAGCTAGTTTAATTGTACACAAGTGATTTAAAATATAGTTGAGTTGACATGAATATTTTGTAGAAATAGGGTGTTACATATTGCAACTGTTATAATAAAATTTCACTAAGTGCCATTTCTATTTATCAGTAGGTAGAAAAGAAAAGCAACAAGAAATAAAAGAAGTCTTCATTTTAGAAGAGGAGAGTACAAGAGGTTATCTTCCATCTATGTGGTTTTTTCTTTATTGTTTTAGGATTGATGGAATTGTGTTTTATTGGGGGTTTCCACACATGCTGTAAATAAAGATGCAACCTCATAATTTCCTTAATCAATATATAATCCAAAATTGAAAGTTCAAAAACATGAATTGAGTTTTTATTTTTATTTATTTTTGGTTCTTAGACATTGTGGAGGCAAAAGTTACTCATTAAGCATTTTTATGTAAGTTTATTTTTTTTGAAGTTATTTTGAACCGGACAAAATTGAGTCTTCACATTTATATATTGAAGTGGAGTCACAATAAGTCATTAGATACATGAGTTTGGTTAAATTGGACCTAATAAATGTGTTAAAAAATTATACTATAACTCCAGCTCGCTTAGGAAATGTTTAGACTAAAATTTGATATACATAAATTGTACCTATAGTTTTTAGCCTGATTCATTTTAGTTCAATCCTGTCTGGATAGTCCGTTCAAAAAAACATTGATAATTTTTCCTTTCTTATAATGCAACATGGGCTATGATGAATTTATACAATAGTAAATTTGTCATTTAAACAAACTACTTAGATGGAGAATTCCTCTGTCTTCCAAAAAAAAAAAAAAGTCCGAACATTATGCTTGTAACAAACAATACCCAATGAAAAAAAGAATTTCTACTGATATTAGATTGTATATGAATAATGACAACTAATCAATGTCTAGAAAGGGATATTACAGACTGAACGAACGGTAAAAAAACTTTGTCAACAAAATTATGTTCATCTTTCAAGTGAACATAACCTCATACAAGATCATACAAGTTGTTAACCTTGTTCCATTAGTATAAAATGAGGTTTTTTAGAATCAATCTAAGGATCAAAATCTGGTAACTTTATTCATAAAGTAAGAACCTTCCCCATTTATAAATAATTTATCATAATATAAACATTTTTCCACCAATTCTCTATTCTCCTCTTCTTATACCAATAGTTATCTTACTCTTACTTCTTCACCTAACCACCAAAGATATGGCCATATCTAAAATCTTCTTCTCCATTTTCTCCATTCTTTCCATAAGCGTTTTCTTCATCTTCTCATCTCTCACAGTGGCAGAAGACTCTCATTTCTTCCATAAAACTGTTTCTCCAAAACTACTAGGTCTTCAGAAGGAGAAGCTCAGTCACCTTCACTTCTATTTTCATGACATTCTCAGCGGCCCAAAGCCCACTGCAGTTAATGTGGCCCAAGCCCAAATGACAAAAAATTCACCCACGGGTTTTGGGTTGGTGTATATGACCGACGATCCATTGACTTCTGGGCCGGAACTCGACTCCAAGATCGTGGGTAAAGCCCAAGGAATATATGCATCTGCGTCCCAGGACGAGGTCGGGCTTTTGATGGTGATGAACTTTGCTTTCACAGAGGGAAAATATAATGGCAGCACCGTTAGTGTGTTGGGGCGGAACACAGTGTTCTCCACCGTGAGGGAGATTTCGATAGTTGGTGGGAGTGGGCTATTTAGGTTTGCACGTGGGTATGCAAAGGCAAAGACTCACATATTTGATCCAAATACAGGAGATGCTGTTGTTGAGTACAATATTTATGTGTTCCACTATTAGTCACTTGTTATACATGTTAGTTTCTTATGTGTTGTGTTCTCTTCTTCATGTATTTAATTTCTCCTTTTTATTTGGTTGACAAAGAATATTCTTACTTTTATCCTTTGTTTGGGATAAGAGAAGTTCTTGTAACATCCAACTTGTGTATCTTTTTAAGTATTTTTCTGTGGTTGATTCCACACTAATAATAAGGAAGTAAAAAAAAACATTTAATGAATATTTAATATTTTCATTGATGTATGACATGGTCTCTGACTGATTTAGGATAGCAAACCTTTGTTCTGAGTTGTATCATAAACTACATATTATGGTTATGCAATATATTTCAAAACAAACCAGACTTTGAAAAAAATGTCAGAAAAACAATGAAAACAATTGTTTAGACTCCTAGGCCAACATAATATACATATTGTGATACTCAATTTTGGAATAAGGTAAAGCGATGTACCCTTTAATTGGCTCATCCTACTATATAATGTATATTTTATACTTGTGTCTAGTATGAGTCTATAGAAGGGAATGAGAATTTATCTCTAGAGCGCTTAGTTCATCGAAGGGAATGGAAAATTATCGCCCTTATCCCATCGAAGGGAATGAAAAATTATTTAGTTGTCCTTGTGCCACAAGGACGTCAAAGTGCATTGACATCTCTATAACACTCAGACATGAAAAACGTTTTTTTTTAGGAACGATAGTCCCAATTCATGAATGGTAATGAAGAAAATTAATTTAGGTAATGCTCTGTGTATCCTAAAAAAGGCACACTTACAAGGTTTTTGGAACGTCTACAGTCATAACTTGATGGCAACATACTAGGTCTTGATTAAAGTTGACTCGATAAAATCTCTAGTCTTCTAAAGGTCACCAGATTGCATCCAATCTTAAAAGAAATCAAAGCAAATATCATGAGTTAGTTACGAGAAGGGACTAGCTCCCCAAGCGGCTAACTCATAATGCATGGGAACAATCAAAGTGATCCATCACGTCAATACGAGATATGACACAAGACCACTAACCGCAAAGCAGATGTCCCTCCTATTTCAAACTTAATTTATAATACCCGGGTATAGGGCATATGTGTGCAAACTCATGTGTACTATGTGAATGTGGGGGAATCATACCAATTTTAAAAAGTCCACCCCCAAAAGTTGCATAAAATATGGGTATGTATATTCACATAATTAATATAATTGAATAAAAAATGATGATTGCATGTATTATTTATTTATTTATTTGTAAAAAAACAAGGGTATTTGAATCCATGCAAATAACAGTACTAGGTCTCACTCTCTTAAAAAAGTCCATAGTAGAGTCACCAACTGTTGTGCCTTGATGTTCAGCTATGCGACCTCTTTTGGTACCTTAACTAATTGCATGGATTAAATACACCATCGATTTATTAAAATTGAAATGTTTAAACAAAATACTTATATTTTACTTTTATGACTGACAAGAATTAATATTTCTCCTACGTATCCCTAAATGCATTAGGAAATCAAGACTACATAACTATGGTTTTAAAAATTGGTAAATTGGTTTGATTAAAATTATTTGAAATTCGTTTGATCTTATTTGAAGTGGAATTAATAGACAAGGAGTCAAAAATTGATTGCTTACCATATTCCCACCTCGATAGATAACAAAATCATGAGAAAGACACAATACGAGTTGTAACCTCGCTATTGAATCCCAAAAATAATTAGAACATTTGTTTTTACTTTTAAATAACATGGATATTTTGAAAGAGAGAATTGATAAGTGAAGCGTCAACATTGATCGTTAACCATCTTCTTAGTTTAATAAATAGCAGAAACAATACAAATGATCGCAACCGGTTCTTGCCTAAAAGTAAGAAGCAAGATACACTAGGAGTCATAATCTCGGTATTAAATTATTAAAATAAGTTGAGTACATTGCTTATAAAATAAAATTTGGATTGAATCATATATTGTGAAATGCATTGCTAATTATTGTGATTGTTGGAAGAGAAAGAAAAAAAAAACATTAATGAGTTGATATAATGAAATAAAATAGAAGAAAAAGAAGATTGTTTGGAGAGAAACAGAAGGACACGTTTTCATCCTTAGGCTTTATCAAAATAGTAAATAATATAAGGCATAAAGTATTAACTAATACATTAAAAAGACATATGAATGAGTAAACATTATTATTTTTATAGAAGAACTACGAACTATGTAAAAATTGTCAATTTATCAAGAGTATGTTTTACGTGTAATTTTGGTGTACTTAGCTACTTTCAGTATACATTTGATGTAAATGATCATCTATTAAGTTTCAACAATTACCAATTTATGAATATTTATCTTCTTATAAATATATATTCCTAAAATTAACTTAAAACATTAATGATTTTAAGAATGCGTAAAAAATAAAGTGTCACGTAAAATTCATTTACAATGTTTGTGTGTCTATATATTTCATTCATAAGTATTCTCAGGCATTATTAAGCATGTGAATTCACATATAACATGTATATTCTTAACCATGCGAATGCATAGGTAACATGTGTGCTCATAACTATATGAATGCAAGGTAACATGTGTGTTTTTAAATATATGAATGCACGTGTAACATGTGTGTTCTTAACGATGTGGCAAAAAAAATCGCTCTATGCCCGTCTAAAAAAACCCTACTATGTGGATATGTGGATAATCATTCAAATTCGAAATTATCATTTATTTTCCTTATGTGTTTGAACAGGCAAGTACACAAGTAACACATGTGTTCTTAAAAATGTGAATGTACGAATAACATGTGTGTTTTAACTATGTGAATGCACAGGTAACATGCATATTCTTAGCAATGCGAATGTACATGTAACATGTTTGTTTTTAACCATTAAAATGTACAAGTCACATGTGTGTTTTTAATAATATGAACGCACGAGTAACATATGTGTTTTTAATCATGCGAATACACAAGTAACATGTGTGTTCTTAACAATATGAATGCACGAGTAACATGTAAGGACCCAAATTCTACCCTTGAAATTTTTTCCTTGTTTTAATCCTTTTATGCATACATTCATCATCTTACTTTAATCTTTCCTCAATTATTCCGTAAAACACTTTTAACATATTATATTATCATACTCTTCATATTGCAGAAAAACATAATTCATTCAATTAATCCTTAATAACAACCGCATACAACTAGTTACAAGTATCCCAATAAACAATGACCATCATTACAATCAATCAAATCCGCAAATAGTGAGTTAGAGTACAAAAACGCAATTAGATGAATCCAGATCTAAAGCTCCTAAGGCTCCGAACCGAGTCTTCTCAATTCACTAGCTTACCTGCAATGGGATTATCAATAACAAATACACAAAACATACTCATTAGTTCAATAAACATCATTATAAGATAATCCACATTTTAAAGGGGTTAGTAAACCATTTTGAAATTCATTTTCTTTGCTGCATGACTTGAGCCAAAATCGCTACACCCATTAAGGTTAGCTAAAAGCAGATTCTCATTTCTTTTTAAAAGAAAAAGTGCTACATATACTCGAGCCGGAGTTTTGCTTATATACTCAAGGCAGAGTTTTTCTTATATACTCAAGCCAGAGTTTCGCTTATATACTCAAGCCAGAGTTTCGCTTATATACTCAAGCCAGAGTTTCGCTTATATACTCAAGCCAGAGTTTCGCTTATATACTCAAGCCAGAGTCGCTAACCATTCATGGTCGGCTAAAAATATATTTTCTTTTCATCGATTTTACCATCAATCTTTTCCCGTAAATCCACGCCATCATTAGTATAAACACACCCATATATGTTTATACCAAATACGTGATTCACAACTTAATTATGGCACAACCAGAAAATATACATATTTTCAAGTTCAAATGCACAAGTAAAGACTTATCCTTACCTCAGTGAGTGTTGGGGGTCGGTTTTTGAGTACTTTACAAGTTTCCTCCACGATCTCCTCCAACCTTAGGATCTTTCCTCATCCCCACCAATAATAACAATGTCAGTCATTTATTCAAAATAACACATAAACGACTCATATTTCATCGTCAAACACACAAGAGTTTCATACATGTTCAATGTTTCTAAAACTACTTCATCAGGAGTTTCCAATTGTAACACCCCAAATTTTAGTCTTAAAAAATTATAGTAACAGTCCTGGAAGCCTCGCTTGAGCGAGAGATTCTCGCCTAAGCGAGAAAGGATCACCTGGGAGGGTGAAATCCTAGGATATACTGGAGGATTCTCGCTTGAGAGAGAGTTGTCTGGGCGAGAAATGACAATTTTGGACTGTTGACACAGTGTAATCGATTACATGGTCCTGGTAATCGATTACATGCTGATATCTGATCAGACATGTGTAATTTTTAATGATGTAATCGATTACATGGTCCTGGTAATCGATACATGGTCATGGTAATCGATTACATGATGATATCTGATCAGACATGTGTATTTTTTCATGATGTAATCGATTACACTACACTAGTAATCGATTACATCATATTAAAAGCATCAGATGTGTGCATTTTTCACATTGTAATCGATTACATAATGTTGGTAATCGATTACACTCATCGCTGTGACTATAAAAGTGAAAAAAGGGGACCTAGAAACCCTAATCTTCATTTTCTTTTTAGCCCTTTCTCTCCCCACGGTGGCTCCACCTAAATGGACCATTTTCCCTCCACTAAGCCTCAAAACTCATCAAAACCTTCCTCTTGCTTCATGGTGACACATTTGGAAAAGATTGGAGGTGAAAAAGCAACAATGGAGGTTGGAGGAGATGAAGGGAGATGTGGCTTTTTTGCGGAGCAACGGAGCTTACGCAACCTAAGGTGAGGGAGAAGACCATTGTGGTCTTAGAGTATTTCATTAGAGTCATCATCTCCGATTTCCCTCAAGAATCGGAGCATATTAACGGATAGAAACTCTCTTGGGAGTTTGTGGTCCATGTGAGAGTCTATATTTTACATGAGGATGTATTAGCCATAAAAGTGGAGATATATGTGTGGGGAAAACCGTTTATTTGAGTAAAACGCTATATGCTCATTTATGGTAATACACCGTCATTAAAGATGGTTCTAACGTTAATGTGTATATGATGAAGAATATGTTATGCGTAGTTTGTTTATGATAATGGTTATGTTGTGTGATAATGATGGTGTGTAAGATATTTATGGTCATAAGCATAAATGAGTATGTTGTAAGTGGTTGATTGTTATAAACATGTATGGGTGGATTGTACCAATGAATGTGTGATGAGTTGTGAATGTGTGATGAGTAGTGAATGTGTCAAAATGGATATGAGTATGTTTATCAAAATGAGTATGTTGTGAGTGGTTGATTGTTATAAACATGTATAAGTGTGTTGTAACAATGAATGTGTGATGAGCTGTGAATGTGTTAAAATGGATAAAGGTATGTTTGTGACAATGAAGGTGTTGTATGTTATCTATGGTGATAAGATATTGAGATGCCTTGTGTTGATTGTGTATGACATGGATGTGAGTGTAATTTGGAAACTCGACCTGCCCGATGAGGTATGGGGATTTACTCGACCAGCCCGATGTGGTATGAGGATTATTTGTGCGGTGCAGAATTGTGGAACGAGATCAAGGGTAAATTACTACGGAATGTGAAGGATGTGAAAAGTGTATACTCGGAATGAAAAATCAGATGCATGCCATAGGATATAATATATATCCTATAGGGTGAATATGAATGATGAGAAATGAGTATATTTGGACGAATAAGATATGCACACTATAGAACACATATAGTATGGGATGTATGTGTACTATATGGTGAATATGGATAATATGTGATGTATAAGTATGCACACTATAGAACACATATAGTATGGGATATATATGTACTATAGGGTGAATATGGATATTATTGTTGATTGATATAATCTTATTATGATTGATGTTAGATGTGTGTGGTTTTTAATACTTTAATGTTATTACTCCATGTAAATCCACGCTACGGTCGCCGTCGTTGGTTCTTACTCCCTCTGTCTTTCCTTGTATGTGTTGTATATTTGGGTTTAGGTTGTGGAGGTAGCGCATTGGACGCTTGCGGAGAAGAGTACATGATAGAGTAGTGGATAATATGGAATTGATATGTTATATGATAAATATTTGTAATATGGAGAACATGTTAAAGTGAATCCATGTATAAACAACTTTCTTGTAAGTGTATAATGAAGTGAATCTAATGTTTGTATTCAAGGTAATTTTGAGAAAGTGTAATCGTATAAAGGATGTATTTGAACGGAAGTGTAATGACATGCTTTTGAAATGAAAGGGGTTTGGAATATTTCCGCCTTGTAAATTTATAATCAATCAAGTTTCCAAACTGTCCGAGTAATGTCTTTCAAAAGTAATCACTGCACTTTCACGAATAAGGATTTTTAAAAGAGAATTTTCGAGTTATGAAAATCGGGTCCTTACACCAATCATTCAAGACATACATATTCATTTTGTATTCAACATTAGAAAACATACTCATAGCACAATCATTCTCATATCACATAATCTCTTCCATTTGTTGCCATTAAACACTTATCACCCAATCATTGTTACAAACGTACCCATACATGTTCATCATAGTAAACATTCACCTCTTACAACAAATCAACAACTCATAACACATCATCATTATAAACAAACCACACACAACATATTCTTCATCATATAACATTTAACACATTTTCTCTTATAACCATATTTGCCTTTTGGGGGTTTTGGGGTTTTCATAAACCAACCCACAAACTCTTTCCATTCTTTGAATATTAACTCTAAACCAAGAGTTTACAAGAGAGAAACTAAATAAAACGAACCACAACTCAAACGAAAGAGTTTCCATGGTTTCTCATACTTTTGAGAAGAGATCCATACACCCAAAACAAGTTAGAGAGGAAGAAGAAGAGTTAGACACAAAAGATTTACCTATTCTCAAGCTCTAAGATGATTCCTAAGACTCTTTGCTCTTGAAAAGATCTCCTATCTCTCTTCTCTTGAAATTTCTAACCCTAAAATGTGTTTGGGGTTTCTATTTTAAAGTGAAATCGTCGGGTTCTCGCTCAAGCGAGTAAATCCCGCCTTTTTAAAATTTCAGATCTGACGCTCTCGCTCAAGCAAGGGATTTCTCGCTCAAGCGAGGATCTTACAGCCTCGACATGTCCTGAATGCCATTTTTCTCGCCCAGGCGAGACAACTCTCGCTCAAGCGAGGCAATTCTCGCTCAAGCGAGGCAATTCTCGCTCAAGCGAGAATCCTTCAGTATAGCCCAGGATTTCACCCTCCCAGGTGAGCCTCTCTCGCCCAGGCGACGATTCTCTCGCTCAAGCGAGACTCCCAGGACTGATACTATAATTTAATGACTTAAAAATCTAGGGTGTTACATAACATGTTTTTTTATCATGCAAATATACAAGTAACATCTATGTTTTTAACCATATAAATTTATATATAATACATGTATTCTTAACCACGTGGAAACATTTTATCCATGTTAAATGTGTTGGAACATTTTATAAATCATTTTATAATACCATTCATCTCTACTCAATGCATTCGTATAATTAAGAATAAGCATGTGACTCATACATTTTAATGGTTAAAAACACATATGTTAATCGTACATTCGTATTTCTAAAAAGACAATGTTACCTATATATTCACATGGCTAAAACACATATGTTGTCCTTACATTCACATTGTTAAGAACACTCATGTTACACGTATTACCAAATCAAGTACAATTTTATAAAATTATTATATTTTCATTAATAAAACTATTCAACTACTAATATTAATTATATTCCTCAGACAAAAAAGTGAGATGAATGGAGTAGAGATGAAATAGCTAAAGTATGCCTAACAATATTAAATGTATAGATAAAGAAATATGTCATACAATTTACATTACAATGATATTAAAAAATCATTATTTAATGACAAAATTGTTATTGAAAAATCCAAGTCTCAAGCATAAGATATCCCATCTTAGTAATTAATATTCCTTTGAGTAATTATGCTAGCCAATAAAGTTTGGGCGGGAAAAAATAAATGTGGTTGAGACACATGTGAAAATGAATAGTGCTGAAACTTTTTTCTTATATATAGTATATAGATTAAATGTTATTATTATTATTATATCTTATTAAATAATATACTGGATAATGAACAATGAGTATGAATGTATTTTTATTCTGTGTGTGAAGTTGTACAAAGTAAAGTGTCTTTCTTATATTATTATTATTATTATTAAATAATATATTAGTTAATGAATAATGAGTAATATGTACTTTTATCTTGTGTAAGTGGTTGTACATTAAGAAAAAGTAAGATATTTTAGGAGAGAAATTTTCGTTGAGATTGTGACATTTATCAAAGGATGACATGACAAAACCTTTTTTTATTATATAATATATTGATACAAATGCACAGGTAACATGTGCATTTTTAATTATGCGAAGATATGAGTAATATATGTGTTCTTAATCATGTAATTGTACATGGAATATGTATGTTATTAACAATGCGAGAAAAAATACCGCTCATGCACTTGCTAGTTTTATATAAAAGCAAGATGTTACCTCTAATTATATTCTTGTTACATGTTACCTCTAATTATTTTCTTGCTTAAATTTCAAACAATAAGTTTTTAATTATTTATTTATCAATGTAAATAAATTATGAGTTTAATGTCTTTCCACTATTAGTATAAAAATTTAAATATGTCATCCAATTATTTACTCATCATATTATATGTTGATGAAAATTAATATATGAATAATATATTATATACTATAAAAAACTTTGATAATAAATATATTAAACTATCATATCTTTAACAAATATATTGAATAAAAACTTTTGAGTGTGCATTCAAAATAAATTACATTGAATATGTATTAGATTTATATCACATCTATTACCATTTGCTCAGTTTTTTCTTAGTTAACATTAAAATTGATTCACCTTATATCTTATTATAGGGATTTTGAAAAATGGTTTTTATTTATTTATCAAAAAACAACTAGTTTACGTTTTAAATAAAATATTTAAATTTGACTTACCATAATTTCACTTAAGCAATTCAATTAGGATTTTCTTTGAGTCCAAATGGATGAGTGCTTTTGTAAGTCAAGTGTAATAATGATACTAATATACTATGATAAAGTCTTGATAATTGCACATTTAAATATGAAGGTGAAGTGAAAGTGCAGCAATAAAAACATTGGGCCAAGGTGAAGTTTGGGACTGAATCTTTCACATATACGAAGTGATATTTTTGGGTCTATATATTTTTGGGACTGAATCTTAAAAACTTTTGATCATATGTGATTTACCAAAAAGCACATTGTTCTTTGCTACTTATGATCATGTTTGTTTATTAGAACAACATTAGTGAATCCTTAAAAAACTTAGACCATTGATTCAAACAAATAAAAAATTAGGCTATTGAAAAATTAAACGAGTTTAAAAAATATATAAGTGAAAGTAGAACATGGATATATGGATAAAAAGTTTGAAATATTTCTAGATACATAGAATCTCAAAGCAAGCAATAACATTATTAAATGTGTAGTTTGAGTGATTTCCATTTTTATGTGGAACATTGTATGATAGAAATAACTTAACTGTTTTTCCTAAAAAAGATACAATTATTAAAAATTATTTGCATAATTGATGGCAATATCACAAACTCAGTAATAAAGAGAAAACCTAATTTGTGACTCAAGTCAAAAACTTTATTGTAATATTGAGAAACTTTATTTTTTCTCAACTCTCAACTAAAAGTTTACAGGATTCATTCTCAACTAGTTTAAGTGCTTGTTAATAACTATGGTATATATGTCTATTGACATCACCACTTGGGGTTATGCAATCTCTCAAGTTATATACAGTATTAGTTCTTATGATTCCAACAACTCAATAAAATGAAACCATTTTGGTGAAGAACCTAATATTTCACATCAAATAATTTTTGGATATGTGATACATATTCCAATTGCTCAACCACAATGAAACCATTTTGCTAATAAAGACATCAAATAATTCAATATCCTTTATTCTCAACTCACCTTACTTTACATGCTTAAAATCAATTTATGTTTAACCCAACACATTTTTCTAACTTCATCTCAACAACCACCCCATAAAATTACTTGAGCAAACAACTTCATGCATTAGACCAACCAACAATTCAACCACAAATAAGAGAATGGAGCCATAGGATTACTTTGCTTTAAGCCTTTACCAATATGTTCTTCATTTTTAGGACTTTCATTCATTAAAACATATAAACTCCCTTAAAAAACACAAGATTTAACCCATCATAAGCTAAATCTCATTACCTTATATTCTAAAAGTCACTAACTCAGATAATCATACACCTTTTCAAAATCGAGTTTCAACATAAATTGATGCTTCCCGAATTTAGTAGCATGGTCAACCACAACATTGGAAACTAATATTATAAAAAAAATTGCCTTCCATCAATAAAGGCAAATTGATTATGAGAAATTACTGCATCAATAGCCCTTCTAAACTAATTTGTAAGTAGTTTGGAAATCATCTTGTATAGGCAACCCAAATAAGAAATATGTCTAAATTCCCTAATCACCTTAGAAAAAAAAACCATATAGTATTTTGGCAAGTCCTAAAAGATAATTGTAAAAACATTAATGCAACTCAGATTAATTATTCAAATAAATTTACTAATACATTCTTAATTGAATGAACAAGTCACTTTACTATAAGTGTTATTAATATCGTACTAATTATCAAACTGGTCAGAGTACTATTATAGCAGATGAACCGGTGGTTAATTAGTTAAACCGTATACCGGCGAAGTTAGATATACATATATAATATATTAATATTTAAAAAAAGATAAAAAAAAATTGTTTCTTTTTATTAAAAATTAATTTTAATTAAAAATCGGCAGATATGACCGGTATGATTCAATTGAAAATATGCCGGTATGACCAGTTTTGACCGGTTTTGGTCGGTTTTGACGGATATAATTATTATACTGTACTCCTATTGTGACCGGTTTGCCGGTTGAACCGACCATCACAAACCAATTTTTACAGCTAATTGTTCCTTATTTGATATTTTATACCATAGTTGAAAAAAAATTATTGTAGTTATACACATTTTCATATATTCAACCTCTCTCAAGTCTATGACTAAAAGAAAAATTATTTAACCTCATTCTTTATAGTTTACAACATCAAACCTTATGATCAAACACAAGTCACTCAATATAACAACTCAGTTAACATAGAAGCTTGTTTCCCCTTATAGAAGTTTATCAAAAAAATATTGGTGGAGTGCAATTTTAAAAATCATTTTTGAGAAAGTTTATTCGAGGATATATTAAAAGTTGTTTAGTATATAATATTTGTATTAATTTTCAAAAAAAGACAAGGACTTGATTGTTAGAGTGTTACTATCGTTTAGTGCAAAAAGTTCCATATAATCAAACAATTTCTTAACAAGATGTTAGTTAATACTTCAAACTAGTTTTTTGAATTGGTCTTGGAATGAATATGGAATATAATAATGATATTATTCTCGTTGACTTGGATAAGCTTATATTCAAACGACTTTTTTTTAAGAATCTTTTGACATGCCATGAAAGAGTTGGATTTTATGGTTCCAATCATTCATAAAATTCCATCTTGCTTTCTATATCCTTAGCTTCCTCTTAAAAAAAATCATATATTACTCTTTTTACATATAAAAATTCCAAGGTATAGGATTAGTTTTTATTGATATTGTTGTAAGATCAACTTAAAAGTTGGAATGACAATTTTAGAATTTAAATCCCTCAAATATAAGTAAATTATATTTGGATAATAGTCCATTTCTACAACATTGGAACAGTTTTTGGTCATATGCAATTAAAAATTGAAACAATTGTCGGAATTATCTATTAATTGGTGAAATATCAATCATAGGATATTGAATTTTATGATTCTTACACATTATGTAAAATAAAGATACAAAGTCATACTTGAATCCATGTTCTCAGATCTACTCCTTTGATGTACCTTTTGAGAAAGTTTTTCGGTATGATGACCTTCCTCAACCAAATCCTGATTTCATTTTGGAACCTTCGTTTTCTCTATGGTGGGGAGAGGTCAAAACTATTTGTGATTTTGTATCTCGAGGACCATAACCGTTCCTTATGCGTTAACTTTTAGGGTTCCCATTATCTCTATAGGCCAACTGTTTTGGATATTCACTCATTAAGCCCATATCTATTATCGATTTCAGAAGTCCTATGAGTTGTCAGAAAATTAGATCATTTATTTTGTAACCCAAAATAAATAGCCAATATAATTGTATTAAATATATAATGCTCACCTTAATTATAAATTATGAATTTCTAACCGGGAGTTAACTTTTAGCTAATCTAGATTTATTAAGGGTTTTAATGTGATATATTTAAGTGTAAAATTTTGTGCATTATCATTCCTATATGATTTTTAGATGATTACTATCCTACTAAATTATTTTTAATAATAAAGAAAGTGCATAGCTAGACCAATTTCCTAAGGTGAATGTTTGAATATGTCACCAACATTCTTTGAGTATGATGGTTCCACATCTAAAAAAAAATTAGTTTATTGAGTTATAATCAATCGAAATATAATATAATTCTTAATAGTAGTACGAAATTAAGACTTTTATTTCAAAAGTAAGATGATAGTATTAAAAATAAATGAAAAAGTAAAATCTAATGAGAACATATGAACTAGATCAGGAGACAATTTTGAAACATTGGAAATAATGATGCTGAAGATGTGATAAATTCATCCAGTTCTAAATAATATGTAACTTCTTCTTCTATATAACCAATGAAATAAGTGTGCTCTCATAAGTTACTTATGGGAAAATCATATGTTAAAATTGCAAATTCTAAACAACGTTAATTTAGGTCACATGAGAATTCACCACAAAGTTGCATAATTTCACCAATAACACAAATAATAATAAAATGATTCTAGGGTAAAAACAATATATCATAGGGCTTATGATTATGCAATAAAAAATTCATAAACTTTTAGGTACATGTTTTTTTTTCTTCTCGTAAAGACCATGAGTTATAGGTTTCCATTACAACAAGTTAATCTTAACACCTCAAAACATTACTTTATTTCATCAACACTCTCATTGTTGAAAAGGGAAAAACATAAATATTATAGTATTAGTAGTTGATTTTGTTATTCACAATAAAAGTTTGTGGTATACTCCTATTATATTAGTTGAAGTTCCCTAATTTCTAGGCTTGATTTATGGGACCAGCTATGGAAAATCTTGGTGCAAAGAAACATTCATAATTCATATTTTTGCAACCCCTTTTACTTTGACTCTAATGCCAAGAATCATTCATAATTCAACCTAGTGAAGGTAGCATCTAGCTAGGGTTAACATGGTTGTTCCTCCAAAAAAAAAAATCAAGCCTAGAAATTAGGGAACTTCAACTAATTATAACTTTTTATTATTTAAGTCTTTGCTAAGTTTGGGATATGTTACTTTTTCTATCCAAACTTAATGTTATTGTCCAACATCAAAATGGAAAAGATAGTTAAGGACGAAAATGACAATAAAATAAAATTTAAGGACAGAATTAAGAACTACCAAATTTATAAGGATAAAAAATGTATTGAAGTTTGTTTTAAAAATGATTTTCTACAAATATTTACCGGAACACATATATACATACTCAACTAGACAAAAAGTTGTGTAACTAGACAAATTTGTATATATTTACTTGAACACAAATATTTAACAATAATTTTCTAAAATATTAATCCCACATATTTATATATAATTTTCATTCATATTCATCCCACATATAAGATATATAATTCTTATGTGTGTGGACAATTTTGTATATATTTTATACTAGTAATTAAATACATATAGTATTCTTATTTGGCCATAAATATCTTATAAATTTGATTAGTATAGTATTCTTATTTCGCCATAAATATCTTATGAATTTTATTAATATATATACACTTCCTCATACCTTCCTTCAAGTAGTTCGTTGACATAACCCTCTAAATAATCATTATTTTCAAATTGTCTTAAAAAATTAATTGACCTACCTTATGTGGGAAACTACAAGCATAACATGTCACCCACCTTAAGTTAGGTGTTAGACAAAAACATTAATGCTAAAGTTACTATAAATCACTAACATAGGAGACATCAAACAATGATCAAAATGTTACTAAATTTTCTTCATGTGCTACTTTGTGGGATTCTTACTATTGTGGTTCTGATTCAAGCTCAAGACCAATCAGGTTTGGTTATTAAACTTTTGAAAAGTTCTAGAAATTACAATCATATATTCAAAAGTCATAGTTACATGTAATGTAGGCTAAACGAGGGAATTGTGTAACCATGTGAATATTCAAAAGTCTTAGTTACATGCTACGCTATACTCATTCTAGTATGCGATACCAAGTTCAATGTGGTTCGCGACGAACCTGGTACATGTTTTGTAGGGTAAACGAGGGAATCGACTAACCATATAATTATGTATACCTTAACTTTTCTTTGTTTCCATTTCTCAGGATTCATTAGCATAGATTGTGGGCTCCCTGAAAGTGATAGCTACATTGAGCCTACAATAGGCATAAATTACATATCAGATGATAAATTCATTAGCAGTGTTAAGTGTGAGTTTATTGCCTTCAAAAAGAAGTATTCTTCAACAACAACTATGGCATGTAAGGAGTTTTCCTAAAGGAGTAAGAAATTGTTACAGAATAAATGTGATAAGTGGTACTAAATATTTGATCAGAACCAATTTCAATTATGGAAACTATGATGGTCTAAATGAGGTACTAATATTTGATCTTCATATTGGAGCTAATCCATGGGACACAGTGAAATTTCACAATGCATCACTTAGCTCAGTGATTGAGATCATTCACTCTCCACCACTAGATTTTATACATATTTGTTTGGTTAACATAGGCCAAGGGACACCATTCATTTCATCAATAGAATTGAGGGCTTTGAAGAATAGTACTTATGACACTGAATTAGGATTTTTGGCACTCTTGAGAAGATATGATTTAGGTTCCACATCTGGCTCAACATATAGGTCAGTCATATTAGCTCATTAACATTATTGTGCACAAGTTTATTGAGTCCTCGACCCACAACAGTAGGGTTGCTGATTAGGGTTTGGGAGTTGGTTTTTGGACGGTAAATGGAAAGCTTAAGAGCCACGAAATATACTAGTGAGATGACTCTGAAGACTTCTCTTTCCCTTCCATTCGCTCCGAAACTTATATCGCAAACACACCCTTAAGTTCTTTTTGCGAATCAAATTTTGGAGGGGAAAGAAAGGGAAAATGAAGACTTGAGAGCCACGAAATACACTAGTGAGATGACCATGAAGACTTCTCTTTCCCTTCCATCCGCTCTGAATCTTATATCGCAAACACACCGTTAAGGTCTATTCGCGACTCGAATTTTGGAGGGGAAGGAAAGGGAAAGGGAAGGCTTGGAAGCCATGAAATACACTGGTGTGAGATGGATCCAAAACCTTTTATTTTCCTTCCTTCACCTCCAAAACTCAACTCACACACAGACCCTCAGTGACCAAGAGCCCATGAGTTAAAATCTAGGAAATATTCTTTCTCCGCTTGCGAGGTAAGACTGTATATATCTACCTTCCTCATATCTCACTAGGCGAGAACCTGGTGCATTGGACCAACAAATCTAAAAGTTTCTTTTAACATCTATTTCTAACAACCTTAGAACAACTATACTATTGGCAACTTCATGTGCTACTTACATTATGTGTCAAATTTAATTATAGGTTTAGTGATGATGTCTATGACCGTATTTGGGTGCCCCTTGGCTTTGAACTATGGACACAAGTAAGCACTTCACTTAGCAATGAAAATTTGACTCAAAATGCATATAAACCACCAGCAATTGTGATGAGCACTGCTGCTACACCAATAAATTCTAGTGCTGCTTTTGAACTATATTGGGATCCAGATAATGTAAATATACAATACAAAGTCTGCATGCACTTCAATGAGGTTCAAAAGCTGAAACCAAAAGAAACTAGATCATTCAATATTACACTCAATGGTGAGTATTGGTATGGACCAATGGTACCTTCATATCAAATGACAAGTACCATATTTAGTCCATTAACTTTGACTGGTGCAACAAGGTATCTATTTTCATTTTTTAAGACAGAAACTTCAACCCTTCCACCTATCATCAATGCCATTGAGATTTATATAGTAAAAGATCTCTCACAACCAGAAACTGAACAAGATGATGGTATGCAATTTATCTAAAGTAACATATGTTTGTTAGTATCTTATGTAAATTTAAACATTGTATAATTTGGTTTAAGGCTCTGTTTGGATATAAAAATACTAGTTGATGCAATCACAAACATCAAGGAAACTTATGGAGTGGATAGAAATTGGCAAGGAGATCCGTGCGCCCCGATCGCATACATGTGGGAGGGTCTAAATTGTAGTTCTGATGGCAATAAACCCCCAAGAATAACAAACTTGTAAGTTTAATATTCCGAAATGTAAAATGTTCATAAACTCAGAAACTCCAACCATGAACTGAGAATATATTTGTAAATGCTATTAGAGATTTGTCTTCGAGTGGATTGACCGGGAAAATACCATCTTACATCTCCAAACTCACTATGCTGCAGTACTTGTGAGTAAATGATGGAGCTGTTCAGTGTTTTTTTTACTCTTCTTGAAAATTCATAGTTGTAATAGTGCATTTGTTATTGTTGTTTCCAGGGATTTATCAAACAATAGCTTAAGCGGGGCAATACCGGATTTTCTTACACAAATGCAATCACTGAAAATCTTGTGAGTTAATACATTGTTAGTTCAAGAAGGTATATTCTTGGTTGTAAAAGAGAAAAAAATGTTATATTTTTTCCAGGTTTTGGCAAAAACTTGGGGAATAACAACCTTACAGGTTCCAAGTGGACTTATTGATAGATCAAAGAAAGGAGCACTATCATTGAGGTATGCCTATTGCTTATTTTTAAGATGAATGTTATGTAAACTTCTCTATTATTTAGTTATGTATTGTTTTGACTGTATATGCATGCAGAATGAAACTTAATTTCATTTTAGAGATGATGCAAGTTTCATAATTGCTTCTTTTAATTACCGAAACACTTCCTAAGAAACTCAAATGAGAAGTTCCAACCGAAGCTATTGATATCACTTTTCTCTTGTTTCATTCTTGATTTGACATTATTTTCGTCTGAAAATCGATAGCATGGGAAAAAATCCAAATCTGTGCGCATCTGCTTCGTGCAACCAAGTGAACCAAGAGACAATTAATCAGGTCAAGAAGAAAAAGAATACTGGGTTGATGGTTTTATGGGTTCAATTGAGGCTAAGGATCGGTAATTCATTTCTACGGTAAGATTTGATGGCAGAAATATCTGATGTAATTGGATAATTACTGGATAATTTGATTGTGTACCATGGAAGAGACGCTAAGAGTCTTATTGTGTAGATGTTTTGTTGAATGAGTGAAATGAAATTAGGCTAGTTTCTTGAGTGGAGGTGGAACTAGCTAGTGTATGATGGATGTTAAACGAGGCATTGGAGTGGATGAGGGATAAGGAGTTCCCCATTCGCTTAAATTTCGGGAGTGTTATCGGGATTCTTAACGTATGTGAGGATTATTAGCTGGATAAGTCCTAGAAACCTATGGTTTTTGACGAATACAGGAAAAAAAAATCTTTAGTCTGATTACGGTTTAGTTCTTCTGGTGTTCGAGTTGTTCGATGCTAGGATCTTAATATTTCGACATTGATGAATTGGTTTTGTGATATCACGGTTTAGTGGTGTATGTCCTTAGTGGCCGTTTAAGTAATCTTAATGGATTAGAGAATCGAGTATGATTTTGGTGGAGAATTTCTTATGCTTAAAGTCTAGGCATCGACATTATTTCCGAGAATGGCCTAATAAAATTTTCGGGGACGAAAATTCCTATAAGAGAGGGAGGATTGTAACACCCCAAATTTATCCTCCTTGAAATTGGTAACAGTCCTGAGGAATGGGGCATACTGCCAGATTCTCGCTTGAGCGAGAGGACCTCGCCCAAGCGAGAGGATCAGTGTTTTGAAATTGGAAAATTCTGGGAGTCTCGCCCAAGCGAGGAATGGGTCGCTTGAGCAAGAGGAAGCCTGTTGGGACTGTGAGATTCTCGCTTGAGCGAGAATCCCTCTCTTGAGCGAGAGCGTCAGATCTGAAATTTTAAAAAGGCGGGATTTTCTCGCTTGGGCGAGAACCCGACGACTCCTCTTTAAAATAGAAACCCCAAACACATTTTAGGGTTAGAACTTTGAAGAGAAGAGAGAGAGGAAAGCTTTTCAAGAGCAAAGAGCCTTAGGAATCATCTTAGAGCTTGAGAAGAGGTAAACCTCTTGTTCCTAACTCTTCTTCTTCCTCTCTAACTTGTTTTGGGTATGTTAGATCTCTTTTCAAAATATGAGAAACCATGGAAACTCATCCTTTAGAGTTATGGTTCTTTCTATGTTGTTTTTCTCTTGTAAACTCTTGGTTTAGAGTTGGTATTTGATGAATGGAAAGGTTTTGTGGGTTATTCATGAAAACCCAAAAAACCCCCAAATGAAAATATGAGTAAAAAAAAAATGGATGAAATTTTAAATGTGGATGATGAGTTTTCGCTTTGATGTTGATATATGAGATGAACATGCATGTTTAGATGTATTGAAACTTGTGTTGAAGTAGTTTTGCAAATCTTGAAAATATGTGAATCTCTTGTATGTTTGATGATGAAATACGAGTTGTTTATGTGTTATTTTGAATAAATGACTAACATTGTTGTTATTGGTGGAAATGAGGAAAGATCCTAAGGTTGGAGGAAATCGCGGAGGAGACTTTTAAAGTTACTCGGAACTGATCCCCAACACTCACCAAGGTAAGGGATAAGTGTCTCTAAGTCATACTCGTTGGTGTGAATGAGGTATGTGAAAGAGGTAATGTATTTTTAAGAATACTGTTGTTATCCTACCCGAAGTGGTAGTGGATTATTATTGTTACTCTACCCAAGGTAGGAGTGGTTTATTGTTGTTGTCCTGCCCGGAGAGGTAGTGGATTATTGTTGTTATCCTACCCGGAATGGTAGTGGATTATTGTTGTTGTCCTACCCGGGGTGGTAGTGGATTATTGTGAACTCGACCTGCCCGATGTGGTATGGGGAATAACTCGACCTGCCCGATTTGGTATGGGGAATAACTCGACCTGCCCGATGTGGTATGGGGATAACTCGACCTGCCCGATGTGGTATGGGGAATAAATCGACCAGCCCGATTTGGTATGGGGAATAACTCGACCTGCCCGATGTGGTATGGGGAATAACTCGACCTGTCCGATGTGGTATGGGGAATAACTCGACCTGTCCGATGTGGTATGGGGATAACTCGACCTGTTCGATGTGGTTTGGGGAATAACTCGACCTGCCCGATGTGGTATGGGAATAAACTCGACCTGCCCGATGTGGTATGGAAAATGAAATCGATGAATAAGATTAAGGGTGAATATGAAGGATGAAAATGAGGATGTGAATGATAAAAGTAATATTCATGCTATAGAATATATATTATGAGATATATATACTATAGGGTGAATATAAGGGATGACAATGAGGATGTGAATGATAAAAGTAATATTCATGCCATAGGATATATATTATGGGATATATATACTATAGGGTGAATATGAATGATGAGAAATGAGAATGTCAGAATGAAAGTAATATGCATGCTATAGGATATATATTATGGGATATATATACTATAGGGTGAATATGAAGGATGAAAAAGAAGAGGTTAAGAATGAAAGTAATATACATGCTATAGGATATATATTATGGGATATATGTTATATGGTGGATATGAATAATGAGAAGGATGATGCTTCGAAAGAACGTAATATGCATGCTATAGAATATATATTATGGGATATATATACTATAGGATGAATATGAGTAACGTGGAAATTAAAGGAAGAATATATGAATGTTTACAATTAGGTATTTGTGGTTATAAATTATATTAAAGCTTAATCGTATTTGAGATGTGGATTATCATGTGATATTAGTTTTTGAACTAATGACCTACTCCCTTGTTTTGTGTGTTGTTTATGATAATCCCATTGTAAGTAAACGAAGGATTTGAGGAGGAAGCTCACTTAGGAATCTTGTAGTTGATTAGATAATATTTTGGGATGAATGTAAATCTGATTAGGATATTACTGGAGATATGTAGTTATGGACGTTATAAATCTGGGAAACCCATAACTGGTTGTATGTGATAATTACTAATTGAATGAATTATGTTTTTCCGCAATATGAATTGTATGATTATATAATAAGTGTAAAGAGTATTTTCAAGGAATGATTTAAGAGAGTTTTAAGTAAGATGAGGAATGTATGTAAGAGAGGATTAAAATAAATAAAGAGTTTACAAGGTAAGAATGACATAAAATGAACCATCACTCAAAAGGATGAGTTTCCATGGTTTTCTTCATTTTTGAGAAGAGATCCAACATACCCCAAAATGAGTTTAAGAGAGAAAAAGAGAGTTAGAATCTAGAGTTTTACCTATTCTCAAGCTCTTAGATGAGTATCCAAGCTTTTTGCCCTTGAAAAGCTCTCTTCTCTCACTCTTCTTCTTTTCTAAACCCTAGATTGTGTTTAGGGGTTTCTCATTAAATGCTGTCTCGTCAGGTTCTCGCTTAAGCGAGGGATTCTCGCTCATGCGAGAAAATCCCGCCCATTTTAAAAACTCAAACCTGACCCTCTCGCTCAAGCGAGGGATTCTCGCTCAAGCGAGAATCTCACAGTGGCAACAGCCCCAAAATGACATTTCTCGCCCAGGAGAGACAACTCTCGCTCAGGCGAGAATCCTCTAGTATAGCCCATGATTTCACCCTCCCATATGAACCTCTCTCGCTCAAGCGAGAGTCCGAGGGCTGATACTATGATTTTCAAGACTTAAAATTTGGGGTATTACATTTTTATCTTGTAAACTCTTGGTTTAGAGTTAGTGTTTCGAGAATGGAAAGGGTTTGCGGGTTGATTCAAAAAAACCCCAAAAACCCTAAAGAGAAAATGTGGTTAAAGTGGAAAATGGGTAAAATGCTAGAGGTAGAAGATGAGTTTACTTTCTAATGTTGAAATATGAGATGAATATGTATGTTTTAGATGGTTGTAAACTTATGATGAAAGTAGTTTAGAAACATTGAAAATATGATGAATATCTTGTATGGTTAAATAATGCAATATAAGTCGTTTATGTGATATTTGGAATAAATGAATAACATTGTGTTATATGGTGGGAATGAGGAAAGATCCTAAAGTTGGCGGCGGTGTCGGTGTGTAATACCTCAAATTTCGTTTTCGGAATGATTGGAAAAAGTAGAGTGTTGGAGTATATATATTGGGCAATCCTCGTTTGAGAGAGAGGACCTCGCCCGAGAGAGAGACTCAGTGTTCTAATGAGTTTCCCGGAGACCTCGCTTAAGCAAGGAAGTAGTCGCTTGAGTGAGAGTGAAATCTGGAAAAGTTGTCAAATTCTAGCTTGAGTTAGAATTTTCGCCCAGGCTAGAGAGGAGCCTTAGCATACTGCCCGATTCTCGCCCGAGCGAGAAATCCGCGCCCAGGCGAGAGCGTCAGAGTTGAAAAGCTGAAAAATTGCGAAATTCTCGCCCAAGCGAGCCATTCTCGCCCGGGCGACGCTGCGCAGCTATAAAAGTAAAAGAGGGGTTTCAAAAATCCTAATCTTCATTTTCTTTTCTCTCATTTCTCTCCCAACGGCGGCTCCACCCAAATGAACCATTCTCCTCTCCACTAAACATCAAAATCATCAAAACCTCTTTCTATTACTTCTTGGTGGCACATTTGGGAAATCTTGGAGGTGAAAAATGGAACAATGGAGATTGGAGAAGATGAAGGGAGATGTGGTTCTTTTGCGGAGCAACGGAGCTAATGCAACCTAAGGTGAGGGAGAAGACCATTGTGGTCTTAGAGTATTTCATTAGAGTCATCTTCTGCGATTTCCCTCAAGAATCGGAGCATGTTAACGGATAGAAACTCTCTTGGGTGTTTGTGGTCCATGTGAGAGTCTTTATTTTACATGAGGATGTATTAGCCATAAAAGTGGAGATATATGTGCAGAAAAACCGTTTATTCAAGTAAAATTAAGTATGCTCATTTATGGTAATACACCGTCATGAAAGATGGTTCTAACGTTAATGTGTTATATGATGAAGAATATGTTGTGTGTGGTTTGTTTATGATAATGGTGTGTTATGGATGGTTGATTTGTTATAAACATATATGGGTGTGTTTGTAATAAGGATTGTGAGATGTGTTGTTTAATGGCAAAAGTAGAAATGGTTATGTTGTGTGACAATGATTGTGTGTGAGTTGTTTATTGTTATAAACTAATATGAGTGTATTTGTAACAATGATTGTGTGATGAGTTGTTGATTTGTTAAAAGTGGCGATGAGTATGTTTATGAAAATGACTTGTGAGTCGCTTTATTGTTATGAACATATATGGGTATGTTTGTGACAATGAAGATGTTGTGGGTTATTTTATGGTGATGAAACAATGAGATACCTTGTGTTTATTGTGTTATGAGATGAATTGGTGGTGAATCAATGAAAAGAAAACACGTTTTTAGCCGACCATAATTGGTTAGCGACTTTGGCTCAAGTTATGTAGCACACTTTGGCTCAAGTGATGTAACAAACTTTGGCTCAAGTGATGTAGCAAACTTTGGCTCAAGTGATGTAGCAAACTTTGGCTTAAGTGATGTAGCAAGCTTTGGCTCAAGCAATGTAGCAAACTTTGGCTCAAGTTATGTAGCATGATTTTAAAAAAGAAAGTATATTTTAGCTAACCGAATGGTATAGCGACTTTGGCTCAAGTGATGTAGCAAGCTTTGGCTCAAGCGATGTAACAAACTTTGGCTCAAGTGATGTAGCAAACTTTGGCTCAAGTGATGTGGCAAGCTTTGACTCAAGCAATGTAGCAAACTTTGGCTCAAGTTATGTAGCATGATTTTAAAAAAGAAAGTATGTTTTAGCTAACTGAATGGTATAGCGACTTTGTAGCAAGCTTTGGCTCAAGCGATGTAGCAAGCTTTGACTCAAGCGATGTAGCAAGATTTGGCTCAAGCGATGTAGCAAGCTTTGACTCAAGCGATATAGCTAGATTTGGCTCAAGCGATGTAGCAAGCTTTGGCTCAAGCGATGTAGCAAGCTTTGGCTCAAGCGATGTAGCAAGCTTTTGCTCAAGCAATGTAGCAAGTTTTTGCTGAAGCAATGTAGCAAACTTTGGCTCAAGTTATGTAGCATGATTTTATGGATATATATGTATGTTGATTTATGATGAAGGTTGAATTGGGTAAATCATATAAGTAGGTTGTAATAGGTGCTAAATGAAGGAGTGACTATCCTATGGCATGTTGTAATGATTTGGGATGAATTGCCTAAGTGAGTGACGATAATCATGCTAATTGGATACATGAACAATATGTGGTATAATGTGTTGATTGATATATGTTTAATATGATTGATGTTAGACGTTGTATAGGTTTAATACTTTAATGTTATTACTCCATGTAAATTCACGCTACGGTCACCGTAATTGGTTCTTACTCCCTCTGTCTCTTCTTGTATGTATTGTGTATTTGAGTTCAGGTTGTGGTGGTAGCACGTTGGATGCTTGCGGAGAAGAGTACATGGTAGAGTAGGGTTTTATGTAATTGATATGTTATATGATAAATGTTTATAATATGAGAACTATGTTGGATTATCTACATCTGATAAAATGGAACTCCTCCTAAGTGTATAATGAAGTTGATCTAATGTTTGTATTCAAAGTACTTTTGAGAAAGGGTAATTGTATAGATTATGTATTTGAAAGGATGTGTAATCGCATGCTTTAAAAGAAATATGTACTTGGAGTATTTCCCCATTTTGAATTATGAATGGAATTAATATTTGTATTCACTCGTTCTCCAAATAGTTTCAAGCAACGCCTTTCAAAAGTAATCACTTCCTTTCCGTGAATAAAGTTTTAAAGTCTTAAAAATGAATTTATGGGTTATGAAAATCTGGTCCTTATAATATAGTATCAGAGCATATGTCAACTCTGCGGCCTAAGGTATGGCCTTACGCGATTCTTTGTGAAATTTGTGTGAGTTAAATTCTTGATTTATGCTGATAGTTTGTTAACTATGTGATAACTACTGATGTGAAAGATGATTGTTAAATTCCTTGCGGTAAGCGTCTAGTTGTGAACTTATCGTTGGATGTCTTGTTGTGAGTTATTGATGAAGTGCTTGTTGAAAATTCCTTATTGTGAATTTCGTAGAGGATTTCTTGTTGTAAAACTCTTGTTGAATTCCTTCGTATGGACTTGTTGTTGAATTTATTGTGTGAGACACTTGTTGGGGATTCTCTGGTGAAACTCTTGCTGAAAGTTTCTGGTTGTGAACATCTTGTTGGAATTGTTTATGGGGAGTTTGTGATTGGGATTTTCAGGTTGGATTTCTTGGTGTGAGATTTATTTGTTGAGAGTTCCTAATGGTGGATTAGTAAGGACCCAAATTCTACCCTTGAAAATTTTTCCTTATTTTATTCATCTTTCATATATTTTCCTACATCCTTTAAATAAAATTACACTCAACTTAAATTAAGTCTCATCTCCCTACTCATACCCGTTTTCATAATCTCCTTACATCTTCCACCTACCTGCAATAGGATTAACATTGACCATACACAGAAAACACAAAGGAGTAAATCGTTAACGTAAAATAATGTCAATATACGTTAATCCACATTTTAATAAAGTTAAGTAGAAACTTAGAATTAAATATACTTAAAACCATTTCCTTTGTTTATACTTTTGAAAACATGCTACATAACTTGAGCTAAAGTTTGCTACATTGCTTGAGCCAAAGCTTGCTACATTGCTTGAGCCAAACCTTGTTACATTGCTTGAGCCAAAGCTTGCTACATTGCTTGAGCCAAAGCTTGCTACATTACTTGAGCCAAAGTCGCTAACCAATCATGGTCGGCTAAAAACGAGTTTTATTTCCATTGGCACTCCACCAATATATAAACAGTGAATCCACACCATCACCATTACAAACATACCCATATATCCTTATAACAATTAAGTGATTCACAGTTCATTTCATTATTCCGAGTTTTATTTCCATTGGCACTCCACCAATACATAAACAGTAAATACACACCATCATCCTTACAAACATACTCATATATGCTTATAACAATTAAGTGATTTACAGTTCATTTCATTATCCATAACCAGAAAATCCACGCATTTTCTATCACAGTGCGTAAGTTAAAGACTTATCCTTACCTCAGTGAGTGTTGGGGTTCGGTTTTTGAGTAACTTTACCAGTTTTCTCCACGATCTCCTCCAACCTTAGGATCTTTCCTCATTCCCACCAATAACAACAATGTCAGTCATTTATTCAAAATAACACCTAAACGACTCGTATTTCATTGTAAAATACACTGGAGTTTCATACATGTTCAATGTTTCCAAAACTACTTCATTAGGAGTTTCCAACCATTCAAGACATACATATTAACCTTGTATTCAACATTATAACACATACTCATAACACAATCATTCTCATATCACATAATCTCGTCCATTTGTTGCCATTAAGCACTTATCACCCAATCATTATTACAAACATACTCATATATGTTTATTTTAATAACTATTCACATCTTATAACAAATCAACAACTCATAACACATCATTGTTATAAACAAACCACACAAAACATATTCTTCATCATATAACATTTGGCACATTCACTCTTATGACCACATTTTCCTTTTAGGGATTTTGGGATTTTCATAAATCAACCCACAAACCATTTCCATTCTTTGAATATTAACTCTAAACCAAGAGTTTACAAGAGAGAAACTAAATAAAACGAACCACAACTCAAACGGAAGAATTTCCATGGTTCCTCATATTTTTTAGAAGAGATCCATACACCCAAAACAAGTTAGAAAGGAAGAAGGAGAGTTAGAAACAAGAGATTTACCTCTTCTCAAGCTCTAAGATGGTTCCTAAGGCTCTTTGCTCTTGAAAAGCTCTCATCTCTCTATTCTCTTCAAAGTTCTAACCCTAAATTGTGTTTGGGGTTTCTATGTTAAAGTGAAATAGTCGGGTTCTCGCTCAAGCGAGCCCATTCTCCCTCAGGCGAGAAAATCCCGCCTTTTTAAAATTTCAGATCTGACACTCTCGCTCAAGCGAGGTATTTCTCGCTCAGTCGAGGAAGCTCTCGCTCAAGCGAGGATCCTCTCGCTCAAGCGAGGATCTTACAGCCTCGATAGGTCCTGAATGCCATTTTTATCGCCCAAGCGAGACAACTCTCGCTCAGGCGAGACTACGCTCGCTCAAGCGAAACAATTCTCGCTCAAGCGAGAATCCTTCAGTATTGCCCATGATTTCATCCTCCCAGTTTAGCCTCTCTCGCCCAGGCGACGATTCTCTCGCTCAAGCGAGACTCCCCGGACTGATACTATAATTTAATGACTTTAAAATCTAGGGTGTTACAATCCTCCCCCTAAAAGAAATTTCGTCCCCGAAATTTGATTAGGTTACTCTCAGGAAGACACCATCATCGCCTAAACATTAGGCATAAAATACACTCAACCAAACTTAGATTCAACCGTCTAAATCATTAAGATTCCTTATACGACATACACTGGCGCATACCACGCAACCGTGATACCACATAGCCAATTCATGGACTAACCTATGGAGTCCATATACCAATGTCAAACATCAGGACAACTAAGAGAAAATTATCACAACCGGAATAAAGATCCCCACACATCCCCTCAGTCGCAATAGATCTCCCTGATCTATTACTACAGTCATCATTCAAAATGATCAACATAAACAGTGAGAGTCATAGTAACACCTTCAAGTTCGAAAGAAAGTGGGACTTCATACCCATCTTTTATCAAGATGCACTCGATCACATTCAATATGCAACATCTAGATCGACATCCAATCAATAGGAATAACATCATTTTATCCCACACATGAGCAATAACCACAATTTACTCAAAATTGTCATTAGCAATATAATTCGTACTCACTATACACAGAAACATGGTAGTCATCTAACAAGTAGCATTTAGGCAAACGAGAAATTTCGAGTACCAAATAAAATTACCAAGTAATTGTCGAATTCAACCAAACATCCCTACTACAACGATTGTAGTTTAAGAAGATTTGCTAGTTCATAATCTCAACTAGGCATACAAGGTCGCAGACATCAATCAAATCACATGCTTGGCCACCTTCTACACTCCACCCAAACTGTCTCTCGAAAATAGTTCAAACATAAGATTCATGACAATCATCTCGCGAAAGCAAGGTTCTCATAATCATTTCAAAATAGTTTCGAAAATCCCTTTTTTTCATGTAACACTGAAAGTTCAAACTAAGATTTTCAAAAGGTTAGTTAGTTATGGATTTACACTCCATTCGAGACATTAGAGTCCTACTGTCCATTTAACAAGACTTACTATGCCATAATACTTCAATTATGCATAGCAATCACTGAAACACATGAAACAAAAATAAGTTTTCGAGGTTCGACATCCAAGCACATGATTGGTGATCACTACCCATATATATATATATTGTTATGGCTAGTACTCAACTTTCTTAAAAAAATCAATTTTTCTAGACCAAAAGCTTCATGCACAAGAATCAAAAATAAAAAAAATTTATACTGAATCAATTTTGGTTACCAACCATAGGTCACCTCACAATGATAACACATCTAAAGATTCAATGTTCATGCAAACACATTCATCACAAAGACATTTAGGTAACTTATCCAGCCTCTATTTCATTTCGAAACATAAGTTTTATCACTTAGCGTACGCATACTCACTAATGCCAACAAAGGGAATTAATCTTTAACAACTCATAAGGAAAACAAGGATTCCAGACTTGGTCCTTCTTTTTTATTTTTAAACACGCAAGGTACCTTTCTTTACATTTTTCTTGTCAGCATAATAGTTCTTAAAGTCAATCCCTAATATTCCACATTCAATGAAACACAAATCATTTACATGTTCATAGAAACCTGTTAATTTACTCTTCCAGTTATTACCGAAATGGTTAACATTCTATTTTCATAATTCATTCATCAAGGAACATTTAACCAAGCATTAGCACTTAATCTCAAAAAGATATTTCTCCATCGTTATACAGAACATGTTACACACAACTCCTTCATTCCGTTTAACTTTCTAAACCTTCATGCATTGCAAGCAACTCATATGCAGGAATAGGTCAAGACATACATGATCATTCCTGGGCAACCAGATAAGTACATGTCAGTAGGCTTCTATAATTAAAAATTATGCACGATTACATGTCATACCATAAAGATGTAGATACTTAGTCACCAAGTCTCATAATCAATTAATCTTTACTTCATGCATATTCGTTTTTAATCTCGAGGAATGACAAGATAATCAACCACATATTTCAGATAGGAACATGTAGTAAACCACATAGCATGACATACGACTTTTCATGTTATAGTTCGTTCCACTGTTACAAAGGACTAACATTCCATTCATCATCAAACGTCACTCATAGAAGAAAAATTCACCTTCCAAGACGAAATTCATAGTTTTTTTTTTCAAGTTTTATTCCCTCGAAACGTTGACAAGTTCTTAAATACCCTCTAGTGACATCAACATAATAAACACTGATCCCTTCTCTTAAGAGAAGTTTTGTCTCCCATAACCGACACTAGCTCTAGACTACTAGCTTGGTCAGAAATCTCACACAGATTCCCAACTGCCACTGCTTTGTCAGCACTATTCGACCATAACATGGTTTGCTGACAATCGGTCCATCCCCAGATTTAATCCTAACGGGAACAACATCAACCAGACCGAATCTACAGTAAATATTACACCATTTACCACAATCGGACACTAAAACATAAACGTCGACACTACCACCAACACACAAGTTGGGGTGGACACGACCAGGTCGAAAGTAATGACTCAGTTTGCAATTTCAGCCAGTTTTCACATTTAACACATATAAGGTAATGTGTCGCTCCCGAATCAACAACACTAAACAAGGAATACCTGTCACCGTGCGTTTACCTCGGATCAACCCGTCAACACCGGACGTATCCGTGCCACTCATGGTGCTCACTCGGCCCGTTGTACTAGGCCTCCCAACCTTCACATTATTTACATTTCGAGTCAACTTCGGACAAAACCTTTTTATATGTCCCTTTTCCTTACAGTGGAAACAACCATTCCCCGACCCAGGACAAATTGTTCCTGTAACGACCCAAATTCTATAACGACCCGAATTTCTACTCTTGAAATTTTTTCATTTATTTTGATTCTTTCTTACATAAAGTCGTCACCTTCATTAAAACTCTCAAGTATCACTCTTGGAAAATATTTTTTACTCTATTATATTATCATACAAATTCATGTTGCGGAAAAACATAATTCATTCAAATAACATTTACCACATACAACCAGATATGGGTCTCCCAGAGTTATAAGTCCAAAACTACACACATCCGTATTAATCTAAACGGATTTACAGTCATTCCATAATATTATCATATTAACTACAACATCAAGTAGCAATTAAAAAAAATAGGTTAATAGATACAAGAAGCTTCCTAAGTGAGCTTCATCCTCAAAATGCTTCATTTACCTACAATGGGATTATCATAACAACACACCAAAACAAAAGGGAGTAAGTCATTAGTTCAAACTAACATCACATGATAATCCACATTTCAAATATGATTAAACTTCAATATAATTTATAAACACAATTACGTAATGCAGAATTTCATATCTTTCTTCGTTTATCTCTATGTTTTCCATATTCATCCTATAGAATATATATCACATACTATATATTCTATAGAATGCATATGACTTTCATTGCAACCTTCTCATTTCTCATCATTCATATTCCAATTGCACGTTTACCTTTTCATTACCACTTGGGGCAAGTCATATACAATACCACATAGGGCAAGTTGTACACAATACCACATAGGGCAAGTCATACGCAATACCACATAGGGCAAGTCATACGCAATAGCACATAGGGCAAGTCATACGCAATAGCACATAGGGCAAGTCATACGCAATAGCACATAGGGCAAGTCATACGCAATACCACATAGGGCAAGTCATACGCAATACCACATAGGGCAAGTCATACGCAATACCACACAGGGCAAGTCATACGCAATACCACACAGGGCAAGTCATACGCAATACCACACAGGGCAAGTCATACGCAATACCACACAGGGCAAGTCATACGCAATACCACACAGGGCAAGTCATACGCAATACCACACAGGGCAAGTCATACGCAATACCACACAGGGCAAGTCATACGCAATACCACACAGGGCAAGTCATACGCAATACCACACAGGGCAAGTCATACGCAATACCACACAGGGCAAGTCATATGCAATACCACACAGGGCAAGTCATACGCAATACCACACAGGGCAAGTCATACGCAATACCACACAGGGCAAGTCATACGCAATACCACACAGGGCAAGTCATACGCAATACCACACAGGGCAAGTCATACGCAATACCACACAGGGCAAGTCATACGCAATACCACACAGGGCAAGTCATACGCAATACCACACAGGGCAAGTCATACGCAATACCACACAGGGCAAGTCATACGCAATACCACACAGGGCAAGTCATACGCAATACCACACAGGGCAAGTCATACGCAATACCACACAGGGCAAGTCATACACAATACCACATAGGGCAAGTCAACGCCACGAAGGCTATACAATACCACATAGGGCAAGTCAATGTCACGAAGGCTATACAATACCACATAGGGCAAGTCAATGCCACGAAGGCTATACAATACCACATAGGGCAAGTCAATGCCACAAAGGCTATACAATACCACATAGGGCAAGTCAACGCCACGAAGGCTATCCAATACCACATAGGGTAAGTTAACGCCACGAAGGCTATCCAATACCATATAGGGCAAGTCAATGCCACGAAGGCTATACAATACCACATAGGGCAAGTCAATGCCATGAAGGCTATCCAATACCACATAGGGCAAGTCAACGCCACGAAGGCTATCCAATACCACATATCAAATGATAACCAGTTTACTCTATTATCATAACAATAATGCCAATACATTTACCTTTTCCATCAAATCATTAACTATGGAAACACGTCTCCCTTACAAACCTTTTACATCTTTCACATACCTCATTCATATCAGTGAGTATGAATTGGAGCCACTTATCCCTTACCTTGGTGAGCGTTGGGGATCGGTTCCGAGTAACTTTAAAAGTCTCCTCCGCGATTCCTCCAACCTTAGGATCTTTCCTCATTATCACCAATAACAACGATGTTAGTCATTTATTCAAAATAACACATAAATAACTCGTATTTCATCATCAAATACACAAGGGATTCATGTATTTTCAATATTTCCAAAACTACTTCAATACAAGTTTCCAAATATCAAAACATACATGTTTATCTAATATATCAACATCAAAACACAAACTCATCATCCACATCTAACATTTCATCTCTTTCTCTTTATACCCATATCCTCATTTTGGGGGTTTTTCATTAATAACCCACAAAAACTTTCCATTCATCAAATACCAACTCTAAACCAAGAGTTTACAAGATAAAAACAACATAAAACGAACCATAACTCTAAAGGATGAGTTTCCATGGTTTCTCATGTTTTGAAAATAGATCCAACATACCCAAAACAAGTTAGAGAGGAAGAAGAAGAGTTAGAAGCAAGAGGTTTACCTATTCTCAAGCTCTAAGATGAGTCCTAAGGCTCCTTGCTCTTGAAAAGCTCTTTTCTCTCTCTTCTCTTCAAAGTTCTAACCCTAAAATGTGTTTGGGTTTCTATTTTAAAGAGCATCGTCGTAAGTGTAATCGATTACCATATGGTGTAATCGATTACATCAGTTAAAAATTTAAAATACAAACTCAACGACTTGATGTAATCGATTACCAAACATGTTGTAATCGATTACAATGTGAAAAATGCACATATCTGATGCTTTTAATATGTTGTAATCGATTACGAGTATAGTGTAATCGATTACATCATGTAAAATACATAGATCTGATGAGTTTATCAGCATGTAATCGATTACCAGGATTGTGTAATCGATTACAATGTGAAAAATTCACATATCTGATGCTTTTAATATGTTGTAATCGATTACGAGTATAGTGTAATCGATTACATCATGTAAAATACACAGGTCTGATGAGTTTATCAGCATGTAATCGATTACCAGGATTGTGTAATCGATTACATGGTGAAAAATGCACATATCTGATGCTTTTAATATGTTGTAATTGATTACGAGTATAGTGTAATCGATTACATCATGTAAAATACACAGGTCTGATGAGTTTATCAGCATGTAATCGATTACCATGACTGTGTAATCGATTACACTGTTTTTAAAAAACAGAATCTCACAGTGTCAACAGCCCAAAATTGCCATTTCTCGCCTAGGCGAGACAACTCTCGCTCATGCGAGAATCCTCCAGTATAGCCCAGGATTTCACCCTCCCAGGTGATCCTTTATCGCTCATGCGAGAATCTCTTACTCAAGCGAGGCTTCCAGTACTGTTACTATAATTTTGAAGACTCAAATTTAGGGTGTTACAGTTCCTGCATGCTTCCGCCTACATTTGCTGCACATAGGAAATATGTCGGGTTGAAATATCAACACGGTAGGTTTCGACCCTCGATAACCATGGTTACGATGGACACCAGTTGGGGCATATGATCGTTGGCTTTCATTCCCCTCCTCCTCATACACCCTACGCTGAGTCAGACCATCCGCTTCTGATGCCTCTGTACCACACCGGGTAACCACTCTGCCGATAAATTGAGGTCGTCCAGTCCCCATAGCATTCACACTCTGCCGTGACTTAGGACAATACCTCTTGATATGTCCTGTCTCTTTGCAGTGAAAGCAGCCATCTGTCATTCCAGGACACAATTCTTCAACGTGACTTCGGTTACACTCGTTGCACCAGGATGGATAGTCGAACTGTGGCCCTCCTGCATTTGCACGGGTCCTCGGCCCATGCGAAGTGTAATCCCGAATACCAACAGGTGGAAAATAAGGTTTTCGTTCTTCGCGAGACATTTTGCCCTTTCCCCTTCCATGCACAAAGTTTCTTTGAGGCCCAAAGTCCTTGGGAGGAATAGATTTGGAGGTCGCCACTCCATCCGCCTTCTTGTTAGTACACTCCTTTCCTTGGACCCACTCCATAGCAGCAATCGAAGCAAATCCGCCTTGGAACTGACTAGGGTTCCTCCTGCACAATTTATCTAACTCTCGGTACTCAGCCGGTCCTTGTGAGACTAGGGTGTGCGAGCCTAGACCTAGCGCCACGCTCCAATTCAGATTTTGTAAATTCTCATTCATGCCCTGAAGTACCTCTACTAGCTGTGCCAACAGATCATTGGGAACATTCTGACTCATTCATCTTCCTCTCTCAGCCATATGTACCTGCACTCATACACTTGTTAGTAACTGGATGTTAACTAGACAAGAATCACATAATCCCTAGTAATTCGTACAAACCAAACTATTTAAGCACAAAAAGGTCACAAAGAAGCATGTAAGGCCATACCCTAGGCCGCATGATTAACTATGCTCTGATACCATATTGTAAGGACCCAAATTCTACCATTGAAAATTTTTCCTTATTTTATTCATCTTTCATACATTTCCCTACATCATTTAAATAAAATTACCCTCAACTCAAATTAAGTCTCATCTCCCTACTCATACCCCTTTTCATAATCTCAAAATAACATACATGTTCGCATAGCAGAAAATCATAATTCATTCATGCATCCCGGTAACTACTGCAGACAATTGGCTATGGGATTCCAAAATACTCATAGCTACGAATATCCAGAGTTACAAATATTCATGTTCAAATACAGTTAGTCATATTACAAAAGAATGAATATAAGGACTTCCAAAAATAAAAAGCCTCTAAGCTCCTAATCAAAACGTCCTTACATCCACTACAACAGACTTTGTATTTAGTGGAGGTTTTTTTTGCGATTAGTTAGTGGAGGTTTTTAACCTCCACAATATAAATAGCGGAGGTTTCAGAAACCTCCACAGTTATGACCGCTAGAAGCATTTAGTGGAGGTTTTAGAGAACCCCTGGTATTGATAAATTTAGTGGTTTATTAGTGGAGGTTTTTAACCTCCGCTATTTGATGTTTTTAACCTCCACTATTTGAGGAGGTTTTTAACCTCCACTGATTGAGGAGATTTTTGCATCATTTATGGTGGAGGTTGTAAACCTCCACAATATGAAGATGTTTTTGTAATGTTTGTCATGGAAGCTTTAAACCTCCACTAATTGAGAAGGTTAATTATGGATATTTCCAACATCCACTACTCCAAATAACATATGGAGACCTATTGGAAGATAACTATTATAGGTTTCTATATGATTTTAACCTCGGGTTAATTTCATAATTTTCACAATTTTAATCTTACTAATTTATAATTATTATTTAAATATTCAATACTAAATACAAATGTTCTTAACAATAATAAAATTTCATTGCAAATAACTAAGGTTATGTAAAAGATTTGAAAAACTTATAATTTATCATTTGTTATAAATCCAAGTACACTATAAAATCTAAAAAACTAAAAGTAGTCTCATATGACACTTTAAAAATAAAATACATAACAAATATCCTATACATAACAGATGATCCTCTTGCACCCAAACGTGTACCAGACATACTTGCATCATCATTTGCCTGAAATAATAGAATAAAATATAATATCATTAACTATTAATCTAGACCATCACTATTCATATATTCATATTTTTGTTCTAGCTAAGCTTATTATCAATAAATAAATAGCTAGGCAATACCTTATCAAATTGGAGGTGTAGTACAACAATTTTAAGACTAAGAGGAGGAAATAAAAAAGAACTATATCTAGACAAGTAAAACTAACTAGCCACTAAAGGTAGTAAAGTACCAAGAGAGTGTATTACGAACCAAACCTCAAAAGGAAGCAAAGCTCAAGTATGATCACTCTCATAGCGATAGCCATACTTTCCTAAAAAGTTCCAGAAACCACCTGCATACTATTCCAACAACACTATAACCACTTGCATACTAACCGTGTTAAGGTATGTATATTGTTAATCTTGAAAGCTCAAACATAATAAAAGTATTTACAATGCACATCTTTGTGACTTAAAAGCTAGTATGACATAGTTTTTTGGTATATGTTTATGTTTAGTCTCCTTTACTTTTGTTTATGTATGGTGTGATTCTCTTTTACTTTTACTTTGCACTTGTTGCTAGTAATAAATTATAGCTAAGCACTGATTAACATGTATGTGTATTTTATTCAACAACAAAGAACATGTATTAGAATGTTCTTTAGACATGAAAAATATGTGCATTATAGTGAACTATATTAAAGAATAAAAAGTGAAGTTTTGACCTTAAATTTTTGTTTATAAAAGAAGTAAATTAAATCACCATGGATAATATCTGTAGACAACTTGTGCACTTATTAAATTGCATGTTTAGATTTTGACTTGACTAGAACTTAGCAGCACCATATCAACTCTTAAGCATGCCATACATTTCTCTCTAATAATATACCATATTGATATAACTACACTAAAGTTTTTCTACAGTTACATTGAAATCAACACAATATAATGATTTGTAAGCATTTCTAGCAACTTATAATACCAGAGCCCAATAAAGGAAAACTGATTAATTTTGTATTACTAATGCTCATAAGATGGCAGTTAAAGGAACCTGAGTATATATGTGGCAAGGATGAGACCCAATCTGATGTGTGTAAAGGAAGAAACCCCATTGCGTTGAGCTACAGAACAGGACATACACAGAGAGATACATATATGAATTATGGAAACAAAGTACATAACACATATATGAATTATGAATTATGAAAACAAAGTACATAAAACATAATAGGAGATATATTATTACCTTCCAAACACCTAGTGCTAAACCACCCAAATTGAGGGCTATGAATAACAACTTAGGTGGAAGACGTTCAACTTAGTGTCTTTGTAAGGGACGTCAAAAACTGAAAGAAGAAATAAAAAGTGTTGTTATAATAAAGTAGAAGGTTGGTTGTTTAGTTATAAGATTGAATAGAGCTTACTTACTCTTTCCGAGAGATTGTAATGCGAAATAGGTTGCCAGAGAGCTGAAGAGGTAATACCAATGTTGAACAAGTGAACTGTAGAACCAGCCATCCACATCATGAATCCCATTATTAACAAGTTCTTGAATGGTGCTTGTGCTACTTCCCATGCTTTTTGTTTATTAAATATATCAAATATCCATTGGATTGGATTGGATTATGAATGAACAAATTCTGAATAAATAAATAAAAGCTATCTTTTTTATTGACATCTAACTTGATTTGAAGTAAGACAAATGTCACAAAGACACAAACTACTTGGACGATGCTACAAAGACAAGAGGTAACTAAATTCACAACAACAAAAACACATGGGAGTTGTTACTAATTTTCATGTGTTTGTTTATTAGTAAGTTGAGGAGTCTAATGACTTGCACTAATATGTGGATTAAATATCGGTTAGAGAAAAGGTGTTGGACAAATTGCAAGTGAATATGAACAAAAGACACACATCTTCTGGTGTAGACAATTTATCAAACAGTTGGTGAGCAATATCAAGCATATGAAAGAAAGCATAACGTAACAAAAGTGGAAGCATTGATAAAATTAGATAATGTTGAAAACAATAAAATAATTAACACTTAATGTTTCCATGACCTTATTTGCAAAATTGGAAAACCCTAACATTATGGAAAATGAAAGAAATGGAAAAAATCAGAGAAGGAAATTGGAGCAAAGAAAAAGAGCTAACCTTAGAGAATAGATTTGACTTTGAAGGATGGGAAGATTCAAAGAAATAAGGTATGCTCTGGATCTACTCTTTTATAGTTTTTCCAAGTTTCTTTGTTGAATTTCCATTCTCACGTTTTTTATTGAGGTTTCTTGTGGACACTTACATAATTACTTACCAACTAGATCAAATTCGACGGAGAAAAATAGATGCGAGTATTAAGGTATAAAAACAAGTTCCACCGAAACACGTAGGAAAGTATATGTATTACAAGAAATATAGTGGAGGTTGAAAACCTCCATAAATTAAATAAAAACCTCCATTATACATCTATCTAATTCCTAGCCCACCATATTTGATTTATTTGAGAAGGTTTGAATAACCTCTACAACAAAACCTCCACTAGATACAATGTTTAGTGTAGTGATCTTTCACCTACCTATAATGGGGATTAACATTGACCATACACAGAAAACACAAAGGAGTAAGTCGTTAACGTAAAAATAATGTCAATATACGTTAATCCACATTTTAATAAAGTTAAGTAAAAACTTAGAATTAAATATACTTAAAACCATTTCCTTTGTTTATACTTTTGAAAACATGCTACATAATTTGAGCTAAAGTTTACTACATTGCTTGAGCCATAGCTTGCTACATTGCTTGAGCCAAAACTTCTACATTGCTTAAGCCAAAGCTTGCTACATTGCTTGAGCCAAAGCTTGCTACATTACTTGAGCCAAAGTCGCTAACCAATCATGGTCGGCTAAAAACGAGTTTTATTTCCATTGGCACTCCACCAATACATAAACAGTGAATCCAGACCATCACCATTACAAACATACCCATATATGCTTATAACAATTAAGTGATTCACAGTTCATTTCATTATTCCGAGTTTTATTTCCATTGGCACTCCACCAATACATAAACAATAAATTCACACCATCATCATTACAAACATACCCATATATGCTTATAACAATTAAGTGATTTACAGTTCATTTCATTATTCCGAGTTTTATTTCCATTGGCATCTCACCAATACATAAACAGTAAATCCACATCATCATCATTACAAACATACCCATATATGCTCATAACAATTAAGTGATGTACAGTTCATTTCATTATTCCGAGTTTTATTTTCATTGGCACCCCACCAATACATAAATAGTAAATCCACACCATCATCCTTAAAAACATACCCATATATGCTTATAACATTTAAATGATTTACAGTTCATTTCATTATCCATAATCAGAAAATCCACGCATTTTCTATCACAGTGCGTAAGTTAAAGACTTATCCTTACCTCAGTGAGTGTTGGGGTTCGGTTTTTGAGTAACTTTACCAGTTTCCTCCACGATCTCCTCCAACCTTAGGATCTTTCATCATTCCCACCAATAACAACAATGTCAGTTGTAACACCCCAAATTTTAATCTTTAAAAATATAGTATCAGTCCTGGAAGCCTCGCTTGATCGAGAGATTCTCGCCTAAGCGAAAATGGGAGGGTGAAATCCTGGACTATATTGGAGGATTCTCGCCTGGGCGAGAAATGGCAATTTTGGGCTGTTGACACAGTGTAATCGATTACACTCTGCTGGTAATCGATTACACACTGATGGTAATCGATTACACTCTACTGGTAATCGATTACATCGTATTAAAAGTATCAGATATGTGCATCTGACACAGTGTAATCGATTACACACTCCTGGTAATCGATTACATCGTATTAAAAGCATCAGATATGCGCATTTTTCACGTTGTAATCGATTACACCATGTTGGTAATCGATTACAACCCGACGACACCTCTTTAAAACAGAAACCCAAACACATTTTAAGGTTAAGAACTTCGAAGAGAAGAGAGAAATGAGAGCTTTTCAAGAGCAAGGAGCCTTAGGACTCATCTTGGAGCTTGAGAATAGGTAAACCTCTTGTTACTAACTCTTCTTCTTCCTCTCCAACTTGTTTTGGGTATGTTGGATTTATTTTCAAAACATGAGAAACCATGGAAACTCATCTTTAGAGTTATGGTTCGTTTTATGTTGTTTTTATCTTGTAAACTCTTGGTTTAGAGTTGTTATTTGATGAATGGAAAGTTTTATGGGTTATTCATGAAAAAACCCCAAAAACCCCCCAAAATGAGAATACGAGTATAAAGAGAAAGAGATGAAATGTTAGATTTGGATAATGAGTAGTGCTTTGATGTTGTTATATGAGATGAACATGTATGCTTTGATATTTAGAAACTTGTATTGAAGTAGTTTTGGAAATATTGAAATATGAGATGTTATGCATGTTTTAGATGGTTGAATATTGATGATGAATATTTTGTATGATTAAATGATGCAAAGTAAGTTGTTTATGTGATATTTGGAATAAATGACTAACATTGTTGTTATTGGTGAAAATGAGGAAAGATCCTAAGGTTGGAGGAAATCGCGGAGGAGACTTTTAAAGTTACTCGGAACCGATCCCAAAACTCACTGAGGTAAGGGATAAGTGGCTCTAAATCATACTTACTGATATGAATGAGGTATGTGAAAGAGGTAATGGTTTAAAATGATACGTCTGTAATTTATGCATTATGTTGGAAAATGCGTGACTTTTCTGTTATAAATGAAAGTAACATTGTTGGGGGAGGCCCAATGAAAAGATGACTCAAATTAAAGTAACATTGTTGGGGGAGGCCCAATGAAAAGATGACTCCGATGAAAGTAACATTGTTGGGGGAGGCCCAATGAAAAGATGACTCAAATGAATGTAACATTGTTGGGGGAGGCCCAATGAAAAGATGACTCCGATGAAAGTAACATTGTTGGGGGAGGCCCAATGAAAAGATGACTCCGATGAAAGTAACATTGTTGGGAGAGGCCCAATGAAAAGATGACTCAAATGAAAGTAACATTGTTGGGGGAGGCCCAATGAAAAGATGACTCCGATGAAAGTAACATTGTTGGGGGAGGCCCAATGAAAAGATGACTCAAATGAAAGTAACATTGTTGGGGGAGGCCCAATGAAAAGATGACTCCGATGAAAGTAACATTGTTGGGGGAGGCCCAATGAAAAGATGACTCCGATGAAAGTAACATTGTTGGGGGAGACCCAATGAAAAGATGACTCAAATGAGAGTAACATTGTTGGGGGAGGCCCAATGAAAAGATGACTCTGATGAAAGTAACATTGTTGGGGGATGCCCAATGAAAAGATGACTCAAATGAGAGTAACATTGTTGGGGGAGGCCCAATGAAAAGATGACTCAAATGAGAGTAACATTGTTGGGGGAGGCCCAATGAAAAGATGACTCTGATGAAAGTAACATTGTTGGGGGAGGCCCAATGAAAAGATGACTCAAATGAGAGTAACATTGTTGGGGGAGGCCCAATGAAAAGATGACTCCGATTAAAGTAACATTGTTGGGGGAGGCCCAATGAAAAGATGACTCAAATGAGAGTAACATTGTTGGGGGAGGCCCAATGAAAAGATGACTCCGATGAAAGTAACATTGTTGGGGGAGGCCCAATGAAAAGATGACTCAAATGAAAGTAACATTGTTGGGGGAGGCCCAATGAAAAGATGACTCCGATGAAAGTAACATTGTTGGGGGAGGCCCAATGAAAAGATGACTCGGAATAATGAAAGTCATATGCATGTTATAGGATATATAGCATGGGATATATATTCTATAAGGTGAATATGAAGGATGAGAACTGAATGTCAAAATGAAAGTCAAATGCATGCTATAGGATATATAGTATGGGATATATATTCTATAGGGTGAATATGAATGATGAGAAACGTGAATGTCACATGAAAGTCATATGCATGCCATAGGGTATATAGTATGGTATATATATTCTATAGTGTGAATATGAATGACGAGAAATGACATGAATGCTGTATGCATGTTATAGGATATATAGTACGGGATATATATTCTATAGGGTGAATATGAGCGATAAAAAGGAAGATGTTGAGAAAGAAAGTAATATACATGCTATAGGATATATATTATGGGATATATATGTTATAGGGTGGGTATGAAGAACGAGACCGATGATGTTTCGAACGAACGTAATATGCATACTATAGAATATATATTATGGGATATATATACTATAGGATGAATATGAGTAAAGTGGAAATTAAAGGAAGATGATTTGAATGTTTATAATTTCGTATGTGTGTTATTGAATTACATCAAAGCTTGATTGTATTTGAATGTGGATTATCATGTGATGTTAGTTTGAACTAATGACTTACTCCATTTTGTTTTGCGTGTTGTTTATGATAATCTCATTGTAGGTAAATGAAGGATTTTGAGGATGAAGCTCAAATAGGAAGTCTTTGTGTCTATTTACTTGAGTGTCTGTATTGCTATTCGACGTTGTAGTTGATTTGATAGCATTTTGGGATAAATGTAATCTGATTAGGATAATATGGTGACATGTAGTTATGGACGTTATAACCTTGGAAAACCCGTAACTGGATGTATGTGGTAAATGTTATCTAAATGAATTATGTTTTTCCGCAACATAAATTTGTATGATAATATAATAGGGTGAAGGGTATTTTCAAAGAGTGATACTTTAGAGTTTTCAATGAAGGTGGCGACTGTATGTAAGAAATGATTAAAATAAATGAAAAATTTTCAAGGGTAGAAAATCGGGTCGTTACATCAGTCATTTATTCAAAATAACACATAAAGGACTCGTATTTCATCATCAAATACACAAGAGTTTCATACATGTTCAATGTTTCCAAAACTACTTTATTAGGAGTTTCCAACCATTCAAGACATACATATTCACCTTGTATTCAACATTATAACACATACTCATAACACGATCATTCTCATATCACATAATCTCGTCCATTTGTTGTCATTAAACACTTATCACCCAATCATTATTACAAGCATACTCATATATGTTTATTTTAATAACTATTCACATCTTATAACAAATCAACAACTCATAACACATCATTGTTATAAACAAACCACACAAAACATATTCTTCATCATATAACATTTAGCACATTCACTCTTATGACCACATTTTCCTTTTGGGGGTTTTGGGGTTTTCATAAATCAACCCACAAACCCTTTCCATTCTTTGAATATTAACTATAAACCAAGAGTTTACAAGAGAGAAACTAAATAAAACGAACCACAACTCAAACGGAAGAGTTTCACTGGTTCCTCATATTTTTTAGAAGATATCCATACACCCAAAACAAGTTAGAAAGGAAGGAGAGTTAGAAACATGAGATTTACCTCTTCTCAAGCTCTAAGATGGTTCCTAAGGCTCTTTGCTCTTGAAAAGCTCTCCTCTCTCTCTTCTCTTCAAAGTTCTAACCCTAAAATGTGTTTGGGGTTTCTATTTTAAAGTGAAATCGTCGGGTTCTCGCTCAAGCGAGCCCATTCTCGCTTAGGCGAGAAAATCCCACTTTTTTAAAATTTCAGATCTGACACTCTCGCTCAAGGGAGGTATTTATCGCTCAGGCGAGGAAGCTCTCGCTCAAGCGAGGATCCTCTCCCTCAAGAGAGGATTTTACGGCCTCGACAGGTTCTAAATGCCACTTTTCACGCCTAGGCGAGACAACTCTCGCTCAAGCGAGACTACGCTCGCTCAAGCGAGACTACGCTCGCTCAAGCGAGACTACGCTCGCTCAAGCGAGAATCCTTCAGTATAGCCCAGGATTTTATCCTCCCAGGTGAGCCTCTCTCGCCCAGGCGACGATTCTCTCGCTCAAGCGAGATTCCCCGGACTGATACTATAATTTAATGACTTTAAAATCTATGGTGTTACAGGATCTCTTGTTTGAGCTTTGGTCAACCTCTTGATGTGAATTTTCTTTTATCACTAAGATTAAGATAATTGAAGAGGAATAATTAAATTGACTTTCTTGGATGTTTGCCTATATGTCTCTATGGCTCTAGTTGAACAAGATTAAGGTAATAGTCGCCCGCTGTGACATATGAATGAGAATTAAAGATCTTGTTATCATGTTGAGAGAATAAGACTTTGAAAGAACTATATATTTTGTCATGAAAAATTGGATTTTTGATAATAAGGAGAATGTTAGCTTTTGCTAATAGTAGGATAATTTATAACATGAAAAGTTGTATGTTATGTTATGTGATTTCCTACATGTTCCTAGTTAATGTATGTTGTTAATTATCTTGTCATTCCTCAGGATTAAAACAAATACGCTTGATGTAGTGATTAACCTGTTATTAGACTCGGTGGCTAAATATCTACATTTTATTCCATGACATATAACCAAGCCGTTTACTTTGTAAAAGTCCACTAACATGTATTTGTCTGTTTTGCTTGGAAATGAACATGTACATCTTGACTTATTCCTGCATACAAGTTTGCTTATCATGCATGAAAGTTTAGAAAGTTGAATGAAATGAGGAATTTATGTGTAACATGTTCTGTATGACAATGGTGAATTATTCCTTGGAGATTAATTGTTAATATCCGATAATTTGTTCCATGATGTGTGAATTATAGAAACGATATGTTAATTTTTACGGTAATGACTTGAATAGTAAGGTAATGATTCACGTGAACATGTAGATGGATATGTTGTATGGAAGGTGCTGAGCATGAAGTAATGGTTTTAAAAAAAATACTGTGTTAACGAGGAAATTAAATGAAAGATACCTAGTGTGCTTTGAAAAGACTAAGTCTGGTTCTTTGTTTTTATGAGTTGCTAAAAGTTAGACTTTCTTGTTTGCATTAGTTTGTATGATTATACTAAAAGGTAAAACTCATGGTTCAAAGTAATGAATGAAGTAGGTGAAGTACTTAAATGTCATTGTGATGAGTGTGTTTGCATAAAGGTGGAAATTCCTTATATGTTTAAACTTGAAGTGACTCTCTAAACCTTTGGAAACTAAAAGCGAACCGGTATGAAAAACAAAATGGGCATAATAAAATTAAGGTAACAAATTTTCATTATGCCACTGATTTCTTATATGTGCATAAATCTGAACCTTGATGATGAACATGGATGTTGTGTTGCTTATGTTTTAGCGGGTTAATGGATAAATAAAATTTTGTTGTATGCTTTTGTGGAAAGTGGTATTGGGAATAGCGAAGTCATCTTGATTTTTGTACATGAAACTTTTGGTCTATGGTGATTGACCTTTTGTAGTTGAATAGTTGCAAAGCTGTCAAATTCTAGCTTGAGCTAGAAATTTCGCCCAGGCTAGAGAGGAGTCTTAGCATACTGCCCGATTCTCGCCCGAGCGAGAAATCCGCGCCCGGGCGAGAGCGTCAGAGTTGAAAATCTGAAAAATTGTGAAATTATCGCCCAAACAGGCCATTCTCGCCCGGGCGACGCTGTGTAACACCCCAAATTTTAATCTTTAAAATTATAGTATCAGTCCTGGAAGCCTCGCTTGATCGAGAGATTCTCGCCTGAGCGAGAAAGGATCACTTGGGAGGGTGAAATCCTGGACTATACTGGAGGATTCTCGCCTGAGCGAGAGTTGTCTCGCCTAGGCGAGAAATGGCAATTTTGGGCTGTTGACACAGTGTAATCGATTACACACTCCTGATAATCGATTACATGCTGATAAACTAATCAGACCTGTGCATCTGACACAGTGTAATCGATTACACAGTCCTGGTAATCGTTTACACAGTCCTGGTAATCGATTACACAGTCCTGGTAATCGATTACGTGATGATTAAAAGCATCATATATGTTCATCTGACACAATGTAATCGATTACACCATGTTGGTAATCGATTACATTGTATTAATGTAATCGATTACACACTTCTGGTAATCGATTACATCGAATTAATGTAATCGATTACACCATGTTGGTAATCGATTACATAGCGACGATGCCTCTATAATTTACACAGTGTAATCGATTACACTATACTTGTAATCGATTACACTTATCGCAGTGTCTATAAAATAGAAACCCAAAACACATTTTAGGGTTAGAACTTCCAAGAGAAGAGAGAGAGGAGAGCTTTTCAAGAGCAATGAGCCTTAGGACTCATCTTGGAGCTTGAGAAGAGGTAAACCTCTTGTTACTAACTCTTCTTCTTCCTCTCTAACTTGTTTTGGGTATGTTGGATTTATTTTCAAAACATGAGAAACCATGGAAACTCATTCTTTAGAGTTATGGTTCGTTTTATGTTGTTTTTATCTTTTAAACTGTTGGTTTAGAGTTGGTATTTGATGAATGGAAAGTTTTATGGGTTATTCATGAAAAACCCCCAAAAACCCCCAAAATGAGAATATGAGTATAAAGAGTAAGAGATGAAATGTTAGATGTGGATAATGGGTAGTGCTTTAATGTTGTTATATGAGATGAACATGTATGCTTTGATATTTAGAAGCTTGTATTGAAGTAGTTTTGGAAATATTGAAATATGAGATGTTATGCATGTTATTGGTGGAAATGAGGAAAGATCCTAAGGTTGGAGGAAATCGCGGAGGAGACTTTTAAATTTACTCGGAACCGATCCCCAAAACTAACTGAGGTAAGGGATAAGTGGCTCTAAATCATACTTACTGATATGAATGAGGTATGTGAAAGAGGTAATGGTTTAAAATGATACATCTGTAATTTATGCATTATGTTGGAAAATGCGTGACTTTTCTGTTATAAATGAAAGTAACATTGTTGGGGGAGGCCCAATGAAAAGATGACTCCGATGAAAGTAACATTATTGGGGGAGTCCCAATGAAAAGATGACTCAAATGAAAGTAACATTGTTGGGGGAGGCCCAATGAAAAGATGACCCCGATGAAAGTAACATCGTTGGGGGAGGCCCAATGAAAAGATGACTCCGATGAAAGTAACATTGTTGGGGGAGGCCCAATGAAAAGATGACTCAAATGAAAGTAACATTGTTGGGGGAGGCCCAATGAAAAGATGACCCCGATGAAAGTAACATCGTTGGAAGAGGCCCAATGAAAAGATGACTCCGATGAAAGTAACATTGTTGGGGGAGGCCCAATGAAAAGATGACTCCGATGAAAGTAACATTGTTGGGGGAGGCCCAATGAAAAGATGACTCCGATGAAAGTAACATTGTTGGGGGAGGCCCAATGAAAAGATGACTCAATTGAAAGTAACATTGTTGGGGGAGGCCCAATGAAAAGATGACTCGGAGTAATGAAAGTCATATGCATGTTATAGGATATATAGTATGGGATATATATTCTATAAGGTGAATATGAAGGATGAGAACTGAATGTCAAAATGAAAGTCATATGCATGCTATAGGATATATAGTATGGGATATATATTCTATAGGGTGAATATGAATGATGAGAAACGTGAATGTCACATGAAAGTCATATGCATGCTATAGGGTATATAGTATGGGATATATATTCTATAGTGTGAATTTGAATGACGAGAAATGACATGAATGTTGTATGCATGTTATAGGATATATATTATGGGATATATATGTTATAGGGTGGGTATGAAGAACGAGACCGATGATGTTTCGAACGAACGTAATATGCATACTATAGAATATATATTATGGGATATATATACTATAGGATGAATATGAGTAAAGTGGAAATTAATGGAAGATAATTTGAATGTTTATAATTTTGTATGTGTGTTTATGAATTACATCAAAACTTGATTGTATTTGAATGTGGATTATCATGTGATGTTAGTTTGAACTAATGAATTACTCCCTTTTGTTTTGCGTGTTGTTTATGATAATCTCATTGTAGGTAAATGAAGGATTTTGAGGATGAAGCTCAAATAGGAAGTCTTTGTGTCTATTTACTTGAGTGTCTTTATTGCTATTCGACGTTGTAGTTGATTCGATAGCATTTTCGGATAAATGTAATCTGATTAGGATAATATGGTGACATGTAGTTATGGACGTTATAACCTTGGAAAACCCGTAACTGGATGTATGTGGTAAATGTTATCTAAATGAATTATGTTTTTCCGCAACATAAATTTGTATGATAATATAATAGGGTAAAGGGTATTTTCAAAGAGTGATACTTGAGAGTTTTCAATGAAGGTGACGACTGTATGTAAGAAAGGATTAAAATAAATGAAAATTTTTCAAGGGTAGAAAATCAGGTCGTTTCAATATGGTATCAGAGCATAGTTAGTCTTGCGGCCTAGGGTATGGCCTTACTTGCTTCTTTGTATCTTGTAATTGATGGGACTATGTGGTTTAAGTGAACTGTTGTGTGGTTATGTGCTGATTTGTCTGGTTTGATAGTTAACTTTCTGACTAGTACATGAGTACAGGTACGCATGGCTGAAAGAGGAAGAGAAACAAGCCAGGATACTTCCGATGATCTCTTGGCATAGATGTTAGAGGTTCTTCAGGGCATGAATGAAAACTTACGAAATTTGAATCGGAGCGTAGCTCCTGGTCCAGGCTCTCTGTCCCAAAGCGGATTTGCTCCGAATGCTGCTGTAGAGTGGGCCCTAGGGATGGGGTGTACTAACATGAAGGCGGATGGAGTGGCGACCTCCAAATCCAATTTCCCCAAGAGCGTCGGGCCTCATAGAAACTTTGTGCACGGAAGGGGCAAGGGCAAGATGTTTCCCGAAGAGCAAGAGCTTTGTCTCTCACCTGCTGGCACTCGGAGGTACACATCGCATGGGCCGAGGACCCACGCAAATGCCGGAGGATCACGGCTAAACTCCCCATCCTGGTGCAGGAAGTGTAATCGAAAACATGATGGAGGATCGTGTTTTGGAACGACAAATCGCTGTTCTCGTTGCAAGGAGACCGGACATGTCAAGAGGTATTGTCCTATGTCACGGTAGAGTATGAATGCCATGGAGACTGGACGACCTCAATCTATCGGCAAAGTGGTTACCATGTATGGTGCAGGGACATCAGGTGTTGATGATCCGGCGAGAGGTAAATTGCATGGTGACAGGTATTCCTTGTTTAGTGTTGTTGAATTCGGGAGCGACACACTCCCTGATATATGTGTTAAATGTGAAAAACTGGTTGAGATTGCAAACTGAGTCAGTACTTCCGAATTGGTCGTGACCACCCAATCTATGTGCTGGTGGTGGTGTCAACGTTTATGTTCTAGTGTCCGATTGTGGTAAATGGTGTGATATTTACCGTAGATTCAGTCTGCTTGTCGTTATCCCAGATAGATATAATTTTGGGGATGGACTAATTGTCAGCAAATCATGTTGTGATTGAATAGTGCTGACAAGGTTGTGGCGGTTAGGGATCTGTGTGAGATCTCTGACCAGGCTAGTGGTTTGGTGCCAGTGTCGGCTAAGAGAGTCAGAACTCCCCTTCGAAAAAGGGATCGGTGTTTATTCTATGAATGTCACGAGAGAGTATTCAAGAACTCATTAGTATTTCAAGATAATAAGAATTGAAAGTACTATGTATTTTTCTTGGAAAGTGGATTTTCTTCTATGAATGAAATGAGGAATTTGTGCGTAACATGTTCTGTATGACAATGGGGAAAATATCTTTCGAGATTAAGTACTAATGCTTGGTTAATTGTACTTTGGTGCATGAATTATGAAAATAGAATGTTATCATTTTGAGGTGACATATGGTTGGTACCCGAAAATCGATTCAGTATGAAAAAGTTATTTTTGATTCTTGTGCTTGAAGCTTCTGGTCTATGAAATGTAATTTGATTTTTGTTAAAGAGGAGTACTCACCGTAACAAATGTATATTGGTAGTGAACACCAAATTATGTGCGGGGATGTTGAACCTCAAAAACTTATTTTTGATCGGGAGTGTCTCAGTGTACGGTAGGGGTAAATGGTAGAACCTTTACTATAGTGTTGATATGCGCGATGATGTCCCAGTTGGATTTAATCCTGAAAATGGACTAGCGGTCAGCAAAATTGTGTTTTGCTTAACTGTATGTAATTGTTGAAGGAAGAATTAAAATCTTGTGCAGTAATACGTATATGTATGCTAAGGGGTGAAACTTATACTGATAGTCGAGGAAAGAGACTAGTTAAGTTACTTACCCCGTCGAGGTGAGGAATACATTTTATTAGACGTGAAACTTTTGGTCTCGAATGACCGGTTCTTTTGCGGTAGGACATTGGCAACGCATGAAATAGTGGTGGTGCTCCGCAATTGTCTGCGTTGAATGTGTACCGGCAAAAGTTGTTGTTGTTGTTGTTGTTTCGTGAACGTCAGTAATTGCGGTGTATGGGTGTGGTGTAACCATAGGAGAGAAGAAGTTTTGGGTTGCGTTGAAATGAGTGTGCGAACCTTGTTTCACGACGTAATTGCCATGAGTCGTGGATTCAAACCGTTTTCGAAAATCATTTTTGGGTGAAACATAGCTTGTGGCTAAGTAATGATTTAGTATTATGTTGGAGGATTCTGAAATTTAGCAACCATCTCGGAATAAGTGGGAGGTTGTTAAAAGTTTAGTGATATAAGACGCCCATGTATTTCTGGACATAATGCGAGTGAGATAATAAGTTTATATTTACTAACGGAATTGGGGTGACCAAACCGAACGCAAGTTGTAGGTTTGAGTGTTGGTCGACTTGTGCTTGCCGATTGGTAACAGAATACCTAGTTTTGGTGTGAATCAATGGTTTTATGGTTTCAATGGAGGCTAGAAATCGGTAATTTCTTTAGACGATAAGATTTGATGGTAGAAATATTTTATGTAATTAGACAATTACTGGATAGTTTGATTGTGTACAATGGATGAGACACTAAGAATTCTATTATGTAAGTATTTTGTGGATCTAGTAAAATGAAATTGTGCTAGAGTCTCGAGTGGAGATGAAACTAGCTAGTGTATGATGGATGTTAAAAGATGCATTTAGATAGATATGGGATCAGGAGTTCCCCATTCGCTGAAGTTCAAGAGTGTTATCGGGATTCTTAACGTATGTTAGGATTGATAGATGGATAGGTGCTAGAGATCTATGGTTCTTGATGGATATAGGAAAAATCTTTAGTCTGAATTATGGATTAGTTCCCATGGCACTCGAGTTATTAAAGGCTCAGATCTTAACATTTGGACATTGAGGAGTTAGTTCATGAATTGGTTTGGTGATATCATGGTTTAGTGGTGTATGCCCTTAGTGACTGATTAAGTAATCTTAATGGATTAGAGAATCGAATTGTGATTTTGGTTGAATATTCTTGTGCCTAAGGTCTAGGTGATGATTTTATTTTCCGAGTTATGTTTAATTTTCGGGGACGAAAATTCTTATAAGAGGGGGAGGATTGTAACACCCCAAATTTTAATCTTTAAAATTATAGTATCAGTCATGGAAGCCTCGCTTGATCGAGAGATTCTCGCCTGAGCGAGAAAGGATCACCTGGGAGGGTGAAATCCTGGACTATACTGGAGGATTCTCGCCTGAGCGAGAGTTGTCTCGCCTAGGCGAGAAATGGCAATTTTGGGCTGTTGACACAGTGTAATCGATTACACACTCCTGGTAATCGATTACATGCTGATAAACTAATCAGACCTGTGCATCTGACACGGTGTAATCGATTACACAGTCCTGGTAATCGATTACACAGTCCTGGTAATCGATTACACAGTCCTGGTAATCGATTACGTGATGATTAAAAGCATCAGATATGTTCATCTGACACAATGTAATCGATTACACCATGTTGGTAATCGATTACATCGTATTAATGTAATCGATTACACACTTCTGGTAATCGATTACATCGTATTAATGTAATCGATTACACCATGTTGGTAATCGATTACATAGCGACGATGCCTCTATAATTTACACAGTGTAATCGATTACACTATACTTGTAATCGATTACACTTATCGCAGTGTCTATAAAATAGAAACCCAAAACACATTTTAGGGTTAGAACTTCCAAGAGAAGAGAGAGATGAGAGCTTTTCAATAGCAAGGAGCCTTAGGACTCATCTTGGAGCTTGAGAATAGGTAAACCTCTTGTTACTAACTCTTCTTCTTCCTCTCTAACTTGTTTTGGGTATGTTGGATTTATTTTCAAAACATGAGAAACCATGGAAACTCATTCTTTAGAGTTATGGTTCGTTTTATGTTGTTTTTATCTTGTAAACTCTTGGTTTAGAGTTGGTATTTGATGAATGGAAAGTTTTATGGGTTATTCATGAAAAACCCCCAAAAACCCCCAAAATGAGAATATGAGTATAAAGAGAAAGAGATGAAATGTTAGATGTGGATAATGGGTAGTGCTTTAATGTTGTTATATGAGATGAACATGTATGCTTTGATATTTAGAAACTTGTATTGAAGTAGTTTTGGAAATATTGAAATATGAGATGTTATGCATGTTTTAGATGGTTGAATATTGATGATGAATATTTTGTATGATTAAATGATGCAAAATAAGTTGATTATGTGATATTTGGAATGAATGACTAACATTGTTGTTATTGGTGGAAATGAGGAAAGATCCTAAGGTTGGAAGAAATCGCGGAGGAGACTTTTAAAGTTACTCGGAACCGATCCCCAAAACTCATTGAGGTAAGGGATAAGTGGCTCTAAATCATACTTACTGATATGAATGAGGTATGTGAAAGAGGTAATGGTTTAAAATGATACGTCTGTAATTTATGCATTATGTTGGAAAATGCGTGACTTTTCTGTTATAAATGAAAGTAACATTGTTGGGGGAGGCCCAATGAAAATATGACTCCGATGAAAGTAACATTATTGGGGGAGTCCCAGTGAAAAGATGACTCAAATGAAAGTAACATTGTTGGGGGAGGCCCAATGAAAAGATGACCCCGATGAAAGTAACATCGTTGGAAGAGGCCCAATGAAAAGATGACTCCGATGAAAGTAACATTGTTGGGGGAGGCCCAATGAAAAGATGACTCCGATGAAAGTAACATTGTTGGGGGAGGCCCAATGAAAAGATGACTCCGATGAAAGTAACATTGTTGGGGGAGGCCCAATGAAAAGATGACTCAATTGAAAGTAACATTGTTGGGGGAGGCCCAATGAAAAGATGACTCGGAGTAATGAAAGTCATATGCATGTTATAGGATATATAGTATGGGATATATATTCTATAAGGTGAATATGAAGGATGAGAACTGAATGTCAAAATGAAAGTCATATGCATGCTATAGGATATATAGTATGGGATATATATTCTATAGGGTGAATATGAATGATGAGAAACGTGAATGTCACATGAAAGTCATATGCATGCTATAGGGTATATAGTATGGGATATATATTCTATAGTGTGAATTTGAATGACGAGAAATGACATGAATGTTGTATGCATGTTATAGGATATATATTATGGGATATATATGTTATAGGGTGGGTATGAAGAACGAGACCGATGATGTTTCGAACGAACGTAATATGCATACTATAGAATATATATTATGGGATATATATACTATAGGATGAATATGAGTAAAGTGGAAATTAATGGAAGATAATTTGAATGTTTATAATTTTGTATGTGTGTTTATGAATTACATCAAAACTTGATTGTATTTGAATGTGGATTATCATGTGATGTTAGTTTGAACTAATGAATTACTCCCTTTTGTTTTGCGTGTTGTTTATGATAATCTCATTGTAGGTAAATGAAGGATTTTGAGGATGAAGCTCAAATAGGAAGTCTTTGTGTCTATTTACTTGAGTGTCTTTATTGCTATTCGACGTTGTAGTTGATTCGATAGCATTTTCGGATAAATGTAATCTGATTAGGATAATATGGTGACATGTAGTTATGGACGTTATAACCTTGGAAAACCCGTAACTGGATGTATGTGGTAAATGTTATCTAAATGAATTATGTTTTTCCGCAACATAAATTTGTATGATAATATAATAGGGTAAAGGGTATTTTCAAAGAGTGATACTTGAGAGTTTTCAATGAAGGTGACGACTGTATGTAAGAAAGGATTAAAATAAATGAAAATTTTTCAAGGGTAGAAAATCAGGTCGTTTCAATATGGTATCAGAGCATAGTTAGTCTTGCGGCCTAGGGTATGGCCTTACTTGCTTCTTTGTATCTTGTAATTGATGGGACTATGTGGTTTAAGTGAACTGTTGTGTGGTTATGTGCTGATTTGTCTGGTTTGATAGTTAACTTTCTGACTAGTACATGAGTACAGGTACGCATGGCTGAAAGAGGAAGAGAAACAAGCCAGGATACTTCCGATGATCTCTTGGCATAGATGTTAGAGGTTCTTCAGGGCATGAATGAAAACTTACGAAATTTGAATCGGAGCGTAGCTCCTGGTCCAGGCTCTCTGTCCCAAAGCGGATTTGCTCCGAATGCTGCTGTTGAGTGGGCCCTAGGGATGGGGTGTACTAACATGAAGGCGGATGGAGTGGCGACCTCCAAATCCAATTTCCCCAAGAGCGTCGGGCCTCATAGAAACTTTGTGCACGGAAGGGGCAAGGGCAAGATGTTTCCCGAAGAGCAAGAGCTTTGTCTCTCACCTGCTGGCACTCGGAGGTACACATCGCATGGGCCGAGGACCCACGCAAATGCCGGAGGATCACGGCTAAACTCCCCATCCTGGTGCAGGAAGTGTAATCGAAAACATGATGGAGGATCGTGTTTTGGAACGACAAATCGCTGTTCTCGTTGCAAGGAGACCGGACATGTCAAGAGGTATTGTCCTATGTCACGGTAGAGTATGAATGCCATGGAGACTGGACGACCTCAATCTATCGGCAAAGTGGTTACCATGTATGGTGCAGGGACATCAGGTGTTGATGATCCGGCGAGAGGTAAATTGCATGGTGACAGGTATTCCTTGTTTAGTGTTGTTGAATTCGGGAGCGACACACTCCCTGATATATGTGTTAAATGTGAAAAACTGGTTGAGATTGCAAACTGAGTCAGTACTTCCGAATTGGTCGTGACCACCCAATCTATGTGCTGGTGGTGGTGTCAACGTTTATGTTCTAGTGTCCGATTGTGGTAAATGGTGTGATATTTACCGTAGATTCAGTCTGCTTGTCGTTATCCCAGATAGATATAATTTTGGGGATGGACTAATTGTCAGCAAATCATGTTGTGATTGAATAGTGCTGACAAGGTTGTGGCGGTTAGGGATCTGTGTGAGATCTCTGACCAGGCTAGTGGTTTGGTGCCAGTGTCGGCTAAGAGAGTCAGAACTCCCCTTCGAAAAAGGGATCGGTGTTTATTCTATGAATGTCACGAGAGAGTATTCAAGAACTCATTAGTATTTCAAGATAATAAGAATTGAAAGTACTATGTATTTTTCTTGGAAAGTGGATTTTCTTCTATGAATGAAATGAGGAATTTGTGCGTAACATGTTCTGTATGACAATGGGGAAAATATCTTTCGAGATTAAGTACTAATGCTTGGTTAATTGTACTTTGGTGCATGAATTATGAAAATAGAATGTTATCATTTTGAGGTGACATATGGTTGGTACCCGAAAATCGATTCAGTATGAAAAAGTTATTTTTGATTCTTGTGCTTGAAGCTTCTGGTCTATGAAATGTAATTTGATTTTTGTTAAAGAGGAGTACTCACCGTAACAAATGTATATTGGTAGTGAACACCAAATTATGTGCGGGGATGTTGAACCTCAAAAACTTATTTTTGATCGGGAGTGTCTCAGTGTACGGTAGGGGTAAATGGTAGAACCTTTACTATAGTGTTGATATGCGCGATGATGTCCCAGTTGGATTTAATCCTGAAAATGGACTAGCGGTCAGCAAAATTGTGTTTTGCTTAACTGTATGTAATTGTTGAAGGAAGAATTAAAATCTTGTGCAGTAATACGTATATGTATGCTAAGGGGTGAAACTTATACTGATAGTCGAGGAAAGAGACTAGTTAAGTTACTTACCCCGTCGAGGTGAGGAATACATTTTATTAGACGTGAAACTTTTGGTCTCGAATGACCGGTTCTTTTGCGGTAGGACATTGGCAACGCATGAAATAGTGGTGGTGCTCCGCAATTGTCTGCGTTGAATGTGTACCGGCAAAAGTTGTTGTTGTTGTTGTTGTTTCGTGAACGTCAGTAATTGCGGTGTATGGGTGTGGTGTAACCATAGGAGAGAAGAAGTTTTGGGTTGCGTTGAAATGAGTGTGCGAACCTTGTTTCACGACGTAATTGCCATGAGTCGTGGATTCAAACCGTTTTCGAAAATCATTTTTGGGTGAAACATAGCTTGTGGCTAAGTAATGATTTAGTATTATGTTGGAGGATTCTGAAATTTAGCAACCATCTCGGAATAAGTGGGAGGTTGTTAAAAGTTTAGTGATATAAGACGCCCATGTATTTCTGGACATAATGCGAGTGAGATAATAAGTTTATATTTACTAACGGAATTGGGGTGACCAAACCGAACGCAAGTTGTAGGTTTGAGTGTTGGTCGACTTGTGCTTGCCGATTGGTAACAGAATACCTAGTTTTGGTGTGAATCAATGGTTTTATGGTTTCAATGGAGGCTAGAAATCGGTAATTTCTTTAGACGATAAGATTTGATGGTAGAAATATTTTATGTAATTAGACAATTACTGGATAGTTTGATTGTGTACAATGGATGAGACACTAAGAATTCTATTATGTAAGTATTTTGTGGATCTAGTAAAATGAAATTGTGCTAGAGTCTCGAGTGGAGATGAAACTAGCTAGTGTATGATGGATGTTAAAAGATGCATTTAGATAGATATGGGATCAGGAGTTCCCCATTCGCTGAAGTTCAAGAGTGTTATCGGGATTCTTAACGTATGTTAGGATTGATAGATGGATAGGTGCTAGAGATCTATGGTTCTTGATGGATATAGGAAAAATCTTTAGTCTGAATTATGGATTAGTTCCCATGGCACTCGAGTTATTAAAGGCTCAGATCTTAACATTTGGACATTGAGGAGTTAGTTCATGAATTGGTTTGGTGATATCATGGTTTAGTGGTGTATGCCCTTAGTGACTGATTAAGTAATCTTAATGGATTAGAGAATCGAATTGTGATTTTGGTTGAATATTCTTGTGCCTAAGGTCTAGGTGATGATTTTATTTTCCGAGTTATGTTTAATTTTCGGGGACGAAAATTCTTATAAGAGGGGGAGGATTGTAACACCCCAAATTTTAATCTTTAAAATTATAGTATCAGTCATGGAAGCCTCGCTTGATCGAGAGATTCTCGCCTGAGCGAGAAAGGATCACCTGGGAGGGTGAAATCCTGGACTATACTGGAGGATTCTCGCCTGAGCGAGAGTTGTCTCGCCTAGGCGAGAAATGGCAATTTTGGGCTGTTGACACAGTGTAATCGATTACACACTCCTGGTAATCGATTACATGCTGATAAACTAATCAGACCTGTGCATCTGACACGGTGTAATCGATTACACAGTCCTGGTAATCGATTACACAGTCCTGGTAATCGATTACACAGTCCTGGTAATCGATTACACAGTCCTGGTAATCGATTACGTGATGATTAAAAGCATCAGATATGTTCATCTGACACAATGTAATCGATTACACCATGTTGGTAATCGATTACATCGTATTAATGTAATCGATTACACACTTCTGGTAATCGATTACATCGTATTAATGTAATCGATTACACCATGTTGGTAATCGATTACATAGCGACGATGCCTCTATAATTTACACAGTGTAATCGATTACACTATACTTGTAATCGATTACACTTATCGCAGTGTCTATAAAATAGAAACCCAAAACACATTTTAGGGTTAGAACTTCCAAGAGAAGAGAGAGATGAGAGCTTTTCAATAGCAAGGAGCCTTAGGACTCATCTTGGAGCTTGAGAATAGGTAAACCTCTTGTTACTAACTCTTCTTCTTCCTCTCTAACTTGTTTTGGGTATGTTGGATTTATTTTCAAAACATGAGAAACCATGGAAACTCATCTTTAGAGTTATGGTTCGTTTTATGTTGTTTTTATCTTGTAAACTCTTGGTTTAGAGTTGGTATTTGATGAATGGAAAGTTTTATGGGTTATTCATGAAAAACCCCCAAAAACCCCCAAAATGAGAATATGAGTATAAAGAGAAAGAGATGAAATGTTAGATGTGGATAATGGGTAGTGCTTTAATGTTGTTATATGAGATGAACATGTATGCTTTGATATTTAGAAACTTGTATTGAAGTAGTTTTGGAAATATTGAAATATGAGATGTTATGCATGTTTTAGATGGTTGAATATTGATGATGAATATTTTGTATGATTAAATGATGCAAAATAAGTTGATTATGTGATATTTGGAATGAATGACTAACATTGTTGTTATTGGTGGAAATGAGGAAAGATCCTAAGGTTGGAAGAAATCGCGGAGGAGACTTTTAAAGTTACTCGGAACCGATCCCCAAAACTCATTGAGGTAAGGGATAAGTGGCTCTAAATCATACTTACTGATATGAATGAGGTATGTGAAAGAGGTAATGGTTTAAAATGATACGTCTGTAATTTATGCATTATGTTGGAAAATGCGTGACTTTTCTGTTATAAATGAAAGTAACATTGTTGGGGGAGGCCCAATGAAAATATGACTCCGATGAAAGTAACATTATTGGGGGAGTCCCAGTGAAAAGATGACTCAAATGAAAGTAACATTGTTGGGGGAGGCCCAATGAAAAGATGACCCCGATGAAAGTAACATCGTTGGAAGAGGCCCAATGAAAAGATGACTCCGATGAAAGTAACATTGTTGGGGGAGGCCCAATGAAAAGATGACTCCGATGAAAGTAACATTGTTGGGGGAGGCCCAATGAAAAGATGACTCCGATGAAAGTAACATTGTTGGGGGAGGCCCAATGAAAAGATGACTCAATTGAAAGTAACATTGTTGGGGGAGGCCCAATGAAAAGATGACTCGGAGTAATGAAAGTCATATGCATGTTATAGGATATATAGTATGGGATATATATTCTATAAGGTGAATATGAAGGATGAGAACTGAATGTCAAAATGAAAGTCATATGCATGCTATAGGATATATAGTATGGGATATATATTCTATAGGGTGAATATGAATGATGAGAAACGTGAATGTCACATGAAAGTCATATGCATGCTATAGGGTATATAGTATGGGATATATATTCTATAGTGTGAATTTGAATGACGAGAAATGACATGAATGTTGTATGCATGTTATAGGATATATATTATGGGATATATATGTTATAGGGTGGGTATGAAGAACGAGACCGATGATGTTTCGAACGAACGTAATATGCATACTATAGAATATATATTATGGGATATATATACTATAGGATGAATATGAGTAAAGTGGAAATTAATGGAAGATAATTTGAATGTTTATAATTTTGTATGTGTGTTTATGAATTACATCAAAACTTGATTGTATTTGAATGTGGATTATCATGTGATGTTAGTTTGAACTAATGAATTACTCCCTTTTGTTTTGCGTGTTGTTTATGATAATCTCATTGTAGGTAAATGAAGGATTTTGAGGATGAAGCTCAAATAGGAAGTCTTTGTGTCTATTTACTTGAGTGTCTTTATTGCTATTCGACGTTGTAGTTGATTCGATAGCATTTTCGGATAAATGTAATCTGATTAGGATAATATGGTGACATGTAGTTATGGACGTTATAACCTTGGAAAACCCGTAACTGGATGTATGTGGTAAATGTTATCTAAATGAATTATGTTTTTCCGCAACATAAATTTGTATGATAATATAATAGGGTAAAGGGTATTTTCAAAGAGTGATACTTGAGAGTTTTCAATGAAGGTGACGACTGTATGTAAGAAAGGATTAAAATAAATGAAAATTTTTCAAGGGTAGAAAATCAGGTCGTTTCACGCTGCGCAGCTATAAAAGTAAAAGACGGGTTTCAAAAGCCCTAATCTTCATTTTCTTTTCTCTCCTTTCTCTCCCAACGGTGGGTCCACCCAAATGAACCATTCTCTTCTCCACTAAACATCAAAACCTCTTTCTCTTACTTCTTGGTGGCACATTTGGGAAATCTTGGAGGTGAAAAATGGAACAATGGAGATTGGATAAGATGAAGGGAGATGTGGTTCTTTTGCGGAGAAACGGAGCTTACGCAACCTAAGGTGAGGGAGAAGACCATTGTGGTCTTAGAGTATATCATTAGAGTCATCTTCTCCAATTTCCCTCAAGAATCGGAGCATGTTAACGGATAGAAACTCTCTTGGGTGTTTGTGGTCCATGTGAGAGTCTTTATTTTACATGAGAATGTATTAGCCATAAAAGTGGAGATATATGTGCGGGAAAACCGTTTATTCAAGTAAAATGCAATATGCTCATTTATGGTAATACACCGTCATGAAAGATGGTTCTAACGTTAATGTGTTATATGATGAATAATATGTTGTGTGTGGTTTGTTTATGATAATGGTGTGTTATGGATGGTTGATTTGTTATAAACATATATGGGTGTGTTTGTAATAAGGATTGTGAGATGTGTTGTTTAATGGCAAAAGTAGAAATGGTTATGTTGTGTGACAATGATTGTGTGTGAGTTGATATGAGTGTATTTGTAACAATGATTGTGTGATGAGTTGTTGATTTGTTAAATGTGACGATGAGTATGTTTATGAAAATGACTAAGTTGTGAGTCGCTTTATTATTATGAACATATATGGGTATGTTTGTGACAATGAAGGTGTTGTGGGTTATTTTATGGTGATGAAACAATGAGATACCTTGTGTTTATTGTGTTATGAGATGAATTGGTGGTGAATCAATGAAAAGAAAACATGTTTTTAGCCGACCATAATTGGTTAGCGACTTTGGCACAAGTTATGTAGCACACTTTGGCTCAAGTGATGTAGCAAACTTTGGCTCAAGTGATGTAGTAAAATTTGGCTCAAGTGATGTAGCAAACTTTGGCTCAAGTGATGTATCAAGCTTTGACCCAAGCAATGTAGCAAACTTTGGCTCAAGTTATGTAGCATGATTTTCGAAAAGAAAGTATATTTTAGCTAACCGAATGGTATAGCGACTTTGGCTCAAGTGATGTAGCAAGCTTTGGCTCAAGCGATGTAGCAAACTTTGGCTCAAGTGATGTAGCAAACTTTGGCTCAAGTGATGTGGCAAGCTTTGGCTCAAGCAATGTAGCAAACTTTGGCTCAAGTTATGTAGCATGATTTTAAAAAAGAAAGTATGTTTTAGCTAACTGAATGGTATAGCGACTTTGGCTCAAGTTATGTAGCAAGCTTTGACTCAAGTGATGTAGCAAGCTTTGACTCAAGTGATGTAGCAAGCTTTGGCTCAAGCGATGTAGCAAGCTTTGGCTCAAGCGATGTAGCAAGCTTTGGCTCAAGCGATGTAGCAAGCTTTGGCTCAAGCGATGTAGCAAGCTTTGGCTCAAGCGATGTATCAAGCTTTGGCTCAAGCGATGTAGCAAGCTTTGGCTCATGCAATGTAGCAAGCTTTGGCTCAAGCGATGTAGCAAACTTTGGCTCAAGTTACGTAGCATGTTTTCAAAGAAAAAGGGAAATCTATTCTAGCTAAACTTAAGTGGTATAGCGGCTTTGGCTCAAGCAATGTAGCAAACTTTGGCTCAAGTTATGTAGCATGGTTTTCAAAAGTATAAACGATGAAAATGGTTTTAAGTATATTTGATCTTAAATTGTTTATCTAACTTTATTAAAATATGGATTAACGAATATTGACTTTTATTGAGTTAACGACTTATCCCTTTGTGTTTTCTGTGTATGGTCAATGTTAATCCCATTGCAGGTAGGCGGAAGATGTGAAGATGGTTTGGTTAGGAGCTTAGAGGCTTTTTGTTTTTTTTGAAGTCTTCTTGCCTATTCTTTTTGAAATCTATTGATTGTATTTTGAAACCGAATATTTGTAACTATGAGTATGATTTTTATACATGGATTCTGGTAACTTGGGATATTTGTAGCTATGGGTGTTTTGGAAGCCCATAGCTAGTTGTATGCGGTAGTTACCGAGCGATATTAGTATGAATTATGTTTTTCTGTCAAACGAATGTATATGTTGTTATTTATTTATGGATCAAGTGAAAAAGGAAAAGTAAGGTTTTAGAGAAGGGTTATATTATTGGTAATTGTAATTTGTATAAAAATGTATGAAACTAGATTAAAACTAGATTAGAATTTGGGTCTTTACAGCGTACAAATTAACAATACTTACATTTCTTTCCTCGACTCCTCTATCTTCCATCCGTGAAGCTCTATATGGATACAATGGTTTAGATGCTCTCTTGTGGTTTTCATCACTTACTTTCTGCAAAAACAAACAACATTGACATCAACAATGATATATATATATACACACACAAAAGCATATGAATAAAGTCAATATAATGAATATTATGTTACCAAGAAAGTATTGTCTTGTGTGTGAATAGTGACGAATTCATTCCAATCCGCCTCATCAATGAGATTTTCATATTTAGTTGGAGGCTTGAGGTTGACATTGCAATCAACATCTCTGAGACATTTGCCAGCATTGGTTCTGAATTGTCAGAGAGCTTGCCTGCAGATTTGAGGATGTAATGCTTATGCTCCTCGTCAACATCAAAAGTTGCCTAAAACAGATAAATAAATGAAATTGCATGAAAAATAAAAAATAGGCCAATAAATATGGAATCAAGATCCGGTCCCACTTTTTTTTATTCATCACATGCGGTTTGCATTATACACATTGCATGAAAACACATATAAGTTGCATGGAAACACATAAATTGCATGAAAACACAAAAAAACATATACATCGCATGAAAACACAAAAATACACACACATATATATATATAGCATGGAAAGACATATTCATTGCATGAAAATACAACAAAACATATACATTTCACGAAAACACATAAACACAAAGATATTGTTACAATGCAAGGAAACTTACTCTTATATCAGCCCAAATACGCTCCTTCAGTGAGTTCAGCCTAACATCAGTCCAAGAACTGAATGTTATCGATACATTCTGTCTAACCAATACTGCAATGTAGCTTACTAAGATGTTTCCACCTTTATTGTTTAATGGTTGGCCATTCTTGGTCCATTCAACGGGTAACTTGACATTCTTACTCCTTGCACAAATAACCTTATTCATGGAAGTGACTCCACGTGGAGTATGTTTCTGAGAGACTGAGGTTTGAGAAACAAGTTCATTTTCTTCATTTTAGGAAGCCATTGTTGAAGGTTTGAGAGTGTATGAGATTTCAGAAGGCGTAAGGTTTGAGAGTGTATGAGGTTTTGATAAAGTACTTACAAAACATTTGTGTATCAACTTTTGATATTTTAAAAATTAAAACGTCGTAACAAATCAATAGCGCTATTTTAAGGGTGCGTTGTTGCATATACATGTGTTTCCATTTTCAACAACGTTCCTTTAAAATGCGCTGTTGAAATGACCTATTCAACAACGTACCTTTACAGAAGCGTTGTTGAATAGGTTGCGTTAATAATGCACCTTCAAACAGGCGTCGTTGAATATCTATTAGTTAATAGCGCACCTTCAAACAATAGCTATTGAATATGTATAAGTTAAAAACTTGGACTGTTACACCTTCTAATTGCCATCATGAATACTTTTAGACTTACGACACATCCAATCACTGAAACATAACAATAAAATTATATAAAACATAGATATTTTAAAATTTAAAAAACATAATCACTTAGATATAAAATTACTTAAACATAATCACTTAGATATAAAATTTCTTAAACATAATCACTTAGATATAAAATTACTTAAACTTACTAACTTAGATATAAAATTATTTATACATAATCACTTAGATATAAAATTACTTAAACATAATAACTTAGAAATCAAATTACATAAACATAATAACTCAAATATAAAATTACTTTTCACTTTATTATATTAAAATAAGATAAGAGAAATATTTTAACAACGCTATTTTAATTGTGTGATGTTCCATATTCATGTGTTTGCATCTTCAACATCGCTCCTTTAATTGTACGATGTTGCGTATACATGTTTTTCTATATTCAACATAACACCATAAAAGAAACGTTGTTGAGCATATACCAGTGCATTTTGAAACACACACACTATTACACCGGTCAATTGCATTCATGACTACTCTTAGACTTAAGACACATCCAATCACTTAAACATAAGAATAAGAATATATTGAACATGGAAGAAAAGAGCTAAATGTTAACAGTAAAAATACCAAAAATACATTAAACGAAAGAGCTAAATGTTAATTGAAAATTGTACCGTTGTATATATTGAAAATTAATTGAATATTATGTTTTATATATGTTACATTGAACGTTAACGTTACATTGAAAAAAATCTATACATGTGTTACAATCTATAGATTGCTATAATCTATACATTTAAATCCTTAAACATCAAACTTAACTCGAGCTGGACATTGCTGAACGATTACTTGCATATATACAATAGAATTTGCCAAATAGATAATGTTTATTTCCAAATAGAATTAAATTGTCAAATATATAGTGTTCATTTCCAAATAGAATGTTCATTGCACAATAAAAATCACCCAAAATAGAAATTAACAGCAAAAAAGACAATTAAACAACAAAAAAGAAATTAACCTCAACAATTGTTCAATAAGAGAAATCTTCTTTGTCCAAAATAGAATTAAGATATTTCACATAGTTTGAGTCGTCGTCCCTTGTAGCCGTTAATAATTCTCTGTAAGAATATTCATAAGATTTAATTTGGTTACAAAAAATGAATATTGGCTAAGGATGAATAACATAATATAAATAACGAAACATAAAAAATGAATCACCTCCACAATATTGTTTCATATTGAAATATTAGCTTGTAATGATGGTTACAAAATCGTTATTCCCAATCATTGAGAACAACATCAAAGTTTTCAGAAATATAGTTAAAACTCTATTTAAGTTTATTTTCCAATTGTGAAATATAAATCTCATTCACAACAACTTCAATTTTATCCCCAGATACATAAATATATAATATGATCGATCAATGAAAATCATATCATGAAAAAAATTAAATAAAGAACTAAAGCACCTTCAGATCAATGAAAATCAACAAAAAGGAAAGGATGTCCACATATTTCATCCCGCAAAAGAGTTGAAATTTTTACTTTAAACTTCCATGAAGTATTCTTAGAAAATAGACTAACATGTTTAATGAAATTCATTCATTCAATGATATATAAAAGTAGCTACAATGAATTTCAATTATTTCATGACTAAATATATAGATTCAAAGAATTCTGGGGAGATGTTATCTTTAATGAAATCATTGGCGGGTGTGTGAAACCCACATCACGAAGCAAAATAATTATGGGGAACGAACACACTTTAATACATGTGAGAATGTTGTTTAGAAATTGTAAATTTTGAACATCTATCAAATCAACAACGCACATTTAAGAAAGCGTTGTATAGGATATCACATCAACATCGCTTATTTAAGAATGTGCTGTAGAAGATATCCCATCAACAACGTACACAACAAAAGGCGTTCTTGAATAGATTCCAATTAACAGCGTAGTAAAAAAGGAGGACTGTTAAATAGAACTAATTCAAGCCAATGCTTAACGGATGCGTTGTTGATGTTAAATCCGCTTATCAATATTAACAGCGCTCGCTTAATCAGATGCTTTTTATTTTCCTCCGTTACGTATTTAACAGCATAGTTCTAAGAAGCGATGTTGAATGACCGTTGTTAAATGTGATTTCTGGCGTAGCGAGAAAACCAAATTATTGAAGATATCACACTGAATATTCAAGTACACCTTCATGGATATCAACATCCAGCACAAATAAGAGATGAATCCTTTAATGGTATGTCTAAAAATTATAGAACTTTCAAAACATATGAGACATCGGTCATTTGCATTAATTGAGATCAAGATCTTCCACTAATTGAGGTGGTAATATGATATCCTCATGAAGATTCCCTAAATAAGTTTATTAGAGGATATATGAAAAGTTTTTTGGTATATAAATTTTCAATATATTTATTTTCAAAGACAAGGATTTGATTGTTAACGTGTTACTATAGTTTAGTAAAAACCGATTTATGTGGCCGGTTCAACCGATAAAACGATCTTAATATCGACACGGTACTATAATTATACTGGTTATGCAATCAAATTGGTTAAAACTGGTCATACCCGTCGTTTTCAATTGAACCGTACCGATCATACATACCAATTTTTTATTTAAAATTATTTTTTAATAAAAAAACTATTTTTTTTATTTGTTTTTTAATATTAATGTTAACATATTAAATATGTATATTTGACTTCACCGGTATGTGATTTAATTAGTGAATCATCGGTTGAACCGTCATATCACTATAACAGTACCCTGACCGGTTTAGTTGACTTGGATAAGATTTCGAACGACTTTTTTTTGTGAAGAATCTTCCACTTTATTTCATTGTTCTATATGTCAGGAAAGAGGTGGATTATATGGTTGCAATCATTCATGAAATTCCAGCCTTGCTTTCTATGTCCTTATGTTACTTCCTCTTGGAAAATCATATATTACTTTACCCTATAAACATCCAAGGTTTTTATTGATGGACAAAATAAATGCAGAATAGAAACAATCAAATGGAAAACAATAAAGGTTTATATAAAAAATCAATCAGTTTAGAAGTGAAATGAAATAATATTTGTAAGATTTGGTCTCATTAAATTTCTATGTGGGCTTCTATTTATGGGTTTAAAGAGTAGTAGGTGATATATATGTTTACAAAAAAAAAAGGCAGGGGTGTGTTTTGCACCCACTCATATACGAATAAGATAAGGATATTCTCCATTAATAGAGAACCAAGTACTTCAATTTCCTTATGTTTCTAATGGCAAAGATGTTATTTTGTTATACTTAAAAGGATAAATGTGTCATTACATATTAGTTTTCCTTTGGCTTTTCAAGGACTTGTCTTTCCATTAATGAAGCGGATTTATACTCATCATATACATGTCTCACCTTCTACAACAATAGAAATTGCAAATACTCACACTTTCATATAACCAATGAAGCAATTGCTCCCTCATGGGAAAATTATATGTTAAAATTGCAAATTCTTAACAACTATCTATTTAGCTCACAAGACAATTCACCTCAAACTTGCACAATTTCACCAATCACACAAATAATACTTAACATTATAGATATTTTTCTATCGGAAAATCTATAAAAACACCCAAAATTTTATATTTTTTGCAAGTATAAATTTTAACTGTCAGTGAAATTGATCATTTTATAGTGCCATTGTTAAATTAATAACAATGAATTTTTTTAACTCATACAATTTATATTAACTTCGACGACAGTTATTAGAATGTTATTATTTATATTATCAATATTATAATAATTAGTTAAATTTTGCTTATTCTCGATCAATTAGTATTTTGATGATGATTTTTTTCGATCGTTGATGTTGTTTAACTTGCATTGTTGCATCGCTACAGTTGTGAGTCGAATAACAATAGTTTTCTTGGTGACCTTTGTAAGGACCGAAATTCTACCCTTGAAAATTTTTCTTTTATTTTAATCCTTTCATGCATACAGTCATCATACTATTTTGATTTCTCAATTATCATTCCTTAAAACACTTTTAACCTAGAATATTACCATACAATTTATGTTGCAGAAAAACATAATTCATTAAATTAAACTCTAGTGTCTACCGCATACAACTAGCTATGGGTTTCCAAAATACTCATAACTACGTATATGCGGAAATACAATAATTCGTATAAGTCATATATCCCTAGTTACAAAACATTCCAAGTAATTCAATAAACACTCATGTACAAAATAGTGCAATAAATGAATCCAAAATATAAAGCTCCTAAATCTCCCAAAAATGAGTCTCTCTCATATCACCTGTTTATCTGCAATGGGATTATCAATGACAAAACACATAACACACAAAGGAGTAAGTCATTAATTCAATAAACATCATTATAAGATAATCCACATTATAAAAAGGGTTAGTAAACCATCTTTGAAATTCATTTTTGTTTTGCTGCATAACTTGAGTCGAAGTCACTATACCCCTTAGGGTTAGCTAAAAGCAGATTCTCATTTTTCTTAAAACAAAACGTGCTTATATACTCAAGCCAGAGTTTTGCTTATATACTCAAGCCAGAGTTTTGCTTATATACTCAAGCCATAGTTTTTATTATATACTCAAGCCAGAGTTTTGCTTATATACTCAAGCCAGAGTTTTGCTTATATACTCAGGCCAGATTTTTGCTTATATACTCAAGCCAGAGTTGCTAACCATTCATGGTCGGCTAAAAATACATTTCCCTTTCATTACTTTCACCATAAAACATTTCCAGTAAATTCACACCCACATTAGTATAAACTCACCCATATATGTTTATACTAATTACGTGATTCACAACTCAATCAATCACATAACCAGAAAATACACATTTTCGAGTTCAAATGTACAATTAAAGACTTATCCTTACATCGGTGAGTGTTGGGTTTGGTTCTTGGCAACTTCTCAAGTTCCACCGACATCGCCGCCAACCTTAGGATCTCTTCTCAAGCTCTTAGATGAGTATCCAAGCTTTTTGCCCTTGAAAAGCTCTCTTCTCTCACTCTTCTTCTTTTCTAAACCCTAGATTGTGTTTAGGGGTTTCTCATTAAATGTTGTCTCGTCGGGTTCTCGCTTAAGCGAGAGATCTCTCGCTCAAGCGAGAAAATCTCGCCCATTTTAAAAACTCAAATCTGACCCTCTCGCTCAAGCGAGGGATTCTCGCTCAAGCGAGAATCTCACATTGGCAACAGCCCCAAAATGACATTTCTCGCCCATGCGAGAATCCTCCAGTATAGCCCAGGATTTCACCCTCCCAGGTGAACCCCTCTCACTCAAACGGGGATCCGTGGACTGATACTATGATTTTCAAAACTTAAAATTTGGGGTGTTACAACCTTATTAGTAATTTAACAATATCTTTATATAATGACTATTTTTACCAACTGATATAATTTGATGGGTAATTAGAAAGAAAAAATAGTTCACGATATCTACTTACAAAAGATATAAAGTTTAAAAGAGTTTTATGCATTTTGGTTTTTTTTTTTTTTTTTGCATTCCTCAACCAAAATTTTGATGCCACAACCTTATAAAATTAATTTCACATGGATTTTAGTATATATAAATTTTTTTATTATTGGGTTTCACCTTAAGCATCTATTACTATATAATAAAAAAAGTTATCATAGCTCAACAAACGCCACTTGTCGTATCCACAACCAAAGTTTTCCGCTCAAATAACTTCACGACTTTCAATGCACTTCACCACACCATAACATTTGCTATATTACAATTTTAACAAACACTCTTCACTTACAAATTATTCGTTATACAATTTCACCTCATTCAATATTTACATTAATATATATATTCTATTTAAATTTTACTATTACTCTAAGAATTACTGTATTTTTCATCCATCAAAGTTTTGTGATATTTTCCCAATGAATTTTAATATCACATATAATATTCTTTGGATCTTAGTTTTTTCCTATTTTTATTAAAAAAAATCAAATTCAAAATCGAAGCTTTTTATAACTTTTAAATATTTTTTTAATAAAAAAGACTCATATAGTATCACGATTTGATTTCTCTGTTTTCATTAAAAAATCAAATTTGAAAATGAAAAAATCATTTCATTTTCGACAACTTTTAAAATATTTATTTAAAAATAATAATTGCATGGTATCATGTTTTTGTTTCCTATTTTCAATAAAAAATTCAAATTTGAAATTGTCATTTATTATCGTTAATTCCTATTTTCAATATGTTCTTAATCACACGACAAAAAATATTGTCATGTATGAATGTACGGGTAACATGTTTTAACCATTAAAATGTATGAGTCGCACTTGTGTTCTTAATAATGCGAACGCACGAGTAACATATGTGTTTTTAATCATCCGAATACACAAGTAACATGTGTTTTTTTTAACCATATGAATGCACATATAATATGTGTATTCTTAACCATGCGAGAAAAAAATATCACATCGTACAAATGCACAAGTAACTTGACAGTTTTGATATAAATAGAAATATTGTTTTGTTATCGAGAAATAGTTGGATATGTTTAACCTAAATAAGATATTGTTTCATTATGTTAATCATTAAAGAATAGTCCAAACTTAACTATGGATTATTTACAAATTTTAAAATTATAACTATTTGAAAATGTTAGTAAAAAACACATATCTTACCCTATCTATTGAACTCATACTTCCAAGTATTTAATATTTATATTTGATAAAGAAATGATATGTTGTAAGTAAATATATGAATTATAATGTATAAATGGATAAAAATAATATTGTGAAGAAGGTCTTACTCCTGACATTGACGTGGTTTTGATGAAGACACCAAGATCGCAAAAAGAAGAAAAAGAAAGAAGACTTTGAAGACAAAGAAGATTCAAGTTTCAAAGAAATAGAAACTAAGTCAACAATATGTACTTCTTTCATTACACTCTAATTATATTTAGTTGTGATGCTCAAATGAAGGATAATTTTTTTGAATGCAATGCTCAAATGGAAGATATATAAAACAATTTTTGAAAAAAATTGAAAATCTCTTAGACAATATAAAACAATCTTCAAAAAGCTAAGTAACGGGTTACTTGACCTGAGTAGCAGGTCACCAAACCTAGGTAATAGGTTACTTGAACTGTGTAGCAGTTGGTAACAGGTTACTGGGACTACCTAACAGGTTACCTAATCGAGTAATATGTTACCCAACAAAAATGAATCAATGTAACCGATTACTACAAAGCAATAACCGAGTACTTCTCAACAGAGAGTTGCGATAATCGATTACACCAAAGTAGTAACTGATTATTCCTCTCGCAAAGAATTTGGGGTAATCGATTGTCTCATAGCGTAACTGATTACAAAGAGTTATTAAAATCAATTTTTCAATTCAAACTGAACAGCTTTCATCCAAACTCAATGAGTTTCATTCCAATCGTCTCCCAACTTCATGAAAGGATATCTTGGCTGATTGTAGGGGTGAGTGTGGGTCGGGTTGGGATGGGTTAAGACGTGTCCTTACCCAGCCTTAAATGTTGTTCGGGTAATTTTTCTGAACTCGGACCCGACCTTAGACCTGAAGTTAACCCGACCATAAATATTCACAGGGTCAGCCTTTAAACCCGGACCCAACCCTAAACCCGATTAAATATAACGTATACTCATTTTACATAAAGTCTTCTAAATATTATTTATTATTGTGAATATAAAATTTGACATATAAAATAATATATGTGTATATATATTATTAAACATGTATATGTGACAAAAAATTAGAGAATCAATTATATTTTCGACCAAAAAATTATCATTGCTCTGTATATATTTGAACAGATACGCATACAAACATCACAAGTGAGTGATCATGGGACGGGTCGGGACGGGTTATACTTGGTCCCTACCCGGCCCTAAATATTAATTGGGTCTAATTTTTTATCCCGAACTCGGCCCTAGACCCGATGAGACCCAACCCTTTTCAGACCCGATCATGATCGGGCCATACCGGGTGAACGAGTCGGATCGAGTCCTGCTCACCCCTAGCTGATTGGAAGCCTATTTAAAGGCATTGAAATATCATTTTGGATATAGACAAAACGCAAAAAATAGACTAAACCTTCATATACAATTCTCTAAACTTTTCATGCAACTTTGGTTCTAAACTTTTAGAATTTTCTGAAGTTCCTTTGAAAGTACAAATTCTAAAGTTTGCATACTAAAACACTTCCAAGAATGTAATGAGAGCAATAGGATTGCAAGTTATAGAATTTATTATATCTTGCATAAGCAATCCTTGCCATAGCTTTGATTCTTCATCTTGTTGTAAAACTTGTCATCACAAGGTTGTAGTGAGAAGGGGAAAGAAAGCACTTGGAAATGATTTTTCCAAAGGTGTGAGATATTAGCGTGTGTGTAAGGTACAAAGAGTATCAAGGAGAGAAATTGTAATTACAATTCCTAATATCTAGTGAAAAATCTATTGTGCTGCAAGAGCACTGAACGTAGCTTTTGGTGGACAAGAAGGTGAATTAATATAAATATATGTGTTCATTCTCTCTTCTCTCTACTCATTTATTTTGATGTTTTACTTTGTCAATTCTTTCTACAACATTATTCACTGCACTATATTCTGATCAACTAATTCACCCTTTTAGTTGCTATATATACTTACAAATACAACTAATACAAAAAATATCATCTTAAAATGTAAAAACTATCTCTCCATAATATGACATCTATAAGTTTTAAAGTAATGAAGTGAAACCCGAATCAAATATCAAATCGGAAGAAACTCCGTATTTGGTTTAAATGGTTTAAGTAGTTAAATTGTATGGTTAGACCGAATAATTTTATATATAATTAATAATTATCTATAAATATATAAGATGGTTAATTTTATCTAAAACTCTTTGTGTATAATGTTAACCTATTCCAACTTAAAATTTGTAAAATTATTAAATATGTATAATTATATTGAAGTAACATCTCTCCATATTTTTTGGACCAAAGTAAAATAAAACATAAGAGCGGTATTATTTTTTTAAGTGAATCGTCTTATTTACTTTATGTGTTATTGTGGTTTAACCGGGTTTAACACGGTCAGACCGAAACTTTTCCAGTTCAAAGTGGCCAAACTAATCATTCGGTAAAGACTATAAATCATTGTTTTTTATGTCCTATCTCTGATCGGATCGGCCAGACTGTCCGATCCGGTCCTCACAATATTGTAGATGTGTAAAATTCAAACATAAATTCAAAACAAATATTACATTAAAATTTTATCTTCATCAATTCTATTGTTATTTATAGTTTCAATATATTTTTATAATATTTTAAATTTTTAGATTCAGATAATTTTAGAGAAAATTAGATTCATATCCTTTTTAAAATTTATTACTGGTATATAATTTAAGACTAGAAAAATTAAAATTTTCTAATTTAGATTAAATGAAAGTCTTTAAGATTCAAATATAAAATAATACTGATTTTAATTAGTCAAATGTCAATTTTAGGAGGACATACTTTAAGTAGGGATTTAATTTTTTATTTATTTTTATGAAAGTATCATTTTTTCTTTATGATTTCATAGGACGATCAAATTAAGATTTATAACTCATATTTAAATTTAAATATTTTAATTAAAATAAAAACTTCAAGTTTTAGAGACGAATGATATCATATTTAATTTCATTGTTACTTCCTATTTCAATATTTTTATTTTATAATGATTTTATTAATAATTTTGATTGTTCATGATGTTACTTTGCAAAGGATGTGATATTCATAATTCGTTTCTAATGTTTATACATACAAAATAAGTGTAAAGAAGATCTTCTACAGATTCTTATATAAAAATTAGATTAATATAATTTAATTTTCATATATTTTTATATCAAATAAACATTTACAAATTAATCATACTGATATCACAAAATAAAATAACACACTATCTTTTAACATTCATAAATATAAAAACTATTTATTTTTTAATAATTTGAAGGGCATCATTGATATTAAATTTCATCATTAGTAGTCACTTATCCATTGACTTAATAGAGGCTTAAGCATAAAGAAGGTGAAAAATGACTAGGAAAAAAATGTACGCCAAACTGAGTTTTATATATTGTCATTGCATCATTCACCATTCATATTTAATTATCATTGACTTTTCTTCAACAAGAGTAATCCAAATAAATGATAGTGATTGTGTATAAATATTTACACTACGGTGCATAGATTAAATATTACACTAAAAAATTATATACAGTGAAAGACAATACTTTTTCATACTACTAAGAATATTCTCTTACCTCTTGGATGAGAAACTAATCTTTTTTAAACTGTGTGAGTATGTGAACGTAATGAATTATGAACAAAGAAAATGGAATGTGCCCTGAATATGACAAAGAAATTGCCTTTGGGTGCCCCTCACAAGGGCATTGAAATTGACTTGTCTCAAATTAAATTTTGAAGTCCTTTGGCTTTTACTCAACACGACCAAGACTAAGACTCACATTTTTCCAACCCCCGTTTACTTTGACTCTGAGGATTGCATCTAACGGTAGGGTTAGCATGGTTGATCCTCTCTTACATATAAATTCAATTACATTAGATATGTTTAATTTCATTCATTCATTTATTAAATCAAACGACCATAAAGATGAAACTTAAAAGTCATTTTATATTCATTTTTATCTCTCTCATCACTTCTATCATTCACCTTTATAGTCGGTTGGACTTAATTTAGGTGTAAATTGAAGAGATGAAAGTTAATAAAAATAGTGATTTATGACAAAAAAAATGAAAAAAAATAGACTTATTAATTTAAAGTTAAGAATAAATATAATTTTTTTATCCATTTTCACTCCATGTATGTGAAGAAGGAAAATTAGTGGGCCCATTGCCTATTTCCTTTTTTTCCTTTTTTTTCCTTTGTTTTCTTTTATTGGATATAAAACATTCAAAAGAAATATATATAAGGATGGATTAGATTACACCTAAATTAAATTACACTTATTAAATAAGTATGATATATAATTAAAAATTATTATTAGTTAATAAAAATATGCATGTTAAAGTATTGCAAAATTATAATATAGAAAAGATTTAATTTAAAAATAAATTTATAATTATGATACTTGTACTCATTATCGCATGTACCCATTATATGTGTTTTTTATAGATAGCCATTGGCCAAATATTTTTGTAATCTTTATAAAAGCAAATCAATAGAGTAATATGATGAGACTCATACTTTTGTGTTTCTAATATGTGATTTTCATTTTTGGGAGAGATGCACTTCCTTCAAGAATAAGTTAAAAAAAACTTATTCCACATCATGATCATTCATTCTTACGAAATTCAATGGTTTAAATTGGTGATTACATCCAAACCATTGAATTTTCCAAAATTGGATTACTAAGATGTGAAGTAAGTTTTTTCCACTTACTTCAAGAATAAGTGGATCCCTCCCCTTCATTATTAATTATAATTATATTTTTCTATTTACTTTTTTTCAATTTTCTATCATACCAAATAAATAAATAAAATTCACCACGTTTTCTATTCATTTCTTCTAAGAAGGTCACCCAAAAGGCCAAAACTACCTTAAGGACTATTGTGACCCTATCATTTCCTTGGCGTCAAACACACTTACAACCATAGAGAAAGGAAAAACAAATGTAGGGACAAATTTATGTCTCTCACGCCCACGACCCGATTTTTACCCTTGAAATTTTTTTCCTTATTTTAATCCTTTTGCATGCATTTTCCTACACTTACTATCATACTTTCAAATTCCATAATCACCTACACTTGATTTGACAGAAAAACATAATTCATATTCGTAATGTCTCACGGATAATGAGACCCCATAAGTATAGTTCTCCGAAATAACCATACACCCAGTTACAAATATTCGACTAATGGTTAGCTATGATTACAATCATTTAAATCCGCAAGTAGTCATTTAAGATACAAAAACATAAATAGTGAATCCGAAGTCTAAAGCTCCCGACCTAGCATACTTCATTCATTTATTTACCTGCAATGGGATTATCAATGACAAAAGTACAAAACACACAAAGGAGTAAGTCGTTAATTCAATAAACGTCATTATAAGATAATCCACATTAGAAAAAAAAGGGTTAGTAAACCATTTTCGAAATTCATTTTGTTTTGCTGCATAACTTGAGTCAAAGTCGCTACACCCCTTAGGATTAGCTAAAAACAAATTATCATCTCTTTTATAAAGAAAACATGCCGCGTAAACTCGGGCTGAAGTGTTGCTTCATAAACTCGAGCCGAAGTCGCTACACCCCTTAGGGTTAGCTAAAAACAAATTCTCATCTCTTTTATAAAGAAAACATGTCGCGTAAACTCGGGCTGAAGTGTTGCTTCATAAACTCGAGCCGAAGTCGCTACACTCCTTAGGGTTAGCTAAAAACAAATTCTCATCTCTTTTATAAAGAAGAAAACATGTCGCGTAAACTCGGACTGAAGTGTTGCTTCATAAACTCGAGCCGAAGTCACTACACCCCTTAGGGTTAGCTAAAAACAAATTCTCATCTCTTTTATAAAGAAAACATGCCGCGTAAACTCGGGCTGAAGTGTTGCTTCATAAACTCGGGCCGAAGTGTTGCCTCGTAAACTCAGGCCGAAGTGTTGCCTCGTAAACTCGGGCCGAAGTGTTGCCTCGTAAACTCGGGCCGAAGTCGCTAACCATTTATGGTCGGCTAAAAATATATTTTCTTTTCATTGAATTCACCATCAATCATTTCCCGTAAATATACGCCTACTTTAGTATAAACACACCCATATATGTTTATACTAAATGCGCAATTTACAACTTATTCATTTCATAACCAGAAAATACCCACATTTTCCTTTTCCGTAAATTTACGCCATCTTTAATATAAACACACCCATATATGTTTATACTAAATGCGTAATTTACAACTTAATCTTTGCATAACCAGAAAATACACATTTCTATTTCAAATGCAAAATTAAAGACTTATCCTTACCTTGGTGAGTATTGGGGTTCGGTTCTTGGCAACTTCTCGAGTTCTACCGACACCACCTCCAACCTTAGGATCTCTTTTCATCCCACCACATAACACAATGTTAGTCATTTATTCCAAATATTACATAAACAACTTATTTTGCATCATTTAATCATACAAAATATTCATCATCAATATTCAACCATCTAAAACATGCATAACATCTCATATTTCAATATTTGGGGATAAACTCATGTTCTACCTCTAACATTTTACTCATTCTCTCCTTTTACCACATTTTCACTTTTAGGGTTTTTGGGGTTTTCATGAATCAACCCACAACCCTTTCCATTCTTGAGATACTATCTCTAAACCAAGAGTTTACAAGATAAAAACAACATAAAACAAACCATAACTCTAAAGGATGAGTTTCCATGGTTTCTCATGTTTTGAAAATAAATGCAACATACCCAAAACATATTAGAGATGAAGAAGAAGAGTTAGTAACAAGAGGTTTACCTCTTCTCAAGCTCCAAGATGAGTCCTAAGGCTCTTTGCTCTTGAAAAGCTCTCCTCTCTCTCTTCTCTTCGAAGTTCTAACCCTAAAATGTGTTTTGGGTTTCTATTTTATAGACACTGCGATAAGTGTAATCGATTACAAGTATAGTGTAATTGATTACACTGTGTAAATTACAGAGGCATCGTCGCGATGTAATCGATTACCAACATGGTGTAATCGATTACATTAATACGATGTAATCGATTACCAGAAGTGTGTAATCGATTACATTAATACTATGTAATCGATTACCAGAAGTGTGTAATCGATTACACAGTGTAAATTACAGAGGCATCGTCGCTATGTAATCGATTACCAACATGGTGTAATCGATTACATTGTGTCAGATGTACATATCTGATGCTTTTAATCATCATGTAATCGATTACCAGGACTGTGTAATCGATTACATTACCCAAAATTGCCAAGTATAGCCCAGGATTTCACCCTCCTAGGTGAAACTTTCTCGCTCAAGCGAGTACCTCTCGCTCAAACGAGGATCCGAGGACTGATACTATAATTTTAAAGACTTAAAATTTGGGGTGCTACATGGCTTTTGTAAGGCATGATAATGTTTTTTATTCAAACTTAATGTCAGTGGCCACTGGCCAACATGAAGAATGTAAAGATATGGATCAAAATGAATATAAAATAAAATGTACGGACGAAATTAATGTGAATGTCCAATATCAATAATGTAAGGATATAGACCAAAATGAAAATAAAATAGAATGTAGGGACAAAATTTAAAACTACCAACATTTATTATCGTAAAAATGTTTTTAAGTTTATTTTACAAATTATTTTCTGAAAATATTTATCAATACACTATATTTACATAGAGAGTTTTGGTTTTAGTCTCTCTAAAATATAATTTTATTTTAATTTATTTATGTCCCTAGTGACACGGTAAGAACATGCTGTTCATGCTTGACGTGTTTATAAAGATAGAAAATGTATTTAAGCTATTTTTGACAGTAATTTTCTAAAATATTCATCATAAATATTATGTATACTTTTATGTTTTGCTCATTTTTGTAATATTTTGTACAAGTAATTAAGTATTTTTATTTGACCATAAATATATCGTAATTTTTTTTTAATATATACACATTTTCCCTTATCTACTAACAAGGTATTAACCTAGTGGTGTAAGACTATATTAAATCCATAATATGACTGAAATATCAAAAATTCAATTCTTAAGAGTAATATTTGTTGGAACAGCCACACACACCAAAAAGGATTAGTTAACTTAACATAACCCTCTAAATAATCTTTTATTGACTACAAAGTTTGTCTCATTATTTTTATTTTGATCCCTAATTATTTTTCGTCTTCAAAAATAATTGACCTACCTTGTGTGGGAAACTACCAGCATAACATGTTACCCAGTAACCCACCATAAGAGGTGTTAGACAAAAGCATTAATTTTGAAGTTACATAGTTGATATATTACCAGCAATACCGAATTTCACTACTTGGGATCGGCTACATAAACTGTAAGTCTTTCTTAGTCATCATTCTTACGATGGTTTGTGTTGATATCTTCATCTAGGATTTGAACTAGCTTTTATATGATCTAATCCCCTTATAGTGTTTTCACCACTTTTATATGATCTAATCTCCTTATAGTGTTTTCACCGGTCTCTTTTACTCAAACTTTCTCCCCAAGGTATTCATTTCTAATCTTATATTGTCTAGTGTCTCCACTAAGTCAATGCAACATTCTCATTTATGCTATGTGAGTTTATTCTCTTGTTGAAATTTTATCATCCAACATTTAGTTTCATAACATTGTAGTCTTATAACCAAAATTCCCCCTTAAGCTTTGCTATTATCTTTTCTTTCATCACAAATGACACCTAAAGTACTCCACCATTTCATATTGCTTACATCTATGTTAATTTCTCAATCTTCTTGTATGATTGACCCACCCACTTGAATCTTATAGTTCACATCTTTATCAATTTCTCCATCGTCTTGTAAGATTGACCAAATATACATAGATCTACTGTTTGTCTCCTACTAAAATTATGTACACTCGATATACTCCATCTTACTTCGATTTATATGAAATCTTTATGCTACTAATGTTTGTCTTCGTATTTCAGCTTTCCATTTAATTCATTTCTCGAGTCTCCCCCTAAAATAATATCATTCACACAAAAAACATGCATTGTGACGTATGAAATTGTGAGTAAAAAATGGTATTAAGAAGAAAAAAATGGCAACAGAAAAGTTGACCACATTACATAATGAGACTTTCTTACTATAAATCATAATGTGGCACTAACATCTTTGCCACCCTAAGAAACATAGAAGACATCAAACAATGACCAAAATGTTACTACATTTTCCTCTTGTACTACTTTGGGTTCTTACTATTTTGGTTCTTATTCATGCTCAAGATCATTCTCTATTATTGCATATAATATCTCGTTAGCTTTTTCTTTGTTTTATTTTAGGAAATAGGGAATGTGTAGGGATTTTATTTTTTAATGAATATCAACACATGTTTAAAACAAACAAGGTAACTCATAATTCACATAATCAATTCTTATTCTAACACATTATCATATCATTATTCAAATATCTGAAAAATGAATAATTTTTCGGTTCCAGGATATCTAACAAATACATTTTTGCTATAATAAAATGTCTAATAATTTTTATATAGTAAAAAAGGAAAACAAATATTGTAATGCTCAAAAGTGGAGCTCAACACAATTACTTGACCTTTTTAAAAATAGTCATACTCGAAACCATCTTTTTGGATAGAAAATTACTTAATGATTCTATAAAATCCCAAAATTATCAAGATTATGCATAAATAGGCAAAAATCAATCAATTGACTTATATAAATTCACAAAAGGAATATTTTGAGTACACTTTTATTTTAAATTAAATAGAAAACAAAAATTAAAGGATTTTGGAATATGAATTTTCAAATTGGAATCCTTCCATAATTAGGATGATATGTGACCATTAGTTCACTTAAAATGCATTTTTTATTTGATTTGATGTGATATAATTTGCAATCTCTAATTTATTTGATCAAAATCTCTAAACATTTAATTTTATATAAAATCTCTAAATATTAAATTTTTTAATCAAATTTGCAATTTTCTAATCTAATTTGATTTGCATATTTTCATTTCACAATCTTTGAGTTATTTTTTACCATATTTTTATGAAAACTAATCTCAAAAGATTCAATTTTTATCATAAAATATTTTTTATCAAAATTTCGCTTTTCTGAAGAAAAAAAATGTATTTTTTCCAGACAAAATTGAGTGTTCACAATAATATGAGTTTTATATACTGTCACTGCATCATCCATCATTCATATTTAATTATCATTGACTTTTCTTCAAAAAGAGTAATACAAATGAATGGTAGTGACTGTGTATAAATCTTTACACTATAGTGCATAAATTATATATTATACTGAAAAATTATGTACACCGACAGACAATACTTTTTTCATACTATCAAGAGTATCTCTTACTTCTTCGATGAGAAACTAATCTTTTTTGAGTTGTGGGAATTCACTATCAACATAATCAAGTATGAACAAATTAAATAAATTGGAATGTGACCTGAAAATGACTATAGAATGTCTGGTCATTTTTGCATACCTTTCAATTAAGACTAGGAAGGAATATGAACAAAGAAATTGCCTTTGGGTGCCCCTCACAAGGGCATTGGAATTGACTTGTCTCAAATTAAATTTGAAAGTCCTTTGGCTTTTACTCAACACGACCAAGACTAAGAGAGAGGGACTCACATTTTTCCAACACCCGTTTACTTTGACCAAGTATGGAATTGTGAGTAAAAAATGCTTTTAAGAAGAAAAAAATACCAACATAAAAGTTGACTACATTATAGAGTAAGTTACATAACGAGATTTTCTTACTATAAATCATAAGTAACATTGAAGATATCAAACAATGACCAAAATGTTACTTCATTTTCTTCTTGTACTACTTTGGGTTCTTACTATTCTAGTTCTAATTCATGCTCAAGATCAATCAGGTTTGGTTATCAAACTTTGAAAGTTTCTTTAAGTTACTCAATTATGTATTCAAAACCCATAGTTACATGTTATGCGGTACCCGTTCCAGTATGCGATACCAAGTTCAATGTGGTTCCTGACGAACCTGGTACATGTTTTGTAGGGTAAACGAGGGAATCGACTAACCATATAATTATGTATACCTTAACTTTTCTTTGTTTCCATGTCTCAGGATTCATTAGCATAGATTGTGGGATCCCTGAAGGTGATGGATACATTGAGCTTAAAACACGCTTAAATTACATCTCAGATGAAAAATTCATAAGCAGTGGTGGAAATGCGATTTTATTACCTTCAGAACTAAGTAATATTCAACGGCCACTAAGGCATGTAAGGAGTTTTCCTAAGGGAGTAAGAAACTGTTACAGAATAGATGTGAAAAGTGGTACTAAATATTTGATTAGAGCCAATTTCTATTATGGAAACTATGATGGTCTAAATAAGGTACCAATATTTGATCTTTATATTGGAGTTAATCCATGGCACACAATGGTATTCCCCAATGCATCACTCATGACAGTGGTTGAGATCATTCACACTCCATCACTAGATTTTATACATCTTTGTCTGGTTAACAAATACCAAGGGACACCATTCATTTCATCTATAGAATTGAGGCCTTTGGAAAATAGTACTTATGACACTGAATCAGGATCTTTGGCACTCAACCTAAGATATGATTTAGGTTCCACATCTGGCTTAAGATACAGGTGAGTGAATCATATTAGCTCATGTACATTATTGTGCAAATGTTTTTTGAGCTTAGGGCGTAACAGTAAAGTTTTTGCTTAGTGACCATGAGGACAAGGCCTCACGGGTTCAAATAATGTAAAACCTCTTTCCACTTGCAGGATATGATTGCATACATCTACCCTCTCCATATCTCACTAGCTGAGAGTCTCATTGGCTGGGCCGTCATTTTTAGAAGTTTCTTAAACATCTATTTCTAAGAACTTGGGACAACTTTTCTATTTACATTACGTGTTAAATTTCATTGTAGGTTTAGTGATGATGTTTATGACCGTATCTGGTATCCCTTTGGCTTGGAACAGTGGACACAAGTAAACAGCACTTCACTTAGCAATTACAATTTGTATCAGAATGATTATAAACCACCAGCAATTGTAATGAGCACTGCTGCTACACCATTAGATTCTAATGCTGCTTTTGAATTTTATTGGGATTCATATAATGTAAATTTTCAATACAAACTCTACATGCACTTCAATGAGGTTCAAAAGCTGAAACCAAATGAAACTAGATCATTCAATATCAACCTCAATGGTGAGTTTTGGCATGGACCTATAGTACCTACATATGAAAAGACAAATACCACATATACTGTGTTAACTTTGAATGGAAACAAAAGGTATGATTTTTCACTTTCTAAGACAGAGACTTCAACTCTTCCACCTATCATCAATGCCATTGAGATTTATATAGTAAAAGATCTCTCACAACCAGAAACTGAACAAGTTGATGGTATGCTCTTTATCTAAAGTAACATATGCTTGTTAGTACCTTTATGTAAATTTAAACATTGTATAATTTGGTTTGAGGCTCTGTTTTGGATATAAAAATACTAGTTGATGCAATCACAAACATCAAGAAAACTTATGGAGTGGATAGAAATTGGGAAGGAGATCCATGCGCCCCAATCGCATACATATGGGAGGGTCTAAATTGCAGTACTGACGGACCCCCAAGAATCACACACTTGTAAGTTTAATATTCCGAAACATAAAATGTTCATAAACTCAAAAACTCCAACCATGAACTAAGAATATATTTGTAAATGCTATCAGAGATTTGTCTTCGAGTGGATTAACCGGGCATATACCATCTTACATCTCCAATCTCACTATGTTGCAGTACTTGTGAGTAAATGATGAAACTATTAAGTTAGTATTTTTTTCCTCTTCTTGGAAAGTCATAAATCTAATAGTGCATGTATGATTGCTGCTTTTAGGGATTTATCAAACAATAACTTAAGTGGGGCAATACCTGATTTTCTGACACAAATGGAATCACTCAAAGACTTGTGAGTTAATCCCTTATTAGTGCAAGAAGGTATTCTCTTGTTATAAAAAGATAAAAAAAGTTTTACATTTTTTTTCCATGTTTTGGCAGAAACTTGAGGAATAACAATTTCACAGGTTCAATTCCCAGTGGACTTGTTGATAAATCAAAGGGTTCACTATCACTGAGGTATGCCTATTACATCTTTGAGATGAATGTTATGCAAACTTCTTATATATTGTTTTGATTGCTAATACTTTTCTGATATATGCATGCATGCATAATAAAACTCAAATTCATTTTACAAATGTTGCAAGTTTCATTACTGCTTCTTTTCTTTACATAAACATTTTCGAAGAAACTCGAAAAAAGAAGTTCCAACCAAATCTTTTGATATCACTTTTCTCTTGTTTCGTTCTTGATTTGACATTATTTTCGCCTAAACAATGCTAGTGTGGAGGGAAATCCAAATCTATGTGCATCTGCTTCATGCAACCAAGTGAACCAACAGACAGATAATAACATCAAGAAGAAAAAGAAAACAAATATAGTTATTCCGGTAGTAGGATCAGTTGCTACGGTTTTAATCCTCTTAGTAATTGCATCAGCAACCATCATAAAGAGAAAATCACGAGGTAGGCGCTAACTGCCATTTACAATCCTTCGATTTTGGTTAATCACACACATTCTGATTTCAGTCTAATTTGTAAACAAGTGAAATTAAAAGCTATGAACATTCATGTGGAGGCCAACACTCTAAATGGATCACAATTAAAACACAAGCGAAGAGAATATTCACATGAAGATCTTGCTAAGATTACCAACAATTTTGATAGAATTCTCGGTAGAGGTGGATTTGGACCAGTTTATCATGGCTTTATTGATGGCATTGAAGTGGCTGTTAAGATGCTTTCCTCATCATCAGTACAAGGATATCAACAATTTCTAGCTGAGGTAAGTGGTCATCTTTGCACAAAAGTTATTGATCACAACCAAAACTATTACTTAACATTAACATAAAAGTGGCCTTGAATTTCAGGTTAAACTTCTGATGATAGTTCATCACAGAAATCTGACTACTCTTGTTGGATATTGCAATGAAGAGGGCAGCTTAGGGCTCATCTATGAATATATGGCAAATGGAAACCTTGATGAACATCTTTCAGGTATATTCATAAAATATTCAATAAGATTCAATCAACTTATACCAAGTGTTTTCGAATATACTAAGATTTGATAGTACAGGAAAAAATATCAAGGCGAAATTGTTGACATGGGAAGATAGACTGAGAATAGCAATAGATGCAGCACAAGGTTAGTGAGACAACTAGATATGCAAATTTTCTTGCCATCTTTGATTCTTCCGGTTCGATTTATTTATGGTCAAAATTGGATGACAGGATTGGAATATCTGCATAATGGTTGTAAACCACCTATAGTCCATAGAGATGTGAAATGTGCAAATATTTTGTTAAATGAAAACTTGCAAGCAAAAGTGGCTGATTTTGGCTTATCCAAAAGCTTCCCAACTGATGGGGAGACGCATTTGTCCACTGTTGTTGTTGGAACTCATGGTTACCTAGATCCTCAGTAAGTGCTTCAATTGCATGGTTTACTACCATTTCCATTGGAACAACATTCTACACGTTGCATAGATAATCTCATTTGATCATGTTGATCCAAAGCCAAATAAAATTCTAATGATAAATGAATTTAACTGTATAATATCTGCCATGCAGATATGCCATGTCAAGCAGGCTGACAGCGAAAAGTGATGTTTATGGCTTCGGAGTTGTTATTTTAAAGATAATCACAGGTCAACCTGCAATAATAAAAATGCATGATGATTATAAGATTCACATAAGTCAGTGGGTTAGTCCCATGATTTCTAATGGAGATATCAAAAACATTGTTGACTCAAAACTAGAAGGAGATTTTGACACTAACTCTGTCTGGAAAGCAGTTGAAATAGCAATGGCTTGTCTGTCCAATTCTTCGAAAAGGCCAAACATGAGCGAAGTAGTAACCGAGTTAAAGGAATGTTTTACCGCAGAGTTAGATCGAAAAAGAACCGACCGTGACACTGAAAACCAATATTCAACTGAGTTTGTCCCCTTGAATCTGGCTATTGAATCTGAGCCCTCAGCTAGATAGTTCATCCCTGATGCTGAAAATAAGATACTATGATGCTTATGATGTGTTGGCTGTAATTGTGTTTATTATAGTCTAGCCATGTTCCATTGATGTTTTCTATCAACCAATTCTACTATTTCATGAATAAACAAGTCAATATATGATTTGCTTCTCTTGCTTTTGAAGTGAACCAATTCAAGTAGATATATGTTAACAGAACCTATAAGTTGTATGTAATTTAAAACTCATGAATAAGATACAAGAGGCTTAAACATTTTCTTTATCCTCAATTTATAATTGAGGTTTCCTATTGTCTCAGTCTCTGCATAGGGTAATGAGATGAAACATTATATCCTATATGCATAAAAGTGAAACATAAGTGCACAATGTTTGGGTTGTATGTTGGATAAGATCACATCAAATAAGATGCCAATTCATAACCAAACTAGTCCAACATTTGTTCCAATTGTTCATTTATCACAACAAAAGAAATAACAATTGAAAAAAATGCATCATTATGTTCAAGAAGTAGATCCAATTCTAATAAAAGAAAACCACAGTATAGAAGATATCACACTGAATATTCTAGTACAACTTCAGCCACTACATTCTTCATGGATACCAACATCCAGCACAAATAAGAACTATCAAAATTCTAGAACTTTCAAAACATATGAAACATTAGTCATTTGCAAGCATTGAAAACTAATTTGTAACCATTCATGTGACTGATTTCCAGTTTTCAGAACTCCTCAATTTCCATCACAATCTTCCTTATTCCCATTATAGAACCTAATACTGATTTCCTGTATGAAAACTAATCACGAAGTTTCTTCAAGCCTATACATTGTGATCTCCTGCTGCTTAAAATATCGTCTGTCCTCTTCATCAACCAACACAAGATTTAAAAAGTACTTCACACTGAATTTGTTATTGATGTTACGATGGGTCGGTGTTAGCTCGTAAGGACTGAGGAACAGTCTGATGGGGATTGATTCTCCTGTAAAAACAATCATGCATTAGCTAGTAAATACAAAAATGAGTTTTTTTCTCCTAATAAGATATCAAAACATAGATCTAAGTTTCATTGACAAAATTATGCAAGTAGAAACGGCGAAAGCTATATTTTACTCATCCAATGTGAAGGTTCAATTACCTCTGACAGGAGCACCATCCATCAACTCAAATTTAGCCAATGTCTCTGTCTCAACATGGGTGCTGGTCCCCGATCCTGTTGATTCTCGACGCCTAATCTCGAGATCCATGTTTTTTATCTTGATTCTCACAAGTAAAAAGTATATCTTACCAATAATGACATCTTTCAGATGATACCTGAAAGGTTGAAAATCCCAATAAGTATTCACAACTCTCCCGATCTTTCACGTGTACAGTATATATTAGTAGATGAGAAAAATATTCTCTTCAAACCAGTGTATATATTGGCGTATACACTATCAATATTTAGCAAAATATCTTTGGAGCAGATACCTACTAAATTATTTATAATTGGTGTTTATAATGAATAGAGTTGAACAGGTAAATACATCTAAACAAGATAAAGCAATAAATAAATTTCAAATTCCAAGGTGTAAACAGATATCTGTAGGAGACAAAGAGACATAAAAAGCAGTTGCAATTCGAGTCAAATGATCGATTAAAACATTCAACTTACTTGCTTTTGTTGTATTCAAATTCAATGTGTAGACAATCTTCAATTCCAACTTCCATCTACGATGCATAAAAATATGGTGAATATAAGGAAGAAATAAAAGCAATCGATAACAAAGTTTAGGTAAAGCACGAGATGATAAATACATGTGTCTACATATATTTTATCAATTGCTACTTGAAAGGAAATGATTGACGACACAACTACAATTTACCATTGCTAAAGGGCCATTATTGTCTTTAGTTGATGAGAAGTATAGTGAACAAATAACTATCACAGTTAATATGGTGAAAGTGAATTTATGCAACACAGCATTGAAATTATTATTCTATTATTGAGCTCACCTTGATGCTATTGTTAATTGCTGGAGGTGGAGTGTAGTTGCGAACCTGGCCAACGATGATGGAATAAAAATATATATAAGCTGATTTATAAGATCATAAAAACTTTATTGATCAACTGGGAAATCTAATACTACAAACAAACATGATATGAGCTTATTTTGGGGTGGATAGTTGAACTCATACATAAAAGTATACTTTAAAGCTTATCCAATAGAATATAATCCACGAAATGCAGTGATAATATAATATAAAATTCAACTCGATATCTCAAAATGATGACAGCCATGAATCACGAATTCTATTTTACCATGGAAAACATACCACAAGATCCTGGTACTCTACTATGCTTCCTGCATAGCCACGATTTATGGTCACTTTCAATACATACCTGGAAATACAGATGCATAAAAGTATCACAAATTATCATATTTAAACAACCAGTCTATCTTTTGTGGAGTAAATATTCCAGAACAATTGACAAAAACATTAATAGAGAAGTCCAATGATCCTCGAGAAATCATACCTAAGCCTCACATTCACCCCATTGTATGTCTCATATGGCATTTCAACAGTAGAAAATTCAAATGAATAGGTTTTCCTCTCATAGATTTCACCAGGAACATCTAATTCTCGTACTGCAGAAGACAGAAAATGAAAAGCTCTTATTTCCAACTGGTATAAGTAATGCATTGTAGCATTAAATGAAAAGCTAAAATAACTGGACAGAGATCACCTGTCCTGAACGGTGTCTCATTCTCTGTCCCGAACTAATGAAAATGTTACGTTTTCTTTTTAAATAAATTATTTTATTCATGTGGCAATATGTCATTGGTCCAGGATAGGAAATGGGACACCGTTCAGGACAGGTGATCCCCATATGAAGAATATTTTTATTTAAGATAAAAGCCACTAAAAACTCAGTTACCGAGGGAAGTGAAGTCATAGAAGTTTCCTCTGTCGAAATACATCTCTGCACAGTGAAACAAAATTTAAAATAAAATTTGTATCACTTATGAAATAAATAAAAATATAATAGCCATAAAATAAAAATGTATTCCCAAAGCAAAAACGGAATAACAACTGCATATGATTTTAAACAAGTGAAGAATGTAAAAAAAAATCCTGCACTTGTCATCACTGATGAAAATTTAACAGTTACGCCATTGTTAAATCAAGACTAAAGTGCTCAAAATTGAACGAGATAACATTATCAGTGTCGGGAAGATCACGCCAGTTTCAGCCAGATTCTCAACCAATAATAAGGGTACAAATTCAAAGAGAGCATTTTCTACATATAAACGATTTGTATTATTTTACATATAAATGCTCAAAAATAGAAAATACAAAAAATTAAGGAGATTTATAATTAATAATCAAAATTTATTTTCACTATTAATAATCAATACTTCTAGAACTCTTGGCCACAATTTACCGTGACCACTATCTGCTCTGCAACAACAAATGGCATCTCAGGGAGGCGCTGGTTTGTGCCGCTCCTCCGTGATAGCAGAGCGATTGACAACCTAGGACACAACCTAAGAGTTCTAAGGTGGCACTCTGATCATAAATGAACGATATGAAATATATGTCATGATAGAGAGGCACATATAGTATAGCATATACTCTGAATGTGAAAATGGAGAATTATATAATCTTAATTAATAAAATAGGTTACTCCAAGAAATTGCACCAAAATGCTACAAAGTAAGATAGGACTTGCTATCATGACCATATAGTATAGAAAAAATCTTTTAAACAATATTTCTTCTTCCTTTTAATCTCCACTTAAACTTTAGATACACATAATACATTAAAGTGTCAAGATGATTAGTCAAGTACAAACCAATCTGTCCAAGAAGTTCAACTTTTACACCATTGTGATCAATCTTCTTCCCTTGCATTGGTTCAATGGTAATCTAAACATTGCAAGAAATATATAAATAGTTAATCCAGTAAGGCTCAAAAGACAATAAATCAAAGATTATTACAAAGTGTTACACTTAAACTCCAGAACATAATACTATGAACATTTACAAAAACATACCTTCCCAGCAATGTTTTCTTGACTTTGGAAAAGCGGGACGGTAACTGTTTGACCATTCTCTTTTTTAAAAGGAACCTAAAACACCAAAAAACAGACATCAACCAAAAGGAACAAATATTAGTCACTAAAATGATGCAGCGGAAAGCCATGCTATTAAAATATTGAAATGCATTAATAATGCAACAATGAACTCCAAAACAAGTTACAATTTTTTCTCCGAACTTTTACTAGGCATCAAGCTTCACAACAATATTACAGAATGCAATCTTTCCTATTAAACAAAAAAAAAAAAAAAAAAAAGTGGCTCACCTGCTTACGGTTTTTCCCATCGTTAAATGTGATCAACACGTTACAAGCTGGCTTGAAAGCTCCAAGAAGGTAATTCTAAATTCCCGGTTCCCCAAATGGAAAATGAGTGTGAAATGGCACAACCATCACCATATCAAATGATTCAATGTTATAATGAATACACAAAATCTCAAAACCAAAACATTAACACACAACATAGCAAACAACATTTACCATGCTGTTCAGACCTCTCAATCTTCTTCTACCTCAGTATAAAATCACCTGTGAAACACAACATCCCATTATAATCAACCAATTTAATAACATTCACACAAAAATAAAGTTGATACTCCCACAGATCAACCCAAATTAACAAATCAAAATCATTAAATGGCCAAAAGGGTATCCAAATTCATATTCAAAATCCCTAATTTATAAATAATCAAAGGGATCATGATTATCCCCTCCAAAACCCTAAAAATCGAAATCTAGAGAAAAATCGAGTACCGTGAACAGTGTCGGGAAATGACGTCGATAGCTTTCGATTTTGCGGGTTAGGGAAAGGAAAAAGTAGAGGAATTGCGATGTTATGCTGTGTTGTTTGATGCAATGAAAAAACGATGGAAGAAACGCATTGTGTGAGTGTTTGAGGAATTTGAAGAGAAGAATGGGAGAAAGAAATCAAAGTTCCATCTTCTCTATTTCTAAACTTAAACGACTGTCGTTTCAGTCGTCTTGTTTTTCTTTTCTCCTTTGTACGATTTCAAAATCTTGTAATTAGAATCATCTTCTATTCCCCTAAATTTTACTAAAATTATACAAACTATTTGTCTATTTTTTACACTTACAAAAACTCATAATTTTTTATATAGTAGTATATTCGTGCATCCGTACGTGTGGCAATATGTTTCGCATGAAAAATTACAAAGTTTGTAATTATTAACTCATTGAAGATGATTTTTATGTATTTGAAAGATAAATTAGAGCTATTGACAAATAGCATGGTGTAGATCATGTTATATTAATTAAAAAAAAGTGATTATGCACAAAATTGTAGAATACAATAGAAGATAAGGTGTATAGTACTGTTATGAATTTTGGAATATTTTTTTATAAACTACATTTGTTTTTTACTTCAATGGTTGACTATCTTTATCATGTATCAATATCTTCAATCATTTCTGGTTTTGAACTCTTGAAATAGCTATATATAATTGACAATGACTGAACACTGGTCTAGATAGATATAAGCCCACACTTTCTAATAATTGTCCTTGAGATTTATTGATTGACATAGCATATGAAACTATTATAAGGAATTGACTTCTAATAAGCTTGAAAAGTCATGGAGATTGAGATGGGGACATTGACATGAGAGGAATATATATGATATGTCTAATGTTTTTTATCTGACATGATTTTTGTTTCGAGTACATGTTTTGTCATTCTAGCCACCACCAATCTTGTATCATTACATAATCCTTCTACTTGATCTTATGATTGGGAAGTGTGTTTAGAAATTCTGGAGTTAGTATGTTGACTGCTTCAATTTCATTAACATCAGATATATCGACTTCATCTGAACTTAGGCATTCCTTTTCTTCACCTATAGTTATAGAATATAACATTTATTAGTATAATTGTAACAAATATATTATATAGGTAATAGTAAAACATTGAAGAAGGGAAAAAATGTATCAGAAATTATACTCAGAACATAATCATTGATTTGATCAACAATTTCAATTGTTGATGCAAGTATTGCCTTAGATTGCAAATATTCTCCGTCCTTGTAGTGGTGTTGTAGGTTTGGATAAGTACTAGACATTATTGCATCAACTAGGTTATCAAAATCAAGAATCAAAAGTTCCTATGGAATATCAACTTCAACACACTCATCATTAGGTTCATATAATTTTCCATCTCCAACCTTTAGTATCCAATATGGGAATTCCTTAATTTCTGATGCATTGTCATTATTTTGTAAATGCATGTTCTTTAAAAGAGTTAAAATTCTACATTGATGCCAAAGATAAGATGAGTTGATTGTTGCATGTATAATATCTGAATGACACCCTCTTGGAACTAGTGGCAAAATTTATCTAAAATCACCTCCAAAAACTACAACTTTCCTCCAAATAAGATTGAGTCATTTGATGTTGTACCCATTATGTCTGCAAGACTTCTATCAAGTGCCTCAAAGCAAAACTTATGCGTCATTGGAGCTTCATCCCATATAATTAGCTTTATTTGTTTCAATAAGTCAACAAGTTTAGAACCCCGATGAACGTTGCAAATAGAGTTCTCAAGAGTTGATATATGAATTTTGAATTTTGAATGAGTTGTTCTACCCCTGGTAATAATAAAGAAGTTATACCACTTGAAGCAACAGTTAATACAATTTGTTTCTGAGATCTCAATGCATATTTTAGAGTCTTCCACATATGAGTTTTACTAGTTCCTCCATAACCATATAAGAAAATAATAGGACAGTGCTGACGATTTGCAACTTGGATGATAGTATTGAATATTTTAGATTGCTCCTCTGCAATATATGATATGAATATGTAAAATACTATGTTAACACTACATGATGAAGAAACAATACCAAGTTTATACTTAAATAGGTAAGAAAAAGAAATACATGTAAGAGATTGGAAAGAAGATTGAATTTTTCCTTTAATTCAGTAGTATCGTAATTAAGTTCTTCATATATTAGTCTGTTGCCCAATTTCACTTGTTTCTATCTGTATATACATCTATAAACTATTATATTTCCTACCTTTGGCAAATCGGTCCGGTTAATGACCTTTTTGATCATGCTAAAAGGGGGAGAAAGGTTTGGTTGTTGTTATTCTGATGTATTTGCAGGATTATTCTAAATGATTCCGCAACTCAAAAAGAAAGGGGGAGTTAATACTCTAAAACCCAACTCTCCTCATGCACAGAATGAGGGGGAGATTAATTTGAGGGGGAGCTATGCAAAGTTCTTGACTACTCTGATTGCTGCAATCATAACATCATTCCATCATCAAGATGTTTCTAGGTTCAACTGTTTCAAGGTTTGTCATCACCAAAAAGGGGGAGATTGAGATTGCAAGTACTAGTCAAATTGCAACATCTGTTTCTTGCCTGTGTTTCGATGAAGACAAAGCCGACCTGAAAAGCTTGAAGAGTGGACGCATCAACATCCAACATGACCAAGACTCTGACTCTAGGAAGGTTTTTAATTTTTTCTAGACGTCCTAAGATGATTGCTTAGTGTTAAGTCTAGGTTAGGTAACCCAAATGATGATCGTCTCACGCGCTCATAAATTTGCCTAAAAATCTGTTTTTGAGAGTCATCATTCTTCATTTTAGTAGGTTGCATCAAAATATATTTTCTACGAAAATCATGCATCATACTAAGTATATTTTTGGAAGGTTACCTCTTAAAATAAGAAAACTTATAGTTTCTGACTGCACAGTCCCGTTAATCGATTAAAAAGAATTTTTAATCGATTAAATAGAGTTCTAGTAGCTCTGGGTTTTTGATTCTTGGCAGTTATAATCGATTATGTCTTTTATTAATCGATTATGTTCAACAGAAATGAACTAATTTTCAAACCATTAATCGATTAAGAGGTCATTTAATCGATTAAATCTGTTGAAACCAGAAAACTATAAATGACTCATTTTCTCTCACAATTGAAACAACTTACAAACTTTCAAAATTTTCATAACTTTATTTTGAGCTTTAATTTTAGAAATCCCAAGTTCCTTGAGTGATATTCACTTGTTCTTCATTGTCAAATCTTGAGAGAAAAACCATTGCTTTGTAAAAAGCATTCTTGGTTTCTTGTTTAGCAAAAACAAAGCTTTTTCACATTTGTGCAAGTTTGAGTGCACCAATCCTTGTTTCAATCCTCTGATTTCTCATACCCCTGTGAGTGAGTGTGAGTCAATCATCGTTTGGGTTGTTATTGGCTTGTGTAAGCCAAAGAACTCTTCTTTAAGAATTTCTTTCAAAAGCTTGTTTTCTTGTAATTTGGTTGTAAGTCTCTAAGGTTTAGAGAAAGTTGTAATATCGGCTAGCCGCGGTTGGTTGGATATAGTCTTCACTGAGTATCTTGTTTGGCGTATCAAGTAGCAAGATTGGCAACTGTTTGCGAATGGAGGGAAGTCAAGGCTTGGCGAAATAGGGTTTGCATAGCAAGTAGGAAAGGCTCAATTTGGAAGTGTGTATGTAAAGAACATTTCCAAATATAGTGAAGCAAATCTCCCAAATCAGAAGGGGAGGCCTGGATGTAGTTTGCCAGTGGACAGGCGAACGAACCAGGATAAAATTTCTTGATATTATTTCTCTTTCCCTTATCTTTTTACTGTTTTCAAGTATATTAAGTTTCTTGCAATTCTTTATCTTGAAAGATTGGATCTTTGTTAGTAAAGATTGAGTCTTTGATATCCGTATAATTGTTGTGTGCTGTTTATGATATCATAGTGTGAATTTGCATGATTCTTGGATAACTTGTTTACCTAGAAACCATATCTTTACAAGCTGCTGTTTTTAGTTTTTCTGCTCCAGATAATCGATTATCACAATTCCTTAATCGATTAAAATAGTCCTAGACAATCGATTATATTTTCACTTAATCGATTATTACTGAATATTTATGTGTTTCTTGATTCTTTGCGCATAAATTCGAAAAGCGGACATAGTAACCCGCTTACACCTATTCACCCCCTCTAGGTGTTATACTCTGATTGATCGGTACCCTAACAACTAGATGCATCTCTTTGAACTTCTATGCCTAAGAAGTAGTGCAGTATGCCAAGATCCTTAAGGGAAAACACAACATTGAGTTGTTTGATAAAGGATTCTAAAAATTTGGTGTTGTTCCCTGTGACAATTATATCATCCACATATATTAGTAGAAAGGTAATGTGATATGTACCTCTTAGAGTGAAAAGTGAGGAATCACTTTTTGTGTTTTTGAAACCCCAGCTAAGTATGGCATTTTTAAGGTTGTCAAACTAGGCTCTTGGGGCCTGTTTCAATCCATAGATTGCCTTAGACAACTTGCACACATGTTTAGGTTTATTTGAGTCTACAAATCCCTATGGTTGATGTATAAACGCAGTTTCTTTGAGGTAGCCATTAAGGAATGCATTTTTTTATGTCCAACTGTTTAACCTCCCAATTGAGATGCACTGCAATTGAGAGTATGATTCGAATTGTACTAGCTTTGACAACTAGACTGAAGGTCTCTTCATAATCCAATTCAGTTGTTTGTGCAAATCCTTTGGCAACTAATCTTACCTTTCTCCTTTCAATTGTCCCATCTGCTTTGTACTTGGTCTTGAAGACTCATTTAGAATCAATGATGTTTTCTTGGCCTTGATATGGTACCAAAAACCAGGCTTGATTTGACATGAGTGTCTGATACTCATTATCCACAGTATTCTCTCCTAAAGCAGTAGTATGCCACTAAGTCTTCACAACCCTTTAATTCAACCAATGATTCAATAATAATTCAATAATTCAACCAGTGATTCAATAATATTTATAGTGTATCCATTATCATTGAGGTCAAAATACTATTATAATAATCCAGTGATTCAATAATATTGTGTTTAACATCATACACGTCAAAATGCTACTACAATGATTCAACTAGTGACTCATTAATATTACATTGATTCAACCAGTAACTCATTACATCAATGATCATACAGATCAAAATACTACCATAATAGTTTAACTAGTAATTTACTAATTAAATCATATATCATTAAGTATTATATATACATGATATATAATAAATTTATAACACATAACTTAATTATTAAAATAGTTAATATTAAAATAGTTCAATAACTAATTGTGTTACAATTTATAAACAACCATTACATTAAAGATACAAATTCTTACTGTGTCATAAAAAATTATGGAAGTTTTTGACAAATACAATACAGTTTTGACTAGTACGATATAGTTTTAACCACTTTAGTTACATGTCGGTATAATTATCATACCCAATAATCAATTTTTTAGTTAAACCAACATAAGGAAGAAGGGAAACAATTTAAAAGCTCAAAAAAAAGTTCTATATTTCACCAAAGTTGAAAAAAAAAAAACCACATTCACATTAAAACAAATAGGTCTTGTGTAACACCCCAAATTTTAAGTCTTTAAAATTGTAGTATCAGTCCTCGGATCCTCACTTGAGCGAGAGATTCTCGCTTGGGCGAGAGAGGTTCACCTGGGAGGGTGAAATCCTGGGCTATACTGGAGGATTCTCGCCTGAGCGAGAGTTGTCTCGCCTGGGCGAGAAATGGCATTTTGGGCTGGTTGACACTGTGAGATTCTCGCTTGAGCGAGAATCCCTCGCTTGAGCGAGAGGGTCAGAGTTGAGTTTTTAAAATGGGCGGGATTTTCTCGCTTGAGCGAGAGAAAGTTCGCTTAAGCGAGAAACCGACGAGAACATTAAATGAGGGAAACCCCAAACACATTTTAGGTTAAGAATTGAAGAGATGTGAGAGAAGAGAACATTCCCAAGGTCTAGGAGCTTTGATTCTTGTTCAAGAGCTTGAGAATAGGTAAAACTCTCTATCCTAACTCTCTTATTCCCTTGAGAAACCATTTTTGGTATTATGGATCTCTTCTCAAAGTGTGTAAAACCATGGAAACTCTCTCTTTCGAGTTATGGTTCCTTTTATGTCGTTTGTACCTTGTAAACTCTTGGTTTTGAGTTAGTATTCCAATAATGGAAAGGGGTTTGTGGGTTGACTCATGGAAACCCAAAACCCTAGAGAGGGAAAATGAGGTTAGAGAAGAAAGATTGGTAAAATGCTAGAGGTAGAAGATGAGTTGTTTTACAATATTGAAATATGAGATGATATGTATGTTTTAGATGGTTGAAAAATCTTAAGGAAAGTAGTATGGAACCATTGAGAATATGATAAATATCTTGTATGTTTAAATGATGCAATAAAAGTTATTTATTTGTTATTTGGAATGAATGACTAACATTATGTTATGTTGTGGGAATGAGGAAAAATCCTAAGTTTGGAGGTGGTGCCGGTGGAACTTACGAAGTCACCAAAAACCAAACCCAACACTCACTGAGGTAAGGATAAGTCTTTAATTGATGCATTATGTTGGAAAATGCGCGGACTTTCTATTATGGATGATGGATAAAATGTGAATCGCTTAATCATTATGAACATATATGGGTATGTTGATAATGGTTAGAAGTGAATTTACGGTTTACTTATTGGGGGAGTACCAATGGAAATAAGACTCGAAAATGAAATCATGAAATGTAAATCACTTTGTAGTTATAAGCATACGTAGATATGTTTATAATGATGTCGGGTGTATTTATCATTTTTGTATTGGGGGAGTACCAATGGAAATAAGACTCCGAATAAAGCAATAATTGTAAGTCACTTTGTAGTTACAAGCATATACGTTATGTTGTAATGATGTCGGGTGCACTTATTGACTATTTATTGGGGGAGTAACAATGGAAATAAGACTCGGAATAAAGCAATAATTGTAAGTCACTTTGTAGTTACAAGCATATACATTATGTTGTAATGATGTCGGGTGCATTTATTGACTATTTATTGGGGGAGTACCAATGGAAATAAGACTCGGATAATACAATAAACTTGAGTCACTTTGTAGTTACAGGCATATACGCTATGTTGTAATGATGTCGGGTGCGTTTATTGTCTATTTATTGGGGGAGTACCAATGGAAATAAGACTCGAAATATACAATAATAAATGATAGATCACTTAGTCACTACAAATATATATGGGTATGTTTGTAGTGATGACGAGTGTATTTATGGTTTATGTATTGGTGGAGTGCCAATGAAAATAAAACTCGTTTTAGCCGACCAGAATGGGTTAGCGACTCTAGCTCGAGTTATGTAGCATGACTTTTCAAAAGTATAGAGGACGAAAAAGGTTTTAAGAGTATTTAGTTTATCTCACTGTCTAAACCTATCAAATGTGGATTAACTTACATTGAAGTTTTATTGAATTAATGACTTATTCATTTGTGTTGTTTGTGTATGGTAAATGTTAATCCCATTGCAGGTAGGTGGACGGAGAAGGATGATTTTGAATAGAGGATTAGATACCTTTGTTTTTTATGTCTCTTTATCCATTTTTTTTTGTAACTTTAATTGATTGTAATCGAAGTAACTAATTATACTATGAACATTAATGTTGTATATGATGTTGATCATGGAGACTAGTAACTCGGGATATATGTAGTTATGGGTGTTTTGGAAAACTCATAGCTAATTGTATGCGGTGGTTACTAGGTTATATTAATGAATTATGTTTTTCCGCTATCGGATGTTGTATGTTACTTTTGGTTCATTGATCGGGTGTGAGGGAGAAGTGAGACATTTTAAATAAATTTAGTCACTCGGTAATTATGATTTATTGTTAAAAGCATGGAATTGGATTAAATAAGGAAAAAATTTCAACGGTAGAAAATCGGGTCGTTACAATATGGTATCAGAGCATAGTTAATAAATGATAAATCACTTAGTCACTACAAATATATATGGGTATGTTTGTAATGATGACGAATGTATTTATGGTTTATGTATTGGTGGAGTGCCAATGAAAATAAAACTCGTTTTAGCCGACCAGAATGGGTTAGCGACTCTAGCTCGAGTTATGTAGCATGACTTTTCAAAAGTATAGAGGACGAAAAAGGTTTTAAGAGTATTTAGTTTATCTCACTGTCTAAACCTATCAAATGTGGATTAACTTACATTGAAGTTTTATTGAATTAATGACTTATTCATTTGTGTTGTTTGTGTATGGTAAATGTTAATCCCATTGCAGGTAGGTGGACGGAGAAGGATGATTTTGAATAGAGGATTAGATACCTTTGTTTTTTATGTCTCTTTATCCATTTTTTTTTGTAACTTTAATTGATTGTAATCGAAGTAACTAATTATACTATGAACATTAATGTTGTATATGATGTTGATCATGGAGACTAGTAACTCGGGATATATGTAGTTATGGGTGTTTTGGAAAACTCATAGCTAATTGTATGCGGTGGTTACTAGGTTATATTAATGAATTATGTTTTTCCGCTATCGGATGTTGTATGTTACTTTTGGTTCATTGATCGGGTGTGAGGGAGAAGTGAGACATTTTAAATAAATTTAGTCACTCGGTAATTATGATTTATTGTTAAAAGCATGGAATTGGATTAAATAAGGAAAAAATTTCAACGGTAGAAAATCGGGTCGTTACAATATGGTATCAGAGCATAGTTAATAAATGATAAATCACTTAGTCACTACAAATATATATGGGTATGTTTGTAATGATGACGAATGTATTTATGGTTTATGTATTGGTGGAGTGCCAATGAAAATAAAACTCGTTTTAGCCGACCAGAATGGGTTAGCGACTCTAGCTCGAGTTATGTAGCATGACTTTTCAAAAGTATAGAGGACGAAAAAGGTTTTAAGAGTATTTAGTTTATCTCACTGTCTAAACCTATCAAATGTGGATTAACTTACATTGAAGTTTTATTGAATTAATGACTTATTCATTTGTGTTGTTTGTGTATGGTAAATGTTAATCCCATTGCAGGTAGGTGGACGGAGAAGGATGATTTTGAATAGAGGATTAGAGACCTTTGTTTTTTATGTCTCTTTATCCATTTTTTTTTGTAACTTTAATTGATTGTAATCGAAGTAACTAATTATACTATGAACATTAATGTTGTATATGATGTTGATCATGGAGACTAGTAACTCGGGATATATGTAGCTATGGGTGTTTTGGAAAACTCGTAGCTAATTGTATGCGGTGGTTACTAGGTTATATTAATGAATTATGTTTTTCCGCTATCGGATGTTGTATGTTACTTTTGGTTCATTGATCGGGTGTGAGGGAGAAGTGAGACATTTTAAATAAATTTAGTCACTCGGTAATTATGATTTATTGTTAAAAGCATGGAATTGGATTAAATAAGGAAAAAATTTCAACGGTAGAAAATCGGGTCGTTACAATATGGTATCAGAGCATAGTTAATAAATGATAAATCACTTAGTCACTACAAATATATATGGGTATGTTTGTAGTGATGACGAGTGTATTTATGGTTTATGTATTGGTGGAGTGCCAATGAAAATAAAACTCGTTTTAGCCGACCAGAATGGGTTAGCGACTCTAACTCGTTTTGGTGCAATGTTGTGTATTTTTTAAAGAGAGAAAGTAAAAAAGAAGAAAAGGTCATTGGAAAAATGATGAAAGTAAAATCGTATGGGTCCACATAGGGGTTGGTCTATGCACTGTTGGTGTAAATATATATACACAATCAGTATATTATCTACCATTTATGTGTATTACTTTATTTGAAGAGTCAATAATTAAAAATAAATGGTGGATGATGTACTAATAGTGTATCAAACTCATATATTGAGTGTCAAAATTTAATAACCTATACTGTAAGAAGGGGAGGGATTCACTTACTTCAATACTAAGTTTTTTTAAACTTACTTTAATCTTAACCATCAATTCTAAGAAATCTAATGGTTTAGATATACCCACTAATTCAAACCATTGGATTTCCCAAGAATGAATGACTATAATGTAGAGTAAATGTTTTAAATTTACTATTGGAGTAAGTGAATTCTTCTTGTAAGAATTAAAAATGAATTAATGCTTTGAAAACCACCTTTTCAAAATGTAAGAATTAACGTTATTTTAGATCATGCAAGAATTACCCTGAACTTTTACATCTTCTATAGTTAGTTTTTGCCCATAAACTTAGCTTTATCAAAATAGTAAATAGTGGAATGCATAAAGTATTAGCTAATACGTTAAATGACATATAAATAAGTAAACAATGTTATTTTTATAGAACAACGACAAACTATTTCAAATTTGTGTATAAGAAGAAATTTGGATACAAATAATCAGCAAAAAAATCTAGCTTTACAATCAATGATGGAAAGAAAATTGATTATGCAAGAAAAACGAAATGCAAGACAATGTCACAATTCACTTATTTTTCCTATGTAGTGTTACTAACAAATAACATACTATAATATATATTTTATATATGAGCCTATTTTTGCATACATTTATAACTTCGAGCAATAATTTAGATTTTTATATGAGAAAAGGATGTGTTCACTAATAGTGTATAAGTTTGATACACTTTATTGTTTCATTCATGTTTAATTCAAAAAGAAGTAGTACAAATAAGTGATGAATGATGTACAAATTGTGTATAAATCTTTATACTCACAATAAATATATATATATATATATATATATATATTACATTCCTTATAAATTCATATAAATGAATATTTATAAGAAATGAATATTAATTTTTTTAATATTTCAAACATTCTGCTATTAGTTCTAAGTGTTCTTAACGATGCAATATGTGTGTTTTAACTCTGTGAATGTACGAGTAACATGTGTGTTTTAACTATGCAATGCATAAGTAACATGTGTTCTTAGTAATGCGAATGTATGGATAACATATGTGTTTTCAGCCATGTGAATGCACGGGTCGCATATATATTCTTAACAATATGAATGCACGAATAACACGATATTCTTAACCATATGAATATACATATAATATGTATGTTCTTAATCATACGACAAGAAAATACCATCGCACGGATAAGATGCTAGATGATTAGTAAAAAATAATTGTTTATTCAGAAGTCATGCTTTCATAAAATTCAAGAAAAAAATTAAAAAACATACATGATTTCTTTTATATCAAACACTTCTGCTCAATACTCACATTCCCTAAACAATATCAGAAAAATCAAAATCCTCATGTAGTCTTAGAAAAATGGTAGAAAGTTCTGAATGTTTCAATACTGTAAAACATTGCATGATAATAGTGCATGTGCAGTTTAATTAGCTATGCTTGAAGAATGAGTGGTTGAATCAGATTTCTCAGCCAGATAATGCTCAAGCATATCATCTTCATCATCTGCAATGATACACGCGAAAAAACATGCATTTTATTATTGTAATGTAAGCTTACTAGAAAGTGTTTGGTTTTCAAAAACAGTGGATCGAATATGGAGAAAGAGGTAGAGACCTTCAAAATCTTCATCGTCGAAATCAATATCACTGTCCTCGTCATCCTCCTCATCGAGTTCCTCGATGACGGTAGCTGCACCTTTCTATGGAAAAACAACAAAATTCAAGTGAGATTATTGGAAAGTACTAGTAGGTGTGAACATTGTATATAAGAAATAGACCCTTTAATCAAGAGTGTGGTTAATTCTGTTATAAAGTGTTTTAAGAACCCTTGGGTGATGAAATTCAAGTGAGATTATTGGAAAGTACTAGTAGGTGTGAACTTGGGATTATTGGGTCATTTTTGATAAGTTTTATAGTACATGCTACACAGGTCTTCTTTAATTGTCTCAATTTCTAATAATGCCATTGCTAAGATATCTCGTTTTGCGGCCGGGAAAGAATTTTTGTAGATATTATAGCCCAGAAGCCGATTTTAAGACAGTTTTAATTCCTACTTCTTAGTAGCCATTTCTTCTTAATTAAGGTTCAATATATGTATTTAGTTGAATGTAGCAAAATTTTATGGCTTAATTTTAACAAAGAAAACATTAGAATAGGTGTAGGTGATAATAATGTACCGCTCTTCCACTTTCAAACCACTGTCGACCAGTGAGCTTCTTTTCCTTTGGAGCTGAAAGCACAGCCTCAGGCATTAGCCTGCAAAATTCGACAAATTGTTTTAAGGTTCCATCTAAAAACTAATTCACACAAAGAGAAGTAGTCTAACAGATATTTAAAACACTCTCCAAACAATGAAGTAGACCATGTGGAACTTATTACTTCCCAACATCTTCCTCCTCCACAGAAACCTGTTGAACCAAGGCGAAAGGCCGTCTTTTGGCCATAACAATCAGAGAGGCGTTGGGCTCTAACTCTGATATCACGTTAAGGTTTCATCTAAAACCAATTGACAATGACAGTAGTCCAACAGGTGTTTAAACCACTCTCGAGGCAATGAGACAGACGATATAGGACTTACATTCCAATGGATATCAAAAGGAAAGTTGTTACTACAAGCAATTAAATCTTAACCCTTGCTAGTTAGAAATAAAAGAATTTGGGGCTTACTTGGCACGTTCGAGTGCCAGCTCAGCTTCATATCTTTCTCTCCATGCCAAAAATGTGTCAACGGTAACTGGTTCCCCATGGGGCACAACTACCTAAGAATAATGGAAAGATAAAAGTTTTTCAGGTGACATTGCCAATATAAAATCCCACATGCAATTTCATGAAATCATAAAATAAAAAATGAAATCGAAGAGAAAAGAATAACGGTAAGAATATGAGAACATAACTCAATAAGAAAGCGAGAGGTTTGGTGTTAATGCATTTCATTACAAAGGTCATTGATAGATATTAGATCATATGAATGGATACAAACATTAGAGAAAGAATAGGAATTATTTACTTAAATTGCACTCGCCTTCCTGATATTGAAACAGAGTGATTACAGAACTCAAGAGGAAAGGTAAGAACAAGAATGCACATGATAGAAATTCCTCTCAACCCCTGAAATTCGAGAATTGTAGCTCTCCTCCTAAACTCTCACAGAAACTTAAAAACTGATCTCGAATCTTTCCTCTATTCATAGTTATACGCTAGCGGCCGAGAGCTATGATCCCCTTCTCTACCTTCCCAGTCACTTAGAGATTCCCCTTACAAACTTACACTCCAGCTGCCATATGACAAAAAAACTGCATCTTCAGTTATTACAGTCATTTCTCTTATCACACTCCTAATAGTCATCCACGTACCAAGTTCAAATATCATAAATAGCACTTTTTGAAATTTTAAATATTTTGTTTTAAAAAAAGACCGGGTCGGCCAGGCACGTCGTCCAGGTCTGACCAGTTCAAAGAATAATCCTATCATATGTATGAATTGAACTGACTCAAAGAGATGATCTTAATTTCTCAAGCCTGGCCGATGTAGAAATCATTGCATCAAAGTGATCAAACTTACATAGGAAAAGCCCACTCTTAAAAGCCAGGATGTTAAGAGGGGTGGGAGAATCTCTACTTTAAAGGGTATTCAATGTCTCAGAGGGGATCCAAATCCAAATCCCATTTGAAGGATAGAAGTATCCTCTCCATTTCTTTTTATGGTGTTTTAAGTGGAGAAATAGTGATGTTGATGTACGAGAAACTTGACGGTGACTGATAAGATGAAGTTAGAGCTCAAGAAATAGCCTGTAAACATAAGAGCATTCGAAAATATGGAGAGAACGGCATCAAGGATTATAGACAGAGGAGGAGATGTGATATGCGAGAACATCTAGATCTAGTAGTTGTGCTGATTCCGGATCCTCTAAGAACTCGCACCAGTCCAGGCATATCAGCATAAGTACTCGGCCATATCAAACTAACTTAAGACATCTAATATATATCTGACATTGTAAAATCAGTTTGAAAAAATAAACAGCTTAACTCTCTGAACATTCATACCAGTATTGAATAGTATTTGATTCCAATAGTTTTACCATGTGCACAACATTGCCATACTTCACAGACTACTAATACATACTCAGAAATTTCAAATAAAGTTATATCATTTATACTTGAAATGTAGAAAGCATTAAACAAACAAAAAATTTCGCATAGAAAATTCATGAAATAGCAGACAGTCTTACTTACATCATCTTTGGCGGCCTCTTCGGCTTCAGCATTCTCATCATTGTCTTCACTGAACCGCTCATCCAACCACTCCTTAGCAGAGGTAACCAGTGTGTAGATCATAGACATGCCAAGATTTTCAGATGCCTGCGTAACAAGTTATGCATCAAAAATTCCATACCTTATAAGGTATCACTAGCAAATCTTGAGTTCCATAACCAAAGCTATTGTGCAGCACGATAAATGGATACATAACAACTGGAGACATAGTGAACTCAGAGTGGCTATTAAGAAGTCTTTCGATTTGGACGACCACTAATGCAAGAATAGTCAGCTCAAACATTTAACAGCAAAAAATGCGTGTTAAAAGACCACCTCTTGTTGAAGTTTCTCTTTCAAAATCCTTAAATCTTCTGAAGGTATTCCTCGCAAACTGTTACGAATAAATGAAAAACATAGCAAAAACATCTTAATGTTAGTGCATGATAAATGAAAACAACAACATGCATTTCACTGGACAGACAAACATTGACTCATACTAGACCGTTATCGCAACAATACCAACCTTTTCACATTCAAAAGTGGTGGTTCATCCGGATATCTTTCCGTGTGTGAGAAGAACAAAGCCAGTTGAGCTGCAATAACAAATATCAACCACTTATTTCTTACATTATGTATCTCAAGCTTATATATAGAAAATGCTACTAAACAAGCATCAAAAGTAAAGCCATAGCTTAGGAAGAAAAACAACAACATATCCCAAACTCTAACCTGCATGAAACCGAAACCCGAAAAGATATATACATATATATCACAGAAAGAAAAGAAAAACCTGGATTAGTAATCAACCCATCTGAATCTTCATCCTATAAAAATATACACATAGAGGTAAATACATGGATAAATTTCTGCCAAATTAATTGTTGCTTAAGATACCCAATTTCTCTAAGTACAATATATCAATAAATGAAACAAAACCTAACTTCTAAAGCTGAAACTCCAATGAACTGTGACAAAAATTTTACCTGTGAAATTGTTATCTGAAAACACCGATTTGAAGTACTTAGACCTGTTTCACCTGAATGTATTTCTGCCATGAAATAAATCATAAAGTCAAAACCTTTTCCCTAATGGGTAATTAGAAAAATGATATTAACAACAACAAAATTGATAGAAATAAAAAAAAAACCTTTGAACTCATCCATAAGTATAGCCTCTAATGCTTCAATCTCCATTTCCTGATCTTGAATGTAATCTGTGAAGAAAACCCATTTGCAATAACGATGAATAGCATTAAAAAAACTTAATTTTTGATGAAAGTAAGTGGAATAACGATGAATTGCATCAATAAAAAAGTGATTTTGATGAAAAAAAGTTGAATGGTGAAATTGCAATGAAAAAAGTATAGAAAAAAGATGAAAATTGATGTGTTTGTTAAGAGAAAAAGGAAAATAAAAAGTACATACCCATGATTATGATTGTTGTGTTGTAATGTGAGAGGAGAGTGTTATGGAACGATTATATGATACAAAACCTACCCAGTAAATACTAACTCCACTGTTTTCATCAAAACGACGACGTACTTCATGGGAAATCTGAGATTTTATTTAGATATTAGTTTATACACGGCATAATAATAAAGATTCAAATATTTATATAGTAATATTATTTAGAGTAAATTATACTCACACCCCTTGAGTTTGAGTTTTAGTAATATTTTGTTTAACTTAATTACATTCATCACACGTTTTTTCTTTAAAATATTACACTTTTATAACATGTAGGGGTAGTCTGTGTAATGTATGTATAAATCTAGGGGTAATTTGTATAATTTTATTAAAACTCAGGGTGTATGAGTGTAATTTACTCTAATTTTAAACTTTCATGACAAGACCTTTTTTTAGGGATATTTTGATTAATTTAGTTTTTATTCTTACAAATTAATGAAAAACCTATATTTTGGTATATGCAATTTGTTTATCATTTGTTTAAAGGGGAGGGATCCACTTACTCCAAGAGTAAGGGGAAAAGACATATTTCACATCTTATTCATCCAATTTTGGAAAATTCAATGGTTTAGATGTACTCACCAATTTAAACCATTGAATTTTCAAAAAATGAATGATTGTGGAGTAGATTTTTTCTACTTACTCTTGGAATAAGTGGATTATTCCCCTTATCTAAATAAACGAATCAGGTCAAAAATCAATATCACTTTTCTTAATTTTTTTCTCGTTTTTTTTTTTTTTTTTTGCATCTCATAAGAGCATATAAAGAAAACTCAGTTTGAATACGATAATCTCTTAAAAATACTTATGGATGGAGTGAAAAATTTGTTTGAAATACATAAAATTATAAGGAGCATGTTATTATCGTTAATAAATATTAACAATGTAAAGTGTCATTTTTAAAGAAATAAAAATGTGTGATTGCCAATGCTATTTCTTATGGTGAAATTGTTTCACCACTCTAAGATTTGACACAATGATAAAAAAACTTTTCAAGAATGATAGTAACCTCTTGTATTATTTTGTAATTTGAGACAAAATTACTAATTTCATCTTCCAAATAGTTAAAAACTAATGAAAATGTAATACAAAAGTACTTATATCATATGATTTAAAAGTGTTTGATAATATAAATATGAGAGATTGAGATATTGTTTAAACTTTAAACTAGAGAGTGTGTATGTCATTGCAATAAACTTGACATGTGGATGTGGTAAGTGCAATTTCCTTTATTTTGATAATTTAAAAATAGAAATATGGGTGATGGAAGAAAGAAATAAAAAGATGGAAAGAAAAATAATAATATTTAATAATAACAAAGTGGGATAAAATAATATTGGAAGAAGAGATTGATGATTTGGAGTTAGATAAATAATTAACGATTAGCATAGGCATAGCATTTTTGGGTAAAATATTACTTCCAATGATAATTATATTGCTAATAAATAGAAAAATAAAATATAGAAATAGAAAAATCTCAAGATATGAATTAATGTGGAAAAACTCCAAAGAAAACAACCATGATTGTTGTCAAGGACAGACCAAAAAACATTATGTGATAATTGTTAAAAGACATTGAATTTTCTCTCATAATAATCCAAGATTAAAAGAAAGTTACATACAAGTTTTGTTTTATTAACTAAGGCAAGTTGAAATATAGCATTGATCTTCCTATTTCATAACAATATTAGGTAATGTGACATTTGCTCCAAAATAGTTTATTTAAAGAAACTCCAACAGTCTACACCAATAATCATTGTGTATCTATAATCATAGTTCAAAAAAGTTATCAAACTTCATCATAAAAGTATATTCATCATACACCTTGTATTAATATTCGTGTCACAACTCCTATATATCATTGTTTATGTCACACACATTGGTATCAATAGAATGGATTCCTCTTTAGTACGAGATATGTGAGAATTTATATTTTTTATATAATAAGAATGATTTTAGATTACTAAACTTTTTCATGGTGATAGATCCTTCAAGAGGTGTTGTGTGTTGTTCTTCGTCAATAGAGAAATTCTTATATCCCATTTCTGTTCTTTCTATAGTCTTCTTTAATTGATGGTTGATAGAGACGATCTTTATAAGCAGAGATGTGGACAATATTTCAAGTACTTTTCTGATGACGATAGTGCCTCCACCAAACACTATATATAACCTTTTTCCCAAGAGTTTTACCATTTCATTTACCGCTCTTCATTCAAGAGTTACACATTCAAAACAAAATAGTATATTCATTCATGTAACATGTTTGATATTCCCAAAGGAAGATGAAAGGCACCAAGTGAGTCTTAATGCTTTATATTCATCATCAATCTCAACTCCAATAGCTTCTAAATCAAAGACTACACCATTGATAGCAAAAATATGATTATACACTTTCATGCCATCATGCATGTGTAAATTGTGAAATTGTTGTTTCAACAACAATGGATTTGAGATGCCTTTTTCCTATTATAGTTTAACATAAAGTTCATTGGTTGTCTTCATAAAGTTTCCCATATGGAGATATACTTTACCAAAATTGCTTGAATCATAGAAAATTGAGTGTGACATGTAATAAAGTGTAATTATATCGATTTTTTAGGCTCGAGTTTCATCATGTACTATTTACATAATCAATTCCTCTTTCGTCCCCAAACAACAAATTCCATGGAACATGACAAATAATATTGAGCCAAGAGCGTCCCAATTTATTAATCTTAGAACAGATAGGAGATATAATTAATAAACTTCTAATAAACACGTTTTCACGTTAATTAAACTAAAATAAAAAAAAATGTAATAAAATTGAACAAAATTAAATTTGAAATTACTGGTTCTAAAGATTTCTTAGTGACAAATTTGAAGGGGTATTATTGAGTTCTTAATAATTATAATATTTTTTCTTCATATAAATTATTTACTAGATACTAGATTCACATTTTGCCATTTTTCAAAAACTTCATTTATTTCATTGGTTTTTATGATGTTTTTTAAAAATCAACACACATCATATGTGGATAGGTGGATTCTCATAGTTGGTGTTGTTGTGTATGCAACCATTTTTATGGTAAGAGACTACGGTCAAACTACTAAATACAACGATCATATCCTTAGGCCTCACGATGCAATCATATCATATATCAATTAGGTATATATATATATATATATATATATATATATATATATATATTTAGGCTTTCACAATTATAGTTTGTATATTCATAATGATACAATGAGTGATATAAGGCGTCCCCAATATATATTTTCTGATACCGAAGACACATTTTTTCAAGAGAAAATTGAAAAAACCTACACTTGCCCGTCGAGAAATATAACTAACTAATCCTAAGGCGAAGAGTCGTTATACTCAATATAGACATCAAATTTTGGTAGAAATGGTGTAAATAATAGATAGCAAAATTTCAATATATTGAGGAGGGAAAGCCTTTCTCCCTCCTCATATGTATGTTTGTTTTTACAAAACCTTAACGGTTAAGTTATGATTAGTTAATAAGGTAAACTTTTAGTTTTGAAAACTTTTGAGGACATACTCAAGTCATGAGAGAATGATAAATTGTAATCAATATATCTATATATTTATATTAATTAAAGGGGCTGATGAATTTACCAAAATGGACATCTTATATGCTTGACATCTGCCTTATTTAAGGGTATAATTGTGCTTTGCTTTAACTTTAAAAAAACTAATAAATAAAAAATAGATTCCCTAAAAAACCACTAAGTATATATTACTTCCTATTACTCAGTTAGGGGTATTTTCATATATTGCTTATTTTGAATTATTAAGCTTCTGTCAGCATTTATTGCCGCAACACTAAAATTACTAAAACTTCCTTCCAATTTACCCAAACATTGCATTAAAGGTAGGGTTAATTTTGTAAAATCATTTTTCAAAACCAGTGAACTTTACTTCTCTATTATGTCATCTCTCTCATTTCATCTTTCTCATTCTCTCTCATCTAGCTCAACAATTTCTCTCAAGATTTGCTCTCTGTTTAAGTTCATTTCACTTCATCGTCTTCTTTCTACTATCTTCTTCCTTTTAATCTTCAACTTCATCATCACTCTTCACATAGGTACCCGTATCTCATATTTTTGTTTATATTTTTATTATATTCCCGTTTTTCTATTCATCATTTTTGTTCGAGGTAAAATGTATTCTTCATTTTGTAGATCAGATTCTTCAAGGTAAACACACTTCTCATTTTTCGTTATATTTTTCTTTATTTGTCATAAAAATGACAACTTTGACATATACTTTGTTGGTTTTCTTTATTTACATCTGTGAAATCAATACAATGAAGTCTTGCATTTGTTTGTTTCTCCATTGTATTGATTTGTTTGTTTTGTTTGGTTTGATGTTGTATCGTTGACATTTGTGAAGAAAGTTTGAATCTTTAATCTTTATAGAAGAAAGTTGAAATTTTGTGTTTCTCCATTGTATTCTGACTTTACATGCTCTCTTTTGTGTGGATAATTTAGTAGATCTATATTTCTTTTTTTGTTCTCTTAAAAATGACACATTTATAGTTTTTGTTTCCGATATGTAATATTTTTGTCTCCTAGTTGAAGTTTTTCTTTCTTTCTGTAATATTTTTCTCTCATTTTAATCATTATCTTCTTTCCCATGTTTACATTTTGAGTTATTTTTTCATTCGAGATTGTGAGTTAAAGCTTCCACCTTTCACCTCAACAAACAAAAAGGTTGTAAAGTTTTTATCTTTGTAGATCAAAATTTTTATACAGTGTCATCTCTGTGTCATTTAGATCATAGTTTTTATACAGTTAAAATGTATCTTCGAATCATACAAAATTTTTAGGGTAACATTGCTATTTGATTTTTCATATTCCATGGTTATTTGTCCTCATCTTTCTTTAAGGTAACATCTTTAGTAACATGCAATAGGCATATTATGCATTTTGATGAACAATCATAAGCCATAGTTTACCCATATTATAGCATGTATGATGAACAATAATATTCATTTCACAAGTTCAATCTGTCATATACAATTTAATATTATAGTATCTTGAAATATGCATATTCTGCATTTTGATGAAAGTGTTAATTAGTAAATTACTAATAGTTATTATACTTAAAAATCAATTATTTTAGTTTGATGTTAATTCAAGTGAAAATTATTTTTCTTATTATTCACATGATAATGCATAACTTATGCTTTAATTTATTTTTTCAGGTCAATTACCATAAAAATTTACAATGATGATGATCATTGCTTTACTTTTAAAGTTGCAGGTGAGTTGACATATTATTTTCAAAATGACTTTGGGAAACACAATTAAATCAACTTAATTACCATCTTAATAACAATGGAAGAGACTAACGTATGACAGTCCTAGAAAAAAGTAATTTTTCTACCATCATTTTCAAATTTTAAAACTTGGCACAATTCCATATTATTTTGCATTAAATTTTTGTACACTCTCTCCATTTCCATTCTAAACGTTTCATTTCTTATTTTTTCCATTCATTTTTCATACATTGATAACATTCATTGTTATTTATAGCTCATAATTATATTTAATGAATTATAAACTAGACCTTTTTTTAATCCTTATCAAATTCTAAATCATGTAGTATTTTAGACAGGGCGATCAAAGCATAGGACAAAAATCATGAAGATTTCTTGAGGTTCGTAATTAATGATACATGATCAAATACTTTGATATGACACTCTTTTAAGTGAATATTTTCATTGGAGATATAAATTATATTGACATATTTAATTGATTTATATGCTAATAAAGTGATCGTTTATCATAATAAGAACGGAATGAGCTGATATTATTACCAAAATAGTATGAAATGAGATGATGTTATTATCATGTGCTTTGTGATTGGACACGGGTAGATAAGTCATATTTCCTTCAATTATTTAGTTACATAATTGCCAATTTTATCATGCTTTTCTTTTTTTATTGCACTTGAAAATGCTTTGGTAAAATATTACTTTAGTTAGATAATAATCATGCCTTCAACCTGTATTGTTACGCAACATAAGGTGTCATGAAGTATTATCATTGATAACATTCATTATTATTTATAGCTCATAATTATATTTAATGAATTATACATTTGACAATTTTTGTAGTCCTTATCACATTCTAAAACTGGGAGTGTTTTAGAGAGAGCAATCAAAGCATAGAGATTTCTTGAAGTTCATAATTTATGAGATCAAAGACTTTGATAAAACACTCTCCTATGTGAATATTTTCATTGGAGATATAAATTATATGAACATCTTTAATTGATTTATGTGACCACATAATTATTTGCTCAAATTCTTGGTTGGATTACTCTTGCAAATTGATTGTGAATGGAAGGTTCAAGCAAGCAACATAGGGTGATATGCATGATCACTATCTAACTTATTTGGTAAAAATGAATCATTTTTTTGCATTTTCCTTTTATTATTTTTAGCACATATAACCTAAGTTTCTATCTTTTCATCTACCTTTCTCCACCCTCTTATTAAGTTCCTTATTCTTTTACAGCATAAGGTTTAGAAGCAAAAGAAGAGTTACAAAGTGTTATAGAGGTCATGGAAGCTACAAATGATAGAAGAGATAAATCAACTGCTGATGGACTAACTTCAAGACTTAGAGTATTGTATAGACTCAAAACCATCTTGGGTTATGTTAAAATTTATTGATAGATTAAATGTTTTATTTTATTTTATTTTGTTTAATGTCCATTTTGGTTTTCCTGTGACTAATAGTGATATTAATGTACACTAGAGTCAATAGCCATGAGTTTCCAGCATTACATGTTGGCCTTAGGAACTGTTTTACGTTCACACTATACATTGTCTATTAACACTTTTTATTAGCTAATCATTATTATAGGTTTAAGTTTTATAAAATTATATTTGCTTAATATGGAGCGTGAATAATAATAAATAGTGTGACACAAAATAAATAGTTAAGTTTATTAATTTATTAATGTCATAATACTTAAATTAATTTTAAGTATTCATATTTATGATTTTATGAATCCACAATATTAAAATAATCAAATTTATAGAATAAAACATAATGAGTCTCAATTGTGTACCGTGAATATCACTTTGTAAGTATACAATTTCATATATGTGGGATATTCTCAATTCATATATGTTGTTTTATTCTTTAATTCTTAGAGTATAAACCAAATAGAATAGTATAAACTTAGGAAAATAGTTATTCAAATATTAATACAATTGCAATCAATGTTATTTCCAATTCCTTAATTTTAGGCAATGCTCAATATAAATTTATATTTACTTATTGTTCAATTCTAAAATAATTAAATAAGAAATATGCATACTTATAATAAATATGTATTCCTTAATTAATTTTAAACAATGTTCATTATGAATATATTTTGTATAGAGTTTAATTTTGATTGTAATATTGCAATGTTATTATTGTAGTATTAAAATATTAACAATAAGAAATATAACATAGAAAAATATTTATTATAAGTATGCATATTTAGTGGAATTTATTATAACATAAAAAATATTTATTATAATCAATGTTCATACTATTTTTATGCAGATAAGTGTCCATATAATGGACATACATAATGTATGTTTTGATTCATTCGATGCTTATAAGGGTTATGAGTTTGACCCAAATGAATGTTTAAACTGTTTTTATGTCCTTATATTACTTATAATTATATCTATATGTTAGTTGATTCATTCACTGCTTATAAATAACATGAAACTCCTGTTATTACTGTATTTTGATGTATCCAGTTGAAACTTACATTGAGAGTCACATCTTCACAAATAAGAATGTCTGTATATCATGGGGTAGTTTAATTATTAATTGACCTATATGAAATATGACATTAACATTCTTATTTACGTTAAAGGCCTAAACTGTGGTCCTTAACATTTTTATTAGTCGTCTTCAACGATGATATCATTACATGTAATCTCTGGCATTCACTTCCGATGAAATTTATCAATTATTACGTGTGATATATATGAGGTCATTTTTTACGACCTCACCTCACTGACATTGAAACAGAATTGTCCTATGTTACCAGTTTAACCTAACTATCATATGAAGTCTGTCTTTGAATAGTAAACTTCATATGCTGATTAACATTGCACAGTCGAATTACTGAAACTTATTTTATACGCTCTGAATAGTAGTGAAACTTGATAACAAGATCTCTATATATACTTATTTCATACTATACAGTACACACACTAAACTTTCACGCATCTTCTTAAATTATTAGGCTTAAATTTATCCTATTTTAATGGGTTGATTAAATCTAACAATACTTAATTAAAATAACTAACTCATAAGTGAATGAATTTTATTTTTATATCATACTTAATTTTGATTATTTTTATGTTCATTATTTCAAAATTAAGTACTCTAAGCATGCATGTCAATAGCAAATTTCGGTTGCTATGCTCTAGAACAATGTTCTGTTGTGCCTATTATATATAGATATAGATTTAGTAGCAATACATATAGAGGAGAAATCCACTATCAATGTTATTATAATTTTTAATATTTACATATTACAGTTTTATTCTTTAATTAAATTCTTGTAATACTCATTAATACCCGTTCGAATTGCCAAAACTCTTTAACCCTTTTGTTTGACATAACTAATTAATTGAAATTGATGTTTAGTAAAATTAGATGTTCAACTCACCTAATGGGTATCTAATGGGTATAAAAGGAACTTCCTTATGTGTCTGTACAAATATATCCATGTATATATATAAACATTGATTAAATAATATTAATTTTATATTTAACTTTTATTATTGTTATTTTCACAATTATAAATTTTCTACTATTTGTCTTATTGTATTAATGAGTTGATCCTCCAGGACAAAATATTAATTATACGAGTTATCTAATTAAATCGGAAAGTAGTAATCAAAATTAGTCAAATTGTATCGACTATACCCATTTAAACTAGTTTGTCCATGATTTTTTTAATAGAAGTCCAAATTTTGTAATTATTTATATTTTTGTAAGAATAAGAGTTATTTATTAAAGAGAAAAATATATGAATTAATAAAATAATAGTTTTATATATTATTGCATCATTGTTAATGGAGAGACATGATATTTTTACAATACACTTAACTTAAGGATGAAAATGTCGTTATATGTGTAAATAGAATAACATAATTGTATTTTGTTATTTTTTTCGCTTTTTCTTACACATCATTTGACTCTTCCTTAATAAAAATGATTTATACTCCTTTACTCAAAAAATAGTACAAATGGGTAGAAATGATACCTATCTATAAAACTCACTTAGAATCCAAAAACATGAGAGTAGAAATAGAACTACTAAGGTATGAGAAAGGGAGGGATTAGATTGAATAATTGAAATTGCAATATTTGGTTTTTGAAGTTTGATGAAATGGGTTTTCCTTCTTCCTCTCATCTCATCCTCTCCGTTAATCCTTCCTCTCTCTTCATTCCTTTCACTTTCCATTCTCCCTCTATCAAGGTTTTGTCTTTTCCTCTTATCTTCTTTTTATTATTATTATTATTATTCCGATGCACGAGGGTCCCACTTACTTAGTTACATCGAAAATAACTGTTTTCAGGATTTGAACTCATTTTCATATGTAGTGAGGGAAAAACCCCTTACTCTACATTCTCATGTTTGTGTTGTGTTCTTACTCATCAAAACAGCTTCTAATTCCAAACTGAATTAGATTGTTTCTCAGAATTTAGGATTTTTAATCAAATAATAATCTCTAACAATGTCTTTTGGCTTATCACAATGTTATCACTTATTGGGGTCTGAGGAGTGTAGATGTATACAAAGGGAGAGACCTTTTTTACAGAATTTGAACATGTGACTTCATGGTTACTAAGCAACAGCCTTATCGTTGTGCCAAACTCACCCTCTGAAATGGTAGTGCTCATTGCATGAGATTTCCACTTAGTGGGGTGTGAGGAGGATAGATGGTATGTAGCTTTATCCTCGCAAGTGAATAGGCTATTTCCGAGATTTGAGCCCATAACCTCTAGGTCACAAAGCAACAACCTTTCGGTTGCACTGTGGTTCACCCTCTTCGGAGCATTGAATATAATTGAAAATTTAATATAAAAAATAATATTTTCGGCACATGGAGTGGCACATAGATGTTGTAGCTTTACCCTCACAAGTGAATAGGCTATTTACAAGATTTGAGCCCATAACCTCCAGCTCAAAAAGTAACAACCTTTCTGTTGTGCTGTGGCTCACCCTATTCGGAGCATCAAATATAATTGAAAATTTAATAAAAAAATAATATTTTCGACACATGGAGTGGCACATAGATGATGTACCTTTACTCTCGCAAGTGAATAAGCTATTTCCAATATTTGAGCCCATAACCTCCAGGTCACAAAGCAACGACCTTTCCGTTGTGTTGTGGCTCACCCTATTCGGAGTATCGGATATAATTGAAAATTTAATAAAAAAATAATGTTTTCGGCACATGGAGTGGCACATAGATGATGTTTTTCACAAACAAACAAGCATATATATGGTTGGAGTGATTTTTTCTTTCTAATAAAAAAAGAGCTTTTGTAAAGAAAACAGGTAAACAAAGAGGCCCTTAAGCTTTTTACCAAACATGAAGTTATTCCGAAAATTGTTAGTAATCATTTGTTTCTAACTTTCTGAATGTTCACAGCAATTAAATTCTGTCAAAAAAGGATTTTTCAGTGTACTTTAGTACTTTATAACTCTATACCTTTTCAATGTTGCTATGTGGTTGGCTTCTTCAGTTGAAAATTCCTGATTTTTTGCTGTGGCAGGGTGCATTGTGTTTCGTTGAGAAGCATGGTCGATGTTTAAGTGTTAAACCAATTTCTGCATCTCAGAAGACAGGGACCAGCATCTCCTGTGCTATGAACATGTCTGCACAAGAATCCGATGATCGTAGGAAGCTGAAATTAGATCAATTAATAGACAAAGCAAGAAATCTTTGGGACAGTTCTCCCGAGCCAGTGAAGACTTTCCCTTGGAATAAAGCATTGGACAACTTTATTCAACTTACTCTTGATCTTATTTTGGCTCTTATCAAATACTTATCAATACCTGTATTTGCAGTTACCTCCCTAAGCGAGTTGTCTTATTGTGCGCATAAAAAGAAGCTATTTCTTGTTCCTATTCCGCTTCTCTTTGGAGTTGCTGTTGCTGGGATCCTTAAAGAGACTGCTTTAGAAATATCTCCACGTCTAAGGGTAAAATTATTAGCCATGCATGATTTTGTAGTCTAGAACTTTAGATATCTGAATCTGATAGAATAGTTGGATACATAGTTTCTCTTATTTCTCTTATTTATTTTGTAAAAGATTTGAACAGCCTCATTGCCTTCAAATCTTGTATTGTTAACGACGGAGCCTGTTTCTCCTGAAGTATTTCACTTCACTCTAGTCGATGAATTTGCATCGCAAAAGTTGACTATGGACTCATAACATGATAACCGACTTTGATTTTCTATTCATGCTCATTTTATGTATTCCCAAATTCCAATTTAGGCATCCATCTTGCATTAGTTCGGCTAAGAATTCTGGTTGAGTTTGATGCTATATTTGGACAGCTAGATGATTGCCTCGATTTACAAGGGCACTTCTGCTAGGGACTGTGCTAATGTTAATATGTTTCGCGATCAATTTTATTGGAAAAAGAAATGACGAATTCAATCTTATCCCCTCTCTTCTATAATTTACTGTTGTTTATTTGATTGTTTTGCCTTTTAATGTAGCATATGCCTGGTTTGATTTTCAGGATGCAGAAGTTCCATGGCATTTAATCGCCACTGCAATCTTATTCACATTAATCAAATTACCGGGTCCATATTACCCATCTTGGGGACGTATAATCATTCCTCACTTTGCAAATGGAGTTCTTCTGAGGACTCTATGGTTTGCAATATTGTGGTTTCGAAGACCGAAAGCATTGACGACGTCAGACTCTATAGATGATAGTTAGTGAACCGACTGAGCTATGGTGCCCGCCTGAAAAACGTCATCTGCAATAGTAAGCACTGCTATAACTCATTTTGTAGGACTTATATCCTAAAATCCAATGTATATGAAATTTGTGATTCTTGGAAATTTGCATAAGGCTATAGTTCGGCGCCTTTTTAATGAGTAAATGCGATCTATAATTTTGAAATACTAAATTATGTAATGAAAAGCGTCGTATTTCAGTCCTCGAATGTTGTTTTTTACCTCTAGTGTTTAAGTATCCAATCCTGCAACATAATACATGTATGCATATCAATGTCATGTTTTCAAAGATGTTGATGAATCAATTATGAACTTATATTTGCTTTGATGCAGGATACAGTTGTTTCTACCAGTGAAGACTTGAATGCAGGTTGAGATTTACTGAAATTAGAACTGAGTATGTTGAGAAAAGGATGTAGATTGCTATGTTTGATTACTATAGTTTTGTCTTTGGAATTGCAAATTTGGTTGTGTTGGATTGTCACAGGTGAATAGGAATGTAGGCATTATTTCTATTTCAAGCATTTAGTGAAGTATATTTTGGAAATGGGTTTCAATAGAGACACATCATTTCTTTAATTTAAGAATCTTGTTTTGTACTTTGGTGACTTAATTTCATGTGATTGAGTAATAATTAACTGTGGGATTGAGTAGCCCAATAGTTATTTAAACCAATCCCGTGACAATGAGGTAGACGATGTGAGATTTACTTTTCAACATGTTTCCTTTACATAAGTCTGCTGGACCAGACGAATGGTTACTTTTGATCCATAACTAAAGGGCATCTTTTGACTCATGACAACTGGAAAAAAGTTGAGCTCTGACTCTAATATCATGTTAATGTTCTATCTCAAAACCAATTGGCAATTATAGGAGTAGCCCAACAGATATTTAAATCATTCTCGAGACAATGAGGTAGGCGATGTGAGATTTACTTTTCAACATGTTCCATCCACATAAGTCTGTCGGACCAGGCAAATGGTTACTTTTAACTTATGACTAAAAGACATCTTTTGGCCCATGATAATTGGAAAGAAGTTGGTTCTGACTCTAATATCATGTTAAGGTTTCATCTCAAAATCAATTGACAATGATAGGAGTAGTCTAACAAGTATTTAAACCATTCCCGAGACAATGAGTTAGGCGATGTGCGACTTACTTTCCAACACCATGTTGAATTGGTTAACAATTTGATATTATTAAGAATATTGTTCCTAGTCCTATTTTATTAAAGAAATATTTCAGAAAATGCTAAGTTTATAAACCCATGATTTGAGAATTCAACTAAAGTTGTTTATGGTGTACATGTCTGTGACTTATAAGTCCATTCACATAAATGTATGAGCTTGTTTTACCACTTTCAATTGAATAAATATGATCTAATTTAGCCATATAGCCACTAATTATATTTAATCTAAACTTGCTGAAAATTCCATGTTTAAAGTTTTAACAAGCTCTAAAAGCAAATTATTACACTCATTGGAAATTTTGAACTATTACCGTACATGAGATTTTCATCTCATACTGCTCCTAGAAAGCCTATATGTTACATGTGGTAGTGCAATTAGCCAGCCTTACAAATACGAGTGTAATATATACGCATTGTTGATGTAGAGATTTATACACAATCAATATATAATTCATCATTTTTATATTAATTTTTGTAAAAAGTCAATGATATTTAAATATAAATATAATAATAGTGTATAAAACTCTTATACTATCGATATATATTTTTTCCTAAATATATTAGCATGCAATTTTTCATATTGGTGATTTGAAATGAGAAATGTTCCTAGTCCTTATTTTCCAAAAAGAAACTTATTTAATGGAAATGTAATACCCTGAATTGTTTATGCATCTTTTTCAAAGCATTGAGATTTTTTTTTATCTTTTGGGCATTCACTCTCCAAGCCAAAGTGATTCATGTAAGAACAATTGTTAAAATGAGAATTTTGTCCAATTAATATGGACGATTGAATCTTATTCGAATAGTCAAGATTAAAAAATAAATGTACATGACTTTTTAAGTGGTTATACGACTGATAGCTAACTTTTAATTATAATCATCCATATGATTATAATAACCAAATTTATTGTTCTCATAATTTTTATATGATCCAGTAACTTCCAAAGTGACATTGGTTTGTGGTAACTAATGATGTATTGCTGTCTGTGTCCAAACTGAATAATTCAATATCATTGTGTCAATGCAGTAATATTTTTATGAAAACATAAATAGCATTTACATTCCATTAAATATACCAAAATATACTAAGCCTCTTTTCAGCATGAAAACCAAAACTATAGAAAATATACAAAATTTGCATCACAACAAAAAAAAATCTCAAAATGTCCCAAAAATACTTCCTCAAGTCACACACTGAGTACTGAGTACTATACCTATAATCAAAGTGCCCCTAAAGAAAAGGACACTGTTCTTGTTTCACTGATATTTTCATAAACTTGAAGTCATTTAATAAAACTTTCCTATTCACAATTGAAAGGTAAAGACTAAACCTTGGAATTTTGTTGGTAAAGTCTTCTTATCAGCATAAAGAACAATACAGCAAAAACAACAATATAGCTTAAGCTTTTCTTTTTCATGTGCTGATGATGAAGTAACTTAACTTATAAGCTAGAAAAGCATCATAAAAACTCACTCCAGCTTTTTCATTATATCAAATTTCCTTTCTCCTCCAGAAATTGTCCTTAAAAGCTTCTTAGAACACATATCTTGTGTCTGTATTGTGTGTTTTGCTCGGTTCGCTTTTACCCAAGCTGGTTCCTGCAAAATAATCTAGTATCATAGCATGCATGCCATATCTCATAAAACCTTTTTTTTCCTTATATATTTTAATCCCTGTAAAGCAGGGTTGTCTTGTTTCTAGTCCTCGGAAAATAATTTTTTTGTTTCGAGTCCTTAATAATGTAGTTTATTTTGATTTTCGTCCTTGCCGTTACCTGAAATCCGTTAAGCGTTACCTACCCAACGCAACGTTTTTTGTTGTTTCATGTATGTATAGTGATACGTCATCATTTAACGTATTTCGGTTAACGACTGGGAGAAAAATCGATTTTTTTTTATTTTCTAGGTACTAAACAAAATCACCCAACTTTATAAGGGCTAAAAACATTTAAACCAACTTTTTTTTGAGCTATAAAGAAATGAGGAAAAAAATGCATGCATCGAAAACGTAGGAGTTTTATGTACCATCGGTACATCATTCATCATTCATATTTAATCATCATTGACTCTCTTAAAAAAAGTAATATAAATGAACGGTGAATGACGTACTGATTATGTATAAATATTTACGCTAACAGTATATGGATATTAAACTCTAAAGAAATAGTTACGGATGAGAAGCAAGAGAGGAAATAATCACCTCAGGAACCAAACGAGAGAAACCAAACTTAATCATTAAGAGGACATGCTCTATGATTAAAATAGCTGCAAGTCCAGGCTCTATTTTCCATTTTCCTTCCTCATCATATAGCCATGCTAAAAGTGCACAATTGGTGCAAATAGACATCACCGTGAGAAACTACAAAATGAACGGTCGTCTTTAAATCAGATAAACGACAACAACCAAGTCTTAGTCTCATTAGGTGAAATCGACTACATAGATCGAATGACGTCATAATGCTCTATCATAAATCAGATCCATTCACAAAGCATTGATCTCTAAATCATTTCACCTATGGTTTTTCTTGGCCCCACCTGCCTCTAGAAATTGGACTAGCCTCATTTTGATCTACTCTCTTCTAATGATGCCTAAACCACATAAAATGTGATTCTAAAATCTTTTTTACAATAGGAGTTACCCAACTTTCTCCCTAATGCATTTATTCCTAATCTTATCTTGTCTAATGTATCCACTTACCCAGCGCAATGTTTTCACCTCTACCACATTGAGTTTATTCTTTTGATGAAGTTTTACAGCCTTACATTCACTATGAGATAAAAAACAAGTATAATTCATATAATTGCTTATATGGTAAATATGTTCCAATTTGTTGGTAATATGAAGAGGATCATCCAAAATAATTGACAACAACTTTCAAAATAATGTAAAAAAATACCTGAAATATGTTAAGCCAAGCTCCTACCGTTGCGGCAGCACGAGGAATAGGCCGCCTTAAAATTGCTAGCAGCTTTAATGCATCCGTCCTGATTTCCATAATGTTGTTCTGTACAAGAAAGGACTAAGTTGTTAGCTTAGCATTTAACAAAAATCAAAATGAATTGAAGAGCATTTATAGTAATGGAGAAAGCAAGCAAAAAGTAAATACAAACATAAGGGAAACTATTTTTGTGTTCTATTAACAAAAAATGCATGCTCAAGGAAAGATCTCTTCCATTTATTTTAAGTTGGTACCCGAAAATTTATGTTCGTTTAAAATCAACGGTGGAGATCCTTCCTGGAGCGTGCTAGAACTACCGAAGAAGAAGGTAGAGTAAAAGTATTTATACCAGAGCGGCAAAAGCAAATGCCGGTGGGAATGCACAAGCAAACATCATAATCATTCCGAACTGCAATGCCAACTCTAAGAAATCTGCAAACAGGTTAGTCTTGTGATGCTTCTTGATCATTACAACTTAAGCTTATTCAGTCGCAATGCACATGTTTTACCCAAAATGAAATTAATTTAATTATATTCCATACGGTTTACGAATTAAGTGGAAACGGTTTCTCTGCTGGCGGGGGTAAGACTGCATACATCTACCCTCCCCAGACCCCACTAAGTGGGAGCCTCATGCACCGGACTGCCGAAAAAAGAAACGGTTCAAGAATTAAATATGATATGCAATTTGAGAGTATAATGGATTCAAAAGTACCATCAAATAACCCATCCTCAAGCTCCTCTCCAATGCTAGCAGAGTAAGAAGGCTTAAGGTATTCTTTCTCTACTCTTGAAGTAAACTGGATTTTTTCTCTTGATTCCCCTTTTTCTTTCTTCTTCTTGCGTCTTGACAACGAAATATACATCAGTTAATGTGTAGTATTAATATGGTTTAAAAAATAAACCTATTAACTTTGTTCATGCCGAAGGGGATTAAAAATCATACCGAACCCTGTACTTCTTGTAGGTGTACTTGAGATAAGGGAGTGAGTTTTCCACCAAGTTTTCCAACACCTGGAGAAAATGTTTTCTCGTAATTCATTAAGCTGAAAGGAAGACTTGAAACAAGAGAGAGAAATAGAAAAGTAGAGGGAAAAGAATGAAGAGACAATTCACGACGATAACACGAAAAAAAATTCTGTGGAACCTCAGACAGAAGGAGCCGCTGAATCAACACTTTGCGGAGGGTTGAAAAGTTGCGGTGCAACAGGGCATGATAAAAAACTCCAATGTATGTCTGCATAAAGTAGAGACCAAAGACCTGCAGGAGAAAGTAATCCCCTAAATTCAATATTTAGTACTAAGAAAAAATTCCGACGGGACCTATTAGTTCTCCATCATACCTTGTAGACCAAGCTATCAGCCCGTTTCTCCGTGTTTTCATTGTTTTCATACTTGATGAGTTTGACACACACCTTGCCACCAAACTTGGTAATATACTGAATGGCACAAAGATAAATAGCAGTGAGCCCAAACCTGCATACATTTAAAAAAAGAGTACGAGTTACGGAATGAATTGCCTCTGACAAAAACATATTCAAGAGCGAATATAACAGGTATTGAAAGAGACATAATTTATTTAAGATAAAATTTGGAATTTAAAATTAAGAAGCATGCTGTTTTTTATGTTTTTCTTTACTAGGTGGAATCAAACATATTAGGTTGAGAAAAACAAGAATGAAATAGAGGAGAAACTAAAAGAGTCAAAAACAAAGAGGTTGAAACACATATCCATAACAATAATCTAAGGTTAAGAACACTATGTTAGTAAAGATGGTGAGAACAACCAAGCCTCATTCCCACTAATTGGGCTCAACTACGTGAATCAAGCGACATCATAATGTTCTCATAAATCATGACCATCGACAAACTATTGATATTTAAATCTCTCGTAACGCCTGTAGTTTTTCTCACCGTCTTCAGTAATTGGACTATCCTCCATATGATCTACTCTTCAGATGAGAGTTCTACAAGTCTCCTCCACACGTTCTCAAACCACCTAAGGCAAGATTCTAACATCTTTTCTACAATAGGTGTTACCCCAACTTTCTCTCTAATGTATCCATTTCTAATCCTATCTTCTCTAATGTGTTCACTCATCTAACGCCAGATTCTCATATCTGCTACAATGAGTTTATTTTCTTGTTGGCATTTATAGGTCAACTTTCACTGCATACAACATTCTTTACTAGGTTGGAAAATAAATGTCCATGCAATAATAATTGTACAAATACAAAGGAAGATCCTTTTTTCAAGAACAAAAGAATAGAAGTACTGGCACCATAGAATATTCAATTATTTAACAAAGAAAGTAAAAGCAGAGAAGAGAATGATTCAGGTTCTTACTTAATTGTATCAGAGCCAGCAACTTCAAAAAGATGAGCATATGCCAACTCAAATGGTAACTGGAGGCATATTATGCTGAAGATAACGATAGCATCATTTCTGAAACGCAAGAAACGACCAAACCACTCATATCTTCGAAATACTTCCTTCCCTTTTACTTTATCAGTCTCAAATACTTTTATGAGTTCCATCGGGGGCTGTAGGGAACAGCCCTTTTTGCCTGGAATCGTGTATCCTGGTTCATCTGCAACTGCAGAGCTAACAGGCCATCTGCAACAACAAAACATGAGTGTGTTTGGATATAGTATTTTATGATAGAGCATTATGGCATTGTTCGATCTATGTAGCCGACCCCACCTAGTGTCGGATTAAGGTTTGGTTGTTGTTGTTGGTATGAAATATCTTGTTTGGCATTCAATGCAAAGGATTAAAAAATCCGAGCATTTCCATTGTGTAATCTGTCTATAACTAAAACAATGTAATCTAAAATGACATCTACGAAAAGAGAATTTCTAAAATTCCTCGCTCTCTCCTTTCACACGATTCCTGACACCATGGATTTGACTCAAAAGAACACGATCTTCTGGTGTTTAGTGGATAATCTAAAAAGTGAATGCTGATCCCAAAATAAGAAGTAAATCATTACCTGGCTAAAAGTGCGGCATTTTTACGTTTCCAGAATTGAGAAAACATTACAGCCCAAAGTATCACCACAATGAAGAAAGCAGGGAACACTACTAATCTCAATGACCTAAAATGTAATAACAAGTCAGATCCTTAACTAGATCGGAAAATAATGAAGCAGTGTGGTAGCTTAAACAGACAGATTGACCCACCCGAAATCAATGAACTGCAAAGCAAGCCCGAACGCAGCGGGGAAGAGAAGCCACCGTGTGTACATTCCAAGAAAAGCAAAATAGATTGCAATCTGCATATCATTCATTCCTTCATTGGATAAGAAGCGCGGACAATGTAATTTTCAAGCGATGTCGTAAAGGTCATAGGTATATTCACCTTCGCCCCGTAATAGGAATATATCTCATCAATTGGCTGATTTGTGAGGTCCCACCAATGAAATGCCCAACTTCTGAGAAGCATCTTTCTCTTCTTTTCATCTATCAAACCAAAAGATAAATTAGTTCAAACTTCAAGTGACACTAAATCTCGAGGAAAAAATGATGGCACGTGTAAGTAAAAACACCATGCAGAGGAAAGACTTGCTTAACAATGTTCTCCGATTCCAACTTCTGAAGCAGACACTCCCCAGTTTCCCAATAGATTTGTTCTCCATCAAATTCAAGGGTCACATATGAATCACTGTTGTTTACCTGAAAATTACAAGAAAATAAAAATGTTGATATGCCATATCCAACAGAGTAATTTCATAAAATACTTGCATTTCATGGTATTCACGTTCATAACATTCACAATAGCTACAAAGTTTTACAAAAATCAACAGAGAACATAAACTTTTGTTTGTCCAGTCATCGAATCACATAAGTGCATCTTCACCAACAAGACGTCGGTCTAGTAGTGTAAAGGTCCCACTAGATCCCCGGAATGACTAAAAGGTCAAAGGTTCGATTCCTAGCAGCGATACTTGTTGGGAAGGGCAACCACGCAGCTCGAAAGGGATTAGTTCCTCACCCATAAGGTGATGGGATACTCTTGGTAGTACCAAAAAACAAAAACATAAGTGCATATTCGTAAATTTGTCTGAAAGTATAAACCAAGTAATTTATAATACAGGAATCAGATAAAACAAGTGGCATGGGAAAGTCGGAAACAAGTGATAAGTATAACAAAATAAGAATTGAAAATCTAATATTTAGTTGAAAGCTAATTAGGAAGTACATAATACATGATTAGCATTTATTACACCATAAGAAGCCGAAATAAAAATAGACCTCGACGTATAATGTATGACAAGAACTCACTATTCCATATATCAAATGACAGTAACACTGAAAACGCTCACACCAACTGAAAACAGAACCATCAGGTTGTTTTACAAAAGCTTCAACCTCGTCCACCTCAAATTGCAAATCCATACCTGGCATTGAGCATGAGAATTAGAAACAGTAACAGAGACAAAGAAATTGCACGATCAGTCGCATGCTAGCTTGCACCACTAGATGACCTAGAACGCCGGGATACAACATGCATAATGTATATCATAGGACACAAACACCACATTTGGAAAAAAATTATAAATATAAGATATATGACAGCTATGGAAAATTAATATAAGATTATCATAAAAGCACAAGTTTTAAATTAAGAGTTCTGAGTTATTATAAACATAATAATAAGATGCTAATATTTATCTCACTATTGTGACATTTCCATATATAATGATATAAAATTGAATCGAATAAAAGTTCAAAAAGTAAACGGGAAAATTCGTAAAATACATTAGAAGTAACCAAAAGTGTCCGGTGACTTCTTCGAAATGTCCATTCTTGATAGCATATGATACAGTGAAGTTAAACATAAATAGTAATAGATAGAACAAATCAATGTCCCGTTTCAAGGTTGCATAAATTTACCAATATGAGTCCTTTTCTTGATTTGTAGTGCAGCTGCAACCCTTCCCAATGTTTCCAAAGGTGCAGCCAACTAAACAAATAACAGATAAGTTTTAGTTACTCAACAAACATACTAAAATAAGACACAACTGAGTAAACCACAAGAAGATAAATACAGCATAGAACAAAAAATTTATACAGACTATGACCATAATTCACTTTAGAGGATCCATTTTTTTTATACTCTCGTCCAATTATATACCGTTGGGTTTATTCAAGTGTGAAGTCCCATATTCGATATGAGGGGAGAAGTAAAAGAGTTTACAAGTAGAAAAACACATGAAACTAATGTCTTAAGGTTTTGGTTCAAGACATGGTGTCTCACTTGTAGCTCTCCACTCTTCCCATACTCTGGTAACAATGCAACTCCTCAGTAGTTGGATGCTTTCCGGTCGCAGTCTAGTCTAACAAGTGGTATCAGAGTCGATGGTTCGGTGGTGACATGGTTGACTTAAGGGGGAGCGGACCGAAAAGTGTGTGGTACCCAAACTTGAGGGGGGATTGTTGGGTTTATTCAAGTGTGGAGTCTCATATTAGATATGAGGGGAGGAGTAAAAGACTTTATAAGTAGAAAAACTCATGGAACTAATGCTAAAGGTTTTGGTTCAAGATATGATGTTTCCACTCTTCTCATATCCGCTAACAATGGAACTCCCCAGTGGTTGGAGACTCCTCGGTATATACAACCACCTTATTAGAAATATTTGAATCTCACAGAAGATATAACATTGATTAATAGTCTTATACTTCACAGAAGTAACAACAATGTGTTGGTCCAGTGGCGTAAGGCCCTCCTGGATACCCATGTAGACCAAAAGGTCAGGGTCCGATTTTTTTGGGAGAAACAACCATGCTGCCCGAAAGGAATTAGTTTCTTACTTGTAACTTAAGGTTGGTTATACCCAAAAAATAATTCATAGGAAAAAAAATATAAGAAATTTTTCCATGATAAAAATCATGTTTTGACAAGAAAACAAAAACAATTATACCTTATGAGAAAGAGAATCATGTAAAATAAAACATGAAGGGTTTAAGAAAAAGGTAAGAAATTGAAAGAATCTAACCTTGATAAACTCATCTGCAATGCCAATAACTCTCTCAACTACAAACCCAACCTTCTTAAACTCTTCTACAAGAACATGTACACAATCAAAGGATTCATCTTTTACCTGCATCACTCTCCTTGGAATCACCACCCCAATCTCAAAAACAGATTGATCATCAATTCCATGCTCTTTCATTTTACAATGCTAGAAAAAGTAACCCCTTTTAGAAAAGTTTCAAAATTGCACAAATGGGTCTATTGTGTTATTAATTCAAAATCAAAATGAAGCTTCAAAGGACAATAAAGATCAAATTTTGGCTTAATGGGGTTTTAAAGAAGAACATGAAAACGAGGAAAGGTGTTTTTGTTGGAATGGGAAAAAATGTGGTATGGGTTTCGGAGAGAACAATGAGGTTTTAATAGGAAAAGGTGAAAAATGGTATGAACATGAAAGGAAAGAGACATAATCTTAAGGACAAAATTAAAACCATGCTCACACCGGCCATTGTTTATACGATAGAGAGGAATAAATTGATGTTGAAAAAAGGAAGCATTGTTTATGACTTAATGCACATAATCGATAAAAATTTATGTACAATCATATATTATTTATTATTCATTTATATTGTTTATATTTAAAATTTATTAAGAATGATTAAATATAAATGGTGGATTATACATTGCATATATTTTTTCATCATTTTTAATAGATTTATTGGAATATTTTTAATGTAAAATTACTTATCTTCTTATTTTAGGGTTTCTTCATGAGTTTATTGGTAAGTTAAGGTTATGTAAGAAATGAGAAGGTGACGAAATATATACTTCTATTTCTATTTTTGAAGTCTTATCTTTTCTTTCATTATTCTTTAGATTCCAACTTGTAAATAATCATAGAACACATTATATCTATACTAATATATAAAAGGGAAAATACAAAATAACTATCCATGATGGTGTAATTTGTGTTTTCCTATTTTGCCCTTACTAATTTATATTTTTTTACCAAAAAATCATATAACATATTTCTATAAGTTTTACAGTTTTTCCATTTGAACGCGAGTTTCTCCACATGAATCAATACAATATTTGAACACAACAGTTTATTCATTTTCTTTTTTTAACATGCAAAATTGCAAATCATGTTTTGTTGATTTTTTTTATAATTATGAAAAATGTTATAAAAATATACAAATTAATTACAATTCATTCGATAGAAAAGCGGGTTGACAGACACATAAATGCTTCTCATTACTCAACAAAAACTCACTTCACATTCTCATATAATTATTATCACTTCATTCTTATCAATTTTCTCTTTAAACAAATTTTACTTATTTCATATTATCCTTCGTTTTAGAAAAATAAAAAACATGTGCCCTTATGATTATTATTTCAAGCTAAATTATCGTGGGTATTTTTTTGTTACTACCAAAAATATTTTCTCACATTTTGAATAAAGAACTAATTTCTTTTATGATGTGTGGTCGATCAAATAAGTGTTGCTCCCAATAATTGAATTTTTGACATTTTGATCATCCTAAAATCTAACGGAACCTTAAATTACTGACCAATGTCTCATTGGTTGAAAATACTTATATATTCTCAGTCTAAATATTTATATATAATAACATTCATCATTTAATTATATTACTTATATTTAAGAAGTCATGTCAATAACAAATAAATATAAATGATAAAAAATACACTGTCAATATAAAAAACTCTTATAGTATAAATGCATACATTTATTCTGCCTCTTATTTTATATTGATTATTGGCACATTAGTTACTTGCTTAATCCATATGCATTAACAAGATTATAATATATAAGTATTATCAATGTAAAGATTTATATACAATCAGAATATCATTCATCATTTTTATTTGTATTATTTATATTTAAAAGTTAGTTAAAAATAATTAAATATGAAATGAAAGCAATGCAACAAAAATGCAAAATATTATAACACTATGATTGAATACATTTTTTTCTTTTAACTAAAGGACTCTTTGCCTCTTTTCATATATTGTCTCATTCATTTCTTTTTGGAAGGGGTCCACTTACTCCAAAAAACACTTACTCTTCATCTTAGCCATCTAATCTTGAAAAATTCAATGGTTTAGATGTACTCACCAATTCAAATCATTGGATTTCCAAGAATGAATAGTTTTGATGTGGAGTAAGTGTTTTTCCACTTACTCAAGAGTAAGTGGATCCCTCCCCTTTCTTTTTATATAAAAGCAAGATGTTAATCATGCCACGTGTTACCTCTAATTATTTTCTTACTTAAATTTCAAACAATACTTTTTAATTTTTATTTATCAATGTAAATAAATTATGAATTTAATATCTTTCCACTATTACTATAAAAAATTTAAATTTGTCATTGAATTATTTACTCATCATGTTTAAGAGTCGATGTAAAGTAACATATAAATGATGAATTATGTACTATGAAAAATTCTTATAATAGATATAATAAACTATTACATGTTTAACAAATATATCAAATAAATTTTTGGAGTGTGCATTCAAAATAAATTACATTTGATATGTATTAGATTTATATATGTTAGGGATAGAGCGATAAGCGGAAACACAATATCACCAGATCAATTGAGAACTAAAGAGAAGCAAGTAAATGAGCAAGAAATAGAGCACACAATATTTAACGTGGAAAAACCCCTCAGTGTGAGAGGTAAAAAAATCACGGACAATTACGAGCAAAATTCTACTATGTAAAAGAGAGAGTACAACAAATCATCTTATAGTAATGAGGATAAGAAATAATATTCTCTCACAAATACCTTCTCAAATGGAACAAGAATGTTCACCACAAAATTACTCACACAATAAAAACAAAAAGTAATGTTGCTAGAGTTTTGTGATGCTATGATGAATGGAGAACCTCTCCATGAGGCCTTTTATAGGCAAAGGAAATTGAAGGAACACGAATGAAAGTATGACGAACAACATGCGAGAATATCTCATTAAAGTCAATACCTTCATTTTCATTAAAACCTTTAACAACCAATTATGCTTTGCATCTTCGATCTTCAACCCCGGGAATGTCGTCTTTCTTCTTATAGACTCATTTACATCTCAATGGATGTTTGCCTTTGGGGAGCTCTATTAAAGCCCAAGTGTCATTCTTATGAAGACTTTCCATTTCTTCATCCACAGGCACTAGCTACTGTGAAAAATCAGCACAAGAAACAACTTCTCTATAGCTGACAGGTTCAACACCTTCATTTATCTCTTATGCCACTGACAATGTATAAACAATTTAATTATCACCATCAGTACCTACCCGACCTTTTAATTAGTCTTCTAACTCTGTCTCGAGCAATACAATAATCATCTTCTTGTTAATGAATAATAGAAGTAGTACTATCATCACAATCAATATAATGATCATCAATATTTGATTCATTTGTAGAGGAATATGGAACATCAACATTAGGAGCTTTAGGTTTTACTATCAATTCCACCATCACGCTAGTACACTATAGATTACATGTACTAGTAGAATAAGACACAAAATGTTGTTTTGTAGAAGACAATAATGCATTCTCGTTAAAAGTCATATATCTACTAAGAATTAACTTTCATAACTTTGAATCAGAACACCATAAGCGATATCCCTTAGACTCAGATGCATAACCAAGAAATATGCACTTAATAGCTCTTGGAGTTAATTTACCATCATTAACGTGTGCATAAAAAGGACATCCAAATATTCTTAAATTAGAATAATCAACAGAATTATTTGACCAAATTTCTTATGGAATTTTAAAGTCAAGTGTCGAATGTGGAGAACGGTTGACCAAGTAACAAGTAGTAGATGCTGCCTCAGCCCAAAGTTCATGTTAATGCCATAACTCAACATTTGATAGCATACAAAGTTCATGTTCATCCGTTCTGCAACACCATTCTGTTGGGGATTCCTTGGAATGGTTTTGTGTCTAGCAATACCATAACCTATGCAGAACTCATTAAAGTCACCATGACAGAACTCTAACTTATTGTTTGTTATGAGCTTCTTCACTTTCTTCTCTGTCTGGGTTTCAACAAGAGTTTTTCACTTTTTGAAAGTGGAGAAAGTTTCATTTTTATGTCGCAGAAAATAAACTCAAACCTTGCAAGAAAAATCATCAATGATAGTCATCATATAGCGGCATCCTGCATGGGAATGAACTTTAAAAGGTCCCAAAGGTCTGAATAAATATAATCAATAATACATTTGGTACGATAAGTTGCAGTAGAGAAACTAACATTTTTATGTTTCCTAAAAACACAATGTTTGCAAAATTCCAACTTACCGAAGTCATGTTTACCAAGATGACCTTGTTTGCTCAAAATGTGCATGTCATTTTCATCCATATGGCTCAGACGCATGTGCCATAATTTGGTGACATTATTATCACACATTGAATAAGATATAATTGTTGAACCTGTTACAACAAAGCCTTGTAAGACATATAAACTACCAACACGATTAACCTTTAATAATATAATAACACATTTCAATACTTTTAGAACTCCACATTCAGTTGAATACTTGCACCTGAGAGACTAGGTTGCCAAGAGAAATTAAGTTTCGCTTCAAATCTGGAATATAGCGGACATTAGCCAAAGTTATGACAACACCATCACGAGTTGAAACAATTATAATAGCGGCATTACCAATTATAATAACACCATGACTGTTGAGATTTTCCATCTTGTTTTTCCTGTTTTTTCTTCGAGATGAAACAATTAGGAATATGTCTTGGTTTTATTATAATAGCGGCATGTTTTGTTGGATTTGCGGCCTTTAGATTTGGATCTGAACTTTTTATAATTGGTACTCTCGTTTTCTTGAGTTCTACCTCAAACACTGTCCACAAAATTAACTTCAAGATCAAACTTTCTTTGGACAATAAATTAGATTTAACATCTTCAAATGATAAGGTATCATTGTTCTCATACAACATGATTTCTTTGAAGTGTTTGTAGGTAGAAGGTAAAGAGACAACCAACAAAACAACTTTGTCATCATCTTTAATATTAATATCAATATTTTGCACATCCATAATAATATAATTAAAATCATCACGATGAGTTTGAATAAGAGTACCTTCAACCATGTGAATGGTATATAACCGTTATTTGAGACGAAGCTTGTTTGCAAGGCTCTTGGTCATATATAAGGTTTCTAACTTAAGCCACAAAGTCGCAGCGGTTTCCTCATTGGCAACTTCACGAAGAACCTCCTCGGACAAGCAAAGTTAGATTGATGAAAGCGCCTTTTCATCCAACTCGTCTCATTAGTCATCAGTCATGGAAGCCGATTTCTTTAACTTTTCATCTAAAGCTTTCTTTAATCCGCTCTAGATAAGAACGATCCTCATTTGGACTAGCCAAATAGAAAAGATAATATTACCATCAAACTTCTCAATGTCAAATTTAGCAGAAATTTTGAAATTCTCAATTGCATAAAAGTTCTGATGCCACTTGTTAGGGATAGAGCGCAAAGCGGAAGTTCAAAATCGGGTCAATTGAGAACCAAATAGAAGCAAGTAAAGGAGCAAGAAATATAGCACATAAGATTTAGCATGGAAAACCCCCTCAGTGTGAGAGATAAAAAGAACCACGGGCGATCACGAGCAAAGTTTCACTATGTAAAACGAAGAGTACAACAAATCATCTTATAGTAATGGGGATAATGAATAATATTTTCTCTCAATATTTTTCCCTCACAAATACATTCTCAAATGGAACAAGAATTATCACCACAAAATCACTCACACAATAAAAAAAACACTCAAATATGAAATAATGTTGCTTGAGTTTTGTGATGCTGAATTTTGTGATGAGTGGAGAAGCTCTCCATGTGGCCTTTGATAGAGAAAGGAAATTTAAGGAACTTGGAAGCTTGGGCATCAAGTTTTAGTAGCTTGAATAGGAAGCATTTTCTACTTGGAGGCCAAGACTTACAAGCTTGGTGAGGAAGCCATGAAGAAGCTTTGAAAAGAAGCCAAATAAAAAGCTTATGAGGAAAGCTTGGAAGGGGTATAAATGAGAGTGATATCCAACAATCTCCACCTATAATAAGCTGATAGTATCATTGGCAATTTGGGCAAAGCTCATGGGGTAGCCTGCACTTATTGTGTGGACATGACATGAAAAATATATTCATCCACCCTAAAATGTCCACCCAACATGCCATATCCACCCATGGGCATTTCAAACATGAAAAAAGGATGTCCATGGACATTATTGAATAAAGTATTGAACATCAAATATGTAAATATATATGTATTTCGTCAAATATGAAATATGTGTTCCATTTGTTATGTGAATTTGTATATCAAATGTGAGAAAATACTATTTCTATTGATTTAATTATAGGAGTGTGTATTCTCTATATTCTAATTTGTATCCTAAACATCTTTACTTACAACCGTTCATACAAATACAGTATCTCTTGCTTATTTTTCATTACATGACAACAATGATAAACCAACTATTGCTCAATTAACGCCCTAATAACGACCTAACATTAACATAATCACATAATCACATCATGTTATAAAGATTTGACAAAATTTTACATCAATTACTGAATGCCCATACAACATTAACCTTTTATTTAGGCTTAGGATGAACTAGGACAAAAATGTAAAAGAAAATCCAACCATATGAATGAGAAAACCATAAAACTTTAGTGGCTTATGAACTAGGATGTGACAAGTTGTAAAGACAACCTAGTACCATTGCAACCTAAAATTACTTATTCCTTTGACAATTTACATAAAATAGATAAGTTGCACTAAAAAAAATCAAGACTTTTAAACATTATCAAATTAAGTTCCAGCACAAAAATAATCAATGAAAAAATGATGCAGTGCACTGTTCTATCCCACAAGACATCTTGAGCAATAAAAGAAAAAGGAACTACATTTTATCTTTGATCCTAGAAGCAGATAAATGAACATCCTTTTAGTATCTGTTGTAGGAGATCTACAATCGATTTTTTGTCGTAAGCGAAACACAGTTCGATGCACCGATTACTGCACCTCTTTTAGAAGAAGATGCAGAAAAGAGGGAAAGAATATGAGGATTTGTAAAAAAGAGAGAAGCTGTTCATCCAGAACAAAAAATTAAGTCCCAAGAATTTTGAAACAGTCATTTTCTGCATCTTTTTTTCTAAAGATTTTCAAGGGCACATGTATAGATAGCTACTGATAGTTAATGCAGCCTCTAACTCAAATGATTGGTAAGAAGGGATTACTCCATAATCAACCCGGAAAAAGAGAGGTTAACCGAGCAAATACATGTCGTCCGATATCGTCTTTCTTTAAGCATAATACATGTATAGGCTATTTGCAGCAGCACAAGCAATTGAGTTTTCACTTGGGTGCCATGCTAAGTGCAGCAACTTTGTTGTGAAGTCAAATGAATTCCCATTTGCATCAACACCGGTGTTTTCGGCTCCTGTTAAAGATGATCAACTATTGAAAATGTTGATATTTTAATGAAAAAATCACTTGAAGTTAGACAAGGTGATTATATAGAAAACTGACCGCGTCTTACAACTCGTGTTATACTGTTTCCTAGTGTTCTAGAAGGCCTTGATGGGGTTGGAACTTGTCGTCTGGTGAAAATAAAAAATCGATGTAAATTGTACATTGCCTAACGAAACCGCAATTAGAGTTAGAAAATCCAATGTAAATTACCTCATTGGATTTTTACTAGCTTCCAAAGTTGTAGCCTCGGTACTTCCCGGGGAACAACCAAACACACGGAATAGATTGCTGGTATCGAACAAAACCAAATAGTAAGATGCAGAAACAATGGGAACAAAACCACAGATAGGTTAAGTTTGAATCACATACCTGTACGAACCAGTAGCAACACGCAATCCATCACCACTCAGGCAACACTCAAACTTGTCAAAAATTGAATCATTTTCATATAAATCACAAAGCTGTGACATTCCGAAAATCATGTTATTGTAACTCAATAAGGCAGCAGAAATTCATGTTTCATCACTTATGTAAATAGAGAAATCTAACCTTCGGTCTTAAATGTTCGTGAACTTGAAACGTTGCAACCGGGCCAGAATCCATATTGATGTCCCATAACTAACAAGTAAAGAAGGTGGGATGAGACTCAGGGGGATTCAAACAACAATCAATAGATTCTATCAGAATACCAAACTTAATCACAAGCATTGATTTTGGAATTATAAGGCTCTCAAACCTTTAAAGTCATGTAATCACGACTAAGTATATATCTTCCCTCCTTCCCGAACTTTATGTCAGAGACAGATGCAATAATCTCGGTGAAAAATGATCTGGACCCAGAGGCCTCTTGTTCCTGAAATCTGTATAGAAGGTAACTGTCAGTGAATCTAGCAGGCATAAGAAGAAATTACATAATTGTATATATGTATTGGCCTCAGAAAAATGCATGTCCCGGTCAAGGAGGAAAGAAACCATCTTTCCGTAAATTTTGCCAATCATCTCGACATTCCTTCAGAATTTATAAGCCACTAACTAAGGAAACAAATAAGAACATAACTAAAAGACGAGCTCACATTTTGGCATGAGAATCACATAATGCTGACTGCCGCAAATCAACAAGACGAATTGAACCCTTTGAACTGCTATATGCCAATGTATTACAATGCGTAGGGTGAAATTCTGCTGATGTTATAACCTCTGCAATAATAAGAACAAGGGTCAAGGCCAAACCAACACTACAAAAGGCAAAGGGCAGGCAAAACATTATATATAAGAAACAATGGTATCGAAACTCAATTCCTACTTTAAGAAGTGATAAAGCTTGTGAACTTTTGCACACAATTTCAACTTGTTTTTTATGGGCATGCCACGGAACTACTTTGCTTTTGGGTAGACATTCCTATGACTTGTTTTTTATAGGCAAACTTTTTTGGGTAGACGTTTCAAGGGTCACATACACTCATTCCTATAATTTCTCAATGCACAGGCATCCATCTTATCAGTAACCCTTTTCCTATCGATAGTTTTTTGAGATAAAAATGTTGTCTACCTTCCACTATGCTTGTGTATCTCCCTTGTCCTTTGTATCTGTTCTCATGAATATAAGGGACACATGAGGCACTTTCTCATCCCGTGTGGAGACAAGCTATGATTGAATAAATGCATGCCCTTTAATCTACTGGTAAACGGGGAATTGGTTCCACTTCCATAGGGAAAACTTCCCATTAGCTCTAGATGGGCTTACACTACCAAGGTTGGTCCAAGAGGTCAACTTTATTGCCTTAAAGCTCAGCTACTTGAAAAGTGCCCTCATATTTTGACCTTAATTATTTATCACTATGGTTGCAACTTGACATAAGACTATTCATCAAGTTTATACAAAGGATGCCTTTCTTCGTGGTGAGTCGCGAGAAGTCTATATAAAACAACATCCACATTTTGTTGCTCGGGTAGACTCTGGTAAACTAATATATGGTTTGTGAAGGTCTCTATATGGACTCAAACAATCACTTAGTGCTTATTTTAGTAATTTTAGCACCATTTTGCAGATCATCCAGTCTTTTATTGTCTCAACTCCTAGGGGTGCGCATATTTAATTGCTTACTTCGATGACATTGGAATTGCAAGAAGTGAGTCTCTTGTTATTCAACAACTTAAAATTCCTCTTGCAAGTTTACAACACTTCCAAACAAAAGACTTGATCAAACTGATACTTCGGGAATTAAGGTAGCTCAATCTATGTATGGTATTGGAATTTCTGACCAGAAATTTGCATTAGACATACTAGAGGAAACCGATATGCTAAATGTAAACTTGTTGAAACACCAAAGATATCTAATGTAAAGCTTCTACCTATACAAGGGGGAACCTTTAGGAGATCCTAACAGACGCCAATGACTAGTTGGGGAACCTTTAGCATTCCATTTATTATGAGTGTTTATGAGTGCTGTTAGTCAATTACTAAATGCTCAATGTGAGAGCCATTAGGGTGTCCTTATTCGCATTCTAAGATATATTAAAAGAGCACCAAGCAAAGGTCTCCTGTTTGAGGATACACACATGTGAACCTCCTCCTTACTAGGGCTTCTTCTTGTCTTCTCACACATGTCCAAACCACCTAAGGTGCGATTCAAATATATTTTCTACAATAGGAACTACTCCAACTTTCTCTCGGATGTATTCATTTCTAATCATTTCTTCGCTAGTGTGCCCAACCATCCAACGCAACATTATCATCTCTGCTACATGTATTCTCTTGTTAACGTTTTACCACCAACATTCAGTCTCACGTAACATTCCAGGTTTTCTAGTCGGAAGTTGAGCATCATGAAATTGTATTTATCTAATGACTTAAATACTTTATTGAAGGGAAGTGCTAGAGTAATAGTTGTATATTGTTACTAACTTATTAGTATACTATATATTATACATTCTAAGCTCTGTACAGTTGTACTAGCTGTTGAAAAAAAACTCACTACTTCGAATAAATAAAAAGAGAACATGGTGACAAATATCATTACTTTCCATTCCAAAACCTATGGTTTATCTCGTTTTTCTGTCATTGTTAAGACTAATCTAACTGCCTCTAAACATCAAAGAGATTGAGATTAGAACGATTTACACATGCAAAATGAATACTTATCAGACAACTACAACTCATACGTTGAACACTTCTTTAACTAGATAAGCTATACGCAGTTATAAACAGCTAAATGCTTCCAGCATCACATAACAACATAATAGTGAGATCTTACCCGTCAGATCCTCCATATTTGCAGGCTTAACATCAACAATATTAAAACTTTGATTGCTAATTTCCAGGTTCCAAAGATTTATTCGCAAATCATCAGCCGATATGAAAGTTGCACCATCACTATAAGATATGAAACATACAATCATCCAAAATTGGTCAGATTTCGGAAAAAGATGCAAGGCAAAAAAGTTAAATAAAATAAAAAAATGGGCACAAAAAATACGCAAACATGCAACAACTCCAAAACAAAAAATAGTCAACATTTTGAAAACAAAATTACATTAAGAGAATCAAGATAATGGGAGGAAAAAAAGGTTTCAGACTGAAAAGCCTCCTCTTACTACAATATGAGCCCTTATTGTTCCTCACATTTTTCTAGATAGAAAAATATGGTATAACGACAAAAACTAAAATCACCTGTTACTTGATATAGAATTGATATGATAATCATGAGCATGGGCATATACTCTACGACACCGAGCCACAAGACTGGTCTCGTGGCTGACTACCTGCATATTTTCCAACCCATGTGTTAGCAATAGCTGAATTACAAAGACTCAAATAAATAATTGTCAAGGTTGCAAAAGGAAGCTTAGAATCATAAGTCGTAACTACTTTATTTTCTTTCCTATCCTATAAAGAACCCAAAAGCATACTAAAATACACACTAACATAAGAAACAATCAAAACAACAAATTAAACACTAATGTTTTTCTTTCTGTTTCTTTTTTTCCCACTTCCTTGATTAAGGGATCTATACTGGAAGACTGAAAATTTATAGCTGAATATTTATACTGAAATATGTTAGTTAAATGTACTTCAGCACCATAAAGTAACAGAAAAAAGCCATGTTACACTATTTCCAGCTACTTACGCTAAGTAGTAAATGTAACTAAATACTAAGTAAATGGATATCAACTATCAGCTATATTTTTCTCTTTACTACTTTTAATATAAAAGAGTACTTCAAAACAAAAGAACTTCAAGTTTCTATTGCCCTGCCAAAAAAAATTAAGAAACTTGAGCAGCATGGTGAAATCAACCAGGATATATATATATATATATATATATATATTTCTTCTACTTTTACTAGGCCTCGGATATTCAACCTTTATCTACCATGATGTTTACAGTATATAAAAAGGACGTGACAACATCTCCATTTTGAGACCCCCGTCTCGTCCTCCGCAATAAATAAATAAAATTAGCATAAGCTTTGTCTCTTCCACGTTAATCCACGAACTTTTAGGTTGTTCATAGTTAAAAAATCGTTCTATGCTAATTTTTATCCCGAGAGAAAACCAGAAAACACAATTCAACAGCAAGGGGTGGATACAACTACCGAGGGTAATCTTAATGAAGGTATGCCTCCTGGAGGAAATGAGAAGTCATTGCTTAGAAAACTGTATGACCTATCCAGAGATCCTCCATTTGCAAGATGTGTCCTAGAGTTACCGGAACTACTTGAGCTAGCAATAGAACCATTCCCCATTGCTTTTGAAGGATCAACATTCATTTCAGAAATTTTCTTCACCTTCTTTTCTTGAACCTGTTCAACTCTCGGATAAGGAGAGCATAAGAATAAGTGGTAGAGAATGGAGATAGACCAATTATATTAATTCAGAAATTAAAATAGTCAAAGAAATACTATCACGTTTATTTTGAATGCATGCACATGGCATTCTTTCAAACTTACTCTTCCTCCGTCCTCACAAAAATTGGCCTAGTCAATGCCTTTAGTATATAATATTAACAACCACATAATCAATTGACCATTAAGGATTTAAGGTAATAAAATGTTACAAATTAAACAGAAAAATAAACGGCTAACAGGTACATGCACCCTAAAAGGTCACCCTCTATATGAAAAGTTTCTCGTTAGCTGAGCTATGATGCAATATTTAATAACCACTAATTCAAAATGTAATTGGTAATTTCCAAAGGCTAAGCCCAGGTAACAGATTTCATCAGAATCCAGAGTTTATAGGCCTCATAAGATTCAACACATCTCCATAAACAGATATACAAAAAAACATGTGAAACAAGGGACAAAACTTTGTTGTAGAGATGCACTTCAGAGAGCACACAGCATGCTACACAAGTGACACAAGTGAGTAATATTTCATACCTTCCAAAATTTGATGGTTTTATCATTTGTAGATAGAAGGAAGAGAGCACCATTAGCCGTTTGGCACCATTTTATTTTGTTTATTTTCTCTTCTATTTCCAAGCTCTTAAGGTAGTCAAACTGAAACAACAATCACATGCTATAGATATTAACATTTACTAGCCACGGGAAGCTGAAGCAGTAATAACCGATTTGACTGAGAAATACCTCAGGCTCATGACTCTGGAACTCTGTTTTATAACGGAACTCAGGATGCCTATTCATAGAATAGTCCATCTTCTCCAAATCGCTTTTCGATCCACCATGCTGCATATTACAGTATTAAATGCAAAACATGGAATATTTCAAAACTTATGTTTGGTTTAAAGAAGAAAAGATTACGAAGGCAAAAATCATATTTACATCTTTTGCATCTGTCCTCTCAAAGAGAACAACTCGACCACCACGATCACCAGTAGCAAGATGATCGCCAGACTTGTCGAATTCGATAGCAGAAATTATGTCCACTGCAGAAAGAAAATTGGGCAAATAATTAGGAATATTTCACATTAAACAGCAACATACAAAGCTAATCCAAATTTGCCAACTAATCTACAGTAGAAGTCTGTTAATAGTGTCCGAGTGTCACAAATATATACCCAATAAGGATCCGTCCGATTCAAAAATTCATGTCAGAATTTCCACCCTTAAATAAACCATGAAATAAATCTTAGTTAGACTTAGACATGACAAATGAGTACGGTATGTTTGCTGTGAGTTAAACCAGCTTTCAAAAATGTAGGCTTCTGTCATAAGAGAAACCATGATCTGTCTCCAAGTCCAAACCTCTGCCACCATAATCTCGCCATACGACTACGGCAAAAGTTTCCAAAACTATCCAAATATAAAATCAAATCAGCAAGACCGTACAGATACAATTTCTAGAGAAGTAGAGTTTTAGCGCGCTCATAGGAAGACTGATTAAATGAATATGTTTCACATAATCACATTTAACATTCCACTTACACACTGTTCATAAATCATAACAAGTCAACAATTAATCGTTCATTTACTCTCTTAGTCCCTGTTAGCATTTTTATCTTCGGTTAATGATACTTTATGGTTCACTTTCTACGACTATCATTAATAACCTAAAAAGTACATCATAGCTCCACCACCGAACCAGAGACATGCAGTTCGGGGACAAACTTTCCGAACTAGCAAGAATCTAATTTTGCAGAAAAAACAATGTTGAAAATCAGCACTCGGGCTCAGATCGCCCCTACTCCCCTTGAAAGTTCCAAATCCCAAATTGCGAAAGATACCTCAATATAACGGAAACACCTTATATCTAACTACTATAAAAATAGGGAAAACCAATCATGCATCAATTTTATCTACATATACTTTAAGAAAAACAAAATGTATTCCCTCTAAGACAAACAAAATCGCTACACACCGCCAATTTCTGAATAAGTACTCCAACAATTCAAACACAACTAACGACCAAATGTTTTTTATCGCATAGTCAAAGTTCCAAATCACAACCTAACCCTTGCAATTTGATTTTAATGTCACTCACGAAACAACAAAGAATCAAAATCTAAACAATAGCATCCAAACTCACATTGAAAACTAAACAAACAAATTCACCACGACAATAACTTCTTTCAATATAAGCACAAGCTAGAATCAAAATCACCATTTTAAACTCAAAAGCCAGTAAAAAATCACAATGCAAAACACAACCTCAAAATCACTACTTTCCCCAAATCAAACAACACATTCAAAATTACAAATCGTTTAAGCAATGACCCAGAAGCCAAAACAAGATCTTAAAAATATCAAAAGCATGGAAACAAACCCTAATCCCAATAAAAGCAATAAAACATAGGAACAAACAAATTACCTTCTTGAACTTCTTCACCAGCCGTACGCTCACCAAAAACCTGCGAGAATTTCCAATCCAGCGGTTGCGGTGGACCCGCCGAAGCACCACCTGCGGCCACCTTATCACCACCGTTCATTTCTCCGAAATAACTGATTCTGAAAAATCAAATAATCTTATATTTCACAACGCATCGAAGATTTTCCTTTCTGGGTTTTCACAAGATCATAGTTTCAGACAAACCCATCAAAAAAAGTTGCAATTTTTCTTCCTCTCACACCCTTCTTTCGATTTTCAGTTGAACCATTACAACACCCAACAAAAACAAAAAGAAAATTTTCTCTCTTTTGCAATCAAAATTTTCTCTTTCTATAAAAAGAGGAAAATGGGAAACTTTTTTTTTTGGATTAAAATCAAAATAACTGAGAAAACAAATCTTCGGTTTTGAAGATGCAAAAAAACACACACTTTTCTCTCTCTTAATAATATGTTTCTGTTTGTTTTTTCGTACGTAAATATATAATTTCACTGTCTGTGATAACATCACCCGTCTGTCACACAAGTTTCTGAAGTACCAAGTTTGGTTGGGTTGTGATGAATGGTGGCGATGTTAGCAGTGTCCTATAAATAGGTGAATAAAACTTATTTCACGTCTTAGCTATCAGTTCTTCGGAAATCTAATGATTTATATGTACTTACTATTTCAAACCATTGGATTTTTCAAGAATAAATAATTATAATATAAAGTAGGTTTTTTCTATTTACTTTTTGATTAAATGAATCTTTTTCTTTTTATCTTTTATTTAACTTTTTTATTCCTAAGTACGCCAAAAAATTAATTCTCCCAAACTGTAGTGTCACTTTTTATAAATAATTTTACTTCAAAATTGCATGAGTGATAAGAACAAGAAGATAAAGATAAAGGGTGGTTGATAAATAACTAATTTTTCTAGACGTCATAAATATGGTTTTGTAATATATTTTTTGTGCATGAATTCTATTTGTTTTTGTAACCGGGACTAACAGATTAGTCTTTCATCCAAGATTATAAGGTGTTACATATATTTGAATTTTCATCTTAGTTAATTTCATTTTATATAAATTTATAGTTTGTTTATATCTTAGTTAGCCATATTTTATATAAGAGAATGTTCTTTGTGGGTTTTCTTGGAGACTAACATGAAAGTGTTCTATGTATGGTATGTATAGCACAACAAGCTACCAATCTTATATCCCCAACCTTCCATGCTGAAAGCTCACATTGTAGGTAACAATATTTATTCATTTTTGTGAATTTATGATGAATATTTTAATATGTACTTATTATATTTAACCCAAATTGAATTCTTTTTATGCCATTTAAAATTAATTAAGGTTATAGTAAGACATTTATATTATTTATTCAAGTGATTTTAAATGGAATTTTTATAATAAGGTTATGACCCGTGTTGTCTCTAAATTCTCTGAAAATGGGAAGGGGGTCTACGACCAGTGCCGTCTCTAAACTATTAATTCCATATAAAAAAATGTTTTAATAAAAAACTTATTACTCAACCAAACGATACCTTCAAATCAACAATCAACCAATTAATTTTCGAACGAGAACTACATAGCCTTGATTTCCCTATTGCACCTAGGGATATGTAGGAGCAAGTTGAATTCTTGTCAGGCACAACAATAAAAAATAAAACATTTTGATTTTATTTACTGAATTTTAATAAAGAATTTTTAAGGGTATAAAAGTTCATGTTGTTAGCGAGGGTACCGTTTTAATACGGGCGGACGAGGTGTTAATACCTTCCCCGATCCGTAATCGACTCCCGAACTCAGAATCTCTGTTCAAAAACCAAATTGTCCAAATTGGGCATATAAAGAGTTTTCTACGTTTTAACCGCAAAAAACGTAGTGGCGACTCCAAATCAATTGGAAGAGGTAGAAATCGAGTTCACCTCTCCCTAAGTCGCAGGGCCGGTCTTCCAATCGAAAATCGGGTCGCGACATATCCAAATAAACAAATATCATTATGCTTCAATACAACAAATTACTTTTTCATTTATTTATAGGACAAAACTTAGGTAAAGTACCATAGGTACTAGTGGTACATGTGACCTATTAGAGAATGACACGTGAACCTTTTTGTTTACTTTCAAAGAATGAACATTTATTAGATTTATAATCAAATTTTTTTTGACCTTGAAAGTAAACAAAAGGTTCACGTGTCATCCTACAATAGGTCGCGTGTATCAGTAGCAACTATGGTACTTTACCTAAGTTTTATCCTTATTTATATACTAGTGTGTCAACAGACAATTCGTGTCTGTCCACCAATATTTTTATTTTATGCAAAAAAAATATTCAATTTTTATAAATTTTATTTTGTATTAAAATGTCTTTTTTATATTTGATGTATTTTATATTATAATTTTTTTATTGGACATACTTTAAATTATATTTTTTTATATTATAATATTCAATTTAAGACGAGGGTGAAAGTTTCAACATGCAATTAATTTTTGTGTGGTGGTTACCTATGATTATATGATTTTTTTTGTATTAATTAAAAAATGTTAATGATAAAATAGGAAACTAGAAATTACACCACAGTAATAGTTATATCATATTTTGATTTTATATATAGTATAAATATGGTCATTTTGGAACTAACAATCATTTCCATGGTATTTTTTCATTGGAGAATTATATTAGTAGTGACTTTTTTATCGTTGGCGATCATTCTGATAGTTATATCATTGTGTTCTATTTACATCGATATAAGGACCAAAATTCTACCCTTAAAAATTCTTCTCATTTTAATATAGATATTCCTATCGTCTCTATTTCTCTTCAGTTAAAAACATTCAATATTTTAAAGTCAGTTATCGCAATAAACTAGAACCCTTTTCCCATGGAGCAGAAAAACATAATTCATATATTTCCTTCTTGGTAAGTACCGCATATGACTAGCTATGGGATTCCAAAATACTCATAGCTATTAATATCCAGCTTTACAAAAATGTAGTACTAATTCAGTTAGGATTTACAATTATCCAATTAACAGTTTACATCAATCAATAAAAAAAATAGGATTTCGAGTCCTAAGCTCCTCATACCTCGAACCGAGTATCCTCAATTACCTCGTTTACCTGCAATGGGATTATCATAACAAATATACACAATAACAACAAAGGAGTAAGTTATCAATTCAATAAATATCAGTAAGCGATAATCCACATTTTAAGTTTTATAATACAAGAAGCCATAAAATGATAAAATCTACATCTCATGTTACTACATCCAACCCTTTGAATTTACTCGCTCATCTCTGCCGTACCTTGTCACCTCCTTCATCAATACCATTTCAAATCATTATTTTCCAATTGCACGTTTACCTTTTCATTACCACTTGAGGCAAGTCATGCACAGTACCACATAGGGCAAGTCATGCACAATACCACATAGGGCAAGTCATACACAATACCACATAGGGCAAGTCATACACAATACCACATAGGGCAAGTCATACACAATACCACATAGGGCAAGTCATACACAATACCACATAGGGCAAGTCATACACAATACCACATAGGGCAAGTCATACACCGATCATATACGTAATCAGAAGATTCACACATTTTCTATTATCATATACCATTAAAAACTTCTCCTTATCTTGGTACGTGTCGGGGTTGGTTGTGGGTAACTTTGCACGTTCCTTCGCTACCTCCTCCAACCTTAGGATCTTTCATTATCCCCATCACATAACGATAATGTCAGTCATTTATTTCCAAATATCACATAAACAGTTTATATTGCATCACTCAACCATACAAGATATTCATCATATTTTCAATGTTTATAAACTACTTTCATCATAAGTTTACAACCATCTAAAACTTTCATATCCTTTCCTATTTTAACATTGTAACTTGTAAGGACCCAAATTCTACCCTTGAAATTTTTTCTCATTTTAATTCAATTCCATTCAATCACTCATAACTCACATTACCATTTTAATATCCTTACTTCAAAATCTTATTTCCTCTCCTCACACTCAATCCATGAATCAATAACCACATACATAATCATTTTACTTAGAAGTCCTCATGAATCATTCCTGGAACTAATCTTATAACCTATTATATTATCATACAATTAATCTTGCAGAAAAACATAATTCATTCATATCATTCCCTATGAGTACTAAGACCTCAAAGGTTCTGATCCTCCAAAATAACATTACGCATGGTTACAAATATCCAAATAATGGTTAGCCATGATTACAATCATTTAAATCCGCAAGTATTCATTTAGAATACGAAAAACATAAATAGTGAAACCAAAGTCTAAAGCTCCTAAAGCTCCCGACCTGACATACTTCATTCGTCTATTTACCTGCAATGGGATTATCAATGACAAAAATACAAAACACACAAAGGAGTAAGTCGTTAATTCAATAAACGTCATTATAAGATAATCCACATTAGAAAAAGGGGTTAGTAAACCATTTCGAAATTCATTTTGTCTTGCTGCATAACTTGAGCCAAAGTCGCTACACCCCTTAGGGTTAGCTAAAAGCAGAATCTCATTTTTCTTAAAATAAATCGTGCTTATATACTCAAACCAGAGTGTATGCTTCTATACTCAAGCCAGAATGTATGCTTCTATACTCAAGCCAGAGTGTATGCTTCTATACTCAAGTCAGAGTGTATGCTTCTATACTCAAGCCAGAGTGTATGCTTCTATACACAAGCCAGAGTGTATGCTTATATACACAAGCCAGAGTGTATGCTTCTATACTCAAGCCAGAGTGTATGCTTCTATACTCAAGCCAGAGTGTATGCTTCTATACTCAAGCCAGAGTGTATGCTTCTATACTCAAGCCAGAGTGTATGCTTCTATACTCGAGGCAGAGTGTATGCTTCTATACTCAAGCCAGAGTCGCTAAGCATTCATGGTCGGCTAAAAATATATTTTCTTTTCATTGAATTCACCATCAATCATTTCCGGTAAATCCACGCCATCTTTAGTATAAACACACCCATATATGTTTATACTAACTGCGTGATTTACAATATGATTATTGCATGACCAGAAAACACACACATTTTCCTTTTCCGTAAAGCTACGCCTTTTTTAATATAAACACTGTAACACCCCAAATTTTAATCTTTAAAATTATAGTAACAGTCCCGGAAGCCTCGCTTGAGCGAGAGTTGTCTCGCCTGGGCGAGAAATGGCAATTTTGGGCTGTTGACACAGTGTAATCAATTACACATTGCTGGTAATCAATTACATCATATTAAAAGCATCAGATATGTGCATCTGACACAGTGTAATCGATTACACACTGCTGGTAATCGATTACACACTTCTGGTAATCGATTACACACTTCTGGTAATCGATTACACACTGCTGGTAATCGATTACACACTGCTGGTAATCGATTACACACTGCTGGTAATCGATTACATCGTATTAAAAGCATCAGATATGTGCATTTGACACAGTGTAATCGATTACACACTCCTGGTAATCGATTACATCGTATTAAAAGCATCAGATATGCACATTTTTCACGTTGTAATCGATTACACCATGTTGGTAATCGATTACAACCCGACGACACCTCTTTAAAACAGAAAACCAAACACATTTTAAGGTTAAAAACTTTGAAGGGAGGTGAGAGAAGAGAGCTTTTCCAAGGGCAAGGAGTTTTGATACTCACCTAAGAGCTTGAGAAGAGGTAAAACTCTTGATTCTAACTCTCTTCTTCTCTCTTAAACTCATTTTGGGTAAGTTGGATCTCTTCTCCAAATGTGAGAAACCATGGAAACTCATCCTTTGGAGTTATGGTTCGTTTTATGTATTTTTTTCTTGTAAACTCTTAGTTTAGAGTTAGTATTTCGAGAATGGAAAAGGTTTGTGGGTTGATTCATGAAAACCCCAAAACCCTAAAGGGATAATGTGGTTAAAGTGGAAAATCGGTAAAATGCTAAAGGTAGAAAATGAGTTTACGTTCTAATGTTGAAATATGAGATGAATATGTATGTTTTAGATGGTTGTAAACTTATGATGAAAATAGTTTAGCAACATTGAAAATATGATGAATATCTTGTATGGTTAAATAATGCAATATAAGTTGTTTATGTGATATTTGGAATAAATGACTAACATTGTGTTATATGGTGGGATGAGAAAAGATCCTAAAGTTGGAGGCGGTGTCGGTGGAACTTGAGAAGTTGTCAAGAACCAAACCCAACACTCACCGAGGTAAGGATAAGTCTTTAATTGAACATTCGGAATCGAAAATGTGAGTTTTCTGATTATGCAATGATTGATACGTAAAGTACGCATTTGATATAAACATACGTGGGTGTGTTTACATTAAAGTAGGCGTAGATTTACGGAAAGGAAAGTATGTGGTACTTTCTGGTTATGCGATGATTGGGTGTAAATCACGTATTTAGTAAAAACATATATGGGTGTGTTTATACTAATGTGGGCGTGGATTTACCGGAAATGATTTATGAATTATCGGAAAAATGCAATGAAGTGGGAATACATGTCTAGAAAGGTTATGTCTAAGGAAAGACTTGGTATTTAAGGGTGTATTTATGACCCACCTCTCTTTCCTGGGAACTAGTCTAGTGTATATCCACGGATTACGACATAATTTCGGTATAAGTTTTATTGAAAACTTTACTTTAAAAAGTATTATTTGATTGTAAGACTTTCGATGACAAATGATGATTCAAGGATATTCAACCTTGAATTGGATGGACGAAAGCAATTAAGTTCATTTTAAATCGGAAGTTTTATCTTCGCGTAAAAAGTTATTTCGTAAGTATAATAATTATCGTCATTTAACTAATTAACGTTATTTTGGCATAATGAAGAATTCGAGAGGAGAACGGATCAAGTAAGCTCACCTGCAAACAGAGAACCTAACGACCCGACACACTCAGGTGAGAGAGAACACATCGCGACATAGTGGTGTCCGAATATGGCACATGGATCTCCAAACTATCTCAAAAGTTTGGAGTTATCTTGGGTTTTAAGAAACCCGTAAAACTAAGCGATTTTTCGTATTGAATGATCATATATCTCGATATGATGATGTATATTGATGTGATATAGTGTGTGATAATATAAAAATTGATATTAGAATGTTGTGTGGCAATTTTCTGGGTGCAAGGATCGAAAAATGGCAAAACAGTCGCGTTTCAGAAGCCCGGAAGAGACCAGGATGGTCCCGGTTCTGGACCATCCTCGCCTGGGCGTCCCAGGCTTGCTTGAGCGAGCTTGGCCTCGCCCGGGGCGAGCTCCCCCTTGCCTGGGCGAGCTACACAGCACCAGGATGCCCAGTTTTTCCTGCGTTGGGCGCTTGAGCGCGATCTAGGCAATGTTTTGCATTGTTTTTGAGTGTTTTATGGCTTACACATTGATCCTAATTGAATGTATGATATGTTTTCTATATAAACAAGATTGTGACTCAAAGTAAGGAGCCACGCAACCACAAAAACCAAATGTCGTGGTTAGAGTCCGATTGGATTACTTACTATGTTCTTATCGATTGTTAAAAGATGGATTGAATTACTTGCTATGAATGTATTGGATTATTCTGAGATTATTGGAATGGAATGGGCATTGTGTCAAGGAAATCCGATGATGCCATGTAGCGAGGTTGTCGACCCGTTGAGATAAAGCCATATGGCGGCTCCGGGATTCAACAACGGTCGTAGTGGTGAGGATATGATTATGAATGTACTTGTACCTTGTTAAGGACAAGTGTCCGACCATGGCGTCGTGACTTAGGGCAAGGCCTATCAAGGAACACCTGCTACTATACAGCGAGGTTGTCTGACCGTAAGAGGCTTGGTCAGGTGACTGTCTAGGATATTCAGCGACGGATCATAGTGGTAGGAGTGTGAATCCTTATTGAATGATAAAGCAAAAATCGGGTCCCATAAGAAGCATTCCTTTTGGAACGGACATCCTTTAGGAGATGTCTTAAGATGGGCCGATTATATAAAAGAATGATTTAGAGTTCGGATTTTGCTAACTTCGATTAGAGAGCATATGCATTATGAATAACGAAGTAGTGGAGAGGAAACATTACAGGATGACGTATGAGCACTGAGATGCAAGGAGGGCGACTTTGCTTGACAGTGGTTCGTCAACAAAGCCTTGAGGGAGAGTCTAGGTGAGACGAGTCCCTTGTATTCCTAGGAGAGGATATCCTGTTGGATCGGACAGTTCTCACAACGCAAACTAGACAATATCTGACGACCCCTCGATTTGCAATCATGATCGATGAGAGGGATGCCCAGAAAGCGTTGCTACGACACCGTCCTGTTATGGACAGTTCCTTTGGAACAGATCGATCATTCATCCTTGCGAGGATGTTATTTTTTTTTGGTGCGTACAATCGGCTTGGTATGGGACCTGTACTCTCGGTTGTTTCCGAATAGGCTATTTGGGTGGATAATGGTGTAAGGTGGATGAAATGACATAGCATTCATACATTGCATTGCACGAACGCTTATTTTTATACTTGAGATATAATCATTATTCCTCTTAGTATTGTGCATGTGAGATCCATGATATATTGATTACGATGATATATTTATACTGTACGATGACTATATATTATTATGTGATTTGTCAGATGATTGAATTGCATGTTATGAAAAGTATATTTTTGTCTGAGTGTCCTATTCGGAGTAAGTCCACGCCGTCAATGAATTTTTTTCATTAGATGTCTTACTCTCTCTACTTGTCTATTCTTGTACTTGTTTATAATTTGGACAGATGGACGGGAACTCTACGCGTATACGGAGAACCCTTCCCTACCCTCCAAGCTCCTCGTTGGAGCCGATGGAGGATGAGTTAACTAAGATAGAGGCTGAGGCGGATGCTGACGAGGATGGAGTGATAGAGCTGGTGAACATAGAGAGTTCCATCGAGGTGATAGAACTCTCATTCGACTCTGGCACAGAGGAGGATCCCAGTGAGTGTTCTAGCACTCCTAGTAGTGCGGTATCTAGCCGTTGAGCTCTAGGTTTGCTGTTCTTTTTGTTGTGCATGTTTTGGGGGTGTTGTGCAGTATAGCATTTTGATATGTTAGTTGGGCGAGGTGTACGTTCCGCCATGAATATATATTTTGTATAAATACTAACTATTTAATGATGAAGTAAATTCCAGGGAAGTATTGTATCATTCCAGTTACCGTTAGGTAACAGTTAGTGATTTCCGCATAGTATGTTACTTAAGGTGATGTCCCGAAAAGGAAACATTTTAAAAAGGAAACAATATTTTTACATCACCAATTAAAAGAAAAATTACCCATTTTTCCGCATTAAAATTAAGGTGTATTTTTCAGGGCGTTACAGATTGTGTCCTGGAACGACAAAACACTGTTTTCGTTGCAAAGAGACCGGACATATAAAGAGGCATTGTCCTATGTCACGGCAGAGTATGAATGCTATTGGGACTGGACGACCTCAATCGATCGACAAAGTGGTTGCCATGTGTAGTACAGATGCATCAGAAGCGGGTGGTCTGACCCGATGTGAGATGTATGAGGAGAAGGTGAATGAAAGCCCACGATCATATGCTCTAACTGCTGTCCATCGTAACCATGGTGATCAAGAGTCGAAACCTACCGTTGGAGGATTTCAACCCGACGTATTTCCTATGTGCAACAAATGTGGGCGGAAGCACGTGGGAACCATTTGTCCTGGTTCGAGAAATGGTTGCTCCCACTGTAAAGAGAAGGGACATATAGAAAGGTTTTATCCAAGGTTGACTAAAAAGGTAAATGTTGTGGAGGTTTGGGGGCCTAGTACAACGGGCCAAGTGAGCATCGTTAGTGGTACTGATACGACCGATGTTGACGGCTTGATCCGAGGTAATCGCATGGTGGCAGGTATTCCTTGTTTAGTGTTGTTGATTCGGAAGCGACACACTCCCTTATATGTGTTAAATGTGAAAACCGGCTGAAATTGCAAACTGAGTCATTACTTCCGACTTGGTCGTGTCCACCCCAATCTATGTACTGGTGGTGGTGTCGATGTTATGTTCTAGTGTCCGGTTGTGGTAAATGGTGTGATATTTACCGTAGATTCAGTCTGCTAGTCATCATCCCAGTTAGATTTAATTCTAGGGATGGACTGATTGTCGGCAAATCAGGTTGTGATTGAATAGTGTTGACAAGGTTGTGGCGGTTGGGGATCTGTGCAAGGTCTCTGACCAGGCTAGTGGTATGGGGCCAATGTCGGCTAAGAGAGTCAGAACTCCCCTTCGAAAAAGGGATCGGTGTTTATTTAGTAAATGTCACGAGAGGGTATTTAAGAACTCGTTAGTATTTCACGATATTAAGATTTGAAAGAACTATGTATTTTTCTTGGAAATTGGATTTTCTTCTGTGAATGAAATGAGGAATTTGTGCGTAACATGTTCTGTATGATAATGGGGAAAATATCTTTCGAGATTATGTACTAATGCTTGGTTAATTGTACCTTGATGCATCAATTATGAAAAAGTTATTTTGATTCTTGTGCAGGAAGCTCTTGGTCTATAAATTTTGATTTTTGTTAAAGAGGAGTACTCGCCGTAACAAATGTATATTGGTAGTGAACACCAAATTATGTGCGGGGATGTTGAACCTCAAAAACTTATTTTTGATCGGGAGTGTCTCAGTGTACGGTTGGGGTAAATTGTTGAACCTTTACTAAAGTGTTGATATGCGCGATGATGTCCCGGTTGGATTTAATCCTGGAAATGGACTAGCGGTCAGCAAAATTGTGTTTTGCTTAACTATGTGATGATTGTTGAAGTGAAGAATTAAGATTTAGTTGCATTGATATGTATATGGGTGCAAAAGGGTAAGACTTATAATGATAGTCGAGAAAATAGGCTAGTTAAGTTACTTACCCCGTCAACGTGATGAATGCAATGGAATAGACGTGAAACTTTTGGTCATGAATGATCGATTCTTTTGCGGTAGGACATCGACAATGCATGAAATAGTGGTGGTGTACCTCAATTGTATGCGTTGAATGTTGTACCGGCAAAAGTTGTTGCTGTTTCGTGAACGTCAGTAATTGCGGTGTATGGGTGTGGTGTCACCATATGAGAGAAAGAGTTTTAGGGTATGTTGAAATGAGTATGCATTACTTTTGACATGATAATTTGATTTCTTCGATTAAATTGCCGTGAGTCGTGGGTTCAAACCGTTTTCGAAAATCAGTTTTGGGTGAAACATAGCATATGGCTAAATAATGATTTAGTGTTGCAGAATTCCGAAATTTTAGCAACCATATCGGAATGAGTATGAGATTGTTAAAAGTTTAGTGATATTAGATGTCCATGTATTGTTGGACATAATGCGAGTGGGTTAATAAGTTTATCTTTGCTAACGGAATTGGGATGACCAAACCGAACGGAAGTTGTAGTCTTGAGTGTTGGTCGACTTGTGCTGGCCGATTGGTGACAGAATATCTAGTTTTGGTGTGAATCAATGGTTTTATGGTTTCACTGGAGGCTAGAAACTGGTAATTTCTTTAGATGATAAGATTTTATGGTAGAAATATTTGATGTAATTAGACAATTACTGGATAGTTTGATTGTGTAAAATGGATGAGGCATTAAGAGTCTTTTGTGTAGGTATTTTGTTGATCGAGTAAAATGAAATTGTGCTAGATTCTCGAGTGGAGATGAAGCTAGCTGGTGTATGATGGATGTTAAAAGGTACATTTAAATAGATATGGGATAAGGAGCTCCCCATTTGCTGAAGTTCGAGAGTGTTATCGGGATTCTTAATGTATGTTAGGATTGATAGATGGATAGGTGCTAGATGCCTATGGTTCTTGACGAATATAGGAAAGATCCTTAGTCTGGATTACGGAGTAGTTCTCATGGCATTCGAGTTATTAGGGGCCGAGATCTTAATAGTTGGACAATGATGAATTAGTTCATGAATTGGTTGAATGATATCACGGTTTAGTGGTGTATGCCTTTAGTGACCGACTAAGTAATCTTAATGGATTAGAGAATCGATTATGATTTTGGTGGAGTATCCTTGTGCCTAAGGTCTAGGTGATGATTTTGATTTTCGAGGTATGTTTAATTTTCGGGGACGAAAATTCCTATAAGAGGGGGAGGATTGTAACACCCCAAATTTTAATCTTTAAAATTATAGTATCAGTCCTGGAAGCCTCGCTTGATCGAGAGATTCTCGCCTGAGCGAGAAAGGATCATAACTCGCTCAGGCGATCCTTTCTCGCTCAGGCGAGAATCTCTCGATCAAGCGAGTCTTCCAGGACTGATACTATAATTTTAAAGATTAAAATTTAGGGTGTTACATAACTAAACTCATCTTCTACCTCTAGTATTTTACCCATCTTTCCTCTCCAACCTCATTTTCTCTCTCTAGGGTTTTGGGTTTCCATGAGTCAACCCAGAAAGTCTTTCCATTCTTGGAACACTAACTTAAAACAAAGAGTTTACAAGGTAAGAATGACATAAAATGAACCATCACCCAAAAGGATGAGTTTCCATGGTTTTCTTCATTTTTGAGAAGAGATCCAACATACCCAAAGTGAGTTTAAGAGAGAAAAAGAGAGTAGGAATCTAGAGTTTTACCTCTTCTCAAGCTCTTAGATGAATATCCAAGCTTTTTGCCCTTGAAAAGCTCTATTCTCTCACTCTTCTTCTTTTCTAAACCCTAGATTGTGTTTAGGGGTTTCTCATTAAATGTTGTCTCGTCCGGTTCTCGCTTAAGTGAGGGATTCTCGCTCAAGCGAGAAAATCCCGCCCATTTTAAAAACTCAAATCTGACCCTCTCGCTCAAGCGAGTGATTCTCGCTCAAGCGAGAATCTCACAGTGGCAACAGCCCCAAAATGACATTTCTCGCCCAAGCGAGACATCTCTCGCTCAGGCGAGAATCCTCCAGTATAGCCCAGGATTTCATCCTCCCAGGTGAACCTCTCTCGCTCAAGCGAGGATTCGAGGACTGATACTATAATTTTAAAGACTTAAAATTTGGGGTGTTACAATCCTCCCCCTCTTAAAAGAATTTTCGTCCCCGAAAATCAAGCATACCTCGATTCGAACAAATGAGGGTAATCCTCCCTCATCTCTTGCTCAACTTCCCAAGTAGCATCTCCTTCGTCCACTAATCTCATTGCCTCTCAATCTCTTTATACTTGTATCCATGATTCACACGGGCAACGTCGCAAAAGTCAAATTATCCCTCAACTCTATCTAATCAGACTCAACCACATGAGATGGATCTCCAACATATTTCCTCAACTGAGACACATGAAATACATTATGGAGATTGGACAACAACGGAGGTAGAGCAATACGATACGCTACTGGCCCAATTATCTTCAATATCTGATAAGGCCCAATAAATCGAGGAGTCAGCTTACGAGATTTCAACACTCTACCAAATCTGGTAGTCGGGACTACTCTGATGAACACATGATCCCCTTCCTTGAATTCAAGAGGTTTCCGCCTCTTATCGTAGTAGCTTTTCTGCCGACTCTGGGCGAACCTCATATTCTCCCGGATTTTCTTGATCTTATCCGTCGTCTCCTGAACCAACTCGGGCCCCAATATCAAGTTCTCCCCAGTTTCGAACCAACTCACTGGAGTTCGGCACTTCCTACCATACAACGCCTCATAAGATGCCATCCCAATACTCGAATGAAAGCTATTGTTGTAGGTAAATTTGATCAACGACAACATGTCATCCCAACTCCCTGGTTGTTCTAAGACACAAGCTCTCAAAAGGTCCTCCAACGACTGTATTGTCCTTTCTGATTGACCGTCCGTTTGTGGATGATAAGCTGAACTCAGCTTCAACTTAGTTCCCAAAGCGGTTTGCAAACTAGTCCAAAAGTTTGAAGTGAAACAGGGATCCCTATCCGACACAATGTTTGACGGTATTCCATGCAAGCGAACAATTTCTCGGATATACAGTTCTGCTAATCTCCCCAACGAGTATCTCATGTTCAAAGGCAGAAAGTGAGCAGATTTAGTTAACCGATCCACAATCACCCATATCGAATCATAACCTCTCTGAGTCTTCGGAAAACCAGATACAAAATCCATGGAGATATTATCCCACTTCCAAACGGGAATTTCTAGGGATTGTAATTCTCCAGCTGGTCGCTGATGTTCAATCTTGGCCTTCTGACATATCAAACAACTCGAGACATACAAGACCACATCCCTTTTCAACCCAGACCACCAAAACAATGTTTTCAAATCTTGATACATTTTCGTGGTCCCCGGGTGAAAACTCATTTTACTCTTATGGGACTCCTCTAAAATCTCCCTCCGTAATTTATCATTACGAGGTACACACACTCTCCCTTGGTAATGCAACATTCCACTAAGGTCCGATGTGAAATTGGTATCCTTACCACACAGCATCAAATCCCGTTTATCCATCAACTCACTATCTTCACTTTGCATTGTCTGGATATGTTCAAACAACTCATTCGTAACTTTAAGCATTCCCAAAATCATACTATGAGGCCTTATCTGAACTCCTAAGTTCATATCTCTGAACTCTTCAATCAGTTTCTCCTCTCTAACCATCAAGGCCGACATGTGCAACGATTTTCGACTCAGTGCATCCGCCACTACATTGGCCTTTCCCGGGTGGTACTGCAACCCAAAATCGTAATCCCTAAGGAATTCCATCCATCTCCTCTGCCTCATGTTCAATTCCTTTTGATCAAATAGGTACTTCAAAATCTTGTGGTCGCTGTACACTTCAAATCTCACGCCATAAAGATGGTGTCTCCATATTTTTAAGGCAAAGACCACTGCAGCCAACTCAAGATCGTGGGTAGGATAGTTTTGCTCGTGCGTCCTCAACTGTCGAGAGGCATAGGCCACAACCTTCCCTTCTTGCATTAACACACAACCTAAACCTTGCTTGGATGCATCACAATAAACACTGAAGTCCCGATCAGTACAAGGAAGGACCAAAATTGGCGTCGTAGTTAACCTTCGTTTTAACTCTTGGAAACTTTCTTCACATCGAAGTGTCCACACATATGGTTCCCCTTTCCTAGTGAATTTGGTCAAAGGTAGAGCCAGTTTCGAAAATCCCTCAATGAATTTCCGATAATACCCAGCCAAACCCAGAAAGCTCCTGATCTTAGTGACTGATTTGGGGACTGCCCATTCCATAACCGCTTCAACCTTTGAAGGGTCTACCGCCACTCCTTCCTTGGATATCACATGTCCAAGAAAATTTACTGATTCCAACCAGAAGTCGCATTTTGACAGCTTCGCATACAACTGATTCTTGCTAAGAAGTTCTAGCATAATCCGTAGGTGCTCAGCATGTTCCTCTCGGCTTTTGGAGTAAATCAAAATGTCATCAATGAATACCACTACGAAAGTATCTAAATACGGATGAAAAATTCGATTCATGTAGTCGGTAAATATTGCTGGAGCATTCGTTACCCCAAAAGGCATGACCAAATATTCAAAATGTACGTACCTGGTCCTAAACGCCGTCTTAGGAATATCTTCCGACTTCACACGAAGTTGGTGATAGCCAGACCGAAGATCAATTTTTGAGAACACTACTGCTCCTCTCAACTGATCCATCAAGTCATCGATCTGAGGCAACGAATACTTGTTTTAAACAGTGACCTTATTCAACTGCCGGTAGTCGATACACAACCGCATACTACCATCGTTTTTCTTAACCAACAAAATAGGCGAACCCCAAGGCGGGACGCTAGGACGAATGAACTTCTTTGCCAACAAGTCCTCAACCTGTTTTTTCAACTCTGCCAATTCTAACGGTGCCATCATATAAGGAGCTATGGAGATGGGTCCCGTTCCCGGTACCAAATCAATAGAGAATTCGACTTCTCTTACTGGAGGTAATTTCGGAATTTTGCCAGGAAATACCTCAGGAAAGTCACGGACTATCGGAATGTCCTCAACTTTAGGTTTCTCACTACTCTCCAGAGATGCCAACAACATGAACACGACTCCTCCCTCTTAACAAGAAGTCTTGATTTCCTTTGCCGACAATGGTTTCATGTCATTGACTTCATCAGAAACCTCATCAAGATTCCCGAATACCACGGTCTTATCAGCACAATTTAACATAACATGATTAGTCGACAACCAGTCCAACCCCAAAATTAGATTCAGCTGGGTTAGTGGTAAATAGATCAAATCAATGGTAAAAGTTCTACCGTTTACCACTATTGGACATCGAGACACAACTGTCGATACCACCACATGCAATTCGGTTGGGGTGGACACGACCAAGTCGAAAGGCAACGACTCAGTTTGTAATTTCAGTTTATTCACGCAGTCATTAGATACAAAGGAGTGTGTCGCTCCCGAATCAAACAACACTAAAAGCGGAATACCTGCCACCGTACAGTTACCTTGGATTAGACCATCAACCTCTGATGCCTCTGTACCACTCATGGTAAACTCCCTACCAGAGTTTCTGGGTCTCCCGGCATTTCCACCATTTGCCCTCTGGTCGAGTTTAGGACAAAACCTCTTCACGTGCCCTTGCTCTCCACAGTAGAAGCACCCATTCCCAGATCCAGGACAAATGCTACCAAGGTGTCTCCGATTACACTTACTGCACAAAGGGTAGGAGTTCTGAGACGAACCCCGATAACAGTAGAGGCGGTTGGTCCTTGGAAACCTTGGTTGCGATGGTGGTGGGGTGGAGCATAAGGTCGTCGGTCATGACTCATCCTCTCTTTACCCTTCCCTGGCACAATGTGGCGTTGGGGGCCATAGTTTCGTGGAGGGTTCACTTTACAAGCAGCAGCATCCCTCACCCGCACATTATCCTCATGCATTCTACACTTGTTCACTACTCTAGGAAAATCAGCAATTTCTTCGTGACCAAACGTCACCCGAAGTTCGGGCTTCAACCCCATCTCAAACTTCACACATTTGGACCTCCCGTCCAACTCTAGTTCAACATAAGGGCAATATCGGATCAATTCTTCAAATTTTGCCGAATACTCCCCCACCGTCATGTTTCCTTGCTCTAATTGCAAGAATTTCATCTCCTTCTTCCTTTTCAGGTCGGCAGGAAAATATTTCTGGAGGAATTTTCCCTTAAAGGTTCCCCACATGATGATTTGCCCTTCGGCCTCCATCTGCCTCCGGGTCATCTCCCACCAATTCTCGGCCTCCTTTACTAGCATGTAAGTGGCGTAAGCCACCTTCTGAGCATCGGAACAATTCATGGCTCTAAAGATCCTCTCTAATCCTTGGACCCATTCAATCGCCGCATCAGGGGCGAATCCTCCTTGGAATTGGCTGGGATTTCTCCTGCAGAATTCATCCAGACCTCTGTACTCAGTCGGACCGGGTGGAACCAAAGGGTGTGAACTCGGGCTTGGTGTCGCATTCTGATTCAGATGCTGCAAGTTCTCGTTCATGTTTGTCAGCACTGCCGCAATCTGAGCCAACAATGCGTTTTGACCCGATCCTCTTCCTCGTCCTCTTCCAGACATTTTAGTAACGGTTACCTGCACTCATTTGTTCATCAGTGCTCACGTTTTACCATATAATCACCACATAATCACATAACATTTTACCAAAATCACATAATGAACATCAACTAAAAGTTACAAAGAAGCAAGTAAGGTCATACCCTAGGCCGCATGACTAACTATGCTCTGATACCATATTGTAAGGACCAAAATTCTACCCTTGAAAATTCTTCTCATTTTAATATAGATATTCCTATCGTCTCTATTTCTCTTCAGTTAAACAACATTCAATACTTTAAAGTCAGTTATCGCAATAAACTAGAACCCTTTTCCCTTGGAGCAGAAAAACATAATTCATATATTTCATTCTTGGTAAGTACCGCATATGACTAGCTATGGGATTCCAAAATACCCATAGCTATTAATATCCAGCTTTACAAAAATGTAGTACTAATTCAGTTAGGATTTACAATTATCCAATTAACAGTTTACATCAATCAATCAAAAAAAATAGGATTTCAAGTCTTAAGCTCCTCATGCCTCGAACCGAGTATCCTCAATTACCTCGTTTACCTGCAATGGGATTATCATAACAGATATAAACAACAACAACAACAAAGGAGTAAGTTATCAATTCAATAAATATCAGTAAGCGATAATCCACATTTTAAGTTTTATAATACAAGAAGCCATAAAATGATAAAATCTACATCTCATGTTTATCCCTCTCATGTTACTACATCCAACCCTTTGAATTTATTCGCTCATCTCTGCCATACCTTGTCACCTCCTTCATTAATACCATTTCAAATCATTATTTTCCAATTGCACGTTTACCTTTTTATTACCACTTGAGGCAAGTCATGCACAGTACCACATAAGGCAAGTCATGCACAATACCACATAGGGCAAGTCATACACAATACCACATAGGGCAAGTCATACACAATACCACATAGGGAAAGTCATACACAAACCACATAGGGCAAGTCATACACAATACCACATAGGGCAAGTCATACACCGAACATATACGTAATCAGAAGATTCACACATTTTCTATTATCATATACCATTAATAACTTCTCCTTACCTTGGTACGTGTCGGGGTTGTTTGTGGGTAACTTTGCACGTTCCTTCGCTACCTCCTCCAACCTTAGGATCTTTCATTATCCCCATCACATAACGATAATGTCAGTCATTTATTTCCAAATATCACATAAACAGTTTATATTGCATCACTCAACCATACAAGATATTCATCATATTTTCAATGTTTATAAATTACTTTCATCATAAGTTTACAACCATCTAAAACTTTCATATCCTTTCCTATTTTAACATTGTAACTCAACTCATCTTCTACCTCTAGTATTTTACCCATCTTTCCTCTCCAACCTCATTTTCTCTCTCTAGGGTTTTGGGTTTCCATGAGTCAACCCACAAACCCCTTTCCATTCTTGGAACACTAACTTAAAACTAAGAGTTTACAAGGTAAGAATGACATAAAATGAATCATCACCCAAAAGGATGAGTTTCCATGGTTTTCTTCATTTTTTAGAAGAGATCCAACATACCCCAAAGTAAGTTTAAGAGAGAAAAAGAGAGTTAGAATCTAGAGTTTTACCTCTTCTCAAGCTCTTAGATGAATATCCAAGCATTTTGCCCTTGAAAAGCTCTCTTCTCTCACTCTTTCTTTTCTAAACCCTATATTGTGTTTAGGGGTTTCTCATTAAATGTTGTCTCGTCGGGTTCTTGCTTAAGCGAGGGATTCTCGCTCAAGCGAGAAAATCCCGCCCATTTTAAAAACTCAAATCTGACCCTCTCGCTTAAGCGAGGAATTCTCGCTCAAGCGAGAATCTCACAGTGGCAACAGCCCCAAAATGACATTTCTCGCCCAGGCGAGACATCTCTCGCTCAGGCGAGAATTCTCCAGTATAGCCCAGGATTTCACCCTCCCAGGTGAACCTCTCTCGCTCAAGCGAGAATCTCTCGCTCAAGCGAGGATCTGAGGATTGATACTATAATTTTAAAGACTTAAAATTTGGGGTGTTACAATCGACACATTCATTCTAATGGTGTATTATATACGATTTGTTTATTTTCATTTTATTTGAATTTATAGTTTATCACTGCGCTAGATACGTTGAGCAACGACATTTTTTTTGGCTTTAGGATAGCGTGTCCCGTCGCTGTCTGTTTGACCGAAGTCATAAATGGTATACATTAACCGTGCTTTCTTATTTCACTGTTGTATACCACCTTTTACAACAGCGCATCCTAATTCATGCGCTGTTACGGAGCTGACAAATATAATAGCGTGGACTACAACTAGGGTGGCAAAACGGGTCAGCCCGGCCCCGCCCTGTCCGGCCCACCTTTGGCCCATCAAAATATGGGCTGATTTGGTCCGGCCCTTATTGCTAAAACAGCTCCAAATGTCAACCCGACCCATATTTGGCCGGGCTGGCCCGTTTTTATTTTTCTTTTCAAAAACACATTTAAATTACACTGATATTCCATGCGTTTTAGGGAAATTACACAAACTATCCTTCCATTTTTTACGCTTACAAAAAACCCTTAATTTATAAACATACATTACATTGATCAACCATGTATGAGAGGTGTAATTTTTTAAACAAAAAAGTGATAAATGTAATTATGTTAAACAAAATATGATATATGATATAAATTAAACACTAATATGTAAATGTTTTGTATTGTATATGATATAAATTACATTGATAAGTAATTTACTCATAAATGTGTTATATATGAATAATAAATTGGTTGCATAAGGTATGTGTAAAATGTTCGGTTGGAAAACAATATTAAATTGACTACATTATTGGAATCACATGTAACCTTAAAATGATAAATCAATATTAATGTTGGCCCGTTGGGCTAGTCCGACCCGCCTTGGCCCGTCTAAAAACGGGCTTCCAAACCGGGTTGAATATGGGCTTTTGGGCCAAAATCTCTAGTCTGGCCCGCCAAAAATGTCAACCAAAACGGGCTGGCCCGACGGGCCAAGCCCATATTGCCATCCCTAACTACAACTAGCGTTGTGTTATGATAAATATATAACAGCACACCTCACACGTAGCGCTGTAAAAGATAATATCGTACAACAACGACTGATATAAGTTGCATTGTTGGATGTAATGTTTGTATACCACAACACATTATTTTAGTAAGTAGTTGCATTGTCATAATGTTTGTATACCACAACACAACTTAAATAACGCTTTGTTTTATGGGTTACGTATGACAGCGCACTGTATAAGTCGTGATGTCTGATAGTTTACGTAGGACAATGCATTATAAGACACGCTGTCTAATTATTTACGTAAGACATCGGATTATTAAGCAGCCACAGTTTATTCAATGCTCTCACATGCCTTGTTACGACAACGCTTTATAGATTTCCTCTTAGAATGTGTTGTTTATTAACTACAACAACCAATTTTTTACAAGGCTCACATTACCAATGCCTTATTACAACAGCGGTTAATAGATTTCTTCTTATAATGCGTTGTTGATTATTCTCACTATCCAATATCCACAACACACACTCAACCAGCACTCCAACAGACTCTCAACAAACTTACTATATTGTGTATATATTCAAGCTAGAATAACACATTAACACATGTTATAGAGTACGCTGTATAAGATATAAAATCCACAGCGAATACATAAGAATGCGATGTAAAGGAGTACCCATCAATAGCGAAAATTAAATATGACGTTGTTAAACATATTCCTATTAACAGTGATGTGCAATATTTGCGCTATTAAAGATTACGAATTAAAACAAACACTTATTCAACCGCGCATATTTTCTGTTGCGCTGTTGACATTATATCCGCTTATCAATTATAACAGCGAATTCTTAAAGTTGTGATGTATAATTGTCCTCTGCCTTTTGTTTAACAACATTTTTCTAGGATGCACGGTCGAAGAACCGCATTTAAAGATATTTACTGGTGTAGTGTATGTTTATCTTATGAGTTATTATTGAGTCGTTATTATCTTATCAATAGTAACAATTTTTATCTATATAATAAATCATTTAAACGGAAAGAAATTTGAGTTTGACTCAATTTTTTATCATCTTAAACATGTAGATATGTGTTTTATTTACCAGATGAATAAAAGCAAATTTTGGTTTTAATTAAAATATGTTGCATTAGCATATATGATATGCAGCTATGCAAGTATTTTAGTGTGTGTTATCAAAACATTGAGATGGCATGCTCCACTTTAATGGAATGATATTTATTCTTAGGAATGATGTTCTAAGTTACTCTTAGTTTAGTCTTATTTAAATTTGGACAAAGATATGATGCCCCAAATGATATCACACACCAATGAAAACATGTCATTTCAATTAAAATATAAAGTATTCATTATTTTTTGTTTTTGTTTAAATATCATTGGTACGGGACATAGTTTGTAACATTATTTAGAACAAGAGATCCTTGTCCTTCGAATTTGGCCTCTTAATTTGATAAAATTAGTTATTTGTACTTGAATCCGACTCAATCTATGACACAACAATAACCAAGTGAAATAGGGTGAATCATCAACATACTATATAAATTTAACATTATGTATAACTAAATCATAGATTTGAATAAGAAAAAGGTAAAGGTTAAAGCATGTTTATAATATACATTTCTTATCTATATACTTTCTCATGTTCTCCACAACATTAAGATGGATTGCTTCTAATGGATGTTAAAGATATACAAATTATTTCTAAGACTAAGTTAAGGATATACACAAAAGTACATAACCAAAATGTGACTTCCACAATATTCTTAAAGAAGTACATCCAAACCAAGCATTTGGAGGTTGAAAAGTAGAGGTTGTAAAGAATATATGCAAAAGAAGAGTAGCAAATATAGACAGCAACTAAAAATTGCAAATGAGACAAAAAGAATATCCAAAAGTGATTAATGAACACTTTAAGAGTACCATATAATAGTGAAAAAAAGATGAAAACAATTTAAAACAAGAGGTGATTTGTGGTTGAAATTTGTAAGAAATGGTTGCTATGTAGAATGTACAAGAGTGGGGGAGAATGGGTTATGAGGGTAGATACTAAAAATAGCCATTGAGGTGAGTAACGAGAGAGTAAAGGCATAATCAATTCGAACGGAGTAGTGTAAAGCCCTATTGGATTTTCAGATAAACTAGAATGTTAAAAGTTCGATTTCTGATAGTGACAATTATTGGGAGAGGTGGTTATAGACCCCAAAAAAATTAATTATTTATCCATTGAGTAAGGAAAACTCTTAGTTATGTGAGAATATAATCAATTATTCCAAATCACATTCATTCTTACAAAAAGATTTTTGATTAGGGTTCAATGTGAATGCTTTCAAATTAGTGGGTTTCTACTACTATGAAGGACTAATGTCATATTATATGAGGATTGATTAAGAAAAGAAAAGTCATAGAGAAATTCAGTCAAATCAAGTTATATTGTAGATAATGTTGCTATATCAAATGGGCCAGAAGAATTGGGTACAATACTTTTTTTTTTGTACTACCAAGGATATCCCTTTATCCTATAAGTAAGAAATTAATTCATTTTGGGTATGTGTATGTTTCTCCCAACAGGTGTCGCTCTTAGGAATCAAACTATTGATCTTTTGATTATCCTATAGATCTAACATAACCTTACACTACTAGATCAACGTCTTATTGTTTTAGAATATTGTCTTTTATTGCGGTAAATATGCTTGCATTTATATTTTTCATTGCAATTGTAGTCACAACATGTGAGGAGTGAAAATCATCTATCCCATTTTGCTTCCTTATTTGGTGTCATAATCCAATTAAAAATTGACACTTCATTAAAAATAAAACTATAAAAATATAAAATAATATTTTTATAGTATTTTGTAAAGTTTATTTAGTTATAGACAGAAAAATTTCATAATATTTTGATTGGTTATAAACTACTATTTTTATAGTATTTTGATTGTTAAGAAAATTTTGGGCTTTATTATTTCCTTTTGAAAAATAATTTAATTTAAGTTTACAAGATAACCACAATTGAAATTGGGGCTATTAATGTTTTAAAATTAGTTTATCAGTGTCTTCTGACATCACACATTCCTTTAGTTTGATATTAAGTATACAATCATTACCTTCTAGAAATTCTTAAAAAAGAAATATTTTCCTATAAAGAATGATTAATAATCTTTAATTTGATTGTGTTTTAATAAATTTTAGAAATGTGAACTTTCTAATCTAAAACTATTTTTCAAATTGCAAAATGAAAGAAAGAAAGTGATTACATTGATTCGTTCTTAACCGAGTATAAAAATGGAGTAAGTGATAATGTAAGAACGAAAAAAATGATATGAAAATATTATAAAATGGTAGGAAAATATTGTTGATAGAATTGTTAAATAGAATAATATTTATTTGGCTACAAAAAAAAAATAATGTTTCGGTTATTCTTATTTTTCAACCTTTCATCCATTTGCTTCTTGCTTATTCAGCTACAAAAAATAAGAAAATATGAGTTTTTATTTTATTTCAAGAAATGTTTTTTTATTTCCATTTCATGTTTTTATTTTCAAAATATAAATTTTATTTCTATGTTTTCATTTCCTCAAAAACATGTTTTTTATTATCATTTTTAAAATCATTCATTCTAAACTTTACAAACCAAAATAATTATCCTTGCAAATAATTCAATTCTAAATTTTAATCACTAAAGTAATCAATTGATTTCATATGATGTCTTTATATTTTATATTTATATTTATATTTTCTTTTACAATGAATTTTATGTCAACAATATATTGAACTTCTTTAATTGTTGAACTTAATATCACCTACTATAAAGATGTGTGGAAATTTTACATGTATGGTGCAAATAGATTTTTGTATTACTGTTTTGGTGTAACTTTTGCAAAATTTATGAGAAATGTTAGTTTTTGCAAAATTCGTAGATATGAAACACGATTTATATTTCTTTCTCCTTTAATCCACGAATGAACCGGGTACGTGGACCTATTCCACGACACTTTTTGGGAATCCACAATTCGTGGATTCCAACCACATACTTTTTTTAAAATTATTTATATTTTTGTTTGTTGTATTTAATGGGTTTCAATTATTTATATTTTTGTTACTGTATTTATAAATATGATTTGCTATTTCTATTCATAATATAAAATTCAAATCATAATATCACATTTATAAATACAACAAACAAAAATATAAATAATTGAAACTCAATAAATACAACAAGCAAAAATATAAATAATTAATTCCAAGTGCTATGCAAAAAAGTTAAAATAAATTAGTTGATCTATTATATAATTTAGGTTGGAGTAACTTCAATGGGCAACAATTTTCATCCCAAAGTAATATATTATCATTATCATCATCAAACTAATTCAATAATATCATTAAGATATTTGAATAAAATTTGTTATGTTGAGGGAGAAATAAATTAAGTTTCATTATGAAGATATATGGTGGTTTGAACAATAGAGACATTCATTGATTAATTTTGACATTTGATTGATTAGTGAAGAGAATAATTGAAAAATATATTTCTATTTTATAATTTTTTGATGGTTAAGGTTATGAACATAATTTAAAAAATTATTAAATGAGATAAAAAATTGACTACAATGACCACATTTAATGCATATCAAAAACTGAATTAAAAATAAAGAAATAGATGGTGAAAAAGATGAGTAATAAATAATGTATAATTGAGAAGTAAAGTATAAATGTATAGAGTTTCCAAAATATCAAAAGATTTGGAATAACATGAAAAAATTAAAATGTAAAAGATATTAAATGAAAGAAGTACCAAAAGTGTTAAAATTTTCAAAAAATTATATTGAATCATTATTGAAAATGTTGGAAATGACATTTTCTTATTTTTCAGAATTTTCGGAAATGAAACCTATGTTTTTTGAAATATGAAATGAAAACAACAATAAAAACATATTTTGATACTAATTTTCTAATTTCATTGAAAATAGAAATAGAAAATCACCATGTGAAAGACACCATAATGTTTCAGAAGTCTAATATTCTTATTTATGAGCATTTCATCCCTTAACCTGAGAAGAAAAATAAAGATGAAAGATTTGTCAATTACTTGAATATCTTTTAGATATATTTTGCCTTGATGACTTAACAACTTATAAAGAGAGTAAAATTGAGATATAAAAAATATACATGTTCAATTATATATATATCCTTTAGTAATATTTTACCTTTATGGAGTAGTGTAGATATTAGTTCAGAGTTTGTTTTTGTTGTCTATATTATACATATTTATATTTTTTTGGATTATTTTTAGTTTAACTAACTAATATTATTATACACATCAATATTTTAAATTGTGGTTTGGAGAGTTTTCAGAAGAGGGTGAGAACTACAACTGCAATAAAAATAAGGTAACTACACTTTAAAGTATTAATCTTATACTTCTAATGGTGGGGCTGAATTAATTTTAAGCTTATTCATTATTTCTTGTTAAATATGGATGCTATTAATAATGTATCGGTTACTATAATGTAAATAATTTAATTACATATCTGATATAATTGTTATACCGTACTAGAATGATTATCAACAACAAATATTTATAAGTATGATGAATATAATAAATTTATGTATTAGTATGATTAGACTTAGAATTGACATTGTACTTACATATTTTATAATAATGAATATGAAAATAATTATTATATAAATAATAATATCTATATAATAAATTTATCACCATACTTCAATCATTAAAATTGAAATTAATAAAAAATTATAATATATAAAATTTATTAAAAATAAATTCATGCATATGAAAGTAAGTGTATGGAGTTATTAATGTGGAGCAAATCTTCTATTCCAAAAAGTGCGTCTTTATGTACTACTTGTTATGATTGGTTTAAAAACTATATTTAAATTAACAAATTATTATAATTAAGTATTTTTATGACCAATCACAAACGATAACATATGAAATGATATATTTGGTGAGATAGAAGATGTGGATTTGTAGTTAAAAATAATTTTTGTGAATAAAGTTAGTGAAATTATGGGAACACTCATTTCTAAGCTAAAAATGAGATTAAATATATATAATTCCTATATACTTTTGAGATAAAAAGTTCTACGTATGAATGTATAATTTACTGAAATATTATTTCTAGATTATACAAATCTCTTAAAGTTTAATAGCATATGCAAATGCATATCCAAGAGGAAGAAAGAAATAAAATAAAAACTAATATAGGAACTTTAATTAAGATCTTATTCAATGAGGGATTTTTTTAAAAGAAAAATATACTCTATTATTCACATATCTAAAGCCTCTAGAATTAAATTATTAGTTTAGATCTATTAACAAATTCAAAATACGTGTGTTATTAGTTTTTTTATAGGATAAATGACTAATATATTGAATACGTTTTTTTAACTTACTCCTGAAGTATATGGATAATCTATCTAACTATCTTCATGTTATTATTTTATTTTGAAGCTTTTGTATTTTTGTGCCGCATGTTTAATGGGTTGAAAAATATTCTTCTCCAGCACTAAGAATGTGAGATGAAGTGTTTTTATAAAAAAAACGATTTTAAAAAAGTAAAAAATATGGACTATTAAAATGTTGTTTTTGACATATATCAAAATCCTAACTATGCAACGACCTCTCCTGTAATGGAGATGATCCAAACTCTTTGGATGAATGGCAAATATTAATTATATCATTTTTTATTTACAAGTATATACGTGGTGGTATTTTATTTTAAAAAACTATGAAAAAATAATGAGGTGACTAGAATTAATATTATGAAGTCTGTTTTTTTTAGAAAATTTCATTTTATTGTTTGAAATTAATGCACAAAGATTAATAAATCATTAATAAGTATAGTATATATCTTGATTAAAACATATTCGTTTAATTCTTCATGAAAAAAGTAGAATTAGTCAATAAATAGTAAAAAACCAGATAACATATATAATTAATGAAGTTATAATTAAAAGGAAAAAAGTTTCTATTTTTTGGCATTGATTAACAATGTTTTCTCACTCAATCTTTGTAACTATCTATAACAATAAGTTTAGCTTCTATAGAACCTTATCCTTGAATATTATAAAATAATTAACAATAATTTTAAAATAAAAATCCTTAAACAACCTATATGAATTGAATTGAGTAATTAAATTTTATCATTAAATTAAAATAAGTTCAGCATAATATTTGGTTGTCACCCACTGCATAAACTTTTTTTTCTTTTAAAAGGTTCTTGGAGCATCTCAAAGTGTGAGAATGGCCAAACTTTTGAGTTTTATTGGGTTCTTTTTCTTATAAGTAATAAGTGTTATCCTTTCATATCTTAAACAATATTAGATTATAGCTTTTTAGGTGGATTATAATTTTTTTTGATCCAGTCAATACCATATTAGAGTAGTTTGATACAATGTTATTAAAACTGTATCAATTATTAAATCGATCACGTAATGTATTAAATCGCATAGAATGAAACCTCCACCTAAGATTCTTCTATAATAATGTATTTAACGGGTAGTTCAGTAATTAAATCGCATGTCAGTTAAACCATTTAAACTAGACATATATGCTTATATTTTTATATATATAAACCTATAAGAAAAAAAAATCAAATAAATAGATACCCAAATTTATATTACTTATATTTAAGCATCAATAATAATTAAACATGAATGGTGATTGACACAGTAACAACGTAAAAAACTCTACGTTATTAGTACATAATTTTTTTTCTTTCCTAAATAAAATAGGAATTCAGGGAATGACATGAAATTGAAAAGTTGACACTTTAATTCTGCTAAAAAAGAATGAACATATTTTCCATGAAACAACAAACCCTACCTTGAACTCAAAGCAATGTTTACTAAATAGGAAAAATAGAAGTAACTTAGAAAATATCTCTTTCAACTTAATAGGATTCTTTGCCATTCATGAAACAACATCTATATGGCCATCCATTGCTCCAACTAAAGGTCTTGCAAAAATCTAAATTCTCCAAAAACAACAAAAAAACAGTCTTACATAGCAATAAGGAATGTAACACCTTAGTATTAGCATTGACAAAAACCCTCTTCCCCCATGAATTTACTATGCATACACCTCAATACACATGCATGCAGTATTTTATTCCTCTCTGTATGGAATCTCTCGTGACTTGAACCATGATCTCATGACTTATAGTCATGAGCCACTAACACTAAGGATATATTTGTGAGTTGGCTTTTGGAGGGTAATGTCGGGAATGGAAAGGCTTGGGAATCGTCAAATACAATTGTGGGACGATTCTAAAGTCTTTTCTTTCCATTACTTCCCCTAAAAAAATACAGCTCGCAAATTGACCGTAAGGCTTTGTTTGGGAGTCATATTTCAGAGGGGAGGAAAGGGACAAGTTCGGAAAAAGTCTCTCTTGTTTGAGTTTGGGGGAAAGAGAAGAAAGGGCTTTTGAGGTTTTCTAGAGCCTCTAAAACTCTCCACATGCTTATTTTCACGGCTTCCTCAATTTGAGGTAAACTTTAGTAAAATTTTATAATTATATTTTTGTACATTTCTCATACTTAATTTTAAAGGAAGAATAAAAAATATATTATTGCATTATCATTACTTTAGTGTCCTTTAAAGTCTAATTTGGATTCTCTTCCTCCCTCTAGTTCCATTTCCCTCATAACTCTCAAATATAGCCTTAGTAAATTCATTAGCCAAAAGGGTAAGATGTTAAGGTGGTTGTTACAAAAAAAATAATACATAGATCATGAAAATGGTGACTTAGAGAGTGTATTTGAGTGCGTTGTGATCAAATATTGTGAATGAGATATGATTATAGGTTTTGGGGTGAGAGAATAAACATTTTGTTATTTTGTAATTTGATGAGGGATCTATTAACTGTAATAGTAAGTTTTTTAAACTTACTTCAAATCTTAGTCATCAATTATAGGAAAGTCAATTGGTTTGAATTAGTGACTAGATCTAAACCATTAGATTTATCTTGGAGTAAGTGGATATCCACCCTTTTAATTTTAATAAAAATTGTTTACCGAAATAACTTGACAGATGCCTCATTTTTAATTCAGCAACTAAGGATATTTTTATCATAATATTAGGATACACATTGCTAATATATACTCATGTTACCAAACTCCTATATATATATATATATATATATATATATATATATATATATATATATGTCGTTTCCATGAGAGTGTAGGTCACATGTTGTCGTGGTACCAAGTCCCTAGTAATGAATCCACAAATAAACTGATTTTCATGTAAGCAAGGGACTCACAGTTTAATGTTGAATGAAGATCTCCTGTCCCCAAGCGTGTCCCCAACCATGTCTCAAGCCAATTAGAAATTGTCATATAAATAAAAAGAAAATAAAAAATAACATATTTATCTTACTTGCTAAAATATGATTGGCTTGGGACAGGATTTAGGATAGGGTTGGGGACATGTGATCTTGTTCCAACAGTTACTTGTTACATTATGCTACATTTTTATAAAAGTCATTCATGTATACATTTTTTTGTCATAAACTATTGATATATGGTAAGAGAAAATGAACAATTTACTATGATGGGATTTATGGTCTGTTTCCATGCGCACAATCACATGCACTTGTCCATAGGCTTTTAATGCAACACTATACAATACTTATTGATCAATAACAATTCACAATAAAATAATCAGCGCTTTAAATTGAGTGATTCATTGACTACAAGAGTAAATTTTTTAAATTTATTCTACATTTTAGTTATCAATTCTAAGGAAATCTAATAGTTTAGATCTACTCACTAATTCAAACAATTAGATTTCCCTATAATTAATGGCTATGATGTGAAGTAAATTTAAAAAACTTACTCTTAAAGTAAATTGATTCTCCTATTCTTATTAATTATTATTAAGATCCCATACTCTCCATTATGACAATCAGTTTAATATATATGCATTGATAAAATAAATATTTTTACACTATTAGTATATTATTCATCATTCATATATTAATTATTATTAACTCTTAAATAAAACCATGTAAAAACATTACAATGGTAATACATAAAGAGTTTTATCATATAAGACATTAATAACATTTTTAATTAAAAAATTGTCAAAAGTATAATTATGTAGAGAAGTGGAGTACTTTAATAAGTACTGTCCTAATAACACTAATTAATAAGTATTCCCTAATTTTATTTAGACACAAAAGTATATGTTTATTTGAGAATATTCGGTCTGTTGAGTTTATAAATAAAGAGTAATGATATATCCTTTTACTAATCCTCTAACCACAAAAAAGTGATATATGCCACAAAAGATATACTTTATTTCCTGTTGGTAAGAGAATTAGTAGGATGATTTAGTAGAAAGATATATCATTTTCCATGAATAAAATAGGTATATTGTTTTTTTTTCTCTCTAAAATATCAACTTATTATTAATTAGTTTTAATTAAAATCATTCTTTTTATTATATCTTAACTCTCCCATTTTCTGGGTTAAGCATCATCACCTTTATAGTTACAGTGGTGGCAATTTGTACATAAATTAAAATATAATATCCATATTTGGATATATGGTAACATTAAGACCAAGTCTTTTTAATCATTCCATGAAAGTGGCAATTATAAAATGTTTATACCATTCATAACATTGACATAGCATTGAAACAAATCATAAGGTAAATCATTCATGGAAATTTGATAAAAAGAAAAAATAATAAAAATTAATGATGCCTTTTAATTTGGATAATGATGAGAAGGATCACAAAACACTAAGGATGATAAATGAATCGATTTGGATTTGGATGGATGAAAAACCATCTATTAATCTATATAAATTCATTTAAAGAAAAATTGAAGTTATTCAATTCATCCATATACAAATTTAATGGTTGAATTCTAATCCATCCAATTCATCTATGAATCCATTTTCATGGATTTGAATGGATATATATCAAATTCATTTAATTTTTTTGTTAGAACAAAAAAACATTCTCGAAGAAATTTTTTATTTTAAAAGCTATTATCTAAATAGAACATTTTTTAAAATCACATTTTAAATTATTTAAAAAAAACACTTTTAAAAATCATTTTAAAAAAAAAGTGATTTTTTGAACTTTTAATTTTTTTTCAATATTCTACAAGCTGCAATGTTCAAGGTTGTACGTGTAAAGTTTTTAACAAATATTTATAGAATGTTAATATCTATGTAATGTCAATATAAAGATTTATACATAATCACTATATCATCTGCCATTAATTTGGGTTACTTTTTTAAGAGTCAATAAGGATTAAATATAAATGATGAATGATGCACTAACACTAACACTGTATAAAACTCATACATTGTCATTGCATACATTTTTTTATCTTACTTATATGTTATGTACTTAAAATAAACTTTTAAAATTAACTATATCTACATGTCCTATAATTGATATCAATTTACTAAAATATTAAAAGTGAGAATCATTGATGAATTTATTTGAATTTAATTTTCTTGAATATTAAATGAAATCGAAAACAAAGAACTTCATTTTTAAACTTATTCCTTTTTATTGGATGGATTGGATATTTATACAAATGAATATATCTACGGATATCCATTGTATATAATGGATGAATTCAAATTCATCAATTACTAAAAATATTCATTAGAATCCATTTATTTTAAATTCATTTGCTTTAATGGATAAAGTTAATTTTTTTAGATTTAAATGACTTATAGATTGTGAATAATTTTACCCCCTACAAAATACCACGAGTTAATGTCACCTAGATTTTCGTCCCATTATTTTAGTCTCAATTGGCACACAACTTTAGGAACAATCAAACTTTAGCACATTCGAATCATCACCACAAAACAAAAGAACCCTTTAATTTGAAATTTAAGTTTATCATAAAAGAGACAAAAGACAAAACAAAACACTACAATATTATGTAGGTGTACCCCACAAACTGTGATCTTCCCGTTGCTCCATATAACACTTGCTTCATTTATCAATGACCTAAAATAAGTGAATTTGTCCTTAACTACAACCATAAGGTGACACTGCCCTTAATAGATATTGATACCAATTTATTCAAAATTCCCCTATGATGCAACATTTGAAAATTTGAACATTAAATTTCAAAAGTTTAAGGGATGCAAAGCCAATAATCTACATATAAATAAGATCTAAAATAATTAGAATATAGACAAAGTTTAAATGAAATAAGGAATAATTTTATTAGAGGATGGATCAATTGACTCCAAGAAAAAGTTTTTTAAATTTACCTCATCTTATCCATCAATTCTAGGGAAATCTAATGGTTTGAATTAGTGTGTAGATCTAAACCATTGGATTTCCGTATAATTGATAATAAGATGTAGAGTAAAAAACTTACTCTTAAGGTAAGTGAATCTCCACCCATTTTATTAAGTTTGAATTCCTATGAAGCATAATAGAAAGCTTAAAGTATCAAACTTATTAAGAGATCCCAAAAACTCATATAGGAATATACCTTAAAACTTTTACAATAGTGTAGGTTAACACACTATATTTATGGGAAAAAAGCATTTTCAATAAAGGATGAAACAAAAATAGCAAGATAAATTACTCTACCTTTGCACTGAAATAATTTGAAAATTAAAAAATTAAAAAATTGAGTAAACAAAATTTTGAAATAAGTTCAAATTTTTTCCTCTCCCACGGAATGGTAAAGACCTAATGTGAACTCTTATGATCTATTTGCAAGTTGAGTTTTGGGGGGAAAATAAAATATAAAAAAAAGCTTGATCCTAACATAACAAGTATATTTCATGATTTCAAAATCCTTTTATTCTTTCTATTACCCTTCACACACCAACTTACAAATATATCCTTAGAGTTAACCCATTTCGATTTTTTGGGAGTTTTCATTATCTACCATTAATAATCTCGTCAACATATTCATGGAACTCATATGATAAAGCATGTACAATAAATTGACTAAGAAATTTTAAACCACTTCTTTATAATTGTAATAATACAATATTTCTTCATATTCATGTGTTAGTGAGATTTTGAAGAAACCTCACAAGTCTCACATTGAAAGATTTAAAAAAAAAAAATCTCATAAGTCCTACATTGGAGGATGCAAGAGTTGTGACAAAATCTTATTCTATAAATAGAAGCATCCTCACTTCATATTTTCTTGTACCAAGTTGAGTACGTTTTTACTCAACTTTTTCTTTCTCCCTCATAATTTCCGCCGATGCATTTCCGGCAAACTTCTCCCCCTTTCTTTCCGTGGCACTAAGAATTGGCACAGGCAGCCATATAGTGGGAAGTTCGAAAACTGACACTGGTTGTCAGATTGTGGGAGAAGAATTGGCACAGGTAGCCAAATTGCGGGAATTTTGAGAACTGACACTAGTAGTCAGATTGTGGGAATATAATTGGCACTGGTAGCCATACTGTGGGAATTTCGAGAATTTGCAATGGTAGCCATATAGTGGTGGGTGTATTTAAGAACGATTCTTACAGTGCAGTAAGAAATCGCATAACAGAGAACTGAACTATTTTATCTTGTGGACGACGTGGTTGATAGTCTGCTTGCACATTTTTGGGCAGTACCACGAAACGTCTTAAAGAGAGCGACCTGGTCGTGACTCAGCTAGTAAGTATTATTTCGTGTCATTTAGAATTGCTGCAAGTTACGGTAACAACAATTTTAAGACGTTTCCTACTGCAATGATATTCGTAGATAATATTACTGGTCCGAACAGCTTCGACTTGAACAAACCATTTCGGTTTGATGGGACTAATTTCAAATGATGGCAAACCAAGATGGAATTTTTCCTTACAGTGAAAAAAGGTTGCACACGTTTTGAAAACTGATGTCCCAGTGTTGCCTAAAAAAGCTGAAAAAGAGGAAATGGATAAAATTGCCATTGATATAACTAGCTGGAATGAAAATGATTACTTATGTAAGAATTTCATTCTGAATGGGTTGTCTGATTATCTATATGATTACTACATCTCATACAAGTTTGCCAAATTAGTTTGGTATGCACTTGAAAAAATATGATACTGAGGAAACTGAGACTAAAAGGTATGATATTAGCCGCTACCTCAAGTATCAGATGACTGATGATAAATCAGTAGAATCTCATTCTCACGAGATATAGAAAATTGTCATGAGATCATTTCTGAGGGGATACCCCTAGATGAGCAATTTCAAGTGGCTGTTATTATTGAAAAATTGTCACCTAGCTAGAAGGACTTTAAAAACGTCCTAAGGCATAAGACCAAAGATTTTTCTTTGAAATATCTGATCACTCGTCTTCGCACTGAGGAAGAGACTCGTAAGCAAGATCAGAATGAAGAAGTGTTGGCTTTATCAAGCAATAGCACTAGAAATAAATTCTTAGATGCGGCTCTGAAGCCTACGGGCAATAACTTTAAGAATCAGAACTGCAATGAGAATAAGGCTAAGAACACCAGCCACAACAAGAATTGGAACCCCCAGAAGGTCCAATATGCTAAGCCACCCACTAAGAATGACTCTGGCAACATGTCTATCTGCTTCAAATGCGGAAAGTCAGGTCATATGGCACGCAAGTGCAGAAACAAACCAATGAAACTTAATCCATAAGCTAACATGATTGATGAGCCATTTATGGCAGTGTTATCTGAGGTTAATATGGTTGGAGAAACTAATGGGTGGTGGGTAGATATTGGTGCATCACGCCATGTCTGCTATGATCGTGCTATGTTCAAAACATACACGAATGCTGATAATAAGTAAGTGTTGTTAGGAGATTTTCACACCACTATTGGTGCTGGAACTGGTGATGTGGAGATGGAGTTAAATATGGGAAGACTCTGATTCTCAAAGATGTCATGCACACTCCAGAGATGAGGAAGAGTTCAGTTCCATGTATTCTTCTTAATAACGTTGGTTTCACCTAAACTATAGGGGTAGACTTGTATACTCTTACTAAGAATAGGTTATTTGTAGGGAAAAGGTACGTCACTGATGGTATGCTTAAATTAAATGTTGATTTTCCATTAATAAAATTTCTAATTACATTTACATGTTGTGTGATTTTAATATTTGCCTTTCTAGGCTTTGTCATAATTAATAAACGTGATATTTCGAATTTAAGTAACTTAGGATTAATTCCTAAGTTATCTAAAAATGTTTTTTTATTAATTAAATGACATTATTCATGAAACAACTGCACCATATTCACCTGAAATAAATGGTAAGGCTGAAAGAAATAATAGAACTTTAACTGAATTAGTTGTTGTTATTATCTTAAGTTATGGTGCAACACCCTCTTGATGGGGTGAAATTTTATTGATTGTTTGACAAATGCTAAACAATGTTCCAAAGGCTAAAAGCAAAATATTCTCATATGAAATCTTGAAGAATAGACAATCAAACTTGTCTTATTTGAGAACTTTGGGTTATCTAGCTTATGTTCAGATACCAGACCCCGAGAGAGTTAAACTCACTAGTAGAGCCTATGAATGTGTATTCATTGGGTATTTTGTGAACAGTAAGACGTACAACTTTTATGACCGTAACGCTAAAGTGATTATTGAGTCTAATGATGCTGACTTCAATGAAATGAAATTCCCTTTTAAATTGAGGAATAGTGGGGGCACATCAACTAGTCACACATCTGTGATTAGAGATTGTGATGATGAGTTAGATGTAGAACCTAGAAGAAGTAAGAGAGCAAAAACTGCTAGAGAGTATGGACCAGATTATATGGTATGTACATTGGAAGATTATCCATCAACTATCCAAGAAGCATTGACTTCCTTGGATGCTGATTTATGGCAAGAAGCTATAAATGATGAAATGGATTTTCTAGAGTATAACAAGACTTGACATTTGATTGACTTGCCACCTGGTTGCAAACCGATTGGTTGTAAGTGGGTTTTGAAAAGGAAACTGAAACCTGATGGCACAATGGATAAATACAAGACTCGCCATGTAGCCAAAAGTTTCAGACAAAGAGAGAATTTAGATTTCTTCGATACATTTTCACCTGTTACTAGAATAACATCCATTAGAGTACTAATATCGCTCGCTGCGATACATGATTTAGTAGTACATCAAATGAATGTTAAAATCGTTTTTTTAAATGGTGATTTGGAGGAAGAAATTTACATGGAACAACCTGAAGGTTTTATAATCTATAGGCAAGAAAATAAGGTATGCAAGTTAGATAAGTCATTGTATGGTCTTAAACAAGCACCTAAACAGTGGCATGAAAAGTTTGATAACTTAATCCTATCGAATAGGTTTAAAGTGAATGAAAGTGACAAATGCATTTATTACAAATAAGAAAATGACATTTTCACTATCATATGTCTCTATTAGACAACCTACTCATATTTGGTTCCAACATTCATGTTGTGAAAATGTGAAGTCATTGTTGTGTAACAACTTTGATATAAAAGACCTTGGAGTGACAAGTGTAATCCTTGGTATAAACATTACTAGGTCAAAAGAAATAATTTCTTAGGATTAATCTCACTATGTGGAAAAGATCCTAAAGAAATATAAATATTTTGATTGTAAACCTGCTAGCACACCATATGACCCGAGTGTAAATTTTTTTAAGAATACTGGTGAAGGTGTAAGACAAACCAAGTATGCTAGCATCATTGGCAGCCTTTGGTATGCCACTAATTGCACTAGACTTGACATTGCCTATGTTGTGGAACAATTGTGCAGGTTTACCAGTAGACCTAGTATGGAGCATTGAAATGCTATAGAAAGGGTAATGAGATACCTTAAGAAAACTATAAACCTTGGATTACATTACCAAAGGTTTCCAGCTGTCCTATAAGGATATAACGATGCTGATTGGAACACTCTTTCAGATGATTCCAAAGCAACCAGAGACTTTATATTTAGCATAGCTGGTGGAGCTATTTCTTGGAAGTCTAAGAAACATATTATTTTGGCTCAATTCACTATGGAAGCTGAGATGATAGCACTAGCAACAGCTAGTGAAGAAGCAAGCTGGCTTAGAAGCTTGCTAGCTGAGATTCCCATATGGGAAAGACCGATATCAGCTGTGTTGATCCATTGTGATAGTACTGTGGCTATTGCAAAGATTGAGAATCGTTTTTATAACGGTAAGCAATGACAAATACGTCGTAAGCACAACACCATTAGAGAGTTTCTCTCTATAGGAGTTGTTAGAGTGGATCACGTACGCATTGAGAATAACTTAGCAGATCCTTTGACGAAAGGACAAGCTAGAGAGAAAGTCCATAATACTTCTAAGCTTTTGAGACTATTCCCTATAGAACAAAGATCACTCACGATGGTAACCCGACCTAACTGACTAGAAATCCCAAGAAGTAGGTTCAATGGGTAATAACAAGTCGTGAAGTGATATGAGAATGAACATGCTATGAAATTATGAGAAGCATGATTCCTGCAGTGTATGTAAGGATGAGTTAAACTCTTATTGAGATCTATACTCCAATTGGAGTGGAGTACCTAGACTACATGAGTACTCTTGATAGACTCACCTATGTGAATATGAAGTGGGGGCCGCTTTCTATGAAATTTAGGGGCATAAATTTCTAGAGCGTTCACTAAACTGGGATAGACATGCATGACCTTTAACGCACAAACTTTATTGAATACACCTTTGAAAAGATTGTGTGTGGTTTGATGTCGGAGATAGAGTTCAAGACTACGAGTCACTCTAGTAAAATCTGGATCTTATTCACTATGCAAAGGTTGAAGTCGAATGACACCTTTGTTTATGCACAATCTTAATGAGACCATAGAAATTCCCGAAAATCGTTTTTTAATTTTAAGTGGGGGATTGTTGGAACTTGTATTGTGAAAATGAAAAAACTCACAAGTCCCACATAGTGAGATTTTGAAGAAACCTCACAAGTCCCACATTGAAAGATTTTGAAAAAAATCTCATAAGTCTCACATTGGAGGATGCAAGAGTTGTGACAAAATCTTATTCTATAATTAGAAGCATCCTCCCTTCATATTTTCTTGCACCAAGTTGAGTACGTTTTTACTCAACTTTTTCTTTCTCCCTCATAATTTCCACCGTTGCATTTCCGACAAACTTCTCCCCCTTTCTTTCTGTGGCACTAAGAATTGGCATAGGCAGCCATATATTGGAAAGTTCGAAAATTGACACTGGTTGTCAGATTGTGGGAGAAGAATTGGCACAGGTAGCCAAATTGCGGGAATTTTGAGAACTGACACTGGTAATCAGATTGTGGGAATAGAATTGGCATTGGTAGCCATACTGTGGGAATTTCGAGAATTTGCACTGGTAGCCATATAGTGGTGGGTGTATTTAAGAACGATTCTTACAGTGCAATAAGAAATCGCATAACAGAGAACTGAACTATTTTATCCTGGGGACAACGTGGTTGATAGTCTGCTTGCACATTTTTGGACAGTACCACGAAACGTCTTAAAGAGAGCGACCTGGTCGTGACTCAGCCAGTAAGTATTATTTCAAGTCATTTAGAATTGCTGCAAGTTACGGTAACAACATCATGTAACTCGTATGATTATATTACATATCATATACATTTGATTTCGTCCATCCATAACATTGTTAAAGATGTTGGACTAGTTTAGCACATTAACATGTAATTTGATTTGGATATAAATATTTATATTGATTATGCATAAATATAACACTCTTATAAAAATTGTTTACCATATTGAACACTACTAGTACTTGCCTTGCCTCACCGGTGATTGAAACATTAAATATTAATGAGAGAATGACATTATTGTAGAAAATGAATGATTTTAATTAGAGTAAATTATACTCACACTCCCTGAGTTTTAATGAAATTACACAAACCACCCCTCCCTTTTTTGTCCTTACACCAACCACCTCTCCCTCCTACACAAACCACCCCTAAATTTATACATACATTACACTGACTACCCCTGCATGTTATAAAAGTGTAATATTTTAAAGAAAAAACGTGTGATAAATGTAATTAAGTTAAACAAAATATTGTGTATTGTGTAACACTTCAAATAGTACAAAAGTGAGGGTTTCTTTATTATTTTTGTGTCATTAAAAAATACATAAATAATTTCAAATAAATGTTTAAATAACTCTTATATTATTTTATAACGAGTCGAATAATGAAGATGTATTGACTCTTATATTATTTGAATTTGTCTACACAATATACAATATTTTGTTTAATTAATTGCACACATCATACATTTTTTGTTTAAAATATTAAATGTTTATATCATGCAACAGTGTAACATATGTACAAAATTAGGGGTGGTTCGTGTAAGGACAAAAAAGTGAGGGGTAATTTGTATAATTTCATTAAAACTCAGGGGGTGTGAGTGTAATTTACTCTTTTAATTATTGATTTTACAACAAATATATCTTCCCTCACTCTTCATAAAACATTTCCTATATAATTTCCAAAGCTTTCAAAGTTATATATTCAAATCATCATTTCAAAATTGAAAACCCATCATTTAAAAAAAAATAAAAACCACATTAAGATGCTGATTGATTTCCCAATGTGAAAAAAAATAGAAGAAGTGAGTTTAAACCAAACCCATTTAAAAAAGAAAGAAAATAACTTTCTTTTAGTATTATAATGGCTCCAAAGTCCGGTTAGATTTTATGTTATTAAAACTAAGGCCCAAACCCGCCTAAAGTGGGTTGTGGGCTGTGGCGGGCCGGCCCGTATTATTTGTTACTGATAGTTATGCTTGTCATTAACTCACTAACTCACTATTAAGCCCTCTGTTTTGAACCTGAATCCAAATATGCTATGAAGGATTCACATTTTGTTGCTTTTAATGAGATTTTTAGTTTTATTTTAAATGCACAACTAATCTATTATATAGGAATTTTGTACTCTTAATTCTTAAAACCATCTATTAGGATGTTTTAAAGCTTTTGTGTTTTTATTCTTTATCCAGAACTATAACCATAAACTGAAGTATTGTTGTCCATTTTGTTTCTTCAACTGTGATGCAAATTGATGGTTTTGAGTACTTGAAGGAATGTTGCCCACCTGTTCTGACTGAGCATTCGGATTTCATGTGCAAGCACAGGATTGAGGCAATACTTGATGGAAGCGACACAAATGAAACTCTCACTCATCACCACACCAAAGGATTGACAGAACTGCTTGCACATGAACCCGTGAGTGACATAGATATTAAAGTTGTACGTTGGACCGAACCTGAATTTAATGTGGCTCGGCCGGCCGGGCTAAAAAGTCCGGTTTAAGTAAAATGTTCAAAATTTAGTACCCAAGGCTTTGGCGGGCTGACCCGCTATACGCGGCCCGTTTTGACAGGTCTAGCTCCAACTTGCAGAAAATTAAACTAAGGCACTTCTTTCTATAATGATGAAAGAACATAAACAAAGTTATTTTCTACAAGACCTGAAACTCACTGGTTGGTTCAATGATCCATCTGGTTGGTACTACATATTTGCAAAATAGGCTTATATAATATAAGAATTCTAATTATTCATTTGTATTATTTATATTTATTTAAAGAATTTATTTTGGGAATGGATTTACTTACTCTAAGAGTAAATGAAAAAACTTATTTCATATCTTAACCATACATTCTAGGAAAATACAATGGTTTGAGTTACTGAATAGATCTAAACCATTAGATTTTTATATAATGGATAACTAATATATGAAATAAATTTTTTCCCACTTACTATTAGAGTAAGTGAATTCCATCCCTTGATTTTTTGGGTACTATCAAGTATATCTTTCACTCAATTATATAATATTTTTTGAAAGTTTGTGAGTATCTCTCCTAATAATATCTTCTCAATAAAATTATCTATTTCCTTATGTTTATTTAAAGAGTTATTAAATACATTTTTTTCTTGGTGTGTGTGTATATATATATATATATAGACATTGTCTACCGTAAAAAATAGAAATATGAAGTATTAAATCGAATCAATCTTTAAATCGAAAGATACTTTTTATTATGTTTAATTGTCCGATTAGACCAAGTGATACCATGTACAATTTGTCTATAAGTATATAATTAATATATATTTATAATTATTTTGAAGTAATAACTCTTAAATTTTTTTGGATAAGAATAAAACAAAACATTATAGTAGATAGTGTTTCATTTTTGAAGTGTTGAATGAATCGTCCATTTTATATATAGAGTTATTCCGATTTAATTGAGTTTAAAACATTCCAACTAAAATATTCTCGATTAAAAACTATTCAGCCCCTCATTTAATTAAGAACATAAATCAGAGTCGGCTTCAAGTTTAGGATCTAACTCACAACATTGATTTTCGGATACTTATCCATTTTTATGGGTGCAAATAGGATTCTCTTCATTTCTAACAATTTTTTTTGCCTTTCCACTAAATTCTTTAATATAAAAACAAAACTAATTATCACTAATTTTATTTTATTATTTCCATATTTTTATGTAACATCTATTTTCTCTTTCTGTCTCTATCTATCTGAATTGATATCTCTTATTTCTTAACAAAACAACAATTTGTACTTATTACCCATTTTTTCCCAATCAACCCACACCCCTTTTTCTTTAGTTTTTGTCTAAAGTTTCAAACTTTGTTTCATTTTTGGACACCCCATTTTCATAGGTATTTTCATTGAGGTGGGTTTTTGCTACAAATTTATACTCTAAACGATTCTCATCATTACAATAATTGTTAGCATTTTATTTATTTTTCAAAATTTTTTTTTTTTTTTTTGCATTTTTCCAATGGATTGGTTGTTAGATAAATATAATAATAAAGAAAAAGAAAAAGGGTTATTAGATCTTATTATATTGGATATTCTTTGTTTTCTAGTGTCCAATTATGTTTTTGACCTTCTAAACAAAGAGAATGGTGGTTGCTGATGATGTTATATATATATATATATATGCATGTGGGACATTTATTGTTGTGTATTCCTTCTTCACACATACCTAACTCTACATTATTGTTATTTTATTTTTGTTTTATCATTTTCTGATCAGCATTGAATCTTGAATTTTGCAGGGTGAAAATAATAATAATTGAGATTGGTGCTGAAATATGAATGAGTTTAATTACTTGTACTTTATATGAGATTGTTTTTTGTGTTGAAATAGTTAAGGACATTATACTATTTGTGTAGAAGAATCTTAGGTGTAGGTTTCATTCTAAGTGTTTTTTGATAATAGAGCCAAGTAGTTGGATCCAAATCAGTTAAAACATATAAACCCTTTATCTTTTTTGTGGAGTTGTTTCTTTCTTTTCAATTATTTTTGATTTGGAGGGTGTTTTGAAGGCACAAAAAGGCATAGTTAGTGGAGTTAAAGGGGTTTTCTTTGGCTTTATGTCTTTTGAATCTGCTTGAACTTTAGAAAGTTTGAGATATATATTTGGCTGCAACAACTTCTTGCTTTCTGAGCCAAAAGGGTATATGATTCTTCATACTTTGAGAATATTGGTGATCGAAAAGAAACAAGATTCTGTGAACGTTAGAAGAGGATGAGTATGTGATACACAAGGTTTTGAATTTGGTTTAAAAAGTGTTTTCCATGATGAATGTGCAAGTGTGTTGGTAATAAATGATAAGCTTATGATGACATTGAACTTCTTCTTGTGTTTCTTCTATATAGGAACTTATATCTTTGATGGTTTTTGAGAGTTAAATCTTTCGAGCAAGGGAGTTTTTGTTACATTATTTTCATCGGTGATGAGTCGAGAGCAACATAAGCGAGGGAAGCAAGAGAAAGACTCTGATGGTGCTGAGAAGGTTATTGTTGCTGTTAAGGCATCGAGGGAAATTCCGAAGACTGCTCTTGTTTGGTCTTTGACTCATGTTGTTCAACCTGGTGATTGCATTACACTGCTTGTGGTTGTGCCTTCACAAAGTTCGGGTAATTTCTCTTTATCCTGCTTTTCATTTATTTTTGTGCTTTTCTTTTCAGAACTATTTTTTTTGGCTATTTGGAAAAATGGCGATTTAGTTTCTCCTATATATATATATCATTCCTTCTTTTATCATAGGAATTGTTTTCGGTGTTTTGTTAATTTTTATTCCCTTGGTTCTGAATGAGAGTCGTTTTGTCTAGATCTACATGACAAACTCTGCACTTGGTGTTCTTTGTGTGGTCATTGGAACCTTCATTTGGCGGTTTGGTTTGGTCCCTACAATACATTTTACGGTTAACTGAGGTGAACCGGACCATGTCTTTGTGTTCGATTCAGTCACTAAATTGCACCAAAAACCAAACCGAACTTTTACACCCCTATTCGTTATGCTATTATGTGTATTTGACTGTTATTGTACGCATGTGCAGGCAGAAGATTATGGGGATTTCCAAGGTTTTCTGGTGACTGTGCCAGTGGCAATAAGAAGTGCCCGACCGGAACAATTTTAGAGCAGAAGAGTGATATAACGGATTGTTGCTCACAGATGATCCTTCAGCTCCATGATGTATATGATCCAAATAAGGTTAGTTGGCATGGTGCATGAAAGGTTTATGCAATACTGAATAATTAGGTTGTAATGTATCCTTAATTATGCCGACTTTTTTGACAGGTTAATGTCAGGATTAAAATTGTTTCCGGGTCACCTTGTGGAGCAGTGGCAGCAGAAGCCAAGAAAGCCGAAGCTAGTTGGGTTGTATTAGACAAGTAATGATCTATCTTATTTTTCCAATTCAAAAGGCATGCCATTGTAATTATGAAACTTAATAACTCGGTCGTTATTTTTTTTTCGCTTTCTTTGCAGACAGCTCAAACACGAGGAAAAGCGATGCATAGAAGAACTGCAGTGTAATATTGTGGTTATGAAACATTCCCAACCAAAAGTACTCCGCTTGAATTTGATTGGACCGCAGAAGAAGGATCTCGAAGAAACACGTCCTTCACCTTCTGTTCGAGATGAGATGCGTGAAAAGAAAACCAAGAACAAGAGTGATTCTTCAAATTCTATTAAAGGACCGGTCAGCACTCCAAGTAGCAGCCCAGAGCTAGGGACACCTTTCACTGCAACGGAAGCTTGTACTTCATCAGTTTCAAGCTCTGACCCAGGAACTTCACCGTTCTTTATCTCAGATATGCATGGCGAGTTAAAGAAAGAGCAAACTATCAATGAGAATCAAGAACTCAATGATACCAATTCAGACACGGAAAGTGAAAATCTGTCTACATCTTCGGCAAGCATGAGATTCCAGCCATGGATCACAGATTTACTTTTACATCAACACAACGGAGAAAGATCGGATGTATCATCTCATGATAGGTCTCGTCATTCATCTACAACCAGAGCTTTGCTAGAAAAGTTTTCAAGGCTTGATAGAGGATCTGGAATTGAAATGTCAACGTATAGAACCGATTCGGATTTCAGTGGAAATCTAAGAGAAGCAATAGCATTATCTAGAAATGCACCACTTGGTCCACCTCCACTATGCTCAATATGTCAACACAAGGCACCCGTGTTCGGGAAACCTCCAAGGTGGTTCAGCTATGCCGAGTTAGAACTTGCTACTGGTGGATTTTCGCAAGCTAACTTCTTGGCAGAAGGAGGATTTGGATCTGTCCACAGAGGGGTTCTACCAGAGGGACAAGTCATTGCTGTCAAGCAACATAAGTTGGCTAGTTCGCAGGGTGATGTTGAATTTTGCTCGGAGGTAGAAGTCCTAAGCTGCGCTCAACACCGAAATGTTGTTATGCTGATCGGGTTCTGTATAGAAGATAAAAGAAGACTACTGGTTTATGAGTACATATGCAATGGATCATTGGATTCACATTTATATGGTAATTTGTTACGCTCCCCTACATAAATATGCCAGGACAAAGATATTTCTTTTCTTCAATTTAATCGAACTTACTGAAGTCGTTCAGCATGCAGTGTTGTAGTCCATATATTACTGAGAATTTTTAGTCCATAAATCGCAAAATGGAGTTAGATATGCTAAAATCATTTTTTTTAAACCTAACGAGACTATTATATAGAACTTAGTTGTATATGTAATTAGACAGTGTATGTTTTATTATTCCATAATCCATATGCCAACTAAAACCATTGGGTGAAGTAAGATTGTTGTTGTGTTTAAAGGCTACACTGATGCAGGTTATGTTAATATCGTGATACTTCCATGCTACATACAGTGATTGCAATATGATTTTGATCTAAAACTTTGACGTATTTCAGGGCGACAACGGGAACCATTAGAATGGTCTGCACGGCAAAAAATTGCTGTTGGAGCTGCTCGTGGGTTACGGTATCTTCATGAAGAGTGCAGAGTGGGTTGCATTATCCACCGTGACATGCGGCCAAACAACATTCTCATAACCCATGATTTTGAACCGCTGGTAGGGTATCGCTTAGCCTCCTTAATATAATTCTGTCCGGTAGTTTGTATAATATAAGACACCATTACTTCATTTAAAAGTTTATTTACCAAAAGATAATGGTCATTGGTTTTCAGAGTTTACTACAGGTTGCTATCTGAACTCGGATGTGTGTTTTCGAGGTGCATCAAATGTGTGCTTATTGTTCTTACGGTGTTGTATTATATCCAATTATGTAGGTTGGTGATTTTGGCCTGGCAAGGTGGCAACCCGACGGAGACACAGGTGTCGAGACCAGAGTAATTGGAACATTTGGGTATGTATTTTACTACCAATCCTTGATTTTTACGTTGTCAAATATGTCGGTACAATATGAACTTGCAACTAAGCTATGCCATTTCTGCGTAGGTATTTGGCTCCGGAATATGCTCAAAGTGGCCAAATCACCGAAAAAGCAGATGTTTATTCTTTTGGGGTTGTATTAGTCGAGCTTGTTACCGGGAGAAAAGCTGTGGATCTCAGTCGGCCGAAGGGACAGCAATGTCTTACTGCATGGGTAAGTTAATATCAAACTTATGATTACGATATTTAATTTACCCTTAATTTGATGTTGGCATCATTTCAAGAGTTAACAGAAACATTCATGAGAAACATGACACTCCAATTGATAAACAGAAGGCCTTGAATTTCTTTGGTTGTTCATTCATGGGTAGTCTCGGCTAATTGTGTAAAGATTTGGATATTTAACAGGCGCGGCCATTATTAGAAGAATACGCCATTGAAGAGCTTATTGATCCAAGACTGAGAAACCACTATTCAGAAAATGAGGTCTATTGCATGCTGCATGCAGCATCATTATGCATACGGCGAGATCCTCATTCTAGACCGCGCATGTCACAGGTAAAGAGAGTTTTTTAACATATCTTTTCTTGCTAAACTTTGAAGATGTTTAAGAAAACTTGATTAAACAATTCTAGTTATATATTCTACTGTCTCAACATGAAAAAAGTTAACTGCATATCTTCTTCCAAAGAGTTAGAACATGACCCGAATACTAGATCGGTAGACCCCGAAGCTTATGTCGTAATTCCTCACATTCTTCTCAACTAATATCTTCCTTAGCATTGATCCTTAAAATTAGGCAACTCCCATTTTAGTAATGAGCAGTGTTTTAAATTGCGGTTGCGGTAAAGATTGCGGCTACTGGGATTGAGGTCATTATGGTCATTGCAATGTGGATTGCGTCCGTTGATGTATGAATTATTTTGTTAATAAAACAATATTTTTGAATCTGATGCGGCCTGATACGATTCAAATCATTGTGATTTGGAGTCACACCGCAACCACAATATTGCGGCCACATCAGGCGATACGGTCTGTAATGAGTGATATATAAGTAATTTGTTGTAACCATTAATTCTCCGGCAATATGCTGAGGTTTAATTGTTTGGACATGTGACTGTATTATAAACTCCTACATGTTGCACAATATTTGGTTTCCACATATAAACACTTACACTTGTGGTTGCTTGTTCAACAAGGTTCTCCGAATACTGGAGGGTGACATCGTCATGGATACAGGTTACATTTCAACTCCGGGTTATGATGTAGGTAACCGGAGTGGTCGAATCGGGTTAGAGCCACTGCAGAGGCAGCACCAGCTTAGTGGTCCCATGTTAGAAGAGTCAATAGAATCATTCAGTGGGAAACTATCCCTTGACAAATACAAACCTACCTATTGGGACAGGGACAAAGCTAGAAGGACATCATGTGAAGATAACATTTAAAGCAGTTTATGATGAAAACTACATTTCATGTTATGCTAAACATGTTTTTTTTCCTTCCACTTGTCCTCTTATTTTGTAGTTTTTCTTTCAATTTTTCTGCATTGTATAGCAGAGTGAAAGTAGGATGGTAAATATAGAAGCTTTTGAAATTCTTTTGGGAAATTATGTGAGCTGTTTATGGTCTTAAAATGTATGAAAAAAATATAGTTTTTGTAAGGTGGTTCAATACTTAAATGTTCCTTCAATAAAAAAAAACATACATCATTGCATGCATGTATTGAGAACCAAACAAACTAATAAATCCTTACATAGCACAAAAGTAAATATCAAAAGAGGAACTCTATCCCACAAGATAGGAACATATCACCATACAATGAATAAAAGTGACAAAATCATAATATAGATGTGGGACTACTTGCAATCAAATGGTAAAAATGGCAATGTAGTGATCCTATTTATTTTCAGGTAATCATAGATATTTAATTATGGGGAGGGATCCATGAACACGGATCCTCTCCTGTACTGGAGGGTCCAGTACAGGTTAGGATGACGACATGTGGCATTTCATGTTTTTTAACGGTACAGATTTTAATCTATTTTTAATTAAAATATATTTTTCAACTTTGAAAGCAATCTGGGCCTCACATTCCAGATTACTCTGAAGAGGATCTCAGCCCGGGATCCACTTACTCTTAGAGTAAGTGGAAAAGACTTACTCCTCATCTTAGCCATCAAATCTTGGAAAATCTAATGGTTTAGATGTACTAACCAATTCAAACCATTAGATTTCCAAAAAATGAATGATCAATGATATGGGGTAAGTCTTTTCCACTTACTCTTGGAGTAAGTGGATCCCTTCCCTTTAATTATATATTTTGTAATAATCAATATATGTGAAAATAATTATTACATAAATAATATATATATATATATATATATAAATTTGTCATTATAATTTAATCACTAAAACTCATTATAAAAAAATAATACAATATATTATATAACCTCAAATTAATACAAAAATATATTAGAGTAAATTACACTCACACCTCCTGAGTTTTAGTGAAATTAATAAATCATCTCTTCATTTTTTGCACGACAAAACCTCATAATTTAAAAACAAATGTGAATTTTTGAACAAAAAAAGTGATAAATGTAATTAAGTTAAAATAATGGTATATTGTGAAAACAAATCCAATAATATACGAGTCAATACATTTTCATTACTTTTTATTCGTTATAATATAGTATAAGAGTAATTTAAATAATATCTCCTTAAAATCGTTGATGCATTTTGTAATGAACCAAAAATAATGAAAACTTATTCATATACTATTTGGATTTTTTCCATAATATATCATATTTTGTTTAACTTAATTACACTTATCATCAATTTTTAGTTAAAAAATTTCATTCATTTCTCATGCAGTGGTCATCAGTGTAATATATGTATATAAATTAGGGGTTTTTGTAGATGTAAAAAATGGAGATGTGATTTATATAATTTCAATAAAACTCAGGATGTGTGAGTGTAATTTACTCTATATTATATATAAAATATTTAATTAAAAAAACAAAATTATAGATATTTAGATAACCGGGTGAATATCATGATATTTGTTCCCACCGTAACTTATTATTGCTAATATCCTTTAAAATTAATTTTATGGCTATGGTGACATTTTTGTCATCTTCATATGTAAATCACATTATTTTACTGATAGTTGTCACCTGAGCTAGCTATCAGTAACAATGACAGCAGAAAAGTCAATTTCCTTTAAACATTAATGAACCCTGAAATTAGAGGTATCAACTTTTATGTTCTCATTGAATTTTTTAACTTTTGAAGCAAATAAAACCAAACACATTACTTGGTTGATGTTGACAATGTCACATTTTCTTAAATTCATGAGTTTTGAAATATGTGAAACAAAGTTTATTTGCTGGCTGATAATGACAAGCCAGAGAGGTACAGAAACAACATAACATGGTTGAGAAACATGTCAAGTGTTTTGTTTCCTTGTTATGTTTTGGCAAGTTGTAATAAACATAGAGACATCATACCTTATCCCAAGAGCAACAAGGTTTGATCTTGTCCATATATCTTACTTGTTATAGATCAACATTAAAAGAAATTTTGCAGAATCCACTGATCTGGTTCTTTCGGTAAGTACTCTTAAGTTAATAATGTAACACCTCAGTCTTGACATGCGACTTCTCCCTCTCATGGACTCATGAATACCCTGAACGTGTTATCCAACAGCTTAAATACCCTTGCAATATTTTATTCCCACAAAGGGAACCTCCCACGACTCGAACCCGTGACCTCAGAGACAAATAATCACTATTACCAATAGCTCAATGGTTGCAACTCATGGTAATAGTGACTTTGTCCTTGAGGTCAGGTGAGGTTCCCTTTGTGGGAATAAAATACTGTAGGGGTATTTAAGCTGTTGGATAATACGCTCAGGGTATTCTTGGGCTGGTAGGGGGAGGGGTCGCATGTCAGGACTGGTTCGCATGTCATGGCTCATGGCTTAATGCTAGGCCCTCATGGTAATAATGACTATTTGTCCCTGAGGTCACGGGTTCGAGTCGCGGAAGCTCCCCTTTGTGGGGAATAAAATACTACAGGGGTATTTAAGCGGTTGGAAAACACACCCAATGTATTATGGGCCCGTGAGAGAGAAGTCACATGTCAGGACTAAGGTGTTACAAATTACATAATTTTCACAAACTTGAATTAGAAGATGGAGGACAAATAATTCTTCTGTATTTTCATGACAAAATGGTAGTAGTGCTTTATTTTCAAACTAGTATAGAAAACATGAATTCGGTTAAAATTTATGTATATTCTAATGATTTCATATCTTTTTTCTGAGCAGATTTTGAATCTTCACCTCATAGGGTTGTGGTCAAGATTCGCCATTGATCAAATGTACACTAAAAAAAAGCTTGTTAACATTTGTTCTTGTTTTGATACTTCTTGATCAACATCTATTTAACTACACCATTTTTACCTATAAATTTTATAACTTTGTTACTAGTGGCTTTTGTTTGTTCCATTCTAAATTCAAATTCCACAGATTTCCTTGTTCAGTGAATATTTCTACACAATTTGGTATTTTCTTGAAACATGGAAAATTGCAAAACTATAGTTAGTTCTTGCTCTTTTCCCATCAACACTATAGTTCCAGCACACCCATGATACCATTTATCATAATTTATCTTTCATGCATAGTCTTTCTTATAACTCATCAACTGCAAGATAATCTTATTTGCTAAATATTTTTTTAGTTTTTATATATATCAGGTAAAAAGTAGTTTTCTGTTTTTAACAAGTAAACTCATTTTTCAATATTTTACATGGCAAAATATAGACAAGTAATTTTTCCTACTAAACTAGGCCTAAGTTTTGCAACATTTTCAACCAAATGGTAGTAATTCTTATCCCACCTTAATTCCAGACATAGCACAAAAATATCTGATTGATCTCTTTGTAAAATGGGACAACTTCCTAACCTTTTACTTCACCAAACACATAATCTTCTGGAAATTATGTAGCTACTTCTTCTAAAGCTTCCTCATTTTAGATCTTGCATATCTAGATAGGACAGATAAGAGAGAACAAAGTTACAAAGATGAAATATCCAATCATAGAAGAATAAAAATTAATAGAAACCATAGGCTTTAGAAGATACTCGATGTGCATGCCCCCGCGATCTGATGATGGCAGTAAGCTGCCTTGAAGCTGCTCCATGACCTTGGTGGCTTGATCAGTTTCCTGTCAAAATAATTGATAAGATCATCTACATATGAGTGAAGATTAAGCAAAAATAAAACAACTAAACAAGTAGAACATGATATTATAGTATATTTTTCCTCTAACCGACCCAACTGAACACCACCACCAAAATGCGGCCACTCGCTCGCCACCACCACCACGGCGCTGCCACCAACCACCTGGCCACCACTACCTCACTAAGCTAAACAATTATATTACAAATCTCATGTATTCATGAGATATGGGTAATTTGTCATTTGTTATAATTCATATCACATCCTACCTTTATCTGGCAGGTTATTTGGTACACATCAAACTCGGGATCCTATCCATTCTTATCCCTTCTTGACCATCAAACGAGTATTTAAGACCTTGCGCACCTATTATGAATCATCTAATAAATGTATTGATAAATTGTATGTATGGCTTGGGGTAGCCTATGGTCTGCCCTTTAATATTATAAATGCCTACTATTCTGCCAATGGAGCCTATAGTTTCCTACAACTGTGACTTACCTCGAAATCAGCAAATGCAACGGGCATTCCTCCTCTAGAACGCATTTTGACCAGGTTGAATCCAGCATGCCTGGAAAATGGAATGAAGACATTGAGTTCTATGATCAAAATCACGTAGATGATGAAGATTGCATATCCAGGTATAACAAGACCCAGTAGGTCCAATAACCATGTTATTAATATATCATTTACCAAACTGATCAGACTAATGATATAGTTATACAATAACTCACTAATTAAATTGTATATGGTTAAGTTATATATATATAATAATAATATAATACATTTATGTATACAAATATTATTATTTGTAACATATAACTCAATTATTGAAATGATTCAACGACTAACTACGTTACAAAAAACTATCAAGTTCAAGATTTGAATCCTTATTGCGTCATTTTGAAAATTATTAAATTTTATCATGCACAAACCGGTTTTGACCGATACGGCACGACATAGTTTGACCGATATTTGTTGGTATTTACCAATTTTGATCGGTTTAATTGTCATACTATACTAGTATGGAGACCGGTTTTCCAGTTTAATTGGCGGTACGGTATGATATTTATTACTATGCCAGCAACACTCCAATCTAATAACAATACTAGGGACCTTAGCTTAGCAAATTTACTAATAAGATATCAGCAGCAACTCACACAGAAAAAGCTTGCTTTAATTCATCATGAGTGCAGTTTGGACCAAGATTTGCAATAAAGAGAGTGGAACATGGTCCACCATCAGCACCCTTTTGATGCTGCTCCTGCAATCAATTTGAAAGCATTACAATCATGGTAAGTAAGTTCTTAATGGGAAAATAATGCAACATCTCTTAGAACTACACAAAATTTAGATGATCTGTATATATTGGGTTGTTGAAACAAAGAAAGGGATCAATTATGTGCAGCATCTCCTGTGTAAGAATATATTGCAATTTACAAATGCAGTAATCTGAGGAGTTCCAACAAATTGCTTGGTAGCACTTACTACAGGATTGCCAGAAGCAACAACATTCTCATCACTGCACACAAGCAGAGAAAATAACAGATTTAGTGAATGAGTAGAATATTTAAAATACTCGTATATGTTTATTAAGTTTGTATCTGTGTTAACCATTTGTAGAACTATGAACTTTGGATAATGGTAAAGCGATACTACAATTAATTGTACTCAACCTTTTCGTGGTTGCTAAATCACCATGATCGCTGCCACTTCCTGATGAATCATCAGGGTCACTTTCAAATTCACCTAAATATGCAATAATGGGTAGGTTAGCTACAGAAACAAAAGGGGCTAGAATATGAAACATAACTTACTTCTCCTCCCTTTTCTCTCTCTTACTAATCTCACCATCCATTTTAAATCGAAAACTATGAAAGAGGGATACATATAACTAGCGTATCGGGGTGTATGTATTACACGAGGCTCACACAATAATAGTAATAGCAAGCTAGTTGTAACCATTTGAGAGGAAAAGACATCTAGTTTGCCTTCAACTTATAATTAAAAGCAACATTACCATCATCACTTGATGAACCTTGACCATCAGCTTCCCTTTTATTAGACCTTTTATCAATAACGATATAAGCTCTACTACCTGTGCAAAATAAAAGCCTAGTAACCATCCTGGAAAATTGTTAAAACACACTGAAAGTTTCCACAACTAATCAAAATAAATAAGTACAAATTCGTAAAATGGGAGTAATAGAAGAGAAGTTGCTTGAAGGAAAAGGGAATGAAATAAAAGTGAAAATAAGAACATATCCATATTCAGTACATGCATTATAGACTGACACATTGAGGTTTTCATTTTCTATTGTCTTTATTCTTTGATCATATTCATCTTTACCAAGAACACATTATATATATACCTGGCATATGCTTCCTCCTTGAGTTAGACCTAGCAAGTTCGATATGTAAAACAGATCCAGATTGAGGATCAAATTTGACACCCTGATGATCACCACAATAGAAAGGAATTAGATATAAGACTAATTTCTATAAACCGTAAACATATAAGTAAATTATAATCCATTTTACTTTATTCTCTACTGGAACACTATATATGAAAAAGGCATTAGTAAAATGTAGGATATCCTTTACATATTCTCATGCACTTACATAGTAGCTTCTGCAATCTTCTTTTACACCAAAAAATGGGAACACAATATCAAAATGTTCAGTCAATCTAAGGAACAATAATCAAAACAAATTTAACTGTATTATCATCGAATTAAGCTGTCCGTAAAAGCAGGTAGTTGGAAACAGATCCTAACTTCCTAATCTTCAACATTCATGGTGGTGGGTTGTGACTTGTGATATTTGAAGGGGAAGTTACTATAAAATCTTCCGATGTTTGATTTAATTATCCAATTGGGTTTATTGATACTGAGTACCAGTGTTTTAAATTGAAGTTGTAGTCGTGATTGCGGCAACTGTTGTGGCTACAGCGATTGTGACCATTGCGATGCGGATTGCGGCCGTTGCGGTGTGAATTATTTTGTTATTAAAACAAAAAATTTGAATCCGATGCGGCCTGATGCAGCCCAAATGCAGTCCGATGCGGTTGCGCTGCGGCCCGATGCGACCACATTTTTATGATTCAGAGTCACAATACAATTGCGGTGTGATGCGGTTGCGGCAGTCACCACAACCACAATATTGCGGTCCCACAAGGTGATATGGTCGTAATTTAAATCACTGATACTTACCTCACTCGAGGTTCTATATTGTACACTCACACTCCTTGCAACATGATTTCGAAAGGAACGAAACAAGAGGGATGTCACGGGATGTTGGTGTAATTTCCAGTAATTAGAAACTAGACACTCACATTCAAGGCATGCAATGCTGCCATTGCTGATTGATGGTTGAAAAAGGTAGCAAATGCAACAACCTGCCAAAGAATATATCCATTCAGATAAGTTACTTTAATTCAATAATCAGTGTTTTAAATACCAATCACAACCACAATATTACAGTTACAGTGTCAGAGTCTCGAATATTTCGGCAATTGCGGTAAACACAACATAATTGCGAACTCAATTTAAAACAGAGTAAATGATATATACAGAATTCATCAATTTCATCTTATCATGTTATTCAGTGGGTCCCACATAAAGATGGAGTGAAACTACCTGGTTGCCGCGGCCGGTGTACTTGAGCTGGCAGGCATGGAAGCCAGGACGGCGGCGGAAGAGGTTGTGAATCTCACGCGCCTTGACGTCGTCAGGGAGACCGGAGATGAAGAGTGTGTCGATGCTGCTCCGGTCATCTTGTTGGTACAAGTAATATTGATCCAATGCCTGTTGAGCCATTCAGAGGTAGATTATAGCGATCAGTAGAATTCGTTTTCCGCCGTTGTATTCGGCGGTGGACGGAGAATGTGTGAGACGAGAACGGAGGAGTAAGACTAGAGTTGTAGTGGTTCAGAAATTAAACTGGACATAGTTTATTTATATATATATATATATATATATATATATATATATATATATATATATATATATATATATATATATATATATATATATATATATATATATATATATATATATATATATATAGGGGTTTGGTAACATATGGAAATGTGTATTTTCAGTTAGGTATGTGTACCAAAAGATTTGGACAAAATTACCCTTAAAGTTTTGGGTAACATGTTTTAGTAACTAGGGGTACTTATGTAATTTAACTTTAAACAGTGTAATCGATTACAATATCCTGGTAATCGATTACAATATCCTGGTAATCGATTACATGATGATAAACTAATCAGACTTGTGCATTTTGTATGACGTAATCGATTACACTATACTAGTAATCGATTACGACATATTAAAAGCATCAGATATGTGCATTTTGTATAATGTAATCGATTACAACATATTAAAAGCATCAGATATGTGCATTTTTTACATTGTAATCGATTACACTATGTTTGGTAATCGATTACATCAATCCGTTGAGTTTGTATTTGAAATTTTGGTAATCGATTACACTATACTAGACCTATAACAGAAAATTTCAAATAGCTAGATGTTCAAATTTATAATTCATATTCATAATCTACTCTAAATTCACATAAACAAACAACTTTAAATTTTTAACAAATCAAAATCTAAAATGTAAAACATATATCAATCCAAAAGTAGTACATAAGAAAAGTAAAATATAAATAAATGACATAAGTTTACAAATCAATTAGGTTTCTTGGAAGCAGTGTTTAAAAAACTGTGCCGTACCGGCCAGTTCAACCGGAAAACCGGTGAACCGGACCCCTAACCGGTACGGTACGTATGTTATACCGCATATGCAATAGAACCGGTCAAAACCGGTTGAAAACCGGTCAAAACCGGTCGGTTTGTACATTAATTTTTTTTTTTTAAAATTTCAAATTTTCAATTCTTCAACTTCAATGATTGATACTTGGATCATTTATTTGTATTTTGCGTTTGTTAAGTGATAATTTTGGATTAATATATGTTTTGCACTTTAGACTTTGATTTTATTAAAGACTTAATGTTGTTTGTTTGTGTGAATTTGAAGTAAATTATGAATATGAATTATAAATATGAATATCTACTTATTTGAAATTTTTTGTTATAGGTTTATATATATATATATAAGCAAGTATGTACAGTTTAACCGGCATGCGGTTTAATTATTGAACCACTGTACCACTATACCAGTACCCTGACCGGTTTGATAACCGGTACGGTTTTAATAACATTGCTTGGAAGACTAACTTTATGAAAATGAAATTAAAAGTGAATGATATGTGATTTTTTTGAAGGAGAAAGATGTTTGTAAAGAAAGATTTTTGTGCATTGTGTGGGTTTTGTGAAGAAGGATAAGAAAGTTAGAAAGGGATACACTAATTTGGGGGTCAATTTAAAAAAAAAATACATGTATGCACCGACCGGTTCAATCATATTTATGCCGGTTCACCAGTTTTGCTCCGATTTACCAGTTTTTCACTGGTTTACAACGATTTTGATGTTTGCCCGGTATAACAGCTGTACCATACCGGTTATGGGTCCGGTTCATCGGTTGAACCGGCCGGTACAGTACGATTTTTACATTATTACTTCTTATTATTATGATTGTATAGGTGTTACTAGTCACATCTCATTGAGTATAATAACAAACTAAATGTAATATTAATTCATGAGGCTCTTTCACATTATTAGTCTTTTTGGTTGAACATCTTCCTAACGTGCTTAAGTCCTAACAATTGGTGATTTTATCGAGAGTTGTGTAATGGAATAGGCTTCTTGGATTAAGGTACATTATCGAATTCTCATAAGTAATTGAAACCGCTAAAAGAGAAAGGGATATTGCCCAGTCAATGTTGATAGAGTAAAAGTCACCGTGAGTACTTAAATCATAAGCTCTCCTACATAATAGACCAGTCTTTTGTGGTTGACTCTCCTAATATGCTTAAGTCATGATTTAAAACCAATAAATAATGAATAATAAATGTGAGATTTTAAAAAACTCTTAAAATGTCGGTTGATATATATATATTCTCATGGATTACATATCCATATATACGATAAAAAGATTATAGAATTAATGATATATGAAATAATATAAAAGAAGCAAAAACAATAAAAAATAGAGTCAAATCAGATTATGTTAGAAATTTAAATTATGTTATGAGTATAATATTTATGTATTGTCAATAGTATATCATATATAATTTACTTGTATTATTTTTTAAAAAGTAAATATGGAACGTGGAAATTTACTTTCAAATTTCCTTTGCATTCTCAAATCTTAACCCTAATTATCATCACAATTGTAACCTATCTACAATGGGCATCACTACTACGGTCTCATTTTTTCCTATTTTTCTGCAAACACAACATAACCTGATGATTATCCTTAGAAAAACAACAATTTCTTTATTGAACGATATATCATTTAATATAAGAGTGAATAATATTCACCTTGATCCTTAAAAAATTTCACCCGTACTAATTTGATTTCCGAAAAAATAAAAACTCAAACTAGTATCCATTATGCTTTTTTTCAATTTTCTAGGTACTAATTTGGGAATAGGTATTTATTATAATACAGTAGACCATGTATTTTGATTCGTATTTACTCATGACAGTAAATTGTAATTTGGGTTTAAGAAAGGTACTAGCTTGAAGCTAAATCAACTAATGGCAAATACTTGAAGTTTGGTTATGCATGTATGCAAATTATACAAGTTTTCCCAACTTGTGTTCACTTTCAATTGCATTCCAAGGTTCTTTTCTTTGTATGGAGAAGTCTCACATTGTGTAAAAGTTGATGAGTTTAAGAGCATGTAAGTGGATGAACCCATATATATTAAGTTGTTTTCAATTAAAGTTTATTTTTTATTCTTCAAATCATACTAGGCCTATATATATATACATATATATATATATATACATACATATATATATATATATACATATATATATATATATATACATATATATATATATATATATATATAATACAAATTTGATTATTCTGTGTCTCTCACATTCCATGATTGTGAAAAGTTGAATTAAGGGTATGGAAGAAAAGCCTAAGCTCCTCCATGGAACAATTGAAGCTACCATCTTTAATGCATCACCTTACTCTTCTTTATTTCCTTTTAATGTGAGTTTTGCACATACTTTTATGTATTTACAGCAATGTTATATGTCTAACAAATTTAGTCAATTTCAGACAACTTTATTACTTTTTATAATGCATAGTGTTTCATCCTGGTTCAAGTGTGTTGTGTTAAAAATCAAAGTTGTCGGAAAGTAGTAAAAAGTAGATATTAGTAGATATTCGGGAAAATATTGGTTGAGTTTATTCAAGTGTGAAGTCTTACATTGATATAAGGGAAGTACTAAAAGAATTTATAAGTAGAAAAATCTCATGGAACTAATGTCTTAAGGTTCAAGACGTGGTGCCTCACTTGTAGCTCTCCACTCTTTCCATACATCGGTAATAATGGAACTCCCCAGTGGTTTTGCAGTCTGGTCCAACAACAAGTGGTATCAGAGCCGATGGTTCGGCGGTGACATGGTGGACTTAAGGGGAGGTACCGGAAAGTATGTGGTACCCACACTTGAGGGGATATTGATAGGTTTATTCAAGTGTGAAGTCACACGTTGGATATGAGGGGAAGAGTAAAAGAGTTTATAAGTAGAAAATGCACATGAAACTAATGCCTTAAGGTTTTGGTTCAAGACGTTAGACGTGATGCTTCACTTGTGGCTCTCCACTCTTCCCATACCCCGGTAACAATGGAACTCCCCGGTGGTTGGAGGCTTCTCTGTCACATTCTGTTACAACAATATTTGTTACACGCATTTGTGTATATGTTAATTTATACATGCTGCAAGTTTTTGCAGTGTTTTTATGAACTATCCTGCATGGATCTTTCTTTTTTCAGTGTATACGCACAAATGGAAAACCTGCCTATGTGATCATCAAGATAGACAACAAGAAGGTTGCGAAAACGAGCGAAGACGAAGATCGAATTTGGAACCAAACATTCCAGATTCAATGTGCTCATCCAGCTGATGCAACAATCACCATTGTACTAAAAACATCACTCTCCACACTAGGGAAATTCCATATCCAAGCCATGCAACTATTGGAGCAAAGAAGTATGATAAATGGGTTCTTTCCTCTCCTAATGGAAAATGGAAAACCAAACCCAAAACTCAAATTAAGGTTTGCATTATGGTTCAAGCCAGCAGAACTAGAACCAAGTTGGGAAAAAGTACTAAGAAATGAGGAGTTTCAAGGGCTTAAGGATGTTACATTTCCACAAAGGTCCAATTGTGAGGTCAAACTTTATCATGATGCTCATCATTCTTCTGCATTTCAACCTCCCTTTGATCTATGTGGAGCTCCAAGAAAGCTATGGGAGGATGTCTATAAAGCCATTGAGGGTGCAAAGTATATAGTTTACATAGCAGGCTCGTCCTTCAATCCCAACATGGTTCTGGTAAATATAAGTGATTTTCATTATATAGGTTTCATGTAATTATAAGTTTTTTTTTGTGTTGGTTACAATTACGGCTGAAAACGAGCCGATCCAGAGCATAGCTCGTTAAAGAACTTTTTTGCCTCGAAACTCGATTCGAGTTCGAAATGAGCTATATTTCCATATGGAATTCGGCTCGACTAAAGTTCACTAAGTGTTTGATTTGACTCGTTAGCTTGAATTGGTTTGGTTTATCAAGAGTACACGAACTGTTTATAGTTCAACTTATTAGCTCGATTTTGTTAAGTTCGTTGACCCTAGATTATCCAAAAACAACTTTTGTCGAAATTTGCAACTTTTGTGATTGAGTGTCTTTTGGGTTCATATTGAATTCTTAAATGATAAGGATAACGATGAAATCGACAAATATTATAAAAATATAGAACCAAATTAGCGTTTTATTTTGTTAGAGTACCAAATTGAAACGACCAAAAGAGTAGTTTGTATTTTAGCCTTCGTTTTATCGAAAAGTGTTTGTATTTTAGCCTTATATGATGTGTTAATATTAAGGTTTGTGTACCTAATATGCTCCTTGAACAGGTTAGAGACCCTCAAACAGAAATCCAACATGCAAGAGGAATAAGTTTGGGAGAGCTATTGAAGAAAAAAGCAGATGAAGGAGTTTCTGTGAGAGTTATGCTTTGGGATGATGAAACATCTTTACCCTTTATTAAGAACAAAGATGTAATGAACACCAATGATGAAGATTCTTTTACTTATTTCAACAACACAAAAGTAATATGCATAAAGTGTTCAAGGTTACACCATAAATTTCCCACACTCTTTTCTCATCATCAAAAGACTATTACTATGGACACAAAAGCATCAAAATATGTTAATGTTAGAGAACTTATGAGTTTTGTGGGTGGTTTAGATTTGTGTGATGGAAGATATGACACAGAGAAACATTCATTGTTTCAAACACTCATTAGGGAATCTCATTGCTATGACTTCTATCAGACAAATATTGCAGGATCTAGCCTCAACAAAGGAGGGCCAAGATTGCCTTGGCATGATGCTCATGCTTGTGTTATCGGCGACGCCGCTTGGGATGTGTTAACAAATTTTGAGCAAAGATGGTCAAAGCAATGTGATCCTTCACTTCTAGTCTCTGCTAGCACCTTATTAAGCCTTATGCCAAGGACAGGCTCAAGCAATTCAATAGAGAGGGATTGGAATGTTCAAGTATTCAGGTCAATTGACCATTCCTCGGGTAATAACTTGTTCAGCAAGTTAACTGTAGAGAGGAGCATACATGAAGCTTATGTTGACGCAATTAGGCGTGCCGAAAGTTTTATCTACATCGAAACCGAATATTTCATTGGAGGGTGTCATATGTGGGAGAAAGATAGGAATTGCGGCTGCACGAATCTAATTCCGATAGAAATTGCACTCAAAGTGGTAAATAAGATAAAGGCAAAAGAGAGGTTTGCAGTGTATATAGTCATATCGATGTGGCCAGAAGGAGTTCCTGAAAGTGAACCTGTTCAAGATATATTGCATTGGACAAGGCAAACAATGTCAATGATGTATAGGTTGATAGGAGAAGCAATACACGAAAGCGGTGAACTACAACATCCTAGAGACTACTTGAGTTTCTTCTGCCTCGCAAATCGGGAGCATAAGGGAAAAGGAGAGTATCTTCCACCAGATTCACCTCTTCATGGAACACAATATTGGAATGCACAAAAATATAGAAGATTCCTTGTTTATGTCCACTCCAAACTCATGATAGGTAGGTACTATTGCATTATTCTTCAATTATTATTTGCTTTCCAAGCTCATGGTTTATGTGACAAGGGTTACAAATTGTTCACTACTTAAGTGCTTGTTCAGTAAATTATTGAAGTTATGTGCAGCATGTTTATTGAATATCAAATTTTAAGTCATACAACAACAAAAACTAAGCCTTAACCTCACTAGATGAGGTCGACTACATGAGTCTAATGATATCATAATGTGTTGGGAAGTAAGTCCTACATCGTCTGTCTCGTTCTCTTAGACACACTTTAAATATCTGTTGGGCTACTCCTCTCATTGGCAATTGATTTTGAGATGAAAACTTAACATGGTATCAGAGCCAAATCTCAACTTCTTTCCAGTTGTAATGGGGCAAAAGATACTCTTTAGTTATGCATCAAAGGTAAGGTAATCGTTCTCCTGGTCTGGTAGACTTATGTGGAATGATTGTTACATAATAAGTTATTTAATATCTCAATTTAGAAAAAGGATAAACATCAATTTGAGTGAGCAATTGTTGATTTGTGATGTAAGTTTTATTGATATTCTTGGCTAACACATATTTTTCTTGAACTTTGTCACTAGTGGATGACCTATACATACTAATAGGATCAGCAAATGTGAACCAAAGATCAATGGATGGAAAAAGGGACACAGAAATTGCCATAGGATGCTACCAATCTCATGATGAAGTTTATAACCAAATGAGCCATAGTGATATTAAAGCATATAGAATGTCACTATGGTATGAACACACAAGTATTGTTGATGCATTATTCTTAGAGCCAAAAAATTTGGAATGTGTTCATAGAATGTGTTCAATTGGAGATAAAATGTGGCAAATATATGCTAATGAAGAAATTGTTGACATGGGAAATGTGCACCTTGTAACTTACCCTATGAGGGTGACACATGAAGGGTATGTGAAGGACCTAAGTAATGGAATTTATTTTCCTGATACAATGTCTCTAGTGAAGGGTAAGAGGTCAAAAATGTTGCCCCCTATGCTTACAACTTAGGTGTATAATTTGAGATTTGATAACATAAATATACAAGTTTTCTAATGTATGAAGAAGCTGAATAAATAAAAGAGAAGTATAGTATATTTTCTAGTGCTCAAGAATATTTTATGTATATCAGAAAAAAATAGTACTGTTTCTAAATTGAAGTTTTTATCTGTTTTTGGTAATTGAATTTGGGTGAAAAAGTATGTATGGGTGACATCCGTATTTTAAATTGCGGTTGCACTCATTGCGGCCATTACAATATGAATTATTTTGTGATTAAAACAATTTTTTTGAATCTGATGCGTACTGATGCAGCCCGACGCGCCCGCATTATTGTGATTCAAAGTCACATCACAATTGCAATTGTGGCGGTCATCGCAACCGCAATATTGCGGCCGCATCAAGTGATGTGGTCCGCAATTTAAATCAGTGGATGTCATTAAAAAGGCTATAATCGTGTAGTCAATGATTCACGAATGATCTAGTCGCGACACAAATAAACACTATATAGCATTGCATGTATATATCATGAATTTTCATCCATGGACAAAGAATTTTACATAATTTTTCTTTTAAAATACTATACTACCAATAATGAACAAATAAAAAATATATTAAAATCTAAAACATGTTTTAAAATAATTATATTGTCTATAAGAAATATGTTTACACAAATAAATATTTAAAAAAATTATAATATAAAAAACATAAAGGTGGAAATGATCAGAAAAAAACCATCATCATTAGTACTTCTTTATAATAGTGCATATCAACCCATATTTCCATTTTTTGATATTGAATATATAGTTTTTATATGTTATAAATATATGATATAATATTTCATTTGACAAAATTATATTAATGATCATTCCTAATTTTAGAGGGTTCTTATCCTAATAAGTAAGCAAAATTGTGAGTGTACATATATAATATTGTGTGTATTGTAAGCATACAAACCTGATTAACTTAAAAACAATACCAAAAAATTACAAAACAAATTAAAGCAAATATATACAAATTATTTTTTACTAAGCATATACACAATAGAGTTATTAGGGTACATGCAACCAATGATTCTAGATCTGATTTTTTTTAATATTATTCCTGATAGAGTTATTAGTTGTTACAACCCAATTTCTCATAAGTGGCCCATAGGTGAAGATGGATGCTTCTATTTTCTTCCGAATAATGGAGTCGCCACTAAATTTTTTAAGACAAAACGCATAAAATCATCCATAAGCCGATATTGAAAATTCTTGGATTGCAATCTAGATTTTCAAAGCTCAGGATTGATTACAAATTACAGAAACTATAATATATCCTACTGAGATGATACTTTTATTAATTGCATAGTCTTGATTATTCATAAATTTGTTGAATATTTATCTTTAATTAATTTTTTACAAAAGCATAAAAATGGTTTTTACAGTTTGGTGTCTGATTGGAGTTTGACTTGCTTTTACATGTACAACAAGCCAACAAGGATATCTACACTATGCAATTCTTTGCATAAAAATTTTGATTGGTTAAGCGTATTTTAATTGGTTAAAATAAAAAATGACGCATTAAAACTATTCAAAGGATTATATGAGGAAAAATAATGAGTCATCACATTCATTCCTCTATCCATCTTTAATAAATATGAAAATTTTAAAGAATAGAAGTGACACCTCACAATTGTTCAAGGAAAGGTTTGAGAAAAAGAATTGAATCTCATGACATTTCCCACATCCTTAATGTAAATTATTGTTTCTTTTGTCTTTTATAATTATGAGAATCTTAAATAATAGAAAAGACATATCATGATTGCCCAAAGGATATCTCCGGAAAAGAAGTGAATCATCAAAATCATTCATCTATCTTTAATGTGTTTTATTTATTTTTTTATAAATAAGAGAATTTTAAAGGACAAGTGATAGTGTAACAAGTCATAACCATTCGAATGATGACTAAAAATAATAAGTTAATTGTCATTAAATAGTTATAATTGAATTAATTTAGTTAAATATTCTTTATTAATTAGTTATAATTGAATTTTTTAATAATTATTGGCAAATTATCATTAATTACTCATAAATATATTTGATATTATGAATGATCCAATAACTATTATTAACCAATATAAAAAATAATTATATTTTGATTAATATTAATTATTAATTATCGCACAAAAATTATTTATTGTTTATAATTAGTCACACAATCATAAACTTCATGGCGATAATATGGATTGAATGGAGTCACCTAATTTGAAACTTCAATAACATTGATCGAATTTGATGAAAATGGAGGGGAACCTTAAATTTATAAATGTAGGTAAGTTAAGGATTAAGAGCTTGAAAACATGTTACGCCTCTATTTGGTAGAGGTGAATTAGAGTGGAGAGAAAAGGGAGGGAGAGAGTTTGAGGAGAAAGAAATTTTTTCTTCCCTTTGGTTAGGAAAAGAGAAAGGGGAAGAGAAGAAAAAGTAGGTGATACCCATCATAAATATTTTCTCTCATACTTTGGTGAGAAAGTGAAGAGATAAGAAAAAATTGGGATGAAATGTCAAAAATACCCTTCATTTTTTTTATTTTCTTTAGTTATTGATTTTAAATACTACTAATATACATAAGTCTATTTTTAATAAAAAAAATATAAATTCAAAAGTTAATTGATATTAGAATATAAAAAACTATATAATAAAATCTATATTTTAAAATTTTAAAATTTATTTTTAATTAATAATAAAACAATATTTGTCATATTTTTTCGTTATTTTAGGGACATTTTTGTCATTTTAACCATAACATCATCTCTCTTCTCTTTTTATCCAACCAAACAAAAGAGTAAGAGAAGAAAATATATATTTCTATTCATTTTCTCTCATTCTTCTCTTATACCAAACATCACAAAAATTTACTTTATTTCTCTTCTTTCTCTTTCTCACCTTTTTCTTTCTTACCTCTTTCTCTCTTCTTATTTTCTCTTTTGCAACCAAATGAAGCAGTAGAATCAGAGTAAGAGAAACAAATGGTCGAAGAGAAAATGAAAAGAGAAAACTAAAAAGTAGTAGTTTAAAGTAAAAATAAAAACATAGGTTTTTGTTGGATATGATCAAGATTCTCTCCTGTAGGACCCTATACTTGATAATGATAACGACATATGTCATAAATAATTTTTTAATAGTGTATATTTTTAAATAAAATAATTTAAAAAATATCAACTTTGCTCTCATAAAATCCAACTAGATAGAGATGGTGACACATAAATAAATAAATAAATTTTGAACAATTTAGATTTTAAATTATTTTAATATAATAATTTCAAAAATTATCAAATCTCTATTTTCCTCAAATTTCAGTATTGGATTCTCCAACATAAAAAATGATTTTAGTCCTCATAGAAACCAAATACTTTCCATTAGTGAAAGGGTTTAGTTGGATACAAATGATAATATATGAGATAAATAAATTTTTAACTATTCAAATTATTTTTTTGAAAATTATCAAACTCATACTTTCCTAATATTTGAGTATTTAACTTTCCAATTTTTGAGAAGGAGTGCATTTGTATTCACTATCCTCCACTACTACTCTTTATGTTAGTTAGAAAAATGATGGATTTATGCCTTTATTCCTTTGTGGTTTTTTATTATTATTTCCCTGGAATAGTAGTGAGATAGAAGTTGTAAATGAGAATAAACATAAAGGGTATAATGGGAAAAAATGAGATTATGCCAAATTTCAGTTCTTCATAAGGGAGATATTTATCATCTTACCCTTTTTAAAATATATTTTGAATAAAAAGTAGTTTGTTATTGATTCCCAACATTTTTTTTATTTTTTTATAAAAAAAAGTAGTACTACCAAATGTATCTCCTTACCATAATTGTAAATTTCTTTCGGAGTGTGTGACTACCCCTATCAACAAGTACTGCTTCCAAAAATCGAATTCTGAACGATTTGGTCATCCTGAACATCTTATAGAGCCTTATACTACTAGATCAATACTTTATTGGTATTCCATTTCATTATCAACTTAATTTAATTATTTCAAATTTCAAAAGAATTTGATAGATTTGCTTCAATTACTATTAAAAATTACCTTTTCACATATTATTTGATTTTATCCCTAAACCATCAAAGAATTTGATAAATTTGTCACAGTGGCCTCTTAGACTATTTTCACTACTAGTATATATTAAAAAGATGTTATATGTATTATTATGGGAGCATTCAACTTATATTGTATCTCATAAAAATGTGCCAACCAAGTTCAAGGAGAAGAGTTTTACAACATAGCTTTAGGTAATAAATTATCGATTAGAGAATAAATTTAATGCAACAAATATGAAAATATTATGTTGGATGAGTATATCCACGAGATAAAATTAGATATGAATGCATTCGAGAAAAGTTGAAGGAACTCCTTTAATATGAAAATGTCAGAATAGTGGTTTGGATGATTTGGATATGTATGAAGGATACTATTAGAATTTAGAACCTATGGTAATAAAAATATATCAAATTGAGATTAATCCAATTTCTAGAGAATGAGATAGTCCAAAAAAAATCATAGGCAAAATGAATATGGAAGATTTAAAGATCAATATTTTTTCAATTGACATGATTTATTGTCGAACATTATGACGTTATTCAATCAGTTAGTCAACCCGAAGACTTGATTGTTGTTGTATATTTTTAAGTAGTATTACTTTTTGAAATAGTAATTTGTAAATTTGCGTACGTGTATTTGATGTTATATATGATCGGCCATAAGTCCGAATGAAATGTAAAGGTTGGGTTAGACAATCAATAGTCAATATAACACTTTACTGAATCTCTATGATATGGATAAATGATCTGATAATGTTAATGTTAAGTCGTTACCTGAAACAACACGTTGTATCGCCCGACTATAATGTCAAAAGAGCGAAGTTCACTACATAACCTCTTGAATATGAATCATACATGTGTGGGGTAAGTGCGAGTAGAAAAGCTAGATATGAATCAAAATATGAAATATAGACATCTTTACATATAAATCAATCAAAATAGTTGAAACAATGATTAGGAGGAGAATCAATTTGGATAGAATATGCAAAGAAATAAAATAAAAATGGTGGGACCCATCAACTTTTAGTTTATTCTCTCGTGTGAGAAGAAATTGGAAAGTAAGAGTTTTTTGTAATTACTATAATGCCCTTAGCTTTATCAAATGTTCATTATTTATACTTCTATACTATTAATAAAGTCAAAACTCAAAATAATTACTCATAATGGTGTAATTAATGATTTCTCATTTTGTCCTCACTATCTTCTAATTTTTACTAAAAAACAATATAACTCAATGATATAATTTTCTAATTTTCAATTTAGTCTCCATGGTCACCTCTATCCAAAACTCTTAAACTAAATCTCTTATGTTCTTTCTCATAATTTTTCTCCCCTCATTCTTCACAGTCAATTCATTTATTAAGATTGAACAATTAAGATTAAACAATTATCTCAATCGAATATATTTAATTGCAAATTATACAATCTATCACAATTCATTTATTATATGTAGAGCGCACTTTACAAACGATAGGAAAACGAGTTGACGGACACGATAGTGTCGGTCAACGCGCTAGTTATTTATAAAAGTAAAATTATTTTTTTTAATAAAAACATATATTTTCTCCCTTGTAATTCTTTCACATCTCTTTCCTACCAAACAACTCATTTTATCATTTATTTCTTTCTACTTATACTCTTTCTTTTTATATTCTCTCATCCTATTTTATTCACTTAACCAATGAGCTCGGAAAAACAAGCAAATTATACACTTTAATATTTTATTATTAATATAAATTTATAATAAAATATTAACACGAGATAAATAACCTAAAGCTTGTATTTATTTATTTTTTGAAATACCAGTTTATATAACAATCAAGATAAAAAGCAAAAGTCTTGACACACTTCTAAATATAGTTAATAATTTAAAGTAAGCAAGATATAGAGTAATAACTTTGCACTAAATAAATAAGATCTGTTTATATATATATATATATTAAGAGTTTAATATCTATATAGTATTGATATAAAATTTTTTACACTCACAATATAGCATATTAGTTTTATTTGAGATTCAATAATAATTAATACAGTAATAATAATATATCTACTAAACACACATTAATGTGGAGAAATTGATGAGCGGGTGGATCCAGCTGTATTAAAGGTTTTCCCACTTTCTATGTACAATTGTCAGTATTGTGTCTCAATCCAATTACAAGATATCATCTATTTAAAAAGAAAAAAATAAAAAATAAAAAATAATATTTTTTATATTATTTGATGAAATATAATTGATTTAAAAGATAGAAACATGGAATTTTGAACCGAGGATCTTGATTAATTCTAATTTAATACAACATCTTCAATCTCTGTCTTTATAAAGGTTGAAAAATTGGTATGAATGAACTAGTTATGACATGGATCATTCTCAATCTCTTGTAAGTAATGATATAATTTCTCTAACCCTAAATACCCAGAAATAAAAAACTAATCTTTTTTCATTATCATCATTGTTCTTATTCATTTGAATTTGGGTTTTTTTTTTATAGAGATCAAGCTTGACTTTTGGAGAAACGGTGTGTGCTGTGTTCATACCTCTGATTGGAATATTTGAAAGTTTGTTTTTTGGGTTAGCTAGTTGCTTCAATTTGAATCCTTCTAATTCAAACAACAATAACAATAACAAGAAGAAGAAGATTTATACTACCTTCAATGATATTCTTCAACTTGCCCATCATTCTCCATGTTTGTTTCTCTTTCTTTTCATTGCTCTTTTTCTAGTATACCTCACCCTATTGTCAAGGAACTAATCCGGTGCGTGACGAACAAATGTTGCTCTCAGGAATAGAATCATTGACATTTTGGTCATCTGGGTATCTATCGGCTTACACCAGTATACTAATGCCTTGTTTTGGTTTTCTTTTCGTTGCTCTTATTATATATGTGTGTGTAAATGTATATTGAAATCTTGGTTATGGTGTGGTGGTTTTGCAGTTAGTGTTAATGAAATTGAGGCATTGCATGAGTTGTTCAAGAAGTTGAGTAGTTCTATAATTGATGATGGTCTCATCCACAAGGTAGTTTTGTTTAACTTCAATTCTATGAATGTGATTTGGAACTTGTACATTTCTGGGTGGTGGTACATGTTTGTTTCTCCTTAAGTCGGGACTCGAGTTCGAGACTTGTGTATGGAGAAAATCGTATTTGGAGAGCTAACCCCACTATATTGGAACAGAATTGTCTCATATGGATCAGAAAAGTTCCAAATTAGATTTGCCTAATATCGAAATTATTGTTCATCTAAGAAAACAAAAAAAGTGTTAGTTATTTGCATCAGTGGTGAGCTTGTCGCAATGTTAAGGTTTTTTGCTTAGTCACCATCCGCTTGCAGATAAGGCTGTATACATCTACCTTTCCCAGACCCACTCGTGCACTGGGCCGCCCTTTTTTAACGTATCAGTGGTGAATTTATTATCTTGGGCTAGTGGGTAGTGAATTAGTTATATGCATACGGTGTTCTAACTATCAGTCAAATTTAGTGGTGCAACGTTTCCCCAAATTTATATCCAGATAGATATCCACTCTTAATTTTATGCTTGTGCTTGTTTCCGATACAGTGGGGTTACACTTAAATGATGAGAGTGATAATAACAAATAACAATTCGGATTGGGATTTATGAATATCTTTTCATTGCAAGTTTGTGCATTGTCCCTTTGTTTGTTTGCTGTTTAGAAAATTTGTGTTTGGTGTTATACTTTAAGGTTTATGTTGATATCAATTCTAGTTTTCGGTTTGTGGTCAGATTACATCCTTTGACACTTTGTTTCTCATCTGAAGGAAGAGCTCACATTGGCATTATTGAAGACCCCCGCCGGCGAGAATCTTTTCCTTGACAGGGTATACTCATTTCGATTTTTGTTTTCATTTTTCATGATCAATTTATGAATGATGCTTGGATATTGAAAGATCTACCTAATTTAGAATATGGTTTCTATGTCAAGCTTAGAACTCTAAAGCTACATGTTTCACTCTCACATGATCAATTTATGAATGATGCTTCGATTTTGAAAGATGTTGTTGTCCTTATACGGCATAACCAAAGGTCTCTCACAATGTTTTAAATTGTGGTTGCGGTAACGATTGCGGTTACTGCGGCCGTTGTGATGTGGATTGCGGCCGTTGCGGTGTGAATTATTTTGTGATCAAAACAATATTTTTGAATCCGATGTGGCCTGATGTGGTCCAAATGCGGTCAAATGCGGCCTCATCATTGTGATTCGGAGTCACACCGCAATTGCGGTGTGGTGCGGTTGCGGCAGTCACTGCAACCGCAATATTGCGGCCGCATCAGGTGATGTCGTCCGCAATTTAAATCACTGGTCTCTCATGTTCTATGCATATCTTCCCTAGTTCCCTGCCCTCTGGAAAATTAAATGCTTTGATTACAAACATATATATATGCATTGCAGGAAGATCTGTTGTTCAATCAAGTACTTACTGTTTACGACTTTTTTCTAGGTGTTCGATCTCTTTGATGAAAAAAGAAATGGTGTTATAGAGTTTGAGGAGTTTGTGCATGCTCTCAGTATCTTTCACCCTTATGCTCCGATAGAAGAAAAAACTGATTGTAAGGCTTCAGCTAGCATTTTGTATGTGTATTTTTGTACTGTCCATTTTAATAAAATATGAACATTTTTCTTTTCTTTTTGTTTGTTTGCAGTTGCTTTTAGATTGTATGACTTGAGACAAACCGGATATATCGAGCGAGAAGAAGTGAGTATCTTAGAATGTTGAAGTTATGAATATGGTATTGGCCTGCATTTATTTTGTTAGTATAGAATAACAAAAGGGCGGCACAGTACACGAGGCTCCCGCCTAGTAGATTTTGGGAGGGTATATATACGCAGTCTTATCTTCGCAATCGAAGAGGTTGTCTAGGATTTGAACTGAAGACCTTCTTCATGTCACAAGCAACCTTACTATTACATCGAGACTCACCCTTAGTGCTGTACCAGCATAGAACAATACTACACGGAAATTCTCTTAGTGCTGTGTCAGTTATTTCTATTTTTTGTCTAATCTACAAAGTTCTTATGCTTGTTTAATGATTATACAAATTTTAACCGTAGGGATTTATGCTATTTTACATAGCTTACTTCCCCTAATAAATTTCGATTTATCAATGTTTGGAACTTTTTATTAACCTGCAAAATGTTTCAGGTTAATCAAATGGTGGTTGCTATTTTGTCAGAATCCGGCATGAAGCTTGAAGATGAAGTTCTTGAAGCAATTATTGATAAAGTAAATGTTCGCAATAACATTTTTTTCCCTCTATGATGATTCTAGTTTGGATCGTTTCGGTAACTTTTTTATCTGAAACATTATTAGACATTTCAAGATGCTGATGTTGACAAGGATGACAAGATAAGTAAGGAAGAATGGAAGGCGTTCGTTGTTCGGCACCCGACACTCTTGAAGCACATGACTCTTCCTCATCTGAAGTAACTTACTTCTTTGCCTTCACTCTTTCACTAATATATGTGTGTGTGAAGTAACTTACTTGAATGATTTTAGTTGGTGTAACCGTAGGAAAACTATCGACACCACATAGGTTTGTATTGGCTGTAACGTTCTTGATCGCTTTGCTTGTGACTTGAAAAGGCAATTATCATCCTTCATCACACCGAGTGTTCCAACTTATATTTACGGAAGATAGAGGTTACTTGAGGAAGAAGAAAACTATCATAAAAGAACAAAAACTCTAGATGGCTTAGGAAAAAAAATTTATGATGAGCTAGTGATAGTGAATTAACTTCTAAGATAATACCATTGATATCAAATGATTGAAACAGAATCATTACACAAAAATCATCACAATGTTTTATTTAACATTTGTTTACAGATATCAATGATAGTGTCTTTTTGTGTGTAAGTAGAAAGATAAAAGACTGACCCAGTGCACGAGGCTCCCACTTAGTGAGGTCTGGGGAGGGTAAATTTACGCAGCCTTACTCCTGCAAGCGGAGAGGCTATTTGTAGGATTTGAACCTCTGACCTCATCGTCGTCACTAGGCAACAACCTTACCGTTGCAAGTCAAATATGATAATGGAATTTCTTACATCGCAGATCCAATGAGGAAAATGATAGTTGAAGAGACTCTACCAGATTAGTTAGTATTGTAGTGTTACAGTCATCACTTGCAGTTAAAACCAATATTAAATTAAAATGTTCACTTGGAAGAACATCTACATCTGTTCTAGAGCACCTCAACTATACTCATTTCATGTCATGTCTTTAAAATTATTAAAAATCAAAGTAAAAGAAATTGTCAAAAATTGGCTTACAAAACAAGTTTAATAGTAATAAAAAGGATGACCTATTATACGAGGCTCCCACCTAGTGTGACAGTCTTATTCTCGCAAACGGAAAGACTGCTTCCAGGATTTGAACCCGTGACTGTTTTGGTCACTGCCGAAACTCATCCTCTTTTACAAGTTTAATAGTAATAAAAATGGTGGCCTAATGTACGAGGCTCCCACCTAGGGAGGTTGTGTGACAGTCTTATTCTCGCAAACAAAAAGACTGTTTACAGGATTTGAACCCGTGACTGTTTTGGTCGAAACTCATCATCTTTTACAAGTTTAATACTAATACTGTTAGAAAATTAAAGATCAATAACTAGCTATGAACTTAGTTATTCCTGAACATTGTTTTGTGACTGGCCAGAGACATTACTACAGTATTTACCAGCTTCATATTCAACACAGAAGTTGATGATTCTCATTGGCAACAAAAGGACAATCATAAACAATAATAAGGACTATAAGCTTCTTCTATTGCATCACATGTTCTTGTTGTGAGAAACAGATTCTGACTATTCAACCTCTCCAATGTTTACTCTAAACAGAGAATTCATGAAAGAAATGTGGATCAAACCATCCTTTAAGTAATTTCTCTGGGAAATTGATTGAATTGGGTCACATTTCAATTTTGATTTGGTCTTTATTGGAAACCATTTGAAAGAGTGAATGAAATCATATGTATTAGTTCAAGATTTTTGTATTGTTGTATCATTACATATTATTAGATTCATTGTAATCCTTAAACTTTAGGGATATATTAGGTTATGGATGTATATAAGTATTGTATAAACCATTCATGAAATAAAAGTCCTTTTCATTGTTGAGTTTAAAGTTGGAACCGTGTTTTAAATTGCGGTTATTGTGATTGTTGTGGTCATTGCGTTGTGGCCCGTTGCGGTCGCATCATTGTAATTCAGTGTCACATTGCAATTGTGGTGTAATGAACAATTAAAACAACATATTGTGATATTGAATCAACTATGGAAGTCTAATAATGAAACTTTAAGAATACATTGATTCAAATAATAGAGAATAATGTATCACCTGGTATAAGGAGATACGTTATCTCATCCTACCACTAAAATTGTGATATGTGTACCATTTAATCATTTTTATACAAAAATATTTCAAAAACCAAACAAAACAATACACATGTCATTCTTTTACTAGCTAAAGAAGGTAAATTATCTCCTGATATGAGACGATACTTTATTGAGAATAATGTATCTCCTGATACAAGGAGATAAGTTATCTTCTTTGGCCACTAAAATCGTGACATGTATACCAATTAATCATTTTCTACAAAAATATTTCTAAAACAAAATAAAACAATACAAATGTCATTTTTTTACTGGCTGGAGGAGTTAAGTTATCTCATGGTATGAGAATATATTTTATTCTCTTCAAATAATCAAATTTTCATCTTATAATTGCTATTGTTTTAAGGTGATAAATTATATAAGAATGATGAATTTGTTCCTTAATGATGCAACTATAGGTATGACTTCTTTAGACAATAGAAGTTAGTTTCCTACACCATAGCTTCATATGATTTTCATATTACAACATGCAACAATAGTTAAACATCATTGGTATGTAAGTTCAGCAGCATTCATTTTTAGCAACAAACAAAATTCTTGTTTTTGACATAGTTTTTTTAAACATGTTATTTCATATTAGAAGTTTCAACACTTGAATGGACCACAAAGAAATGTGGCATCTCACTACACCATTTCTCAAATTCCCAAATGCATCAACAATGCACACAAATGTATATATTTTTCTCTCATTTTTCTTCCCTCAACTTGTCTATTAAAAAGGAAAAGGATATAATTACAACATTTTTTCATTGGAATATCAAATTGATACATTTATCTTATTGAAACTAGTGTGTCAACTGACATTCTGTGCAGTCGACTCGTATTCTTGTTTTTATGATATTAAGTGTTTACACAAAGTTTTTATAAATTTTTCTGCCTCTAATAATGATTAGTGTGTCATTGGATGTTTTTTCACGTAGGTCGAAGTTGTTTTTTGGGTGATAAAGAGAGAAAATAGAAGTAAGAGAATGTGTGGAATAGTAGTGAGTAGTGACACATTGATGGAAAATAAAAGAACATGTGGAAGTTTCTCATAGTTATTATTAAGATGTTACAAAAGGATAAAATTGAAATATGAAAATTATGACATGTGGTTACTAAATGGAATTATACATGTTCAATTACCTCAATGTCTTTTAAACATATTTTGCATTTATATAATAGTAAGAACAAAGTTGGAATATAGAAATTACGCATCTTCAATTACCTAAGCACTCCTTAAAAATGGTTTAATATATACTCCAAAGTTTTTTATGCCTTTCATACTTCATTAATTATTACTTTTAACTTAGAGTTAATAATGATTAACAACCAAATGATAATGAATATTAATTTTACTTAACACATGAATGTTGTGCCATTAAAAACTCTAGATAGATTTTTCTATATTAATAATGAATCATATACGGATAATATAAAAAAAAACTTAAATTGTTGATGTGCATATATTAATCTCTTTAAAACACAAAATTAAGTTTAACTTAAAAAATAAAATGAAATCAAAAAATATTAGATAACTCAATTTCAAATTACTTATGTTGGTAGAATGAGAAATTTCAATTTAAATTAATAAAAATAAAATAGCTTAGTTTTAATTTAAATTTTTTTAGGTAAATTAAAAAAACTAATTTATGTTTCATCCTATTATTTTAAATTTTAAAAACACTTATGTCAAATAAGTTAAAGTCTCTTACACTAAATTCATTATAGTCTAAATTCATTATAGTCATGTCCAATATAATTAATTACCAACGTGACTGTCCCTCTCAAGAATCAAACTCTTGACCTTTTGATTTGTTTAGAGATCTAACAAAATCTTACACCACTAGAGCAACACCTTATTAATACATTATTATAACTATAAATAAATAATACCTTTAGTACATAAATTGGTCCTATGATATGGTGTCATTTGTACAAATGCATAAAAATCTTTAAGCAATTAAGCAATACAATGTAGAAATTTTAAGTGAAGGATATAAGTGCTTTTTTTCTAGTTGTAGGTCCCCTTAAACTATATGAAGAAATTCAAATAGGTCCCACATCCATATCAGACACCACCTCACATGCTATAGAGACCTATAGTTACAAAACTTTTGGACCCAATTCCAAATTTTTAGTTTAAGGATTAAGGCACTTATATATTAATTTAACATTCAATTAATCTTCATTTCATGCAAAGTGAATTACTGGTATGAAACTACTATGATGTACAAACAAATGTTTCATGGTACATGTTCTATGGACATCTCAACCAAATAACTAATAAAACTGAATTCCTACCACAATTCAGACAAGTTGACAATTATAACTAATTTCCAAGTAAGACAATAAATGTCACTAGTAATAACATCAAAGACATGATTCTTGATCTTTCCATCGTCAATCGTGTTTCGTTTCTCCGCACTTTCATCGATTAGCTCCATGGACGACCACTGCCATAACCCCTCCCGCGATCATGGAAGCCTCGGTGACCTGATTCATCATTGTCATAAAATCGAAGTGTGAGCATAGAAGGAAAAAATTCCGTAATCGCAGTACATCACCAAAATGTCGAACAAGCCCCGACGGCCGAGGATACAACACCTGATCAGGATCCTCTCCTGTTGTGTGAAAACAGGACTGAATCTTAACCTTACATGTGTATTAAAAGGATCCATGCTAAGTTGTTGATGTAAAAAAAGTTTAGCGTCGATGTAAGGTTGAGTATTTTCACGCAACCGAAGATGATCTTGATCCCACAACAAATCCCGTTGACAAATGATAAGATATACATTGGCTATAGTTTTACATGAAGATTTAAACATTTTCTTTTTTGGGTGGAGAAAATTTTTTAACAGAAGAAAAGAAGGGATTCAAAATGAGAGAAGTAGCCGCCAAACAGAAACAAGCTATCAATTATCAAATAAAGAATGACATATATGACAACCTATTCCTTAGTATTAGACTTACGGTCTGTTTGCGAGTTGGGTTTTGAAGGGAAATGGAATGATTCAGAGCAGTGTTATTAATATCGTACTGGTTATCAAACCGGTCAGGGTATTGATATAGTAGTATAGCGGTTCAACTGATGGTTTACTAATTAAACCGCATACCGGTGAAGTTAGATATACATATATAATATATTAACATTAATATTGAAAAATCAATAAAAAACAATAATTTTTTATTTTCATTAAAAATTAATTTTAAATAAAAAATCGGCAAGTATGACCAGTACGGTTCAGTTGAAAACCGACCAGTTTTGGCAGGTTTTGACCGATATAATTGCATAACCGGTATAATTGTTGTACCGTATCGGTATTGGGACCGGTTTACCGGTTGAACCGGCGGACATGAACCGGTTTTTACAACACTATTTCAGAGTCAAGAAATACACTTGTGAAATGACTCTGAAATGTTCCATTTCCATTCCCCTCTCTCCAAAATCCAACTCACAAACAGGCCTTTAATGTGCTCTAGGTGAGAACATTAAAAAATAAATGCATATGAACTGAAATATATGTTAAAACCCCATGTCCTAAGCATGATTAAAGCATACCCTTCATGGCTTCAACAAATAAATGTATATGTGCATAACATGAACACATGATAGCCCATGTTATATGCAGGTCCAATCAACTAACCTGAAGGCGGAGGTGGAGCACCATGACCCATTGCTGCTAAATCCGGACTCACTTTTTGTCCAGCTTCCTCAAGTATGGTTATAAGTTCCTTTGCAAATCTGGCATTAGCAGCTGTGAAGAATGTGTATGCAGTTCCTTTTGCACCAGCTCTCCCAGTCCGCCCAATGCGATGAACATAGTCCTCAAGTGATCCCGGGAAGTCGTAATTTACCACATACTTCACATCTTTCACATCTGACAGTAACCAAACAATAGAAAGGATCAAGATATGCAAGCAAAGCTATACTTTTATAAGTTAAAAAATGAGAAATTATCCAGCAATTGTGCAACCAAACACAAGACACCTCTTAATACAAGGAGTTTTTCGTCAACTTCAAGCCGCCAATCACAATTGCAGCCTTTTGATAATTGTCACAACAGAAAGTTGAGACTGATATCTAACATAATTAGATTGATTACCACCAACAGAAGGCAACTCCAACTTAATAAGGCAAGCAATTCAGTAGAAATTTATCAATCACTAAGAATCTTGTCAATATGAATTCTTGACAGATTATATACGGAAAATTAAAATATAAGTTTACCTGAGACTATTTGGTCCAGACAATAAATAAGATGCATGCATAGAAAGGAATAATGATTTGACAAGTATAGATTTAAAGTTAATAATAATATATCTAACAGATGAATGCAAAGTCTAACTAGTAATCAAAGATGGCTTGGAAAAAAGAATCATATACAGAAGAAAAATGAAGTGAAGTTTGAATCTAACACTACAATTTCCTCACTGAATTAAGAATGTCTACTAGATAATTATGCATGCAAAAAATTTGTACCTAAACCACGAGCTGCAACATCTGTTGCGGTCATAATAGGACTCTTTCCAGATTTAAATTCCGAGAGCACCCAATCCCTTTCTGCTTGACTTTTATCTCCATGAATTGAAAGTGCAGGCCAGCCATCCATGCGGAGCTGCCTAGTGATCTGATCGCACCCTTTCTTCGTATCCATGAATATCAATATTCGGCTGCCATCCATGATGTCCTCCAGCAACTTCACCAATCTGACAAATACGGTGTCAACATTTAGGTGGTTCTACGTAATGAGGCATTAAATACTTCGGGGATAAAAATAAGGTAGAACATATCCTACTTATCATATTTCTGCTTTTCAGAAACAATGTCAACATGTTGCTTTATTGAATGGTTAGCTTTTAAATCCTCAGAGCCAATAATTACCTGCACAATGATTACCAAGATATTTAATTCAATCTTGAATAATATACATAAAGTCCTCGCAAAATACAATACCATGCTGTTAAGATATACGAAAAATATCTCATGATATTGTTATTGTATCTTAGATGATCTCTTAGGATTTATTTCCTATTTTTAGCACAAGGAGCTTACTATTGGTACAAATAGGACTATTGGGTTTGTTCTTTGTATTACATTATGATCACATTACATCAATATCAATCTCAACTTATTAAGAGTCGCTATTCTTTCTTTTCCTCCTCCCTATCTAAAACCCTCTAATTCATCAGGGTAATGATGGTACTTCAGAATGGTTTTGTCCTCCATGACTTGTTCCGTCACTATTCTGCTGCCGAGTTCCTGAAAATTGAGAATTCCTTTTCAGATAGTCTTTCTACTCACTTGTATCCAAAAAGAAAAAACTAGATCCATAGGCCCGCTCCACTTTTACTCATTTTGCAGTTACCATCTCAGATTTGTGCTTCTGTGGTACTTCTCTCATCTAACCAATACCTTTGCTAAGTTTTCCTTTGTGTGACCAACCTCTCCTCAGAACCACAGCAGCATTTAAGCAAAGAAAAGCCTCCACTTGCCACCTTCTTCAAGTGCATGACGATAAATCCGCAGACATATGTTGTTGCATCAATTACTGGACTCACCTTGATCTCCTCTGTCCAGATCTGGCCTCACTGCCGATTGTGGTCTAAGTTGAAGAGCATGCATTCAGGGATATTGTGTTTTCAGTTTTCGGCGACGCTGACCCATGGCTTCTAGTCTTCTGACAGGCGGTCCCTACAAGCTAAAACTTCACTTGTTTTGTCCTCCTTTTGGCAAGCTCGGCAATTGTTTGGGCCCTCCTATTCGACTACCTTTGGTTGTTCTTCCATGTTTAACACAGATCCAGTCTGCTCATCTTACGTATATAAGACAATCATTCCGATGGTGATTTCTTTCCTACAAAGTAATCATAATAGTGGTGCTAATCTTCCAGTTGATGATCATTTTGGTTATGACTCACACAAGCCCGACTTTATCCACAATAGTCTGGCCCCGATTCTTTGGCCCTGTCTCAATTCCAAATGCTCTGGCCGCAGCTCTGTCCCAAATGCACTAGCCAAGTCTGTCCTAGTTGCCAACTACCATCACACTGTTTAATGCATATTTTTTGTCCATTTCCTTTTAGTGTGTTTAATTGTCAATTTGTAACTATCTTCGGCTTAGGAAGCTTTAGCTTGAAGGGAAGTGCTAGAGATATAAAAAATATCTCATAATATCGCCATTGTATCTTAGATGGTCTCTTCGGATTTATTTCCTATCTGTGTTCCCTTTTTGTTTTGATATTTAATTAGAACTAGGAGTCTACTATTAGTATAAACAGGGCTGTCATGTTTATCCTTTTCTATCACTTTATGTTCGCATCAAATCAATATAAATCTCATATTATTCTGAGAATCTATTATCTCATTTCCACCTTTCCTACTAAAAATCCTCCAAATTCAACAAACGAACAAAATCACTCGTGATACATCTTCCCTAAGAACTATAAATTTCATATTTCATAAAAAAAAACATTTCAATTTGCAACATTAGATTAGAGGATTGAAATTTAAAAATACAGAAACATGTCCCCACATGAAAAATCTTACTTTGTATGGGTTATAAAGGAACTTTCTTGATAATTGTTCAACCTCCTTCGGCCAGGTAGCACTCCAGTATAAAGTTTGACGATCTGGACGGATCTACGGAAAAAAGAAGTAAAATAATAATCAGGTACCTAGGATAATAAATAAATCCTGCCGCTTCTTCATTCCGTCTTTTCTAATTCAACTCAAAACAACATTAGGGGGCAAATTAGAAATGTTTTACTTTTTTATAAGTAAAATCACATTGAAAATCATATCCCTTTATAAAAAAATTGAGATAGGGGAGGGGATCCAAGAACATAGCACCGCCCCTGATTGCCAATGGATAAGCAACTAAAAAGTAATGGTGAACTGAGGTAGCGAATGAAGCCTCTAGACGAGAAATTTGACTATGACCAAAAGGTTATCACGCCATTTCTTGAAAATATACTATTACAAAATGTTAATCAGATAATAGAATAATGTCAACCTGAGACACAATCTTCCGTATCTGAGGGTCAAAACCCATGTCTAACATCCTATCAGCTTCATCCAATACAAGGTATGTGACCCTCCGCAAGTTAGTATGATTTGACTCGAGCATATCAATTAACCTTCCCGGAGTGGCAATTACAATTTCAACACCTAACCATAAAAATTAACAGAAGCACAATAAAATTTGTAATTATGAAAAATATAAAATGTAAAAAGAGGTAGCAGTCAATTGGTAAGTTCTTCAACCGATGTCATGGCTTTGATGCTTTGTATACTTACTTCACCACATACCTTTCTGGAGATCACGCACCTGAGGTCCCTTTGGAACCCCACCATAGATGCATGTACTCTTAATCCTTGATGATGCACCAAATTTAGTAGCCTCTTGTTGGATTTGGACAGCAAGTTCACGAGTTGGAGCCAAAACTAACACGATTGGTCCATCTCCAGGATCTAAAGATATTGTCGATGAATTATTAGACGGCAACACAAATGCAGCAGAGACAAAAAAAACACACTCTAACATCTTAATATGAAACCTAATCATCATAGTCACTTCCATATTTCCTTACCTAGAATCGGCTGAGCATTAACATGCACTATGGCAGGCAACAAGTAGGCAAGTGTCTTCCCTGATCCTGTTTCTGCAATTCCTATCAGATCACGCCCTTTCAAAGCCATCGGCCAGCCTTGAGATTGAATTGGTGTAGGTTCGGTAAATCCAGCTTTTTCAATTTCTTGAATTACATATTCTGGGTTAAATCAAGGTTGTAAAATGAGTACGTTATCTCAGAAACAAGGCATCCCATAATCTAAGAAAGTATTCCCACGATAACAATACGCATCAACCAATTCCCAAACAAAACGATCTTCCTTTTGGCTTATTGACTCCAAAGTAGAAGTTTTGACCAATTCGATCTAATGAAATCACATGCTGTCTTCTGAATAAGATAAACAAACTGATTCATCAATCATTAGAGAGACCCTTTTAGCACACTATTTTGCTTGACAATCATGTCACATATATAGAACTAAACTTCAAACTTGTACTCAATCCCAAGCTCACATCGTCATCAATCTACTACCGCTTAAACTAAAAAGTCCACTTTCTACAACAAATCATGACTACTATAATTTATACGCACTAAATCCCTCCAAATTACCAGTTTATGACATGGTTGTGTGCAACATGAAGCAAAACCTCGAGTAATAAAGAAAAGATAGCTATGTACTTTAAGCTGAAAACCATGCATAGAAAAACTAATGAAATTAAAACAAAAAAGAAACAAACTGTGTACCTGGAAAACCAACATCATGAAATGTCTTGACAGGTTTTGGGACATCTCGGCCTTCAACAGTTATTTCCCTCTGTCGCCTGTACTCATTAACCTCATCCTCAGTCATTGCCTTTACTGTCGGTGCCTCAGAATAGAAGTTTTTCTCAAAATGAGGCAACCCATCCAAATTGATCTTCCTCGGCGACCCACCATCCTCATCCTTCCTGCTAGATGAAGAGTGTACCGAACCACCATACCCTGAAGGTGCACCTAGCCCAGAATCACTAAAAAACATACAAAGCAGTTCAGAAAAATCCTCTTTTTAATCAAAATAAATATCCATCAACCCTCAACAATAACCACAAAGCCTTTTCCCACTAGACGGGGTCCGGCTATTTTGATCAAACAACACGATGATGTTCTATCGTAAATCATATCCTCTGAAGCACCGACACGTGAAACTCCTTCACGTGTCGATATCGGACACGTATCCGACATGGATACGCTCCGATTCGTCATTGTATCCGTAGAGTATCCAAAAATAAAAAAATAAAAAATATTAAGATACGTGTCTGAAACATTTTGAACAAAAAAACTAGAATAGATATGATACGTTTTAATCAAAGCATCCCAATAATCAAGATAAATACTAACTTATTTGAAGACAAACACTAATGAAGAACAATGATCTGCAATTTCCATTATATTTTTTACTTTGGATACTTTGATTTACACATACAATTTTATCATATTTTATATATTTTTTACTATTTTATACATGTATCCTTGAACGTATCGTATCCTATATTTTAGAAAAAATGTGTATCGGCGTATCGGATACGTATCGTATCCGACACACGTATCTGTATCTATGCTTCATAGATCATATCTATATACAAACCATTGACACTTAAATCCTTCTTAATGTTTTGTTCTGTAGCTTTTATTCCTCTAGCAAATGAGCTACCCTCTATTTTGATCTAATCTCCTTACAATGGCTTCTACCAGCCTTCTACACAAAAGTCCATAGCACCTAAAGTGATTATAATATTTTTTCTACAATAGGTGGTACCCTAACATTCGTCTAATGCACACGTTTCAGGTTACAAACTTTAAAAACAACCTTGGAAAATAAAATACGGTGAAGTAATAAGGAGGTTGAGGATTCGAGTCTCACCAATTACAAATACTAACATACTAACATTTGGCTATCAAAAAACAACCTTGAAAATGAGACTAACATAGCAATTGATTTTTGGACTTAGTTTATTGACACTGGAACATTCACTTAAGATACCATTGGATTTTAGACCTAGGAACATGAACTGAACTAAACTAAACTAGCAGTTGCAAATGTTTCATACACACATAAACCCTAAAAATATACACTTCAATTCAACTATTAAAGAAGGTTATTAGGGTATTCAAACATGGGTATATTTATTGGGGTTATTGTAGTTGAAAACGCTAACTATAACTAAAAATGTGATCTTTTTACTAAATGGGTATGTAAAATAAACAAAAGTAAGGAGTGTACAAAAAGATTAAGCAAAAAGATAAAAACTTTGATTAGAACAGAACATTGGTATGTATGTTTTCAGAACAAGTGCAGAAATGACAAAATTAAGGTTAAACATGAAACGGTGGCGGCGGTTACCTCCGGCGGTCACGGTAGGAAGTGGGGTCGCCGGAGCGGCTGTCGTAGCGGCTCATGATGTTGTCGGTAATGGTTTTTACAAAGAAAGTTTGGTTGTTTCTGCAACTGATGCAGATGTTGGAAAGGATCAAAGACTTTCATTTTTGGGCTTCTTAGTACCAAAATTGGCCCAAATAAAGAGAGTTGAAATTTCCAACTTTTCTTCAATTTTTGACCCAAATTAATAAGTCTTTTCACTATCATCATAACTGTTTTCGTTACCAACTAGTTATTAGTCTACTAATATAAGATTTTATTGGATCTTTGAGTAAATTAAAAGATTAATAATTCGATTACTGATAACAACACTTGTAAGAGATCCAAAATAGATTAGTTCCTAACCATTGGGTGAGAGAATAATTTTGATTACGCAAAAAAAAAAATTGGTGCTCATTCTCACCATTGTCATTTTCACTTTTGAAGCTCATTACTCCTTTTCATCATTATGAAATCAACATATACATTATTATCATCTAGATTATCACATCATCATTATCATACAAACATCTAAATATTTGCTCACCTTTATTATCCAACAGACTTTATTCTCACTCCTTATTGTTGGAAAAAAGTTATGTAAGAGACAATGGGTCCTAATATCATTTTATAACCTGTTTTCTTCTTCGTTGGTTTATTTTGGTAGCATATTGTCGAAAAAGAAATATTGCATATCAACACTAGGTTGTCCGAATGCATTATTTTGAAAATAATAAATTCTGATAATCGATTGTCGAAATCTAATATATCTCTTAACAATCAAGTATCATGAGACAAAATAAGGCATTCAAACATTGACTTGTTGAATGCATTATTTTCGATAATAATGCATTCTCACATTCAAGTGTTAAAATGCATTATTTAAAAAAAAGTCATTATGATATTGGTGGTCGAAAGTGACATATGTGATAATAACGTATTTGAATTATTATTGTTTATTTCTATACAACTTCCATGGATACACAAGATGAGGAGTGACATTATTATTTTCACAATGATGATTTGTATAAGGTTGAAGTTACATATGATCATTACACTCTTAAAGAATTCCCTCATTAGGAAATTGCATCTATAAGAGAAGAGGTTTTTCCTAATCAACATGATCTTGTTTATTTGGTTCATGAATTTTGTTAAACACATAGGTTTTTTTTATCAATATCATAAGGTTGAAGCATGTAGAATGTGTTATTCCTATTTGTGAAAATATATGAGTTTGAAATTTAACAAAGAATGTGCTAAAGCATATACCAAAATTGAAGAAATTTAGTCACCCCGTCCAATTATATGGGAAGCAAAGTAGTTCTAATGATGGATGGAAACTTAGTGTTAAATGTGGTAAACACAACCATGACAAACATGAATCGATGGTTGTCATCCTTATCGCAGTAGGCGAATAGAGGAACAACAATCTGTTAAGACCTCGGTTGTCTAGAACGCATTTTAAGTGTTAATTGTCTATGTTTTGATTATTCCAAAAAAAAAAGTCAAGTACGATAATATTGAATTTGAACATTCTAATATATTTTCCTTAAGTGTGCAGGAAATCAGACAACTATTATAAAATGTGTAATCTCAAGTAATATTGTCTAGTTGTCATTAACAAAATCTTAAGACAATATGAGAAGTCCATTTTCAAAGTCGTCTGAAATTGATATGTCATTGAAGACCCATATATATTCAAGACTCATCTGAACATAAAAAATCATCATATTATGAAACTGAAATGTTTCTATCTGCATCCAAAGAAATTATATAATATACCAACAATTCATAAAGAATAATTCAAATCTCATATCATAAAAAAGTGAAACATAAATAAATCTAGATTAGAATGAGTAAAACATCGTCAATAGTTTTGAAGACCTACGAAATTAGGAATCAATAAAGCATAAAAAAGAATTATCCATTAATTGATAGACAAGTGATATGAAAAAATAAAAGAAAGACAACATGCATTGACATTTATATCCTTTTTATTTAAAAGAAGATTACATTTTTCCCTTAAAATACACATAAAAAAGTCACTTAGTTCTCCATTAATGGAGATGAATTCTACTCACTTTTGGGACTATTCTACACAACGATTGTTATCTTTCTCTCATCACACTTCGTGAATATTCATTAAACATTATTTTTTTGTTTACGACTAGTCGACTACACAACATAAGAGAAAAACAAAGCTAAAATGAAGATGAGGTACAATGCAAATGAGAATTTACAACATCATCTAAAAATGTCTATATTAGTGCATTTAGATAAATGAAGAATGGACAACCATACAACAACAAAAATTAGAACTATGGGAATCACATTAGAAGCTTCCAACACTATGTTATGTGAACATTGTTGTTCAATCATTTGTTATTTAGCATGGAAAGGTTAGATGTGTTTTTATTGTAATCTAGAATTGATTACAGTGTAAACTCAATGTAAGTTTACATTGTGATATCAATCATTCTACCTCAATATCTTTTATGTCTCAGACTCATCAAAGATGAGTTAATCATTGCTAACCAGTAAATAAGAGTATAATAAAACTACTTTGATATCGTGAATGAGTATAGAGTAATGAATTGTCGTATTGATAAGGATGTGCTAGATACTAGTTTTTCAACTAAAAATTATTATTTTAAGTTATGATTAAAATGGTTGTTTGTTTGGTGACACAAAATAAATTGAATTGTAATACAATGATAAAAGGAGTTAGGATTGAACTTCACACTTACTATCTGGGCACACCTGATTCTTAAAGCAAATTCATTCAGTAATGATTATTTCATACAATGACCTCAAAATTACTAAAAGTTAATGTCTTAGTCAATTTAGCAACTTATGCAATAAAAACATATGTCTAGCAACTTCAATTCATAAGATTAAGAAATATGACTTGCAAAATCACGCCTCTATGTCTACTAATTCATGAATGCAAGTTGAGTTAAAATGCAACACCTCAATTGTGTTAGTCGCCAATGTCTTAGTCTATACTAACACTTTACCAAAAATAGCTCTATCTCTAGCAACTATCATGATAAAATTAAACTTTATGAACCTTCAAGCACACATCTATGACATTAGTCTATGTCATTCAGTTTGAGAGTTATAAAATTACAAGATTAATACTTTTCCTAGATACTAATAAGTAAATTGCATGAGATGACAAATAATACAAGTCTATGTCTAGAAAATGTACTACTTGTTGAGTTATGCAAGTTCAAAATAATGCAAGTAAGAGACTAAGCAAATTATTAAATAATCATACAATAAGATGAACAAACTTAAAACAAACATAAAGTAGATACAAAACTCAAATATAATCAAAACTTCATAAATTAATGGTGAATTAATAATGCGTATACATCAAGTTCGTGCTACAATCAATCCCAAGAAGGATTTTAGCTACTAATATTCACAATGTGTAAGTAGAATATGAATAAAACACAACTCATGAGGTGGTAGAACCAAACACAACTCTGAGTGCCCAGTCTGTTTGCACTTAAAGCACTGTATTGGTGTTTTGCCCCTGGAATTTGTTCTTCTCCCTTTGGCAGGACCTCCTATGCCTTGTCTCCTCCCACGCGTTTGACTCCCTTTCACATACAGACCGTCACCCTGAGACCTTTCTCCTACATCCTGTGTGTGACAGAAGTACAAATGTGATCTATCTAGTTTGATTGAGTCTTTCCCGTATGTCAATGTTGTAACCAAGTATTCATAGGAATTTGGCAAGGAACATAGTAATATTATTGCTTTGTCCTCATCATCAACCTTCACATCAAGTTTCTGCAAGTCATTGATCACTTGATTAAAAGTGTTGAGATGTTGTTGCAAATCAGTACCTTCCTGCATCTTCAGGCCATAGAGTCTATGTTTCAAATACAACTTATTTGTTAGAGACTTGGACATGAACCGCTTCTCTAATATCTCCCATACCTTTGTTGGTGACGTCAAATCCATAACATTATACATCACATCATCTAATAGACAGAGTCATATGGTTCATGCAGCCTTCTCCTTCAACTCTTCCCAATCCAGTTGGTCAATACCATCTGGTTTATTCTCACGCATCACATTTGATAGACCTTGTTGAGCCAACACATCCTTAACTCTTATTTGCCATAATCCGAAATTACTAGTTCCATCGAACTTCCCCACCCTAAATTTGACACCTGGGTTAAGAGCCATCTGATACTAATTGTTGTGAACAAACGATCAATCAAATAGTAAAAGAGAAGAGAATAACACAAAGAATTTGGTAACGAGGTTCGACCAATTGTGCCTACATCCCCATGAGCGTTGAGAGGCTACCACTATATATTAGAGAATAAAGATTTGTGTATAGGTGTTGTTCTCCTTATTACATTAGGTTTACATAACATAAATATATAGCTGACTACCCCAATCTTTATATCAGCCCAAACCCATAACTTGTATTATTGTTATGATGAAAAGAGATCCGATCCATTGAATATGAGTCATTGCACAACAAAAATAAATATTAGAAAACTTAGTTACATAAGAGAATGGATTCCTCTACATATAGTTGTCAATGTGTACAACTATCATAAGCTCTAACAACCTCAGCCGACTCAACACTTTGTTATTTACAAAACATGATTTACCTTATTAGTAAGGCTGCTTGGTGGTCACCCCTTGAAAATATTACACATTAATGAATTTAGTAGACCACATTATCTTCTACTTTTAAACAACTTATCTTCCATTTCAAAGAAACAAATTGAATTATGTTATGAATATCAACGATGTAAGTCTTAAGTTGATTATCAAACATCACCAAATTAAATCAGTTGAACAAAAACTATGTGGATAAAACTTTGCAAACTCAACCAATTTTATCATTTCAAAACTAAAAAAGAAATCGACTACAGTTAAAAATTATACAAATAAGCAGTTGAATATTTGTCTTTGAAAAACGATCACAAAGCTCCTTAAATTACATATTTACAATATTATAAAATAATTCAACACAATACTGATTATTTATTTTCCTGAAAAATCTCATGTTGTTTACAAAAATAAATAAATTTGTGGCTTGTATGTAGAATTATAAGTGATATACATATTTTTCAAAAATTTCACAATGTGCAATGCACACCCTCAAATACCTATATCATTATCCATGATTACATTATATATCATTTATTTGTATTATTTTTTTATATAACTCAATAATAACTGAGAATGAATAGTAGATGTAATAATAGAAATGGAAAAGAAAACAATTGATGTAATAATAATAATAATAAATTTCTCAAAAAGTGAAAAACATACTATTTTGGAATGCACTAGTGTTGCTAATATGCGCCTTTGAGTTTTGGATCACATTCCTTCATTTTTCCCTCTTCCGATCCGAATTTCCCCAATTTCCAATTTCCAATCTCAATCCCACAATCATAATGGGTACGTTTCTCTATTCCAAGTTTAATTCCTTATTCATTCATCTCCTTCATGCATTCTCTATCATTTACTCATCAAAAACCTTAATCACTTTTTGTTTTTTCTTTTTTTTTTTGTTTAAAATTTCTCTATTCCTATCAAGTTGTAATCTTTTATGTAACATAGTTTATGGGTACTAACGGAAATTTCCAATTACACTTGCTACCGTTTCATTTTCCTCTTTTCTATATTTTATTTCTGTTATTATTAATAAGATTCTCAGTTTTAAGTTAGTATCTTTTTTTTGTTGGATTTATGGAATTTTTTGTGATGTGATTATTTCTTACATTTTGATCCATAATTTGTGTTTTATGAAATGACTGTACTATTAGATGATAAAGCATTATGAGTTCGTTCAATTCATGTAGCCGACTCACCTAGTCGGGTAAAGGCTTGATTGTTGTTGCGGCAGGGGTACTATTGGATCCCTTTAAATGGTTCCTGCATTCTTAACTTGGATTAGTTCAAGTCCAAAGTGATTTCTGGATAGTGAGCTTTTTCTAAATTATTGGATCATGGAAAAGGTTTAGATTGTAGTTTTTTCTGTTTTATGATTACAACTTGGAAAAATAATCTTAATAAGAAAATGGCAATTATAAATTTGCTTATTGCAATAATTTTATGGTATGGAGTATGGACTATGTAGAACCAAGAAACAAGTATGGAGTTTCCTATTTGTAATGAGAATAAAGTACTTTTTTTTTTAATTCCTGGGATCAATGATGAACTAGAATTTATACTTTCCTATTTATTTGATAGCCCAATGCTGGAACCAAATTTAAATTTCTACTTTTCTTGTTGATCTCAATTTGTGTTTATACTTGAACATTGTCGAAGTCTTCTGCTTTTGTTGTTTTTCCCCTAACTATCTTTGTCTGTCTTCTTATCCAGCGAGTAGAGATAGCAGTTATTCGACTCACCTTATCGATGGGGATGGTATATTCAATGTTGCCGGCATTGAAACTTTTATGAAAGAAGTAAAGTTGGCCGAATGTGGGCTTTCTTATGCTCTAGTTTCTATTATGGGTCCACAAAGTAGTGGTATGATTTCTTGCCTCGACAATCTTATTGTTTCTTGTTACCTTCATAGGTGTAAAACGAGAAGGAAAGCAAAGGAAAAGAGAGAGAGAGATAGAGAGGGATGATGGAAGCTTCAGGAAGAGAGTTTATTTATTAAAATGAAAAGTTGAAGTACAATGAATAGCTGAATGCTATTTATATAGTGAGGGCATAAAGACAAAAATGCCCTTGCAACTAAAAATATCTAAAACATAATTTTAACAAATTCTGTTACAAACTAAATGCTTACAAACTGAATTACAACAAATTCATTTTGTTTAAACTAATACATTCACTTAATCTAATTATTACATTCACTCAATCTAATAATAGGCTCTTTGGATTTAGTTAAGATTGACAGAAAGCTTAAATCGAAGTTTCTGACTTGTGAAATTGTGAGCAATAACTTCTAAGTGACATTTGATACAGATATATAATATCATTATCTATGTAAACCAGTTATTTCTAATGATTAAGTGTAGCCTCTTTTAGGCTTAATTTTTTATTAAAAATGTTCTAATGAGATTCTCATTTGTTCTCTATTTCTTACTTCATATTCTGTTTAATAGTAATCTGTTCTCTTGTATTTGTTTATCTAAGTCTTTCTTTTCCCTCGCAGGCAAGAGCACGCTATTAAATAATTTATTTGGTACTAACTTCAGAGAGATGGATGCTTTTAAGGGAAGGTATGTTCTTGCATCTTGCAATTCTCACAAATCACATAATTTATTTGTTACCGATCATATATGCTTGTTTTCAGGTCTCAAACAACCAAAGGAATCTGGATGGCTAGATGTGCTGGCATAGAGCCTTGTACACTAGTGATGGATTTGGAGGGTACAGATGGAAGAGAACGCGGAGAGGTGTTTTTTCCTCTTCATTTTTATCTCTTTGTTGAAATTAAAGGATTTAGGTATAGAAGGAGAAAATGAAATGCTCAAACTAGTAAATTGTATTGATACTATCATGAATGATAACATAATAAAAAGACATAACACTGACATGTAATTATTCTAATACTAGACTCTTAATTAAATAAGGAAATAAATCATAAAAGATAAGGTAAAATAATCTCAATCTTAAGAGATGTTTTAGGATATTCTTAACTAATCTAAGATATAATCATGATAAAATGAGGTTTATCTCGATCAAAATGTTAAAGTGAGAGATAAAGAAGAAGAAAGGAGAAGAAGATATCGAAGAGAAGATGAAAGCTCTAGAGAGAAGTTAGAGTGCTTAGAGAGAGAAAGTGAAATGTAATCTGATTTTTATTGAATGAATAAGAAACAGTAGCTTAGCTACTTATATAGTGTACAGAATATTGCAACTAAATGAGAAACTGAATCCTAACAGAATTGTAACTAACTAACCATATTAGTTTGCTAGTTAATTACAATATAACAATAAACAGTAATTCAGCTTATCACTCTATTATTCTAATATATCCCCCTGAATTTGAGGGTTGTTTTCCTTTGCCAAATCTGTCTCATCTTTGTCTTGAAGCTGAAGTTGATTCCTTAGAGTGATGTATTGATTGTTAGGTAGAGGTTTAGTCAATATGTCAGCTGTTTGAAGTTCTGAAGGAATGTGCTTGACTATAAGAGTTTTGTTTTGTATTTTGTCTCTAACAAAATGCAAATCCAATTCAATGTGTTTGGTCCTGTTGTGAAGGACAAGATTATGTGACATAGCCACTGTGCTTAGATTGTCACAGTAAATAGTAGGAACAGTAAACCTGATTTTGAGTTATGTGAGCAAGGATTCAATCCACATAAGCTCCTGAGATGCCAAAGCTAAACTCCTGTACTCTGCTTCTGTGCTTGATCTGGAAATAGTTTGTTGTTTCTTAGACCACCAAGTAACCAGATTTGGGCCAAGAAATAAGCAAGCACCAGAAGTAGACTTTCTGTCATCCATATCTGAAGCCCAATCAGCATCACAGAAAGCATTTAATGGAAGAGAATGAGTTTCTGAACTTATGGAGCTGGTTTTAGCTGAAGTGATAGAGAGACCAAATGATTTGGTTCCTTGGAGATACCTAAGAATCCTTTTTACTGCTGTCCAGTGAGATACCAGTGTTTTGTCTAGAAACTGACACACCTTGTTTACACTATAAGAAATATCTGGTCTTGTTACAGTAGCATATTGGAGAGCTCCAACAATAGACTTATAGAAAGTAGGGTCTTCAAAGTAATTTGTCTCATGTTTGGTGAGTTTACAGTTGCTAGGCATTGGGGTAACACTTGATTTGGCAGATGACAGATTGGCTTTGTCAAGAAGGTCTCTTATATATTTGGATTGTGAGAGAAAAAGTGAACCATCAGGTCTGTGATGTACTTCAATGCCTAAGAGTAATCCAAATTACCTAGTTGTTTTAGAGCAAAGGTTGTACTAAGGGCGGTGATGACATGTTTGACATGATTAGAAGAAGAGCCAGTAACTATGATATCATCAACATAGACAAGGACATATAATTGATAGATTGTTGAAGTGTGAATGAACAAGGAATTATCACACTTACTTACTTTGAAACCAATGCTGACTAGAGTTCCCTTTAGTCTTTCAAACCACTGCCTTGGTGCTTGTTTGAGCCCATAGATTGCTTTGTTCAATTTGCAAACAAGAGTTTTGTCAGAGGTCTGAAAACCCACTGGTTGGTTCATGTAGACTTCTTCCTCAAGGATGCCATTTAGAAAGGCATTATTGATATCTAACTGTTCAAGTTGTCACTGAAAGGTTACAGCTAAAGTGAAAATGATTCTGATGGTGACTGGTTTCACTACAGGGGAAAATGTCTCATTATAGTCCACTCCATGTTTTTGGTGAAACCCCTTTGCAACTAATCTTGCTTTCTACTTGTTGACAGTACCATCAGGGTTCTCTTTAATTCTAAATACCCATTTGCACCCAATAGTTTGCTTGTGAGGTGGAAGAGGTACAAGAGTCCAAGTATTTAGTGCCATAAGAGCATCAAATTCAGTTTGCATAGCTTGTTTCCAAACAGGTATGGAAAAAGTTGTTTTGGCACTAGAAGGTTCAATATGAGCAAGATGAACACTAGGATAAATGGTTTTGAAAATTCCTGATTTTAGATCTAGTCTGCATAGGATGAACAGACAAGTTAGGAGAAACTTCTGAAGAGGGAAAGTGGGGAGATGAACCAGAACTTGCAGCTGTAGGTACTAAAGGACTAGACATAAGTGATGTAGTTTCAGTAACACCAGGAGAAGACAATGCTATAGATTCTGGATGATATGAGGGCCTAGGTGAAGGTGCAGAAGTAGCAGATGATCTTGGTATATGGATTATTGGAGGATAATCCATGGAAGAAATGTTAGAATTAGTTGGACAAGGTGCTGAGCCAAGTGATTTTTCAGCAAATGGAAAGATGTGTTCATTGAAAACAACATCTTTAGAGATGTAAATTTTTCCTTCTTTAGACAGACACTTGAACCCTTTGTGATGAGATGAGTACCCAAGAAAGGTACACTCTGAACTTCTAAAATCAAGTTTGTGTTTATTGAAGGGTCTAAGATGAGGAAAACATGCACAACCAAAAATTCTCAACTGAGAATAATCAGGAGAATGACCAAAAAGAAGTTGATAAGGACTTTGAAGATTTAAAGTGAAGGTGGGCAGTCTGTTTATTAGGAAAACTACAGTAAGAAAGGCATGGTCCCAATAAACCTGAGGCAAATTAGCATGAGCTAATAGAGTTAAACCAGTTTCAACAATATGTCTGTGCTTTCTTTCCACAAAACCTTGTTGATGATGAGTATGTGGGCAAGCAATTCTATGAACAATGCCAAGTGATTTAAGAAATTCACTAAAAGGTCTAAACTCTCCTCCATAGTCACTTTGAACAGCTTTCAAAGTGACATTAAACTGAGTATGGGCATACTTCAAAAAATATTGAAACACATTGAGTGTTGCAGATTTTTGTTTTAGAAGAAAGATCCAAATGTGCTTAGTATAAGCATCCAATATGGAGAAATAATACCTAAAACCTGTAATGGAATAAACAGGAGCAGGACCCCACAAATCAACATACACCAATTGAAAAGGTGAATCATAGACAATAGTGGAATTGGGGGAATGTAATCTATGAGACTTACCCATACAACATGAAGAACAGAAATCAAGAGCAGTTTTATTTATATGAAGAATTTTACATTGTTTCAAAACATGCCTAACAATGGCCTCATGAGCATGGCCTAGCCTAGAATGCCAAATGGAGAAAGTACTAGTACTAGAATTATTACATGAACCTGGAATTGAACAATCAGACTTATGTGAAACTAAAGTAGTAGGAAAACAGTGACCATAATTTTGATGAAGACCATCAAAGACATTGAGCCCTTCCTTGGTTAAAGACCCTTGGAGTAAAACTTGATTAGTAGCTTGTGATTTGACAAAACAATGATTAGGGTGAAATTCAAAATAGCATGAATTGTCCTTAGCAAATTTTGAAACACTTAGAAGATTCTTTGAAATTGAAGGAACAAGAAGATTTTTCAAGAAAAAGGCAGGTGAATTAGGAAAGGAAGAAGTAAAGGAAGAAGATTCAACAGAATTAATAGGAATACCAATACCATTACCCATATAGATTTGCTCGTGTCCAAACTTTTCAATTGGTTCATGAATGAGGGATGAATCTACAGTGAGATGATTCGTGGCTCTTGAGTCTGGATACCACGATACATGTTTAGTGTCCCTGTTGAAATGAGGATCTTGTGATGTAGCAGTGGCAGCCAAAGGGTAGTTGTTATAATGATGCCTTTGAACATGAGGACCATGACCTAGAAGAGAGTCACCAAGTCGAGTATTGTAGTCTTGGTGATGAGGAGGTCCATGATAGAAATCTGAAGCATAATCAGGATAGAAATGGGCTGGATATTTCTGAGGCCCATTAGGAATGTAAATAGGAGAGTAAACATTTGTTCTGTTGTTACGTGGCATATGAGAGGTTAAGTGATTGCCAGGTGGACCAAAACGAGATGCTGATGTGGCATAAGAAGATGGTGCAAAGTAGCAAACACGTCCTCTGGCAGAGAATAACCTTTGAATCATGTCCAAACCTTTGGCAGTAATCACAAAATGAAGATGAAGATCGATGAGCACTCCTTCCTCCTCGAAAACGGCCACCACGACGTCCTCTGTTACCACGAAAATTTCCAGCACCACCATAACCGAATTGTTGAAGTCCTTGAGGCTCATTTTTAGGAGAGTAATCAGATACTGGAGCCATCGAAGGAGGAGGCCGAGAATATGAAGAATCACGTGGAGAAGAGGAAGGTGAACCAGAAGCCACATTTACAGAAAGTGCATCCGATAGCACCTTATTTTTATGCTTTTAAAACCTTGATTCAAAGGTTAGAAGGAAAGATTCCAGATTATGAAGTGTTGGTGGATCATGTTGGCTTTCAACAGAAGTAATTACAGGTTGAAATTCCTCATTTAATCCATCTAGGATGTAATCAATATGCTCAGACGTTGATATAGGAGTACCGATGAAAACTAACACATCAACCAGATTCTTGATTTTAGAAAGAAATTCAGAGATAGAGTGTGGACCTTGCGTAATTGACCGAAGTTGAGATCGAAGTTGACGACTTCGAGCTTTTGTCTGTGAATTGCAAAAGGAGTCAAACTCTTCCCATAGTTGCCAAGAATGTGTACATCCAATAACCCTATGTTGAAGACTTTCAGACAATGAATTCAAGATCCACGAGAAAATTGATTGATCCACCTCTTCCCAGCGACGATACGCTGGATTGACTTGATTTATTAACCTATTATCGTCATTCAAGAATCGGTGAGGAATCTCTGTGCCTAAGACGAAGTGATTCGCACGGTTGGAAGTTAGGGTTGCCATGATGAAATGTCTCCAAACAAGGTAGTTCTTTTCAGTGAGTTTCATAGAAGGAGAAGGTAATACAAGCGGCGATGAAACCGCCTGAAGTGGTGAAACGGCGGAAGGTGATAGCGGAGAAGAAGGACAGGTCTCGGTGTTCGTCGTTGCTGCCATAGCTATGGTGTGATACCATGTAAAGTGAGAGATAAAGGAAGAAAGGAGAAGAAGATATCGAAGAAAAGAAGAAAGCTCTAGAGAGAAGTTAGAGTGCTTAGAGAGTGAAAGAGAAAGTGAAATGTAATCTGATTTTTATTGAATGAATAAGAAACAGTAGCTTAGCTACTTATATAGTGTACAAAATATTGCAACTAAATGAGAAACTGAATCCTAACAGAATTGTAACTAACTAACCATATTAGTTAGCCAATTAATTACAGTATAACAATAAACAGTAATTCAGCTTATCACTCTATTATTCTAATATTCTAGATATTTTCTATAAGATGATCATATATTCTAACACTCCCCTTCAAGCTAAAGCTTACTAAGCTTTAAGCTTACTAAGCTTTAAGCTTGTTACAAACAATCCCTTTTAAAAGGCAAAATCATCATAATAATTATATGGACTCCACAAATATTGCTGAAAATGTGTTCTAAATGTTTCCAAAATCTTTAATGAAGATGGTGGAATGATAGCTACAATGAAGGTAGTCTAATATTGCTGAAACAAATGCTCTAAACCATTAATAACAACTTCAATCATCAAATGCCATAAGACAACAAGGCTTAGTCATCCATTGTAGACGCTAACATCATGTTTAAGTCACCATCAGAATGATCATCGATGGAAAAACAATCATTCTTAATATAATTCATTAATGGGAGAAAAGATACCACCACAATGATCGTCGGTAGGAAGAGAAATCACTAATATAATCAATATCAAAATTATCGTCGAAGGGAAAAAAAGTCACTACTAGTATAAAATTCATCAATGAGAGAAAATTGAAAAAACATCACTAGAATGATCATCGGTTGGAAGAGAAACCACTGGTATAATTAACATCAAAATGAATATCGATGAGAAAAGAAACTAAAGGTACAATCACAATCGAAATGAGTTTGATGGGAAAAGAAGTCACTACTAATATAATTCACCAATGAGAGAAAAGGAACTACCAAAATGATCATCATTGAGAAAAGAAACGAAAAGATATATATAAATGGAAGAAAGAGAAGTGTTGTATTTGAGCATGTCAGTATTTGTTTATTTGGATGATTGTTGCATGGAATTTGGAATTGTGAGGTTGAGAGAAAAACTGAATATGATTTCTAGCAGTAGGAGATATAAATTGGATAAGCCTTGGTGCAATGGTAAGGTTGGCCATGAGCTCACAAGTTCAAATCTTGTAAACAACCTCTCCGTCGCTTGCGGGGGTAAGATTACATATATGTACTCTCCCATACCCCACTAGGTCGGAGCCTCATGCATTGAGCTACCCTTTGTCAGTAGAAGATATACGGTTGTGGTGCCATGTATCGAAGAAGACAAAACCAAGAAACCGAGAAGTGCCACGATAGGGAGAGGTGACTAATTGGAATTCCGAATTTTCGACACCTCGATAATGGAACAGTGACGGGATTGGTTGTGGAGGATGACACCGCTTTTGATACCAACTTGAAAAGGATGAAAGATTTATCAGAATTGCTTGAGCGATTTGTGCACTCAACATTTTCTATTTATATTACAATACTACATAAATAAATCCCTTAACTTTGGGGAAATAAAGTCAGAGAGATAATTACAAGATATGATTTCATAATCGTTTATCTAAACTCAATCAAATACACAATCTTCTAATTATCTCAACATCCTTAACTTTGATAATAACTGTGGTCATGATATAGGTTCTATTGCCAATATCCAAAAATATATGCATTTACATTTTAAATATTGGGAATGTATATATGCTAGTGTGTCTCTAGCCCCTATTGAACATAAGAGATCATGAGAAAATGTGGACTTCCTAAATTCTTATTCCCTTTTCCTTTTCATTGGCAAATATTAAATGAGAGGCAGTTCTCTCTCTTGAATTTAATGCGTGTTCTTAGATTTTGAGAAGAAAAAAAATCCATAATATTTCTAGTCATGTGTTTACACAATGATGGTTAAGGATAATTAATATTTATGATTTTTGATTATTTAACTCTCCAAATTTTGTCATTGGCAAAAATTAGAACAAAGGATGACAAATGAATAGTTTTCCCTTTGGTTGTCCCCTCATATATTGAAACTGTCTTTCTCTCAGGATGATACTGCATTCGAAAAACAGAGTGCTCTATTTGCTCTTGCTGTCTCAGATATAGTACTAATAAATATGTGAGTCTCACCTCCCCCTCTCTTCTTCCTCATCTTTAATACCGGATAATTCCGAGAGTTTAAAGCCTGCCTAGTTGCTTGTACTTATTGTTTAATGCTTTTCCAGTTGTTTATTCTTTCCTGCTGGCTGCTGCAACTAATTTTTATTCCTCTGCAATGTTTGTAAAGGTGGTGCCATGACATTGGTCGTGAGCAAGCTGCAAATAAGCCGCTTTTGAAAACTGTCTTTCAGGTATCTTTCGTCAGCCTATTGATACAAGCAGTTATCTTAAATCTTGAAACTTGTCATTTGTTTAATTGCCTCCCCTTTTTTGCTTCCAGGTTATGATGAGATTGTTTAGTCCACGCAAAACAACATTGTTGTTTGTCATACGTGATAAAACAAGGGTGTGTAAGCAAAATGCTGTTTATTGGCTTTTCTTAATATTTTCCTGTTATTCATTTTCAATGTCTTTATATTTTTATTTGTTACTGATGTCATTAACCTTTCCTTCTATAGACACCACTTGAAAATTTAGAACCTGTTTTGCGAGAAGATATTCAGAAGGTAATAATACAGTGCTTTCATCTTCATATGATATTGAAATGTTATATAATTTTGCTAACTTTTGTTGGTTAACTTTTTCTCTCTGCAGATATGGGACTCTGTTCCTAAACCACAGGCTCACATGGAAACCCCACTTAGTGAATTTTTCAATGTAAGTTCATCAGTCCTTTGGAAAAACTAATCTTACTGATATTCTCTTGTGTGTTGAATAATTTATTGGCAGTTTATAGTAATTAATTTGCATTTGGCAACAATTGAACAGGTTGAAGTTGTCGCTCTTTCCAGTTATGAAGAAAAGGAAGAACAATTTAGAGAGCAGGTATCAATTGTGCACCAGTTTCCTTTTGGTTTACTTGCTATGGGGAATTGGGTTAAATGACAAGTTATCTGGTTGCATTGATGTGTGCATCTATTTATCCGCATCTGTGACTGTTTGCCTTGGCCGTATATAAATTATGATACTATTTTGGTTTTCATAATGGAAAACAAATCCTCGGTTTAATTAATAACTCTCTTTCTCTAATTTGCATGTTTTTTGCTCTTCTGATTTATTTTAAATGTAGGTCGCCAATTTGAGGCAACGATTCCATCATTCCATCGCTCCTGGTGGGCTTGCTGGGGACAGGCGTGGAGTGGTTCCTGCTTCTGGCTTTTCCTTTAGCTCTCAGCAGATATGGAAAGTCATCAAGGAGAACAAAGACCTTGACCTTCCTGCACATAAGGTAATATATATGCTGCAACACTGCTGCTTTTGTTTACATCTATATTGATTTTATTAACCATTTAAGGCCCAACCCATTTATAGGTCATGGTTGCCACTGTACGATGTGAAGAAATTGCCAACGAGAAATATGCTGCTTTTGCTGCAAACGAGGTATTAATATTCCTTTCTGTATAATCCTCCAACATATTTTGTCATTCTTAGTTACTAAGGTGATGAAAATTGCTTTTGATTACCCTCAGGAGTGGTGTAAATTGGAAGAAACTGTGCAATCTGGCCCTATTACGGGATTTGGGAAAAAGCTCAATTCACTACTCGATGTGTATTTGTCAGAGTGAGTATGGTTCAATTTATGTGAAATGTATATTGTTAGTGGCTTGTTTTTTAAATACCACATAACCTTATTCTATGTCATAAGCTTTCCTCTAACTCTGTTGGCTTTTGAAAAATTTCAGATATATTTGATCTCGGATCTTGTTCACTCAAGTAGCATGATTTCCCCCGTTTTATTTTCAATATATGTTTTGATGTCAATGTTTTAGTTAAGTAGGTGCCTTGAATAAGTGGATGTCTTTTATTGTTCAAGGTGGTGGGAAGTAGGACAGCGATATTCATTAAATTGATGGAATTCATAGGAATGGCATGTTCCATTTTTTAGTTGTTGATTTTATTCCAGTCTTTAGTTCTGGCGGGGTTTCATGTTACCGGCTAATGCCTTTAGGTTTCTCTTCCAATCCCTACTTAAATTATTGAAAAGGGTGACATCATTTTTTAACCTCACCATTTTGCATGTTAAAAGCCTTTTTCATTGTTGTGATGTTATCCATAATCTTCCACTAAACTGTAACATTAGATTGAATCTTAAAAAGTTTGCCACGTTAATGTTGCATGTTTTTGAAACATCATGCAAGGATGAGTTGATGTAGATTGAAGGTTTATTGAGGTATTATATATTTCCTTTTAATCTAGGTATGATGCTGAAGCGATTTATTTTGATGAAGGTGTCAGATCTGCAAAACAAAAGCAACTTCAAGAAAAATTGTTGCAAGTAATTGTTCAACCTCCTTCTTTTTCATAGACATGAATGCATTCACTATTATTGAAAGAGAAGCAAAACAAAGTGCTTATTAACAAATAAAAAATGAATATTTTAGATACTGGATCATTCACCCCTCTCTTAAAAAAGAGAAAAAGAGAAAGAAAGAAAGAAAAAAGCTTTTGAAGATTTGTGTCAATTCATGCTGTTTATATTGGTACTCAATCCCTTTTCAATTGGTTAGCTTGTTCAACCTGCATTCCAATCTGCACTGGGACATGTAAGGTCTGGAACATTGGATAAATTCAAGGAGACATTTGACAAGGCTTTAGAAAGAGGGGAAGGATTTTCTGAAGCTGCTAATAATTGCATCGAGTTTTGTATGGCTCAATTTGATAAAGCATGTGCAGGTAATAATTTTTTTTGGTTCTGTTAATTAGAGAATAAATAGAAGTTGAATGCCCCAAACATGTAATGAACACTTAGAAAGGAAAAAGACGTGTTTAAGGCATATGGATAAAGATCCCGTGAATTGTTTACAATGGTTAATTTTGTGTTTAGAGCAGAATTTCTAGGATTTGGTTCATCCCAAAAGTCTACTGTCCCAGAAGCTAGACTTGATATTATTTTATTGCAAGTATGGTTCCTGCTTTCTCAACGGAATTACAACATCAAACTGATTTATTATCCTTGCAGATGTTGTTATTGAACAAGCAAACTGGGATACATATAAAGTAAGGGAGAAACTGCAGCGTGATATTGATGCACATGTTGCATCTGTACGTGCAGCTAAAATTTCGGAACTTACTTCATCATACGAGGTATTTCATCATTGATCATTCACATCTTATGAATCTTTAAGTGATTGTCTTCAAGAGCAATTGCAGATCAGAAATGTTTGTGCCTAAAGATCAGTGTTGAAATTCTTATTATGGTAATATGATATCAGAACTACGCTAGAGTATCTACTAGAAATTCAGTCATCCAGGGGAAGGGGATACATTGATATAAAGTATGTGGTCAATATTTTGCTTATTGGATAACAGTGAGTCAAATTATTAGATCCTTCTCATGCCTAGTGACTGCAATGATTTAGGTAGTTGTGAGATTTTGCTTAATTGTGAAGCTTGTTGGTTTGTTCCTATAGTTGAAAGACTAACTTCCTTGGAAGTTTTCTGATAGTAGCATGGTTGCAGGAAAAACTGAAAGAGTCCTTGTCTGGACCTGTTGAAGCTCTTTTGGATGGAGCTAATAGTGATACTTGGCCATCAATAAGGAACCTTCTTAGGCGTGAGACTGAATCAGCTGTTTTGGGGTTCTCTAGTGCAGTTTCTGGGTTTGATATGGACGAAGACACAAGACAGAAAATGATTTTGAGTTTAGAAGATTATGCAAGGAGTGTGGTAGAAGGAAAGGCTAAGGAAGAAGCTGGAAGAGTTCTAATCCGTATGAAAGACAAGTGTGAACCTTCTGCAATATCCAAGTTGACTTTTTATTTCTTCAACTTTTACTTTAAAGACACTTACCTTGTATTTGAAAGCAGGTTTACAATGTTGTTTAGCCATGATTCTGATTCAATGCCTCGTGTTTGGACGGGGAAAGAAGATATCCGTGCCATCACCAAGACTGCTCGCTCAGCTGTATGATATGATTCATGTATTATTTTCTGTTTTTATTGCATTTTGATACCATTTTAACCAAACATAACTTTTTGCAGTCTTTGAAGTTGCTATCTGTTATGGCTGTGATTCGTTTGAACGATAATGATACTGATAATATTGAGAAAACATTAGCAGTTGCATTGGTGGATTCATCAAACAGTGCTGCTAATAAGAGCATCACAATGGTTGACCCACTAGCTTCTAGCACCTGGGAACAGGTACATTTTATTGTTCTTGATCGATTTTATTTGATGAAGTATTGAATTGTTTGCACATTTCGGTAGGTGAGTGACCAGGTAGGCATCGATTAATGGTTATTCTCAAAAAGTGTTGACATGTTAATTGATTAACATACGTTTTAAGCCGTACATTATTTTTTTTTGGTTCCCGTGTTCTTATGATTTGAGATTATTTTCTATCTTGGGCACTGACCTGTTTTGTAACCAAATTTTCTACGCAGGTTCCGTCCTCTAATACATTGATCACACCTGTCCAGTGCAAATCTTTGTGGAGACAATTCAAGACCGAGACAGAGTACAGTGTCTCACAGGCCATTTCTGCACAGGCATGATGTTTCACATTTTCTTTAAGATTTTAAAGTTTTCTCTATGTTTATAAAAAAAGAAAAATCTATTTTGAAATGTTAATAACAATTCAAGTCCTATGGCTTTCTTTTGGATATTATCAATTTAAACTTGTAGCTGAAGCCATCTGGTTTAATTGTATAAAAGAAATAAGGCATATATTTTTTTACTTTGAATGTTACCTGTATTCATTGAGTTGTTGGCATGCATGATCCAAGTTATTTTCCTCTCTTTGTTCTTGTTTAAGATTCATGTGTAATCTATGCATAATGATTTGCTATACCTAGTTGGTATGATTAGTTTGATAAAAATCATGATGGATGAATATATAGGTGTTTGACTTTTGTTCCGGTCGGAAAATGTTTTTACTTTTACTTATCGATGTAATACTTTTTTCGTTTTCAGGAGGCCAACAAGCGTAGTAACAACTGGTTACCTCCCCCATGGGCAATAGTTGCTTTGGTTATTCTCGGATTTAATGAGTTTATGACACTTCTAAGGTGCATTTCAACTCTACTCATCTGATGTCTATTTACTTGCTTTCTCTTTCTCTTTCAGGAGTTAGGCTCTGAATTCACATGCTTATAAATATGCATCTCTTTCATCTAGTAGCTACATAGTTTAAGAGTAGTAATGGTAAAAGAAAAATATATTTGTGTTGGACATAAGCTATTGAATGTGCATTTTAAGGACATAAACTCTTTGCTTTTGTCCTACTATTTATATGGTCTCACCCAATTTTGGTATTCTCTATGGCAGAAATCCCTTGTATTTGGGTCTCATCTTTGTTGGTTATCTTCTTGTTAAAGCCCTATGGATGCAGCTTGACGTTTCGGGTGAATTCCGCAATGGAGCTGTGAGTATCACTTGTTGTTCATTCCCCAAAGTATATAATTATTATTGTCTCTCTCTTTCCTGTTTATTGAGTTTGAATGCCATATGTAACCATATTGGTAAGTTCAGCTAATGAGTTGCTAGGCATACCTTAGTAGGCTTCAATTATTGAAGCATAAATAGTCGTTTAGCTGAATTATCTTAAGGGGGAGAGTTTGGCGTAACGATAAGGTTGTTGTTTAGTGAATATGAGATCACAGGTTCAAATCCTGGAAACAGCCTCTCCGCTTGCAGGGGTAAGGCTGCGTACATCTATCCTCCCCAGACTCCACTAAGGGTCTGTTTGTGAGTTGGATTTTGGAGGAGAAGGATAGGAAAATGAAAGCTTTAGAGTCATCTCACAAGTGTATTTCATGGTTCTGAAGCCTTCCCTTTTCCTTCATTCCCTTCCAAAATTCAACTTGCAAACATACCCTAAGTAGGAGCCTCGTGCACTGAGCCGTCAGCCCGCCCTTTTTTGTTGTTAAGCGTTTCATTCTATATTTTGCTGTAACTATAGATTCCTTATATCTTCTGTTTCGCATTCAGCTTCCAGGAATCATATCCTTGACTAGCAAATTTATTCCAACTATCATGAACCTTATGAAAAAACTAGCAGAGGAGGGACAGAACCCTGCAAATAACAATCCTCAGAGAAACCAATCAAAAATTAATCATAATGCTCTTACAAGAAATGCTGTATCATCTAGTGCTTCATCTAATGTAACTTCATTGGACAATGAAAAGGAACATTCTAGCCCATCAAAATATGAGTAAGTGAAGAGGATCATCTTGCTGAAGAGCAATTTCTTCTGTTGGAATATGGTGCTTTCTGCTACCTGAATGCTGGGTTTTTTTGCTTATCCACAAATTTATCACTCTCTGAGCATTCAAGACATTCAAAAGCAATGGTTTTTTGTGAAAGTGCCATATACAGGAGGTAATGTTTTATTTCCTTGCTAGTCCTCCTTAAAATAGTTGTCTTCTGCTTCAATTAGTTGAAGTTAGCCTATTATCTTTCACGGTTTTCAATGATTACGCCGTTTTTGTAATCAATTTTGTTTGTATTTATCGGTGTCCTGAGTGTCAGCCTCACCTGATAGGACTAAAACTTGGTTGTTGTTATCGTCGCTGTTTAAAAATTTATTAATTTGACTCAGTGTATTTATGTCAGATTTTTAAGATTTACTACAAACTTTTTTTGGATGTTTGGTACTTGTAATGGGAAGTGCTGGTTCAGTTGTAACATGAAAGGTGTTTATTTTTGTTTCTTAGTTTGGTATTTCTTAACAAGGTGCTGAAAATGTACCTCACAAAAGGGTGTTGAATCAATTAAAACTTTGTGGAGTACTTTTATTATTATGATCAACAATGGTAAAAAGTGATAGTTTGAGTTTCTTGTGGATCATAATCATTTACTTAAAATAATGATCTATGCTCATTAGAGCTGTTTTCACCATTGGGAATAAAGGCGAATTCTCAAAATACATAGGATCTATTTGCAAGTTGGATTTTGGAGCAGAAATAGAAGGCTTTAAAGCTATGTAATATACTTGGAAGATGATTTTGAAGCTTTATCTGTTCTTTCATTTATCTTTAAAACTCAATTCAAAAACCGACAATCAAATGTTGATTGTGTTGTTAGTGAAAATGTGTAACACATGAATTGTGTTATTAAAAACTTGGGTGTTAAGATTTGTTCTATTAAGTCATTAAACATTTGAATTATTTATCTTAAATAAGATCTGTCTGTTGAAACAAGGGCTCTCTAAAATGTAGAGATTCATTATGTTATTTTCTCTTCATAATAAAAATCGGAGAAGGAAAATGAAATCGATTGCAATTTATAACTTTGTGTCGATAATGTAAAAGTTCTTATATTATTAATGTATTATCTACTATTGACTATAAATAAAAGTAATGCAAATGAAAAATATTAAAGAATAAAGAAATTTTTACACTAGTATATAAATATTAAATCCAATATTATATGGAAAAGCAACAATGAGAGGCAAAGTATTAGATCAATAAAAATAAATATTATATAAATCGTTAAAATATGAACAATATATAAGGCATTCTAAAGAAAGAAAATTCAAGATTAGGGATGACAATGAGTTTGGATGGATCTGAGTAGTGCATTACTCGGATCTGCTCCGTTACTTGGACTCAGACCCGCCCCAGACTAGTACTAAAATATGAGTTTATAACTGTTAATTTTTAATTCAACTCGCAAACTCATCATCTACTAACTGAATTGGACATGAATCAAATTACTCATATCAATGTCTGATCCGGTACCATTGATAGACAATATTTACTATTATACCCCCATTTATTTGGCTCATTGCTCACTATTAAAATTCAAGTTTTGTGATGAATGATGTAATAAAAAATCAAATAGTGATTGAAATATTTGTGTGCCAATAAATCCTTAGCTCTATTAAATATGACATCACCCCTAAACACTTTAATTACTTTTATCTATATTTATACTATTAATAAAACCAAAACCTAAAATAACTACCTATCATAGTGTAATTAATGATTTCTTATTTTGTCCTCATTATATTCTAATTTCTACCAAAAAAACCATATAACCCAATGCAAATTATAATATATTCAACTGCAATTATAATATATCTAACACAATTCATTTATTGCATATAGGGCACATGTCACAAATGATATAAAAGCGGATTGACGGGCACAATAATGCCGGTCAACACGCTAGTTATAATAAACTGAGAAATCAGTTTCTTGGACTAGAAGAAGCTTTGGTAAAAAATGAAGGGCAGAAAAGTGGTAAGATTGTTTTTGTCATTTTCAAATAATTCATGAATATTTTTGTCATTTCATATGACAACAATCCAAGAAATACTTTAAATCAGTAATTGTAAACCATTTATTGCATACAAATTATGTTTTATTATTTTATCACATTTTTCCAAGCAGAAACATTTTCCAATAATTTAGAAGAAAAAATGAAATTGCTTTAGATTTATGTATATTGATCATAACATAAGTGTCTTCATCCCTCCTAAAATGTATCGCTTCTAGTAATCGAACACTTAACCTTTAATACAATACCTAATAATCTCGTTGGTCGATTGTAGCTTTAATGTTATGGTTTTGATAATTTCTACAATTGTATTGAAATTACAATTGCAGTCATTTGGCCATATTTTTTTTTGACAATTACTGATCATCACATAACATATGCATATGTAACTATAATTTAAAATTATAGTCACTTATACGTGGTTCTCTGGGTGCATATACGTAATACGCAATATATTATTCTATTAATTATTAATACATTAGGGGTATACTTAGTGGGTTTCTAGGGTTATATTCATTTGCTTTCTAGGGGTATATTCTAGGTTTGAATCAACTTTTGTTTCGATAAAATTCTCTTATTTTTATAACACATTCATGCAAGTGAGTGTACATTACCTATTCTTCTTCTTTTATTTTATTTAAACTATAGGTAAAAATTTGGTTTGTTCCTTAAAGAGAACTAGTTCACAAAAGAACCATTAATTAGTACGAGAGAATTAATCCCTTTCGGGTAGGTGGTTGTCCCTCTCAATAAGTGTAAACAATACAATGCTCTATGTAGTTAGCTTGCAATAGTGTTTTAAATTGATATTGCAGTCGCGATTGCGGTAACGGATTGTGGCCGTTGCGGTGTGAATTATTTTGTTATTAAAACAACATTTTTGAATCCGATGCAGCCTGATGCGGTCAGATGCAGTCCAAATGCGATTACATTACAGTCTGATACGACCGCATCATTGTCATTCGAAGTCACACAGCAATTGCGGTGTGATGCGATTGCGGCATTCACCACAATAGCAATATTGCGGCCACAACAGATGATGCAGTCCACAATTTAAATCAGCCGTTTGCATATCATGTCATTTATTAGCACCGGTTTCTGATATTAGCACCGGTTTCCGATATGGAGTAGTGCTATTTGGTCAAGCAAGAGCTACCGGAATCTGTTTTTCATATCTATGGATTCTTACTAACCAGAATGGTTAATATTATAAGAGATAAATGCATAAAAGGAATTGTAGTAGACCATTCATTTTTGTTTTGATACATGCTAGTAATAACTAAACATTGTCTGCTATATTTAAGATAATCTAGCGCCGACTTTCCATTCGATCAATAAAGAAGTCGAAAAGAACAACATTAGTTATTCCACAAAGTGTGCCGCAACCATGTGTCATGGATTCTGATTGGTCTATTGATGTAAATGTCGAAGAATCAATGATGTTTTTTGACCGATTAGAAACCATATTCTAGGATTGTAGGACACAATGTAAGACAACAAATTGTCCTATAAACAGAAGTCATATCATATCAGAAATTGTATATAGGCTCTAATCAAAGTTTAGTTGAAAATCCATAGTCACTAGTGGTACCTCTAGACAAACTTCTCAACTTCTGCCAGAACTGTCTTTTCTTCCCAATGATCATAGATCCTGAAGCAGAATGCCTCCTAAAGGACTCAAATTCCTGGCCTGAAGTACTAAGAAAATCGGACACCGATAACGATACATTTTCTTCGCCAGATTGATATCCAGATAATGGTTTATGGTACTCTAATAAGTCCTCTCTAAGTATCCCTTCTGCATAACTACTTATAAGAGCCTCTTCTTGAAAACTAACTGATCTTGGTTCATCAAACTCGCTGCATACAAGCTTCAAGGCTTGAACGACTTCGCCCATGAACGGTCGTTGAGAGACTTCGGGTTGCACACACATGGAAGCAATTGCTGCAACTTTAACCAAAGTATCATCAGATATGTTGTCCTTAACAAATGGGTCTATGATCATATTTAAACCCTCTTTGCTTGCGAGAAGTGGACGAGCCCAAGTAACGAGATTTTCTTGACCGGGTGGTTGTGACAAATCCACTGGCTTTCTTCCAGTTAGGAGCTCTAGGAGTACAACTCCGTAGCTGTAAACATCACTTTTGACAAGAACATGGCCAGTCATTGCATATTCAGGAGCTAAGTAGCTGCAAAAACAAGATGCCAATGACATGAATTCAATTTTCATATTGAGGAATGGATGCATAGAAATGAATGGTAAAGGAAACACCAAAGATACTAGAATGAAATGAGTATATATATTGTAGGAATGAACCATACTTACATGATTCATTCATTGAGTATATTGTAGGAATGAACCATACTTACATGGTTCATTCATTGAGTATATTGTAGGAATGAACCATACTTACATGGTTCATTCATTGAGTATATTGTAGGAATGAACCATACTTACATGGTTCATTCATTTACGCTACGCACGAATTCAGCATACAACATATCAGATTCATCGTAAAATAAGTCTTATATAATAATAATAATGTAAAAACGTGATAAACTACATCTAACCATGTTCAGTGCACTGATACCTTGTACCATGTAACTATGGTATGATTTTTTTGAGAAAATTCATTGGTTTCTGAAAAGTTTGTAATTTGAATTTGTAAAGTTATAAAAACTTGTAATTGAGTACTTCATACACATTTCAACCATTGTATTTTTGGGAACCTGAACTGAGATGTGTATAATGGCTTAACTATAAAAAAAAATTATAGTTTAGGGACCCAATTACAAACTTAAGTTTAGAGACCTATATGCATTTCCCTCTTTCCTAGATGAAGAAAAGAAAAACTATAGGGAAAATAACCAGTATTTCTAGATATATTACTCCAAAGAATCAACACAATACGCCCAGTCGATTGGAATTGAGAAAATTTTGTCCCCGTTGTTGCAAACATATGATTCACGCAGAAATAAAGAAATAGATAAAATTGATCGCTTTTGTATCACCCTTCCAAAAGAACATGAAAAAATAAAGAAGGACTTAGAGATCAATGTTTTGTAAATGAACATAATATATGATAGAGCATTATGGTGTCATTCAGTCTATGTAGCCGACCGAACATAGTGAGATAAAAGTCCGGTTGTTGTATATGCATTTCCCTAAAAAGTTAGGAGACTTACAAAGTAATGAAACATGTAGCCATGTTTAACCATCACTTTTATTGTACTATCAACATGAAAGGATGTAAAAGGATTTATTACCCAAATGTTCCCATAACATGTGTAGAAATGTGCTTGTTTCCCTCATCCAATGCTGTTCTAGCCAATCCAAAATCTGATACTTTTGGTGTAAAATCATGTTCTAACAAGATGTTGCTGGACTTGAAGTCTCTATGTATGACACATGGATTTGAATCTTCATGTAAATAAGCCAATCCCCTAGCTCCACCAATTGCAATCTTCATCCTAGCATCCCAATCAAGTGGATCAGTTTCCTTATCAGCGCCTGCGAAAATAGGCATACTTGAAAATGACTATTCTACTCAGAAATGAAATATTCCAAATGTTCCTAGAAATTCTTGTGCCCGTTGGACCATTTGTATCTATATGCATTAGGATGTTTATTCATAGATCTCTCAAATCGAGAAATAAGACGATCTAATAATTTGATAAATGGTTGATCATGTATTTCATTATAGAAAAAACTATAACTTTTGAGCATATTTACATGGTTTCCTCATTTAGCATACGTATCTTGTGTACCACATACTGGGTTCCTTATAAATGAATCTTTGTAATAATAATTTAAAAGTAATGAACCACATAAAACCAGGTATTGCGTACTATAATCGTACCAACAGTGATTTAAATTGCGGACCGCATCACCTGATGCGGCCGCAATATTGCGATTGCGATGACCGCCACAACCGCATCACACCACAATTGTGGTGTGAATCAAAATCACAATTATATGGCCGCATCGGGTCGCAACGCAACCGCATCAGGCCGCAACGGAACGCATTGGACCGCATCGGATTCAAAAATACTTTTTTAATCACAAAATAATTCACACCGCAACCGCCACAATCCGCATCGCAATGGCCACAATAGAAGTAACTGCAACCGTTACCGTAATCGCGACTGCAACCGCAATTTAAAACAGTGGGTACCACGAACCATGCTTTTGAGTTTTGAATCACAAAAGTATTGATGAAATTTTTTAACAATGCTTCTACTTACCATGTAAGTGTGACTCTACACTTCCATTAGGAACAAGCTCATAGACTAGGCAGTGAGTCTTTTTCTCTGTGCATATACCAAACAACTTAACTAAATTTCTATGGTGCAGACGGCTAAGCATCTCAACTTCGGCTAAGAATTCGCGGCCGCCACGCTGATCATCTCTTTTGAGAATCTTCACTGCTACATTCCTCCCATCATTTAGAATACCTTTGTAAACAAGTCCAAATCCACCTTCTCCTAATATTCTTGAAGAGTCAAAGTTATTTGTTGCTTTCTCTATATCATTCAGAGTAAATGTTTTTGCAGACCCTGTGTATGTCATTGTTCCAGAATTGAAGGACAGTGATCCAGACCTCGGCATGACGCCACGAGTCAGAGATATTGCAGACCCTGCCGAGTGGAAACTTAATTATATATTTACGGCGGACTAGAACAAGCGAGCAGTCGAATAGTAAAGAAAATGTAGACAGAGTCGTAATTCGACTAACCTGATACTTTGGAAGCAGATGAGATTAAAACTTCTGGAGGTTGTTTGGATTTAAGAACATAGGAACTGCATTTCAATAGACAAAGCCAGACAAGTCCAATGAATAGAACAAAAGCAGTAATAGATGACAGCACAATTACAACAACAATTCTTCCATCACTCCCTTCTTTTTTCTTCCTTGAGACATCTACTCCCAACGGTTTCATCATTGCCCCATTGTTGTTTCGGCCCGGATTTGGACCATCGTCCATACTAGAAACACTTGATGGAGTTGGTGGAAGACCTGCATGTATTATCTTTAGTATTTACATTTGACCTATAACTAAAGGGCATCTTTTGGCCCATGACAACCAGAAAGAATTTTGGCTCTGGCTCTGATATCATGTTAAGGATCCATCTCAAAACCAATTGGCAATGAGAGAAGTATCCCAACAGGTATTTACATCATTCCCGAGACAATGAGGTATGCGATGTGGGACTTATTTCCCAACATATAACAAAAAGATCTTGACAAAATCATAATCAATGTATAACCTGGATATTGAACATATAGTACTTCATAAGCACCAAAGAGGGAATAGTCTATGAGAATCTCCTTGTGCCAGAACTTCTTATATATTAAAAATGCTGTGGTATCATCAAATTTTACTCCTTTAGGCACCATGTCTATGAGCACATTGGTTTTCTCTACTTGCTGTTTTGCTGCATCGGCTCCGACGATTCTCACTTGGCTATGGTTTAACAAAACACTGGCTGCAATTTCCTCAGCAAGCTTTGAAACCAAAGGAAAAAACTTGTATATTGCAATGTTTATGCCGAGTTTAACTTGAAGCGGCCACACACAACCACACGGGGATCCGGGAGGCGTATACGTCAACGGCTCTGAGCAAGTCATTGACAAGCAATCTACAACATCATATAACATTTTTTGAGATCATTGAATAAGAAAAAACAACTTCAAAAATGTACCTTAAAATGACCCTATAAGCTAATGTAGTTGCAAGGTTTAAGTTTAGATTACCCTTATTAGGAGGTGGAGGTGGAATAACCAAAGCATGTGCTGGTGGTGGAGCCTTTATCTTCTTTAGTGATGAACCTAGATGTGAAGTTCTTGGTGAAGGAGAAGGCACTAATGGAAAAATGATATAATCAACAAACCAAAGTAAGCTAAATATATGATTACAATTAAAAGCTAAGAGAAAAATCAGCATTTTGTATCATTCAAATTGCCTGATAAAACTTCTGGTGATGGTGCAGGTGCATGGAAATCTCGGCTCTTCGGAGAAAAGAAAGGTCGTTGTGATTTGAAGACTGAAGGACCTACATTTTCATGACAAATTTACAGAAGAAACGAAATTAGTTTTTTTATATTTTAATGTCGAAAATGTAACACCCCAGTCCAGACATGCGACCCCTCTCTCTGACGGGCCCATGAATACACTGAGCGTGTTATCCTACCAGCTTAAATACCCTGCAGTATTTTATTCCCCACAAATGGGAGTCTCCCGCGACTCGAACCCGTGACCTCAGTGACAAATAGTTCCTATAATCATGAGTCGCTACCATTAAGCTAATAGGATAACACGCTCCATGTATTCATGGGCCCGGAAAGGGGAGGGGTCGCATGTGAGGACTGAGGTGTTACAGAAAACAGTAATACTTGTGTAAGAATTTTATTTAAGCTCTTTCAAACCTTGATGGCTATAAGTAGGAGGCTGCATTGGGTAGATTGGTGCTAGAGTTGGGTTTGTGGACTTTGTATTAGTATAGTGATGCTTATGATGTGATATTGGAGTGTCCACAGAACTATGTATCCTTTCTTTTGTAGAAGTTTTTGGAATTGACTTGGAAGGTGGAAGAGCAATACTTGTAGGAACTCCATAAGATTGCTTTGATGGTGAGAGTGCAATACTAAATTGGCTTCTGCCTTTGGAATGATGCAGATTAGGGGCTACTGATGAAAAAATAAATGTTAGTTTAGGATCATTAAGGGCATCAAAATTCATATGTTGGAGCGAGTCGCATCACATGATGCGGCTGCAATATTGTAATTATGGTGTGACGCTGAATCAAAATGATGCAGCCACATTGGACTGCTTTTCGGCCGCATCAGGATGCATCGGACGGCATCAGGCAGCATCGAATTCAAAAATATTTTTTAATCACAAAATAATTTACACCACAATGGCCGTAATTTGCATCACAATGGCTACAATGACCGCAATCGCAGTAACTGCAACGGTGACCATAATCGCAACCTCAACCACAATCTAAAACAGCGTTGGAGGTTATCAACTATAGAATAAGTTAATACAAAATACTCCAGCTGCATCTATTTGTATATAGATCAATGGATAGACAAAAAAGCTAGCTTTGAGGATTGTCTTAGCCTTATATGCAATGGCTTGGCCATATTCTTATCCGGTGTGTGACTTATCTTAAACTGTTAAAAATTTATGGTTGATTTTTAACTCTCCTTTTCCTTTTTTAGTGAAATAGATGTTCTGCTAGAAGTTAGACTGTAACAAAATTAGAGGTTTCATCTTAATTTCAACAGCAAAAGAGAATCATACAATACAAAATGTGAACATGTGCAAAAGTGAACCTACACATGGCTATCATTCATTATTATTATTATAAGACTTCTTTTACAAGGATCCGGATACATGGTACATAGTATGTACAATACATTAGGTACATGATAGAACTATATAAGGAGCCCGATATATAGTACATCGTATACCGATTCCAGTGTACAAAATCATCATACAACATATATGAGCATAAATTATAGACATTAAAATATGATAAGGTTCCATCTCAAAACCAATTGTCTATGAGAGGAGTAGCCCAACATGTATTTAAATCATTCCCGAGACAATGCAGTAGGCGATGTAGGACTTACTTCCCAACAAAATAGGTATAGTACTATGTGTCCATTGTAACAACTTCTGAACTCAATATATAACACTCATAGTAAGTTTAGAATGAGTTTCACATATCTTGATTTTCTCAATCAAATATGAATTATAAACAACATTCTAAGTTTAACAGATGCATAATTGGATCATACATAAAACCTGAATTATGCTCATACCTGCATTTTCATGAAGCTGTTGAGTACTGTCAACTAAATGTAGCAAAATTAACAGAAAAATAAGCTGCAATTCCATATCCACCCAAAGAAATAGTAGATCAACTATGAAAATCTCTCAATGTTAAGAGAATTTTGTTGAAACAACAACATATGCTGACAAAAAATCAAGTTTTTCTGTCCTTTTTTAGAACTATAGATGTTCTAGGAGCTGAAAGACATGTGATTTAGAATTGTTTAAGGATAGGTTTCATTGTTCTTTTGACAAGAATCTAAGAACACAAAAAGCACACACCCTAGTTCACTTTAAAGTTTTAAGTAGCTAAGCACATTAACTCTTAAGTATGAGAGTTGGTGGGGTTGGAGGCATAAATCATATTATGTTGTTTCCTATCTTTTAATCAACATATTTTTATTGGTCTAAGACATTAAATGAGATAAGATATGTAACAACAGATCTATGTTATGAAGACATATAATATTTTATGTTGTCTCATATCTTGTTTCGCGTTAATGATAGTGAAACAAAATCAATAATAATAATAAAAGTTTAAAAAATTTAATCAACATGTTTTTATTGATCCGAGATAGCAAAGGAGAGAAGAGAATGGAGACATGTGTTGGTTTACTTGATTGATTGAGAGTTATTATTATACTTTAAAATAATGGCCATAAAGTAAATATATTTGTGTTGAAATAATACATAGAAGCTTGACTTTCTTTTTTGTATACGTAACAAATAATTCACCCAAAACATGATCCGATATTGGGATTAGATATCATAGGAATGATAGGATAAATCATATGGTGATATGAATCACAAATACTTAATATCACGAGTCATATAATGTTCCAAAAAGTAAAGAGTTCGATTTATATGAGTGATATTTGTTATGAGGAACAGTTGCAGATTCCGAAATTAATTAATTTCTTACCCAAAAAGATGAAGAGATACCCTTAGTAATACCAAAAAAATAATATTAAATTTGTCATATCAATTCTGTTCCAAGTAGCCATTACTACTTAGTTGTTAAATAAAAAATATAAAAAAATTTATATGGTGATACAATGTATGGTTAGATATTACTCAAATGATTGTGACAAAAGATGATCACAAAAAACCAAAGATGGATAGAAACTAAAAAGTGATATTCCATTTATTAAGAATTTTGTTTAGGATAACATCACTCTCACTATTATAATAGCATTTTATTCATCATCAATAATGTGTCAACTTAACATATAAATGACACAAATGATTACCTAATATTATTAAAAATGGTAATAACTTTCCATTTATTTATCATTATCTTTTATTTTAAATTATAGTTGCAGTTATGATTATGTAATGATTTTGGCCGTTGTCGTTGTGGGCATAGTATTATTGTTGCACTGATTATAGTGTAAATATTTTGTGATTAAAAAAAAGTTGAATTTTATGTGACCTAATGTTGTCCAAATATAGTATGATGCAGTGTAATGAATTGTTTTTCATCCCGACAAAACTGCTTCATTCGTAGTCAGTGTCACACTGTAATTATTAGCTGGTGTGGTTGTGGAGATCAATACAATCATAATTGTGGTATTGTGGATGCAAAAATCACTAGCAATACTGAAATCACATTAAATTTTAATATTGATGGATTAAAATTAATAGAAAATCATTTTTAATATAGAAGTATAACAATTTTGCAAGCCTTAATATATAAAATCGTATCAATAAAAGAAATTAAAAAAATGAGTAGTTAGGCTAAATTGGGTGAAGTACACTTTGTGATCCCTTTGATGAAATGAAGTGTCCCACCATAGACAATACAAGATTTGGAAGATTGTTTAAAAAAAAAATGTATACACTGACACCGTAAGAGTTTTTACACTGTTATTGTATCATTCATTATTCATATTTTATCATTATTAAATATAAATAAATGATGAATAATGTATTGATTATGTATAAATTTTTATATTGCCGGTAAATAGATATTATATTCCATATAATGTCTATGATACACAATGTCGTTCACTAGTGTCGGTGATGTTACTATCCAATTCAAAAATGACAAAGTCTAAGTTAGCAATTTAAAAATGATGTCTAAAATTATAAGAGTTTAATATCAATGTTTATTAGTATAAATATTTATATACAACAAATACATTATCTACCATTCATTTATCTTAATTTCTATGAAGATATAATAATAATAATAATAAAATATAAATAATGAATAATGTGGTAACAATATATAAAACTTTATATATATTTTTCTCAAATTATAATATACCAATTTGTTGGTCATTGTAATTTTGGTTTCTACCGTTCAAATTATAATATACTTAGAAACTTATGTGAGTATTAGGTATCCAAAACTAATGAGTTTCACTATATTAAAATCAAAATTAAATTTTAGCAGAAAATATTTCAAAAGTAAAACTATTAATGTCTTTTTTGCTGTGTGTCATGAACAGATTAACAAGCTTCTCCCAATAACAAGATGGCAGACAATAATGTTTTAAATTGTAGTTATGGTTGTGATTGCAGTAACAGGTGCATTTATAGCGATTGCGGTCATTGTGGCTGTCGCGATGTGGATTGCGACTGTTCTGTGTGAATTATTTTGTTATTTAAACAATATATTTGAATCTGATGGGCCTGGTGCGACATGATGCGGTCTAAATGCGGTCTGATGTGGTTGCGTTGCAGTCCGATGCGGCCGCATAATTGTGACTCGGAGTCACACCGCAATTGTAATGTAATGCGGTTACCGTAGTCACCGTCACTACAATATTGCGAGTGTATCAGCTGATGCAATCCGCAATTTAAATAACTGGTAGAGACTTCAATGAAATTATTGCCAAAAAGTTAGTAATTGAGTTTGTCAACTTTAGACATTTTATGCACCAGTGACATTAGATGTAGATCAATGTTTGAGTCATATGAACTCATCTATAGTGAAACTCATTTGTTGGATTGTCCAAGGTTGTTAAGAGATCAAAACAATTTCATGATCCATTTTTATTGTATGGCTTCTTCTTTAAAAATAAAATAAAAATATGTAATATTATGAAATCAACGGATGGAAGGGAGATCACCTATACATTTTTGGTATCTCAGTATGTACCAATCTAGTTAAAAATTGTCACATAATAAAAAAGAAAATTAAAAAACAAAAAATAACGTTTTTTATATTACTTGGTGATATAGTGTAATTGGTTTGAGACATGAAAATATTAACTTTTTGGAACAGGTGATCCTTGTTCTGGTGGTGACCTTGTGTTAAATGCTCCCAACAAAAGTTTAATACTCAATTAATATTATTGGTTGAAATTGATCTTCAAGTTTTGTAAGCACTTGCTTCCTTATTGCAAATTTTCATTAAAAAAAAGTCTATTTATCGGTGTTTTTGTATTTGCTACCATATTTTGCTTTAATCATCTTATTTTAAATTATGGTTGTGGTCATAATTGCAGTAATAGTTGTGGTTATTGCTTTTATATGTATTGCAGCTGTTGCAATGCAGATTGCGACCATAATCGTATGAATTATTTTTGTAATTATTTTCTTTTTTGAATTTGATGCGATCTGATGCAGTCCGATGTGGTTGTATTGCGTCCTAATGCCTAAATACAGTAAAAAAATGAAGTGAATGTAGGGAAGGGACAACTTTGGCATAACAATGACAGCTTTTTTCTACTGCCTAAGATATCCCTTCATCCTATGGATAAAGAACTAATCCTTTCGAATTATGTGATTACTCATTCTAATAAGTGTTCCTCTCAAGAATTGAACATTTGACAAAAATCTTTTAGTATTTGGCAGCCAGTAGAGACTTACACTACTTGACCAACGTCTTATTAATCCATTAACATATTAACGTTAGTTTTTGAAACTTTTCAGTGTAATTAATGTCCCTTTTATCTTTCCTTTTATAATTTTTTAGATTTTTAAAATAACCATGATAGATTTTTAATTTAAGTAACCACATAATTTTATTTTTATTCTTTCCTTTTAAGATTATGTTTTTAGATTTTTAATATAAATGTTAGAAAATATAGCATATCAGGTGACAAGTTTATATATTCTTTATTTTGACATATAGGAATTACATAACTTTTGGAATTTAGAGGTTTTTTCATATTCGAGAAAAACCATAACTATAAATAAAAAACAACAAAAGAATATATAAACTAGCATGTTAACGATGCATACACACGAGATATTACTTTTTGTCATATGATTAAGAACATAGATATTATATGAGCATTCATATAATTAAAAATATATAGTTAAAAAATACATGTTCCTCGTACATTTGTATTGTTAAGAACATACATGTGAACCATACATTCACATGGTTTAAAACACACAAGTTATCCGTACATTTTCATTGCTAAGAAAACACATGTTACATGTGCATTAGCTTAGTTAAAACATGTTACTCGTACATTCACATTGTTAAGAACACAAGTGTTACACGTGTATAAACATATTCAAACACATAATGAAAATGAGAGAAAAAATAAACAATGGAAAAATGATTCAATTTGAGAATCAATAATGTGTATTTAATAATAATAATGTATAATAAATTATGATTTTTGGTGAAATGAATTCTTTTCCATCAAAGTTTAAATGAAATATTTGATAAGAAAATGATAGAATATATATGAAGCAGTGTATTGTATGATTGTGGAGCTGTTTGGGCAAAGAAAAATTCACCCAACTATTGACACGTGCCCAAGAGGAGCTGTTTGGAATCGGTTAAATGTCTATACTTGACTATAATTAGTAAATGTGGGAAGGTTGAAGAAATAAATTTGTTTGGTCTTATTGAGTTATTGATGAATCAACTACCCAAATTAGATGATATAATGGTTAATGGCAATGTTGGGAAACCCGAGCCAGACGTCAAGCCGGAAGAACTTCCGTATTAGGTCTAACCGGTTTAACCAGTTAAGTCGTTCGGTCGGACCGAATGATTTTAAATATAATTAATAATTTTTATCTATAATTATATATAAATGTAAATTTTATATAATTAATAATTTTATATAACTATATTGAAGTATCATCTCTCTATTATTTTTGGACCGAAATAAACAAAACATTAGAGTAATGTTTCATTTTTTTAAAATTTTAAGTGAGCCGTCCAGTTTTCTTCATGGGTTATTCCGGTTTAACCGGGTTTAGCACGATCGAACCGGAATTTCTCCGGTTCAAAGCGGTTCAACTACTCATTCGGTTAAGACTACAAAACGAAGCCGTTTTCAAGTCCGGTCAGCGATCAAACCGGTCGGACCGTTCGGTCCGGTCCGGTTATCACAACACTGGTTAATGGATGAGATGTTAAATTTGAGAGAGATAAATGCATATGATCATATTTATACATTTAAGTAAGAAAAAAATATACAAAATGATCTCAATTATTTTTTATTTGTTTCAAATCTTAAGTGATGCATTAATCATCACTTACAAATTTCTTATAATCAAATTGAGTTATTGTCCATTTATTCACATTTAAATTGCATTTGTGATTTCTCCTCTCAAATTCATTTCATTGGTTGTACATTTTTTTTTGTTCTAATGATATTAATGAATCATTTATTTTGAAGGTTAAAAAATTTGAAGTATGTATAAATTATTTATGTTCTTAAAATTAAGAATTATAGGACCAATAATAGCAATGATGTGGTGATGGCGTGATGCGCAACTTCAATTTTAACTTTCAAACACTCATCGTAATAGTTATTTTAAACAGAAAACATAAATAACAAATACATTTGTTGTTTCTGATTTTCAATTCCAATGATAAAAAAAATTTCAACTTTTTTGAAGTGGTAATTTACTTTTTTTTTTTGCATAAATGAACAAAAAGATATGAAATGAAATGAGAGAGATGAAGAGAAATAACCGAAAAAACATAAAATAATAAACACATGATTTATTGCATGAAAAATGTGCAATAATAGTTATTTGTATATTGTTATATTGTTATAATGTATGATACATCACCATAAACAATGATCATGTTTGGGAGGGAAAACTCTTATGGAGAGAGTAACATGTGTGATAATTTTTTTTTTTTCAATATGTCATTTGAAATCTTGACATAAGGTTATTAGGTTAAGGTACCTCTGAAATTTTGAGGATTTCTCACCTTTCAAAAATCATGAGGATAAATTAAAAGAAAAAATATTCACATTTGTAAATATAGAAATGATTTTAGCAAAACCCAACATTTATTATAATATATTATTGGATTTTGTTAATTGATGCTTAGGTTACTTGTTAACAAAGTCAAAATAAGAAATTTTTTAAAGAAAACAAAGAATTCAATACATTAAATTTTTTAATTAAACTAATTTAAAAATTTCATTTAAAGAATATTTTGCTGATTTAAATTTTATTGTTTTAGTTTCATTAATCCTAACATTTATTACCAAAAACCACTCTGTAAATTATTTAAAAATGGTTAGTCACACTAAAAATGAATCATTTAAAAAATTTCAGATTTGTAATATATACTATTTTTTGTTCGATTAAGTACATTATAATGTATATGTCAGTACTGAGCAACAAAAATTGAGAAAAAAATGTTATCTAACATTTGTGAAAATAAAATAGCCAAAACATTATAAATTATTAAATATATAAATTTGGTTGCTCCAATCTGGAATAGTCTTTCCTACAATTATTAGAAAATAATCTTAAAATGGTTTTAACCAACAAAAATTGTGGTACAGTGGTATAAGATCTTATTAGATTCCCAGGTGGATTAAAAAATTATATGTTAGATTACTAAGAGCGATAATTGTTGAAAGAGACAATCACACATCCCAAAAAAAATTAGTTCCTTACGCATATGTGAGAGAATCTTCCTGGTTCTACCAAAAAAAACTTAAAGTAATCTTTGTGAAATTATCCATATAGTTGTGTTTTACACTACATTGAAACAAACTATTAAATGTTCCAAAAAAAAAACTATTAACTCTTTCATTACATGTAAAACTATTAACTGGAAAGAGGAAAGTAGTGAAAGTGAAGGGAATAAATTATGAAAAGAAAAAATTCTTGTGCAAAGATGTATCCAAGACAACCAAAAAAGTTATTAACAACATAATAATAAACTTAATCAAAATTAAAACTTAATCTTAAATGATTATTTTGGAATAAAAATACAAAAAAACTGTTTCTCTAAATATATCTCCAAAAGTAATAAAGTACTATTTACCCTTGTAGGCTATGGACACATTAAAAGATGAAAACATTAAGAAAATAAAAAATTGGCAATGTTTGATTTTGAAGTTTATTTCATTTCATCCACATTCCCTTAAACAAGGGAAAGTATGGATGATAATGGAAACCGAACCCATGAGTATCTACCCGAATTTAATGAAGGAATCCGGTGTGATTGAGTTCAGGTTTGGATTTTACCCAAGTTCAACTTTCGGGTTCAGATTTTGGATTTCGGTTCGGGATTAGATAAGCATACATCCGACCCCGATCCGTCCCATTGTCATTCCGGTTAGTTCACATCCTTTTCTACTTAAAAATCCATGACCCAAAGAGAGGGAAAGAGAAAACAAAGTGATGGGAAGAAGGTAGAATAGGTGCAGCAAGCTGCATAATGAACTTCTTTTGTTCTATGAAAGAACATTTTTTTTTTGTCTAACCACGAGTATCCTTCACATGAAACAATCATGTTGGAGCCGAGAACATTCACGAAATAAGTAAGACTCGAACCCCGACTCTTGCTTAAGGAAAAATAAACATGTACCACTTGAATCGGTGTTCTGTTAAAGAACTTGTAATCACATTCATTTAAATATTTATTTAACAAAATTAGTTTTGTATGAGAAAAATGGTATTTATTGTAAAAGCTGTATACAATCTACAGTTTGATTGGTAAACGAAGTCCATCATAACTCAGCTGTACATCAAGGCCCTCAGACTCCATTAGTTTTGAAAGATAGTCATTCACTTCTTCATGATCCATCAAATGCATCATACCTTCAAATTGCCAAATAAGGACAAATCAAAACTTAGTTTTCTAATACATTTTACTAAAAATGGCGGCCCAGTGCACAAGGCTCTTACTTAGGGACAGAGATCATTTGTCCCACATGGTGTGTCCCACTCTCTGTGACCAATCAAAATGTTACTTTTTGTTACTTTTTATTTTCAATTTTTCTTTTATTCATGTAGCAGCATTCCGATTGGTCTGAGACAGGGAGTAGGTTACCGTGTGGAATAGGTGATCCGTGTCCCCCACTTAGTGGGGTCTGAGGAGGGTAGATGTGCACAGCCTTACTCTGCAAGCAGAGAGACTGTTTCTAGGATTTGAACACGTGATTTCATGATCACTAAGCAGCAACATGACTGTTGTACCAAGCTCACCTTCTTTATGAAACATTTTACTATTTTGATGGAAAAAGAACTCAAAAGTTAGAGCCATTTTGGTCAGAACATTTTGTTGCGAAAAATGAGAATAATGAATCTTAATAATACAATCATAATGGATAAAAAAATATTAAAAAGTTACTTAATGATTAAATGGTTACTTGAAAAGTTACATGCATTTATCTTTTAATTTTGACCATTCAAATATGTACGCGCGTATGAGCTTAGAGAGATTCATCATGATTCCTAGATGTGATCAATGAAGTGAAGTCTAGTTTTGCATCAAAAAAAGCAAGGCAAAAAACTAGAGGAAGCTTTATGCAAAAAAGGAGGTTTAAGCTAAACTGACCAGTAAAAAGTGTTCTTTTGGGTCGAATTTTTCGCACTTCCTCTAAGGCCTGAAATGGAAGTCAAGAATAAACTTCATTTGTACAAGAACAGTTTAACAAATGTGAAAGATAGTAATACTCATTACCCTTGGAAGTCCAAAATGTGTGGCAGTAGAGCGATCCGGCCTCAAAGCATCCTGTAGAATCACACCTTATGAGCGAAAGAAAAATTGCGCATCGTAATTTTAGTTATTTCGTGAAAAAAAGACGCATATTTGTGGGCCATTATAGAAAGGAAGAAAGGTTGAATCACCATAATTAGAATTTCACAGTCCATCAAAAGTGGATAAGTTTCTTCTGGAATATCACTAACATCACTGCAAATTTAGAAACAAGATCAGCTCACATATACTTTAGTAAAAGCTATAATGAATTATAATAGAAGCAGACTTTTTTACACTACTAATTAAGTTAGAAACATTACCTGATGTAACATACATTACCAAATCGAAAACCAAGAGACCGATAACCATTGCCATGCCACACTGGTAATGGGGTAAGCTGGAGAACAATGATAATAATAATAATAAAAGAATATGAGATTATTAAGGTTTTATCTCAAAACCAATTGTCAATAAAATGAGTAGCACAACAGATATTTAAACCATTTTTGAGACAATGAGGTTATTTCCCAACATACTCCCTCCACATAAGTCCGCCGACCAGGCGAAGGGTTACTTTAACCCATGATTAAAAGGTACTTTTTGTCCAAGACAACCAGAGATAAGCTGGGTTATGACTTTGATATCATGTTAAGATTTCATCTCAAAACCAATTGTCAATGAAATGAGTAGTCCAACAGATATTTAAACAATTTCTGAGACAATGAGGTTACTTCCCAACATACCCCCTCCACAGAAGGCTGCCGGACCAGGCGAAGGGTTACTTCGACCCATAATTAAAGGAGTAGCCCAACATATATTTAAACTATTCCCGGAACAATGAGGTAGGTGATACCCAACAGAGATGATAGATTTAGTGAACAGAAAAAAAGTAACTAAAGCACCCACTTCAAACTTTTGATTCTGTTAATAGTATTCACCTTCAATCCATGCACAACAAATGGTTCTTCAGATATGATATTGAATTGCAACTCTGACACTGCAGCACCAGGTAAGATAACACTTGTATCTACTAAATAATAATGGGTCTTAGTCATCACCTGCATATTTCAGTAATGAATACATGGACAAAATCACACGGAAACATAGCTCGACTCGTTCAAGTGAAAATGGTGAACAGGTCACGCGATCATTAAAAAGGAAAACTACAAAGCTTTTAATTCGCCTTTCCATCCAGGATAAAGCTATGACTGATATCAAGAAGAATTTCAAATTCACAACACAGATGACAACAAGTAAACTTCAAGAAATCAAGCGGAGAAGGATGAGATATAAAATTTCTCATAAAACATTTCTTCTTTTTCCTACTGCAGTGATCTAAATAATGGCAATGATCTTAAAAGTGCAGTAGATTCTCAGGAGACAATCATGACTAGAATGCAGAATGAGAAGTTTCCTTCTCAGGTACGATTTCAGAATATCATATAGCGAAAAAATTGTTTCATCATGAAATTAGAAAAGGCATACCAGAAGAAAAAGATTTCATTTGCTAACATTGCACTATATTTAAGGTCTCAGTACAAATGCTTTTCTCTGTGAGTTAGCAAAGGTGTGCATAAATAAATCCACCTATTTTATCCTTATCAAATTTTAACCAGAATACCTCCTATTTACTATGTAAATCTTTTTCACTTTCAATTTATAATTAGTTACTGTGGTTTAAATGTGGAAGAAAATGCAGAGATTCATTGGGATTAAGTAGAATGTACAACAACAACCAAGCCTTTATCCAACTATGTGGGGTCGGCTACATGAATAGGACAACGCCATAAAGCTCTGTCATAAATCATGTTCATTGACAAAACATTGATCTCTAATGGTCCACTTGTGAATTGGGTTTTGAAGGGATAGAGAAGACTTCAGAGCCTTCCATTTCCCTTCCTTCCCCTCCAAAACCTGACTCGCAAATGGACCTTAAGTCTTTCTTAATCATTTCGCCTATGTTTTTTCTTGGTGGCATTAAGTAGAACGTAGCTAAATAAAATTATATTCCTTCCTTGGGAAATCCTGGCAAAAACATTAAAACCATTCATCAGTACCTCTCAGAATAGGTTAGTGTTTAGCCAAGTTCTCTTTATTCAAGTATGCAACATAAACCATCAAAGTATGATGATTTCTCATGAAATGATTTGATTATTTTAATATGGTAAATAGATATAGGAGGCATTTCCACCCTTAAGTCTTTACTACAACTGAGGCATACACATAAATATAGCAAGTGGAAAGTAAAATTGACAATTTTGATTTTAGAAGAGAAGCACTAGAGAGAAGGGAACCTCGAAGTCACGTTTGGCTACATATATTGGAATATTAGGCTGAACATTATTCGTCCAATCTCTAAGATCATCGAGACCTGGCGAGAAGATATAAGCAGAGTTAGATCAATAATGATCAGTAGCAAGACTTCTTATTATTTCAAACAAGCATTATACTTGTCATATTGATCTTATTTATCCAAAGAATATCAGAAAGTATTAATGTCGGAGACCTCCAATTGCATCAGCATGTGAATGAGTAATAATAACCGCGTCAAGTGTTCTTATCCTGACAGAAATACAACTAGTTACGACGAGACAAAAAAACAAAGAAAAATACAACAAGAATACTTGTGAGAACACTGTCTACTTCATAAAGCATTAAAAACAACAAAGAAATGCCACTGCTACTATGTGGGGAAAAGATGTAGTGATGTACAAGTTTTATAAGACCATGTAAGACCCATTCCAAATATTTGTTAATCCTTCTTTATTTTGCATAAGGATACTCGGCCAGACTCACACAAACACACTCCTCGCATTTTGCACCGGATAACAGCCAGGTCCACTGTAACCTTTTTTGAATGGTCCAAATTGTGCAGATTCCATTATACGAACATAGTTTGTGCAAAAGTATACTTTCCAAATCGGCGTATATCATTCAAATGTTCTATAACACCTCCAGTTCTCTACCCTTGTTATTAATCATGTAACATTTCTTTTACTGTATAATGAAATAGAAAATATGAAAAAACAAAGAAGGCAACTCAAGCGACATTATAAAAAACAGCTAAAAATTGAACAGGTGAACTAACCCAAATACAGGAAACCACCGGAGAGCGCTTTGATAGAAAAATCTGCAACCAGTAAAAAAATTGTCAGCAGCACCTAAATGCAGAAACCACACAGTACTATCATATATGTGTATGCCTTGAAACCAAACTCATGGCCCAAAATCTCATCTCATAGTTATCAAAACTTCGATATATACATGATTTAAAACATTACTATTTCAAACACAGCTTATATGAAATCATGACTAGACAACTCGGACTTAACATGCATGCATGCAAAACTATCTTCAAAAGAGATAACATAAATTGACACCAACAATCATACAATGACCCAGTCAACAAGATGCATACCATATTTATCCATATACATGCTACCAATTCAATACTTCAATTCGTTGAAGGATTTTCTTAGTCATAAACTGTGATCAAATACAGTGAAATTTCTTCAATTGTTCATATATCCATTTTGAGCTTCAGCAATGTGTACAAATTATACTAGAAAGTGGTAACACATACAGATACAAACTTGACCGAGTTGAAGGCATAACATTCCCCTCAGAAATTTAATAAATCATTTGTAGTGTGTTAACTATTAGTTTGTCCGCCATGTTCCATAAGAGTATTGATCAGTTTAAAAAAAAATCTAATTTCTATAGCGGGGCAAGCCAAACTTAAAACCATCAAGAAATTGGACTAACATCAAAACGAAACGAAGAAAAGTTCATCCTAATATAACATAATTACAATACACGGGGAAATTTAAAACATACTTTCCGGCATCAATAAGAATATTGTCTGTTCCTGTGGAACTCGGATGGCGAATGAGGATGCTTGTGTTAAGTCTCCTATTCTTGTTACCTGGTTCAGCCGCTTTTGAACAGATCTGCAACATCCATGAAACCAAACTTCCCTCAACATACATTTTCAATAAACTCAAACCATTCAATTACATACCTCAATCACTTCACTCACGGAATTAATACGTACCAGACATTTTTTAAGAGGATTTGTCAAACAGCTAACTCGGGGAACCCCTTCACTGGTTCCGGTCCCCATAAATATAACTTCTGCTTGATCAGCAGGCAATTCAACCCCAACATTTACATTGGCAGCCGCTGCGGTGAATTGGAAAAGTCAACACAAATTTAATCAAATTCCAAAAATTAAAACAACAATAAGCAAACATTTTCATATAAGGTCAGGTCCTATAACTCCTACCAAATTCACAAGTCCTCCATATAATAGATAAACCATTTAAAGATAAATGCTTCTTATGAAGCGATGGAGTTAATTTATCTAAGCTCTTGGAACCTTTTGAAAGCAGGATTTGAATGATTTTCTTATTCTTATGGTGAATGGGCTTTAAACCCTTTATTGTGCATTTCTTTATGTTAGACCAGTGATTTAAATTGTGGACCACATCACCTGATGCAGCTGCAATATTGCGATTGCGGAGACCACCGCAACCACATCACACCGCAATTGCGGTGTGATTCCGAATCATAATGATGCAGCCGCATTGGACCGCAACGCAATCGCATCGGACCGCATTTAAACCGCATCAGGCTGTATCGGACCGCATCAGGCCCATCGAATTCAAAATTATTGTTTTAGTAACAAAATAATTCACACCGGAACGGCCGCAGTCCGCATCACAATGACCACAATCGCAGTAACCGCAACCGCTACCGCAACCACAATTTAAAACACCATGTTAGACTATCATTAGACTTTTTGAGGATTAGAGTACCACTTGTTCTCCTTATCCTCTATCTTCTTCAATAATATTTTCTTTTGTTGCCGATAAAAAAAGAAGCTAAATGCTTCTTTCTAGTTATAGCTATATTTTTTTTCTAACAATTGGAATACCTTACTCTGCTTACCGAGACTTCTACAAAAAATTTCCACACATGTCCAAACCACCAAAGACAATAAACAATCGTCTTTTCCACTCTAGGTGTTATTATATTATTGCATTCATTTCTAATCTTATTTTGTTAAACGTGTCCATCCCACACTCTCATTTAACCTACTTACATCCTACCAAAAGTGTGTGAAATTAGCGCATCGATAAAGCTGTTGTTTAGTGACCATATGACGAGTTCGAATCTTGTCTCTCTAATTGCATGGATAAGACTTTCTACATCTAGTCTCTCAGAGACCCACTAACTGAGAACCTCGTGTATCGGGCTATCGAAATTCACCATTCCGGGTACCAGATATCGGGTTCGTCATACATAAAGTCTTGTAAAATTAATATAAAATTGAGACAATGGATACTGAAATGAATAAGCGAAGTATAATAGAAAAGTAAAAGGTAGAAGTAAGAAGAGTTAGTTACATGAATGGAGACGAGAGTGGATGGGAGAAAGTGTAAAGGTGGAGAATGAGAATGAAGGGTTAGACCAACGCCATGAAAATCGAGAACGGTGTGGAGACAAATGGATCAGAGAAGAAGAAACGCGAATTGAAGCGACAACCATTGATTGGTGATGCACAAACACACCACAATGCTGTCTCAATGGCCAAATATGTAATAATGGGTAAGAGAATAACATGTGTATTGTTTTGTTTAGTTTTAGAAATATTTTTGTACAAAATGATTAAATGATACACATGTCATGATTTTAGTGGCTGAAGGAGATAACTTATCTCCATATATCAGGAGATACATTATTCTCAATTCTAAAACTAAACAAAATAATACACATGTCATTCTTTTACTGGCTGAAGGAGATAAGTTATCCCATAATATAATAAGATATTTTATTCTCAAAATAAAATACTAATGAATTGTAAACAATGTATTTGGTCGTATATAAATCTGACACTCTTATTTTCATGTAATTTGATGTTTCGAAATTTTGAAATTCGAAAACAATGGAAGTTAAATGTAAGTTAAATTAGTCTAGGTAATATTTATGATTAATTTTTGGAAGTTTGTTAATAACAATTACTATTAAAATTTGAATTTATCTATGTTAGTCTAATAAGGTAAAGTCATGTTAAAACTTTATTGATAGGCTGAGGGGATAATTTAGAGGTATCATGGATGTTGACAATAAAATTAAATGCAATTGATTGGATGTTTATTATTGTTTAATATTTATTCATTTTTTGGTTGGCTAATACCTATTTATACATGACAGTTAAGGAGCTGTACACTTTCAACTTGTGTGTGATTATGGGAATTGAAGATATTAGTATTTGTTATATGAGGATGCTTATAGATTAGGAGAGACCTTAGGCAACCAATTCATCTTTGTAATGTGTTGGTGCACTGGAAGCTATCATTACACAGTATTGGTTATGAGCAATCAAATAAATGACATAAGGATAAATAAAAGAGAATAAACAATAGAATTTGGTAATAGAGTTCAGTCAATTGTGTCTACGTCTTCAGGAGTGTTGAGAGGCTACTATAATATTATTAGAGAATAAAGATTATAAGTTCTACCACATTCATTAGCCCAAGTGCCTATGAGGTGTTTCTATTTGGTGTGTTATAACAAGAGACTTGAGTCCAATATATAACATTGGTCACCCTACTTCATTCCAATACTAGGCAATGTGAGACTAATACAATAATTTATTTCAAGTATCCCAACAATCTCCACATTGATTGAAATAGATGAATATATTGTAACACCCCAAATTTTAAGTCTTTAAAATTATAGTATCAGTCATCGGATCCTCGCTTGAGCGAGAGGTACTCGCTTGAGCGAGAAAGGTTCACCTGGGAGGGTGAAATCCTGGGCTATACTTGGCAATTTTGGGTAATGTAATCGATTACACAGTCCTGGTAATCGATTACATGATGATTAAAAGCATCAGATATGTACATCTGACACAATGTAATCGATTACACCATGTTGGTAATCGATTACATCGCGACGATGCCTCTGTAATTTACACTGTGTAATCGATTATATCGTATTAATGTAATCGATTACATCATGTTGGTAATCGATTACACACTTCTGGTAATCGATTATATCGTATTAATGTAATCGATTACATCATGTTGGTAATCGATTACATAGCGACGATGTCTCTGTAATTTACACAATGTAATCGATTACACTATACTTGTAATCAATTACACTCATCGCAGTGTCTATAAAATAGAAACCCAAAACACATTTTAGGGTTAGAACTTTGAAGAGAAGAGAGAGAAGAAAGCTTTTCAAGAGCAAAGAGCCTTAGGACTCATCTTAGAGCTTGAGAAGAGGTAAACCTCTTGTTCCTAACTCTTCTTCTTCCTCTCTAACTTGTTTTGGGTATGTTGGATTTATTTTCAAAACATGAGAAACCATGGAAACTCATTCTTTAGAGTTATGGTTCGTTTTATGTTGTTTTTCTCTTGTAAACTCTTGAGTTGGAGTTGATATTTGATGAATAGAAAAGTTTTGTGGGTTATTAATGAAAAACCCCCAAAATGAAGATATGGGTATAAAGAGAAAGAGATGAAATGTTAGATGTGGATGATGAGTTTGTGTTTTGATGTTGATATATTAGATAAACATGTATGTTTTGATATTTGGAAACTTGAATTGAAGTAGTTTTGGAAATATTGAGAATACATGAATCCCTTGTGTATTTGATGATGAAATACGAGTTATTTATGTGTTATTTTGAATAAATGACTGACATCGTTGTTATTGGTGATAATGAGGAAAGATCCTAAGGTTGGAGGAAATCGCGGAGGAGACTTTTAAAGTTATTCGGAACCGATCTCCAACGCTCACCGAGGTAAGGGATAAGTGGCTCTAATTCATACTCACCGATATGAATGAGGTATGTGAAAGAGGTAAAAGGTTTGTAAGGGAGACGTGTTTCCATAGTTAATGATTTGATGGAAAAGGTAAATGTATTGACATTATTGTTATGATAATAGAGTAAACTGGTTATCATTTGATATGTGGTATTGGATAGCCTTCGTGGCATTGACTTTCCCTATATTGTATTGGATAGCCTTCGTGGCGTTGACTTGCCCTATGTGGTATTGCGTATGACTTGCCCTATGTGGTATTGTGTATGACTTGCCCTATGTGGTATTGTGTATGACTTGCCCTATGTGGTATTGTATATGACCTACCCGAAGTGGTAGTGGATCATTAAGGGAAATTGCCTACCCGAAGTGGTAGTGGATCATTGAGAAATTACATACACGATGTGGTAGAACCGGAAGTGGTAAAGAGTAAGCCTGATGGCGAGAATAAGCAATGAGACAAAAAGATTTGAGATAAACGAATATGCATGCTATAGGATATATAGTATGAGATATATATTCTATAGGGTGAATATGGATGATAAAGTGGAAGATGTGAACAATGAAAGTCATATGCATTTATAGGATATATAGTATGGGATATATATTCTATAAGGTGAATATGAAGGATGAGAAATGAGAATGTCACAATGAAAGTCGTATGCATTCTATAGAGTATATTGTATGGGATATATATTTTATAGGATGGATATGAATGATGAGAAGTATGAAGTTTCAAAGGAACGTAGTAGGCGTGCTATAGAATATATATTATGGGATATATATACTATAGGACGAATATGAATAACGTGGAAATGAAAGAAAGAATATATGAACGTTTACATTTATTTAATTGTGGTTATGATTTATATCAATGCTTAATTGTATTTGAAATGTGGATTATCGTGTGATGTTAGTTTTGAACTAATGACTTACTCCCTTTTGTTTTGTGTGTTGTTTATGATAATCCCATGTAGGTAAATGATCCACTACCACTTCGGGTAGGCAATTTCCCTTAATGATCCACTACCACTTCGGGTAGGTCATATACAATACCACATAGGGCAAGTCATACACAATACCACATAGGGCAAGTCATACACAATACCACATAGGGCAAGTCATACGTAATACCACATAGGGCAAGTCATACACAATACCACATAGGGCAAGTCATACGCAATACCACATAGGGCAAGTCATACACAATACCACATAGGGCAAGTCATACGCAATACCACATAGGGCAAGTCATACACAATACCACATAGGGCAAGTCATACACAATACCACATAGGGCAAGTCATACGCAATACCACATAGGGCAAGTCATACACAATACCACATAGGGCAAGTCATACACAATACTTCACTACCATTCCCGGTAGGATAACAATAACAGTCCACTACCACTCCTGGTAGGACATCATAACAGTCCGCTACCACTCCGGGTAGGACACAATAAACAGTTCACTACCACTCCGGGTAGGACACGATAAATAGTTCACTACCACTCCGGGTAGGACACAATGATAAACCACTACCTCCTCGGGTAGGGTAACAACCATAAACTTACCAACACGTTACCTCTTTCACATACCTCATTCACATAAGTGAGTATGAATTAGAGCCACTTATCCCTTACCTTGGTGAACGTTGGGGATCGGTTCCGAGTAACTTTAAAAGTCTCCTCCGCGATTTCCTCCAACCTTAGGATCTTTCCTCATTTCCACCAATAACAACAATGTTAGTCATTTATTCCAAATATCACATAAACAACTTACTTTGCATCATTTAATCATACAAAATATTCATCATCAATATTCAACCATCTAAAACATGCATAACATCTCATATTTCAATATTTCCAAAACTACTTCAATACAAGTTTCTAAATATCAAAGCATACATGTTCATCTCATATAACAACATCAAAGCACTACTCATTATCCACATCTAACATTTCATCTATTTCTCTTTATACTCGTATTCTCATTTTGGGGGGGTTTTGGGGGTTTTTCATGAATAACCCATAAAACTTTCCATTCATCAAATAACAACTCTAAACCAAGAGTTTACAAGATAAAAACAACATAAAACGAACCATAACTCTAAAGGATGAGTTTCCATGGTTTCTCATGCTTTGAAAATAAATCCAACATACCCAAAACAAGTTAGAGAGGAAGAAGAAGAGTTAGTAACAAGAGGTTTACCTCTTCTCAAGCTCCAAGATGAGTCCTAAGGCTCATTGCTCTTGAAAAGCTCTCATTTCTCTCTTCTCTTCAAAGTTCTAACCCAAAAATGTGTTTGGGTTTCTGTTTTAAAGAGGTGTCGTCGGGTTGTAATCGATTACCAACATGGTGTAATCGATTACAACGTGAAAAATGTGCATATCTGATGCTTTTAATACAATGTAATCGATTACCAGGAGGGTGTAATCGATTACCCGCAATGTGTAATCGATTACCAGAAATGTGTAATCGATTACCCGCAATGTGTAATCGATTTCCAGAAATGTGTAATCGATTACACTGTGTCAGATGCACATATCTGATGCTTTTAATACGATGTAATCGATTACCAACAATGTGTAATCGATTACCCGCAATGTGTAATCGATTACCAGAAATGTGTAATCGATTACACTGTGTCAGATGCACATATCTGATGCTTTTAATACGATGTAATCGATTACCAGAAGAGTGTAATCGATTACCATCAGTGTGTAATCGATTACCAGCAGAGTGTAATCGATTACACTGTGTCAACAGCCCAAAATTGCCATTTCTCGCCCAGGCGAGAATCCTCCAGTATAGTCCAGGATTTCACCCTCCCAGCTGATCCTTTTTCGCTCAGGCGAGAGTCTCTCGATCAAGCGAGGCTTCCAGGACTGATACTATATTTTTAAAGATTAAAATTTGGGGTGTTACAATCCTCCCCCTCTTATAAGAATTTTCGTCCCCGAAAATTAAATATACCTCGGAAAATAAAATCATCACCTAGACCTTAGGCACAAGAATATTCAACCAAAATCACAATTCGATTCTCTAATCCATTAAGATTACTTAATCAGTCACTAAGGGCATATACCACTAAATCACGATATCACCAAACCAATTCATGAACTAACTCTTCAATGTCCAAATGTTAAGATCTCGGCCTTTAATAACTCGAGTGCCATGGGAACTAATCCATAATTCAGACTAAAGATTTTTCTTATATCCATCAAGAACCATGGATCTCTAACACCTATCCATCTATCAATCCTAACATACGTTAAGAATCCCGATAACACTCTCGAACTTCAGCGAATGGGGAACTCCTGATCTCATATCTATCTAAATGCATCTTTTAACATCCATCATACACTAGCTAGTCTCATCTCCACTCGAGACTCTAGCACAATTTCATTTTACTAGATCCACAAAATACTTACACAATAGAATTCTTAGTGTCTCATCCATTGTACACAATCAAACTATCCAGTAATTGTCTAATTACATAAAATATTTCTACCATCAAATCTTATCGTCTAAAGAAATTACCGATTTCTAGCCTCCACTGAAACCATAAAACCATTGATTCACACCAAAACTAGGTATTATGTTACCAATCGGCAAGCACAAGTCGACCAACACTCAAACCTACAACTTGCGTTCGGTTTGGTCACCCCAATTCCGTTAGTAAATATAAACTTATTAACCCACTCGCATTATGTCCAGAAATACATGGGCATCTCATATCACTAAACTTTTAACAACCTCATACTTATTCCGATATGGTTGCTAAAATTTCGGAATTCTCCAACATGATACTAAATCATTACTTAGGCACAAGCTAAGTTTTCCCAAAAATGATTTTCGAAAGCGGTTTGAATCCACGACTCATGGCAACCACGTCGTGAAACAAGGTTCGCACGCTCATTTCGACACAACCCAAAACTTCTTCTCTCCTATGGTTACACCACAACCATACACCGCAATTACTGACGTTCACTAAACAACAACAACTTTTGCCGGTACACATTCAACGCAGACAATTTCGAATTACCACCACTATTTCATGCGTTGCCAATGTCCTACCGCAAAAGAACCGGTCATTCGAGACCAAAAGTTTCACGTCTGTTCCATTGCATTCATCACATTGGCGGGGTAAGTAACTTAACTAGCCTCTTTTCTCGACTATCATTATAAGTCTTACCCTTTTGCATCCATATACATATCAATGCAACTAGATCTTAATTCTTCACCTCAACAAGTACACACAGTTAAACATAACACAATTTGCTGATCGCTAGTCCATTTCCAGGATTAAATCCAACTGGGACATCATCGCGCATATCAACACTATAGTAAATGTTCTACCATTTACCCCAACCGTACACTGAGACACTCCCGATCCAAAATAAGTTTTTTTTTTTGAGGTTCAACATCCCCGCACATAGCTTGGTGTTCAATACCAATATACATTTGTTACGGCGGATACTCATCTTCAACAAAAAAATAAATTTCATAGACCAGAAGCTTCATACACAAGAATCAAAAATAACTTTTTCATACTTAATCGATTTTGGGTACCAACCATAGGTCACCTCCAAATGATAACACATCTGATTAGTCAACATCCATGTAAACACATTAGTCGCAAGGACCTTTAGGTAATTTATCCAACCTCTATTTCATTTTCGAAATATGAGTTTCACCTCTTAGCGTGCGCATACACACTAAGGCCAACAAAGGGAATTAACCTTTAACAACTCATAAGAGAAAACAAGTATCCCCGACTTAAACATTTTTCTTGTCAGTATACTTATTATAAAAGTCAATCATTCATAGACGAAAGTCCACTTTCCAAGACAAAATAAATAGTTCTTTCAAATCTTAACATCTCGAAATACTAACGAGTTCTTAAATACCCTCTTGTGACATTTACTGAATGAATACTGATCCCTTCTTCGAAGGAGGGTCCTGACTCTCTTAGCCGACACTGGCACCAAACCACTAGCTTGGTCAGAGATCTCGCACAGATCCCTAACCGCCACAACCTTGTCAGCACTATTAAATCACAACATGATTTGCTGACAATTAGTCCATCCCCAAAATTATATCTAACTGGGATAACGACAAGCAGACTGAATCTACGGTAAATATCACACCATTTACCACAATCGGACACTAGAACATAAACGTCGACACCACCACCAGCACAAAGATTGGGGTCAACGCGACCAAGTCGGAAGTAATGACTCAGTTTACAATTTCAGCCGATTTTCACATTTATCATATATAAGTGAGTGTGCCGCTCTCGAATCAACAACACTAAACAAGGAATACCTGTCACCATGCGTTTACCTCTCGCCGGATCATCAACACCCGATGTCCCTACGCCACTTGGGGTAACCATCCGACCGTGGTCCCTTGCCTCCCCAGCATGCATGACATTAGGTCTCCGATCCAGCTTGGGACAGAGAGCCTGGACCTGGAGCCACGCTCCGATTCAAATTTCGTAAGTTTTCATTCATGCCCTGAAGCACCTCAAACATCTGTGCCAAGAGATCATCGGAAGTATTCTGGCTCGTTTCTCTTCCTCTTTCAGTCATGCGTACCTGCACTCACGTACTTGTCAGTAGACTAATTTTATAACCAGACAAGCATCACATAAACACACAACCGTCAATGCTAACCAAGAAGTTCAAGCACATAAAGATCACAAAGAAGCATGTAAGGCCATATCCTAGGCCGCAGGATTAACTATGCTCTGATACCATATTGTAACGACCCAAATTCTACCGTTGAAGATTTTTCATTTATTTTAATCATTTCTTACATACAGTCGTCACCTTCATTAAAAACTCTCAAGTATCTCTCTTTGAAAATACTCTTTACCCTATTATATTATCATACAAATTTATGTTGCGGAAAAACATAATTCATTCAGATAGCCTTTATCACATACGTCCAATTATGGGTTTTCCAGAGTTATAACGTCCATAACTACATGTCACCATATTATCCTAATCAGATTACATTTATCCCAAAATACTATCAAATCAACTACAATATCAAATAGCAATAAAGACAATCGAGTAAATAAACACAAAAGCTTCCTAATTGAGCTTCATCCTCAAAATCCTTCATTTACCTACATGGGATTATCATAAACAACACACAAAACAAAAGGGAGTAAGTCATTAGTTCAAAACTAACATCACACGATAATCCACATTTCAAATACAATTAAGCATTGATATAAATCATAACCACAATTAAATAAATGTAAACGTTCATATATTCTTTCTTTCATTTCCACTTTATTCATATTCGTCCTATAGTATATATATCCCATAATATATATTCTATAGCACGCCTACTACGTTCCTTTGAAACTTCAGACTTCTCATCATTCATATCCATCCTATAGAATATATATCCCATACAATATACTCTATAGAATGCATACGACTTTCATTGTGACATTCTCATTTCTCATCCTTCATATTCACCTTATAGAATATATATCCCATACTATATATCCTATAACATGCATATGACTTTCATTGTTCACATCTTCCACTTTATCATCCATATTCACCCTATAGAATATATATCTCATACTATATATCCTATAGCATGCATATTCGTTTATCTCAAATCTTTTTGTCTCATTGCTTATTCTCGCCATCAAGCTTACTCTTTACCACCTCCGGTTCTACCACATCGTGTATGTAATTTCTCAATGATCCACTACCACTTCGGGTAGGCAATTTCCCTTAATGATCCACTACCATTTCGGGTAGGTCATATACAATACCACATAGGGCAAGTCATACACAATACCACATAGGGCAAGTCATACACAATACCACATAGGGCAAGTCATACACAATACCACATAGGGCAAGTCATACGCAATACCACATAGGGCAAGTCATACGCAATACCACATAGGGCAAGTCATACACAATACCACATAGGGCAAGTCATATGCAATACCGCATAGGGCAAGTCATACACATTACCACATAGGGCAAGTCATACGCAATACCACATAGGGCAAGTCATACACAATACCACATTGGGCAAGTCATACACAATACCACATAGGGCAAGTCATACACAATACCACATAGGGCAAGTCATACACAATACCACATAGGGAAAGTCATACGCAATACCACATAGGGCAAGTCATACACTATACCACATAGGGCAAGTCATACACAATACTTCACTACCATTCCCGGTAGGATAACAATAACAGTCCACTACCACTCCGGGTAGGACATCATAACAGTCCGCTACCACTTCGGGTAGGACACAATAAACAGTTCACTACCACTCCGGGTAGGACACGATAAATAGTTCACTACCACTCCGGGTAGGACACAATGATAAACCACTACCTCCTCGGGTAGGGTAACAACCATAAACTTACCAACACGTTACCTCTTTCACATACCTCATTCACATAAGTGAGTATGAATTAGAGCCACTTATCCCTTACCTCGGTGAACGTTGGGGATCGGTTCCGAGTAACTTTAAAAGTCTCCTCCGCGATTTCCTCCAACCTTAGGATCTTTCCTCATTTCCACCAATAACAACAATGTTAGTCATTTATTCCAAATATCACATAAACAACTTACTTTGCATCATTTAATCATACAAAATATTCATCATCAATATTCAACCATCTAAAACATGCATAACATCTCATATTTCAATATTTCCAAAACTACTTCAATACAAGTTTCTAAATATCAAAGCATACATGTTCATCTCATATAACAACATCAAAGCACTACTCATTATCCACATCTAACATTTCATCTCTTTCTCTTTATACTCGTATTCTCATTTTGGGGGGGTTTTGGGGGTTTTTCATGAATAACCCATAAAACTTTCCATTCATCAAATAACAACTCTAAACCAAGAGTTTACAAGATAAAAACAACATAAAACGAACCATAACTCTAAATGATGAGTTTCCATGGTTTCTCATGCTTTGAAAATAAATCCAACATACCCAAAACAAGTTAGAGAGGAAGAAGAAGAGTTAGTAACAAGAGGTTTACCTCTTCTCAAGCTCCAAGATGAGTCCTAAGGCTCATTGCTCTTGAAAAGCTCTCATTTCTCTCTTCTCTTCGAAGTTCTAACCCAAAAATGTGTTTGGTTTTCTGTTTTAAAGAGGTGTCGTCGGGTTGTAATCGATTACCAACATGGTGTAATCGATTACAACGTGAAAAATGTGCATATCTGATGCTTTTAATACAATGTAATCGATTACCAGGAGGGTATAATCGATTACCCGCAATGTGTAATCGATTACTAGAAATGTGTAATCGATTACCCGCAATGTGTAATCGATTTCCAGAAATGTGTAATCGATTACACTGTGTCAGATGCACATATCTGATGCTTTTAATACGATGTAATCGATTACCAGCAATGTGTAATCGATTACCCGCAATGTGTAATCGATTTCCAGAAATGTGTAATCGATTACCAGAAATGTGTAATCGATTACACTGTGTCAGATGCACATATCTGATGCTTTTAATACGATGTAATCGATTACCAGAAGAGTGTAATCGATTACCATCAGTGTGTAATCGATTACCAGCAGAGTGTAATCGATTACACTGTGTCAACAGCCCAAAATTGCCATTTCTCGCCCAGGCGAGAATCCTCTAGTATAGTCCAGGATTTCACCCTCCCAGCTGATCCTTTTTCGCTCAGGCGAGAGTCTCTCGATCAAGCGAGGCTTCCAGGACTGATACTATATTTTTAAAGATTAAAATTTGGGGTGTTACAGAAGATGTTCCAAACGAACGTAATATACATACTATAGAATATATATTATGAGATATATATACTATAGGATGAATATGAGTAAATTGGAAATTAAAGGAAGATAGTTTGAATGTTTTCAATTCCGTATGTGTGTTTATGAATTATATTAAAGCTTAATTGTATTTGAATGTGAGTTATCACGTGATGATAGTTTTGAACTAATGACTTACTCCCTTTTTTTGTGTGTGTTGTTTATGATAACCCCATTGTAGGTAAATGAAGGATTTTGAGGATGACGATTGATTAGGAAACTTTTGTGTTCATTTACTCGATTGTCTTTATTGTTATTTGATATGGTAGTTGATTTGATAACAATATGGGATGATTGTAAGTCCGTTGAGATTAATATGGATATGTGTAGTTATGAGCTTTATAACTTGGGGAGACCCATAACTGGTTGTATGTGGTAAATGCTATTTGAATGAATTATGTTTTTCCGCAACATAACTTTGTATGATAATATAATGGGGTAAAGAGTGTTTTCGAAAATGATACTTGAGAGTTTTCAATGAAGGTGATGATTGTATGTAAGAAATGATTAAAATGAATGAAAAATTTTCAAGGGTAGAAAATCGGGTCGTTACAATATGGTATTAGAGCATAGTTAATTCTGCGGCCTAGGGCATGACCTTACTTGTTTATTTGTAACATGTTTATGATTTGATTGGTTGTGATTGTGTGAATTGAATGTTTAAAGCATGAAGCTTTGGTATAGTAACATGTAATGTACTATGAGATTAGGTGATAACCGGACTTGTGTGAATTAAAATTGTGTACTGACTATCCATGAGCGCAGGTTGAAACATGGTTGAAAGAGGAATGAGTCAGAACGTTCCAAATGAATTGTTGGTTCAAATGGTAGCTGCACTACACCAGATGAACGAGTGCTTGCATAATCTGAATCAGAACCCTGCACCAAGTCCGAGCTCGCACCTCAACGCAACCATATGCGGGAGAGAGGTAAAGAGAGGGTGGAAGATGACCGGAAGCCTTATGCGGCAACTACTAGACATCGAGACCGAAATTTCCAAAGGTCTAGACCATTTACCGTTCCTACCGAAGGGGTTTCTACTCCCATGTGCAACAAATGTGGTAGACGCCATCTTGGGAGTACATGCTCGGGGTCGGGAAACGGATGTTTCCACTGCAAGGAGTTTGGGCACATTAAAAGGTTTTGTCCCAAGCTAGATCGGAGACCAAATTTCATTCCTGCTGAGGAGACAAGGAACCATGGTCGAAGGTTTACCCCGAGTGGCATAGGGACATCAGGTGTGGATGATCCGGCGAGAGGTAAATCGCATGATGACAGATATTCCTTTTAGTGTTGTTTAGTTCGGGAGCGACACACTTCCTATATTTGCTGAATGTGTGAACCGACTGAGATTGTACACCAAGTTGTTGTTGCCGACTTAGTTGTACCCACCAACCCAGTGTACCGGTGGTGGATGTCGATATGGATGTCTCAGTGTACGGTTAGGGTAAATGGTAAAACCTTTACCATAGTGTTGATATGCGCAATGATGTCCCAGTTGGATTTAATCCTAGAAATGGACCAGCAGCCAGCAAATAGTGTTATGTTTAACTGTGTGTACTTGTTGAAGTGAAGATTTAAAAATTGAGTATGCATTGATATGTATGTGTATGCTAAGGAGGTAAGGAGTATACTGATAGTCGAGAAAAAGCGGATAGTTAAGTTACTTACCCCGTCGATGTGATGAATCCATTTTATTAGTTGTGAAACTTTTGGTCTCGAATGACCGGTTCTTTTGCGGTAGGACATTGGCAACGCATGAAATAGTGGTGGTGTTCCGCAATTGTATGCGTTGAATGTGTACCGGCAAAAGTGGTTGTTGTTTCGTGAACGTCAGAAATTGCGGTGTATGGGTGTGGTGTAACCATAGGAGAGAAGAAGTTTTGGGTTGTGTTGAAGTGAGTATGCGAACCGTGTTTCATGACGTGGTTGGCATGACTCGTGGATTCAACTGTTTTCGAAAATCCTTTTTGGATAAAACATAGCTTGTGGCTAAATAATGATTTAGTATCATGTTGGAGGATTCTGAAAATTTAGCAACCATATCGGAATAAGTGGGAGGTTGTTAAAAGTTTAGTGATATAAGACGCCCATGTATTTCTGGACATAATGCGAGTAAGTTAGTAAGTTTATCTTTGCTAACGGAATTGGGATGACCAAACCAAACGCAAGTTGTAGGTTTAAGTGTTGGTCGACTCGTGCTGGCCGATTGCTAACAGAATATCTAGTTTTGGTGTGAATTGATGGTTTTATGGGTTCAGTTGAGGCTAAGACTCGGTAATTTCTTTAGACGATAAGATTTGATGGTAGAAATATTTGATGTAATTAGACAATTACGGAATAGTTTGATTGTGTACAGTTGATGAGACACTAAGAGTCATATTGTGTAAGTATGTTGTGGATCGAGTAAAATGAAAGTGTGCTAGTTTCTCGAGTGGAGATGAAAGCTAGCTAGTGTATAATAGATGTTAAAAGATGCATTTAAATATATATGAGATAAGGAGTTCCCCATTCGCTAAAGTTCGAGAGTGTTATCGGGATTCTTAACGTATGTTAGGATTGATAGATGGATAAGTGCTAGAGATCTATGGTTCTTGATGGATATAGGGAAATTCTTTAGCCTGAATTATGGATTAGTTCCCCTAACACTCGAGTTATTAAAGGCTGACACCTTAATATTTGGACATTGATGAATTAGTTCATGAATTGGTGGGTGATATCACGGTTTAGTGGTGTATGCCCTTAATGACCGATTAAGTAATCTTAATGAATTAGGGGATCGATTATGATTTTGGTGAAGTATCCTTGTGCCTAAGGTCTAGGTGATGATTTTGATTTTCGAGGTATGTTTAATTTTCGGGGACGAATATTCCTATAAGAGGGGGAGGATTGTAACACCCCAAATTTTAAGTCTTTAAAATTATAGTATCAGTCCTCGGATCCTCGCTTGAGCGAGAGGTACTCGCTTGAGCGAGAAAGGTTCATCTGGGAGGGTGAAATCCTGGGCTATACTTGGCAATTTTGGGTAATGTAATCGATTACACAGTCCTGGTAATCGATTACATGATGATTAAAAGCATCAGATATGTACATCTGACACAATGTAATCGATTACACCATGTTGGTAATCGATTACATCGCGACGATGCCTTTGTAATTTACACTGTGTAATCGATTACAAACTTCTGGTAATCGATTACATCGTATTAATGTAATCGATTACACCATGTTGGTAATCGATTACATCGCGACGATGCCTCTGTAATTTACAGAGTGTAATCGATTACACTATACTTGTAATCGATTACACTTATCGCAGTGTCTATAAAATAGAAACCCAAAACACATTTTAGGGTTAGAACTTTGAAGAGAAGAGAGAGAAGAGAGCTTTTCAAGAGCAAAGAGCCTTAGGACTCATCTTAGAGTTTGAGAAGAGGTAAACCTCTTGTTCCTAACTCTTCTTCTTCCTCTCTAACTTGTTTTGGGTATGTTGGATTTATTTTCAAAACATGAGAAACCATGGAAACTCATTCTTTAGAGTTATGGTTCGTTTTTTATGTTGTTTTTCTCTTGTAAACTCTTGAGTTGGAGTTGATATTTGATGAATGGAAAAGTTTTGTGGGTTATTAATGAAAAACCCAAAAACCCCCAAAATGAAGATATGGGTATAAAGAGAAAGAGATGAAATGTTAGATGTGGATGATGAGTTTGTGTTTTGATGTTGATATATTAGATAAACATGTATGTTTTGATATTTGGAAACTTGAATTGAAGTAGTTTTGGAAATATTGAGAATACATGAATCCCTTGTGTATTTGATGATGAAATACGAGTTATTTATGTGTTATTTTGAATAAATGACTGACATCGTTGTTATTGGTGATAATGAGGAAAGATCCTAAGGTTGGAGGAAATCGCGGAGGAGACTTTTAAAGTTATTCGGAACCGATCTCCAACGCTCACCGAGGTAAGGGATAAGTGGCTCTAATTCATACTCACCGATATGAATGAGGTATGTGAAAGAGGTAAAAGGTTTGTAAGGGAGACGTGTTTCCATAGTTAATGATTTGATGGAAAAGGTAAATGTATTGACATTATTGTTATGATAATAGAGTAAACTGGTTATCATTTGATATGTGGTATTGGATAGCCTTCGTGGCATTGACTTGCCCTATGTGGTATTGGATAGCCTTCGTGGCGTTGACTTGCCCTATGTGGTATTGGATAGCCTTCGTGGCGTTGACTTGCCCTATGTGGTATTGTGTATGACTTGCCCTATGTGGTATTGTGTATGACTTGCCCTATGTGGTATTGCTCCACCTTACTCAATGCTTAATTTTCTTTGATATCTCCTCTACATAAGAGTCTGCTCCCCTTTAGCATAAACCTTCTGAGTTTCATTGACGATGTTACTAAGAGCCTAGCTCTCCAAAATTATAATGCAGCTTCCCATACTGCCATCTAATGTAACACGCCGTCTAGCCATCTATTGCTTGGAAGTCTTACGATATATGGAACCTCTACACAAAAGTTCTCCAACAACCGCCCTCTTCAATACTCAATAAAACTGAATCTTGGAGCTTCCTTGGAAAGCCTCAACCACTACCACCATTGTCTAGTCCGACAATCATAGTTCAAAAAAACTATCATACTCAACCATAAAGAGTATACCCACAACACACTCAATATCAACCAATGATCATGTCACACCTTTGCATCCAAGTCAATGCTCATGTCACACCTTGCATCTCTACCAGTGTCTATGTCACACCTTGCATCAAAGCCAATGTGCGTGTTACACCATGCATCAAAGTCAATTAGCGCCTCTGTGCTGTTGTGGGTCCACTAACAATTAATATTCTTCACTATGACGTCACGAACACGCCATTAGTCCAATTCCTAGAGAGATACTATGAGCACCTGACTCATCACATGGGTCCCTATCTCGACCTTGATCTCAATCCAATACATGGACTTCTAGGGTTCTGGATCCAACACCAGTACACAACTGCGATCCTCATCATGCTTCTGCCATGTTTCATTCTCCTTCAACTCATCTTATTTATTCTCTCATAGTGCCTTTGACAGACCTTGTTGAGCTAACACATCCTTAACTCTCATTTGTCATAATCGAAATTACCAGTTGCATCGAACTTCCCCACATCGAATTTGGCACTAATGCCAATTGTTGAGAACAAGCGAGCAATAAAATAGTAAAAAAGAATAGGAATTGACAAAAGTGTATTCATATTAAATATACTTATTATTACATGCATGTAGATGTTTAAAATAACAAACTAATGAGAGATTAAAAATGAAATAAACAAATACCACCAATATTATCCTTATGCAGCTTTTATACACACAAAAAAGGTAATGTATTTTTAAATGTTAATTATTCGGGATGCTTGAAATATATTATTGTTTGAAATATTACATTTTCTAGTATTGGGATGAAAGGGGGAAACCAATGCTATATATTATGATCAAATTCATTGTTATAACTTGCACCAATTAGAATCACTATATATGAGTGTGTTACAACTTGTAATCCTTATTTTCTAATAATATCATGCTAGTCACTCAATGCTCTCAAAAATTATGCACAATTGGATGAACCTAACAAATTGTCTTGTCTTCTTCTCTTATATTTATTTACTGATCTTTATTTGATTACTTGTGACTAGTATGCAATAGTCGCTTCCATTGCACCAAAAATTAATATCAAAGCCAATGTCATATTCATTCAAGAAGTTTAATGGAGCTGATAACTATGGGTCATAGCAAAGGATAGCAAAGAACGTATCTTCTGGACAATTTCTATTGAAGGCACTAACACTATGATAAAGTAGATGAGTTAAATAAAAAGGAAAATGGCAATATCATTTTGGGGACCACAAGCGTGTTGGATCCAGAAATCCATTTAATGAATTGGGACCTAGGTGGAGCATGAAGATTTGAGTCAAATACTAAGAATGTCTCTCTTGTTAGCAGAGAGGATAATCTTCTATGAGTAGAGAAATAGTGAATCCTTATGGAATTTTTGCAGTACCGCGTAGAAGGATATTAATTGCTAGTTGGTCGACAAGAGCACTTGGGTGCTGGCTGACTTTGATGTATGGTGTAACACATGTATTCTGTAAAGACCCAAATTCTACCCTTGAAATTTTTTCTTGTATTTTAATCCTTCATGCTTAATTTTCCCATGTTACACCAAGTATACGTTTCCTTTAACCTTTTAATCCATTCATTTCTTTAATTATATAATAACTCTAATCATACAATTTCGGTTTCATACCATAATACCCTTAATTGCAGAAAAACATAATTCATATTTCTATCTCCCGATAACCACCGCATACAACTAACTATGGGTTTCCAAAAATACTCATAGCTACAAACATTCAGAGTTACAAGTATCCAAAATTATAATTGTCATGGTTAACAAATACATAATTCCGCAAATATTCAATCATGATGCAAAAAGGTGCAATAAAGAAATCCAGATTAAAAAGCTCCTAAAGCTCCACGTCAAGCATCCTTAATTTATCCAATTACCTGCAATGGGATTATCATAAACAATACATGGAAACACAAAGGAGTAAGTCTTAAAGTCAACGTAATTCAAATGATAACCCACATTAAATAAGGTTAGATAAACAGTTACATCGTTACATATAAATAATACTTTGACATATACATTCCACCTTGTTATCTTTATCATTCTGCATTTTACTCAAACTCATCGATATCCATACATAATTTCATCCTTTCTTTTCATATTCATCTATCCCATTTATGTTTGTCTTAAACCATTTATCTTACCACAAGGAGCAAGTCATACATTGCTACGAATAGCCAATACCACAAGGGCAAGTCATACATTGCTACGAATAGCCAATACCACAAGGGTAAGTCATACATTGCTACAAATAGCTGTTACCACAAGGCAACTCATACATTGCTATGAATAGTTGTTACCACAAGGAAACTCATACATTGCTACGAATAGCCGTTAACACAAGTCAACTCATACATTGCTACGAATAGCCGTTACCACAAGGCAACTCATACACCGCTACGAATAGCCGTTACCACAAGGCAACTCATACATTGCTACGAATAGCCGATACCACAAGGCACCTCATACATTGCTACATCACTTGAGCCAAAGTTTGCTACATTACTTGAGCCAAAGTCGCTAACCCATCATGGTCGGCTAAAAACATGTTTTCTTTTCATTGATACACCATCAATTCATAAACAATAAATCCACACAACCATTATTATAAACATACTCATATATGTTTATAATAAATAAGCGACTCGCAACTTGATTATTTTCACAACCAGAAAATCCACACATTTTCCATTACAATTGCGCAAGTTAAAGACTTATCCTTACCTTGGTGAGTGTTGGGGTCGGTTCTTGGGTAATTTTACAAATTTCCTTCGCTACCTCCTCCAACCATAGGATCTTTCCTCATTCCCACCATATAACAACAATGTTAGTCATTTATTCAAAATAGCACATGAATAACTCATATTTCATCTTTAATCATACAAGAGATTCACACATTTTTCAATGTTTCTAAACTACTTTCATTAAGAGTTTCCAAACATATAAAACATGCATATTAATCTCATATATCAACATTAGAGCACAACTCATCTTCTACATCTAACATTTCACCAATTTTCCCATTTGCTCATATTCTCATTTTGGGGGTTTTCATAAATCAACCCACAAAACCATTCCATTCATCAAATACCAACTCTAAACCAAGAGTTTACAATAGAAAAAAAACAACATAAAACAAACCATAACTCTAAGGGATGAGTTTCCATAGTTTATCACGTTTTGAGAAGAGATCCATACACCCCAAAACAAGTTTGAAAGGGAGAATGAGAGTTAGAATCAAGAGATTTACCTCTTCTCAAGCTTGTAGATGATTCCCACGAGTCTCTGCTCTCAAAATCACCTCCTTCTCTCTCCTCTCTCAATTTATAACCCTAAGAGTGTTTGAGGGCTTCTATGTTAAAGTGAAATCGTCGGGTTCTCGCTCAAGCGAACCCATTTTCGCTCAAGCGAGAAAATCCCGCCTTTTTAAAATTTCAAATCTGACCCTCTCGCTCAAGCGAGGATCCTTCAGTGTCAACACACTATCCCTCGCCCAAGCGAGCCAACTCTCGCTCAAGCGAGACTTCTCTCGCTCAAGCGAGACTTCTCTCGCTCAAGCGAGACTTCTCTCGCTCAAGAGAGACTTCTCTCGCTCAGGCGAGCCACATCTCGCTCAAGCGAGGCTCCTAGATAAAATCCTGGGAGAAACATTGACACTCTCGCTTGGGCGAGACTCCTCTCTCTCAAGCGAGAATCATGCAGTATTCCCCAGATTTTCCTTAGTTACAAAGTTTTAGGAAAATTAAACTTAGGGTGTAACACATTCTTTAGAGATGCAGAGTGTGACACAACATTGACTTGAATGGAAGAGTGTGAAACATACATTGGTTTACACTGACGCAAGATGTGTGTTGTAGGTATACTCCTTAAAGTGGAGTATGATAGTTCTTTTGAACTATGATTATCGGAGTAGACAATGCTTGTATCAATTTAAGCTTTCCAATGAAGTTCCATGGTTCAATTAGGTTGAGTATTGAAGAATGAGGTTGTTGATGAATTTTAGTGTAGAGGTTTAGTATTATCGAATGACTTCCTAGTAATAGAGAGTTAAGCGGTATGTTCCATTGGACGGTGATACAAGAAGTTGCACTACAAGTTTGGGTAGTTGAGCTCTCGATAACATTGTTAATGATACTCGATAAGGTTTATTCTGAAGGGGAGCATGACTGACATGTGGAGGAAGTCCCATGGAGGTGCTGGTAAAAAGAGATATGCATTGAGGAGGGTCAAAATATTCGTTAAGGTGAATTTTTTTTTGTAGATTTCCTAAGGTGCGAGATATTATTCTATTTCTGGCAAGGTGAAAGTTGTTGGGATGCTTAAAAAATCTTACTATATGAAGTCTCACATTGCCTACTTTTGGAATGAAGGAAAAAAAAACAATGTTGTATATTGGATTCAAATTCCTTGTTATAACTTGCACCAATTAGAATCACCATATTTGTCTTGGGGCCATAAGTGTGTTAGAACTTGTAATTATTATGAACCTCGTTAACTTATTTATTGTCCTTTATTTCATTGTTTGTACCAACGCTGTGTAATGATCGTTTCCGTTGCACTAACAATTGAATACGAATTTGTGTCTATGGATGTTGTTGTAGCATTAGGTTCACATAAATATGTAATCATCTAATCCAAGGCCATAACTTATATTGTTGTTTTCTAGGGAACATGCTCACACTACTTGAATATGAGCCATTTGCCTAACAATATTCACCTTGGAAAATATCATCAGTCTTCATCTTGTGTGGTTAGGTTGGGACGCTCAATGGTCTAGCATTGATGAATGTTTAACAAGATCATACAATCCCACAATATGTCTTTAGTAACCGACTTGATTAACATATCATATACATTTTTTGAAGTGTGAACCTTCTAGAATAGTATTTTCTCACAAGTCACTAACTCTCTTATCTATGAAATTTCACATTGATATGCTTGATCCTAGCATGATACATCTTGTTCTTTTCCAAGAATATAGCACTCTGGTTGTCATATTGCAACATAACTTTACTTTGCTCGAGGCATAATTTATTTACAAACCTCATAACTCATACGACTTCATTATAATCTTCACCATCCGTCGTGTACTCTGTAAGAATGAGATTGCAACTAAGAGGGGGGTGAATTAGTTGTTGCAATAAGTATGACCAATTTTTCTGCAATATCAAAGTTAATGTGCAGTGGAAATATTGTGCAGAAAAATATTGACTAGGAAGGATATAATATTAACAACGAGAATGGAAAGAGAGTACACATGTGTTTTATACTAGTTCACCTTCTTGTCCATCGAAGGCTACGTCTAGTACTCTTGGCGCGCAAGAGATTCATTTATTAAATATAATGAGTTGCAATTACAATTATCTCACCCCGAGAACTCCTTGTACCTTACACACTCACTTATATCTAATCCCTTGGAAAACTCTATTCCAAGTCACACCATTGGTAAACACTATACCAAGTTACACCCTTGGTAAACACTATACCAAGTTACACCCTTGGTAAATACTATACCAAGTCACTCAACCCTTTTCTCTTCACACTCTTGTGAAAGAAAGTAAACTTTGCAAAAGTGAAGAATGTACAATTTGGTTTGGATTGCCTTACAAGTGTATATGACAATTTCTAGAACTTGCAATCCAACAACAACTCTTTATACTTGAGAAAATAATGCTCTTTAACAATATGAAAAACATTTAGAAGCAACTTCAAAATAACTTTGAAAGTTTAAGAGTATGTTGCTGGAAAAGTGTAAGAAAAAATCAGAAAGTGTGAGAGCTTTTAAAGAGAGTTTGTAATCTGAGTTGTGTGTTGTTGTGAGAGTGTTTCAATGCCTTTATATAGGCTTCCAATCAACCATAATACCCTTAGGTATGAGTAGGTTTCATTTGGAATGAAAAACAATCAGTTTGGAGTGACACCCTTTCACTTGAAATCTGAAAACTGATACAACAACTCTCAGTAATCGATTACTACAAGTGAGTAATCGATTACCCAACAATCCTGTTAACAGCTTTTTGAAAATTCACACATTGTAATCGATTACTGAATTTGAGTAATCGATTACTCAATGACACTGTTTGACAGCTTTGTGAATTTGCCTTAGTGTAATCGATTACACTACTTTGAGTAATCGATTACCCTGTTTTCTAAAAATGGTAATCTGTTACTCCAAAATCTGTAATGGATTACTCATAGTTGTTAGAGGTTTGAAAAACTCTTTTCTCACTCATGTAACTTGTTACTCAAGTATGATAATCCGTTACATGTAGTTTTTGAAAATTATTTTTATTCACACTTTGATTTTTCTATTTTTCTTGAAAACAATTTTGAGCATTATTAACTAAGTAAATAAATGAGTTGTAAGGATAGAAGTACCTAAGACTTAGACTCTAAATCTTTAAGCGTTGTCTTCGATAGTCTTTGTAGATCTTATTCCTTTCTTCTTTTTTGTGATGTTGGTGTCTTCATCAAAACCGTGCCAAGATTATGAGCAAGATTTTCTTCACATACTCTGCTTCAGTTATGGATATAGAAAAAACAAGTTGAACTCATGATCTTCTCATAATTAGTCTGCCTGTAAGGGTAAAAAAAACCATGTTCATGTTTACTCTATGAGTTATCAAAGATAATATTGAGAACAATTATCTCCTTCAAATATCTGAAAATTCACTTGATTGCTGCCCAATATTTCTTCCCTGGATTGAATATGACTTGTACACTTAAGTAATTGATTGTGTCAAGTCCGATCTAGTACAAACCATAGTATATATCAAGGCATATGGAAATTTTGACATCTTTTTCTTCTCGTAATTCGTTTTTGAACTTTGATGACATATCAAATTCCATCACTGGAAGTCTTTATTGAACTCATTGAACTTGTATATGGTATTGATTTGGTTAATTGACGATGTCAAAAATTCTTAGGATTTTGATAGGGATGGTGAGTCGTCAAGAAATTACGGTATTGCTTTAGTGGACAATCTAATGAGGGTCTAGGATGAAAAACATATATAACCAATATATATTTGAACGTATTTTCCTTATGCTGTTGGAATTTCTGACAATTTATGGGTCACAAATATAATTCTATAATTGTGTTAAAACCATTATTTATTTAGCCAATATATATAAAATTGTCTTATGGATTAATTTGGTGGCTAAGGGCATATGTGTCATGAAATATTATGAGTGTAGATACCTTCGGACAATTTCTAGTTTGATGAAGGGACTGAATTAGAATATTGCAACTTAACTGGTAACCATTAATGTTACGGGTTATGGTCCCCAGTTGTAGAGCAACGGGTTTATTGAGTAACTGATGTTATAAGGATTGATTTATGAGGATACGTGTCTTAAGTCACAAAACCAACATATATAAAGAAAAAGAGAAAGGCATAAGGTACCAAGCCCTCTCATTCTCACTTTTGCAAAAGAACATCAGAAGCACTCTCGTTCTCTCTGAATTCCCCTCTAGCGGAGCGAACGGAAAACCATCAGGCTCTAGCAACCGGAACATCCTACAACCCACATGTCTCGGAGCATTCGGAATGACTAACCAAGGTATGCGTTTTCTTCTTCACTATGAAACCAATTAGTGTTTTCTTCGGTCTGGATTAGGATTGTTCCATTAGGGTTTATGATATGGGCATAAACATTTGGTTTCGGAACAATGTCCTAATCATTCGGGTTCGGGGATACGATTAGGATTAATCGGAAATATCCAACATATGCATCATCTACATGACTAGATATATTTATTTATGTATATGATGATTTTGTATATGATATTCATGTTATATTCCTAATATTTAGTCTATATCTTGATATTGATTGTGGATCCTCTCCATTATTGGAGATGTCAGTGGCTTACAAGATGGTGACACATGGCAAGACAAAAAAATCAATGGTTGTGATTTAAAGTGGAAATGAATTAAATTTCAATTAAAAAAATCTCTAAATTCACTCTAATCATGAAGATCATTTCTCTATCCTATCAATACTTTCTTCTTCCAAAAATAAGAAAAATAAACTGACTTAAAGGTTTGATTTAACTCATTGAGTATCAAATTAAGAAGAAACTCATTTTGAAAGTGGTGTGAATTTGGGGTTGAAGAACAATAAAACACGGAGAAGAAGAGCAACACAATTTTAATGAAATTGGTTAGAACACAATGGTGGTTCTTGAACTTCTTCTATCCTCTCCATACTTCACTTTATCTCTAACACTCTTCTTCACTTTATCTCCCATAAAACACTCTTCACAGTGGTACCCAATAAACCAATGTTATTAAAACCATATCGGTTATCAAACCGGTTAGGGTACTGATATAGTGGTACAGTGGTTCAACCAGTGGTTCAGTAATTAAACCGCATGCCGGTTAAACCGGACATACTTGCTTATATATATATATATGTAAACCTATAACAAAAAATTTCAAATAAGTAGATATTCATATTTATAATCCATATTCATAATTTACTTCAAATTCACACAAACAAACAACATTAAGTCTTTAATAAAATCAAAGTTTAAAGTACAAAACATATATTTATCCAAAATTATCACTTAACAAACGCAAAATACAAATAAATGACCCAAGTATCAATCATTGAAGTTGAAGAATTGGTGAATAATTGAAAATTTGAAATTTAAAAAGAAAAAAATTAATGTACAAACCGACCGGTTTAAACCGGTTTTCACCGGTTTTGACCGGTTCTATTGCATATGCGGTATAACATACGTACCGTACCGGTTAGGGGTCCGGTTCACCGGCCGGTACAGCACGGTTTTTAAAACATTGCAATAAACACTCTTCTTCACTTTATATCCAATAATGATGGTTCTTCTCTCTTTCCATCCTTTATTCTTCAATTTATTTTAATACAATTCAGACTTTTTAAAATCTCATTTTTATTTGTTTTCAATTCTAACTAAATTAAAATAGTAGCGGATTCAATGATTCACAGTGATGATTTTTCTATCCTTCATACTTATAAAGGATTTAGGGAAGGAAATAGGGAAAGAATTTAGGTTTTTTTAATCAAAATTTAATTTAATTTCACTTTAAAATCATAATCATTGATTTTTTATCTTGCCACGTGTCACCATCTTAGAAACTACTGCCCTCTCCAATAGTGTAGAGGATTCATACCCCTTAATATTGTATATTTTGTAACTTCATGTGGTTAATGAATTGCATTCATTGGATATCTTACTCCCTATGTATTTTATGTCATGCTTGTACATATATTTGTATCATATAGATGGCCATTCTTGCCCATGTCTTATACATTTGAGGTTCCTAGTTATGGAGACATTGATCCTACAGTGGAGTGGAGTCTGCTCCAACATTGTGCATTCTTTTATTTACATTCTTTGATGGCACACTAGTCACACTTTTCACTACCCTCCTACACTAGCACATTGCCTTCTCCTTCTACTTTGTTCATGTTACCTTATGTTATTACCGTAATTTAAAACAATTCTAAATTATACGAAATAATACTTATTAGCTGAGTCACAATCAGGTCACTCTCTTTAAGATGTTTTATGGTATTGTCAAAAATGTGCAAGCAAACTATCAACCATGTTGTCCACAGGATAAAACAATTCAGTTCTCTGTTATCGATTTCTTAGTGCACAGTAAGAATCGATCTCGAATATACCCACCACAGTATGGCTACCTGTGCCAATTCTAGTACCACAAAAAAAAAGAAGGAGAAGTATGCCAGAAATGTGTCGACGAAGATAACGAGGGAAAAAGAAAAGGCTAAATAAAATCGTACTCAAAGAAAATATGAAGGGAGGAGACTTCAATTTATAACATGAGATTTTTTCCAAGTTCCTCCACCATTCAATATGAGACTTGTGAGTTTTTTTTTTTCCAAAACTCTTCCTATATGAGATCTGTGAGTTTTTTAATTTCACACCCAATTTGACCAAGGGGCGAAAAGCATATAGAGGGGAGGTGGTGAGTGAAGGCAATGTGAATCAGAATAATTATGTAAAGGTAATTGAGATGGAGTCTATATGGGTTAGTTAATTAACAGCTATGCTAAGAAAGGAAAGCTTAACACAAGGCTTATTCAACAACATAGATAAACTAGAATAAGCTTAAAACTATCCTATGCTTATAATAGCACAACGATAACAACCAAACACTCATCAATCCTCATTTCAAGCTATTAATTCAACATCCCCCCTCAAGTTGGGTCGTGGATAGAACACAGACCCAACTTGGAGACGAAAGCTTGAAAAGAAGAAGGAGGAAGTGGCTTGGTGAAGGCATCAGCAAGCTGATCAGCAGAGGCAATGGGAAGGAGGTGAATAATACCCTTCTGAATCTTCTCACGAATCACATGACAATCCACTTCAATGTGTTTGGACCTCTCATGAAACACAGGGTTGTGAGCAAGATAAATAGCTGATCTGTTATCACAGTAAATGGAAGCAGGATTGAGCAGAGGAATATGCAAATCCTGAAAGAGAAAATTCAACCATTGAACCTCACAAGCAAGGCTGCCAAGAGCCCTATACTCAGCCTCAGAAGAAGACCTGCTAACAGTGTTTTGTTTCTTGGACTTCCATGAAATGAGAGAAGAACAAAGAAAGATGCAAAACCCTGTGATGGATTTTCTAGTATCCAGACAACAAGCCCAGCCTGAATCTGAAAAACCAGCAAGTTTGAGAGTGGAAGAAGAGGAGAAGAAGAGTCCTTGTGCTGGAGAAGATTTTAGGTAATGAAGAACCCTAAGTGCAGCCTTGTAATGCACATCCATAGGCTTGCACATGAAGAGGCTCAACTACTGGACAGCATAGGCAATGTCTGGCCTCGAGATTGTAAGATATAGCAGCCTACCTACCAATCTTCTATAAGAAAGTACATCAGTAAAAGGGACACCCTGCTCAAGCTGTAACTTGATGGAAGGATCAAAAGGAATCTTAGCTGGTTTGACAGCTAAAGAGCCAGAATCCTCCAAAAGGGACAAAGTGTAACCTCTCTGACTCATGTGAATTCCATCAGCTCTTCTGGCAATTTCAAGACCCAAGAAGAACCTAAGAGAGCCAAGATCTTTAATCTTAAAGGAATCATCAAGAAACTGTTTGCTCTAAATGCTAAGACTTGATGGATGCTAAGGCTAAAACAGTCCTTACAGTAGTGATTTTGACAACAAGAGAGAATGTGTCAAAGAAATCAACTCCTTCCATCCGTGTATACCCTTTTGCAACCAATCTTGCTTTATGCCTTTCAAGAGTACCATCAGCATGCATCTTGGTTTTATATACCCACTTACAACCTATGGGAACCTTTCCTGGTGGAAGATCAACTAGAGACCATGTGTGATTCTGATCCAAGGCCTGTAGCTCAAGATTCATGGCTTGCTGCCAATGACTAATCTTGGCAGCCTGGGAATATGTTGAAGGATCTGGATCACTAGAGATAGTGAGACAAAACCTTTTAAAGGCAGGTGAACACCTAGAGTAGTCAATCACAGATGATAAGGGATATCTAGAATGAGAACCACAATCATTAGTCTTGGTACCAGTCATAGTGTGAGCCAAAGAACAATGATAGTCTTTCAAGTGAGATGGTGGCCTTCTGATTCTAGTGGACTATCTTAGAGAAGTATGTGACTCAGGTGATGGAAGTGAATGTATGGATGTGGTGGACTCAGGCAAAGGAATTGTGTGTGACTCAAGAAAAGTGTTTGACTCTTGTTGATGAGGTGAGAGAGGAAGACTAGCAATTGTAGGAAGAGGTGTGTCTGACTCAAGAGAAGACTCAAAAGATTTATCAAAAGAGTTAGAGACAGAGGAGAAAGTAAAGTGACTCTCATAGAAGATAACATCCCTGGAAATGAAAATATCATTAGATAACATATCATAGACTACAAACCCTTTAGTACCATCCTTATATCCCAGAAATGCACACTTTCTGGCTCTAGAATCAAACTTACCCATCCCTGCTACAAGAGTACTAGCATAGGCAAGACAATCAAACACTTTTAAGGAGTCTAGGGGAGGTAATGACTTGTAGAGTAACTGATAAGGTGAGGAATTTCTTATTAAAGGACTAGGAAGTCTGTTTATGATGTGAACTGCATGTTGGATTGCAAAATTCCAAAGAGTGGAAGGCAATTTAGCTTGAAAGAATATAGCTCTAGCAACATTGAGTATGTGCTGATGCTTTCTTTCAACCACACCATTTTGTTGAGGTGTGGCAACACAGGATTTTTGATGTAAGATTCCTTTAGAAGAGTAGAAATCATGCATCAAAAACTCTGGTCCATTATCACTTCTAATGGACTGTAATTTTGTACTAAATTGTGTTTCAATGAAATTGATGAATTTAATGAGATTTTGCCTTGTTTCACTTTTGTTGTTCATCAAGATTACCCAAGTGAATCTTGTATAGTCATCCACTAAAGTCATAAAGTATCTATGACCAAAAACAGAAAGAGTGGGAAAGGGACCCCAAATATCAGCATGCAACAATTGGAAAGCTTTATTGGATTGTGTATGACTATTATAGAAAGGTAACCTCTTTTGTCTAGAAATATGACAAATATCACAAGGTACAAGAGTTTCATTACAAACAGGAATGAAAGAAAAAGAACTAGACAAAGTATTCATCAATTTTGAAGGAGCATGACCAAGTCTAAGATGCCATATAAGAGATTCATTGGTAGACCTAGAAGATGAGTGAGAGACAGAGACATTATGGGAAGCCTTGTGCAAGTGATTGATGACAAACAAGCCCTGTTTTGAACTAGCTGTACCAATCACCTTGTTGGTATTGTTCTGCACAATGACACAGGAATTAAGACAGAAGATTAGATGACATTTTAGTGACTCAATCAACTTATGTACTGACACTAGGTTTACATGAAAGTTAGGGACATATAACACATTGACCAAAACTAAGGAATTGGACAAAACTACAGTTCCAGAAACACAAGTAGAAACCTTAGTTCCATTTGGCAAGGTTATTAAGACAGGTGAAATATTTCTCTGATCAGTAAAACAATTCAAGTCATAGGCAATATGATCAGTTGCTCCTGTATCTACTAACCAATCTTTAGATTTATTACCTGATGGTGCTAGCAATGCAGAGTTAACAGCAACTACTGTCTCATCACCTTTTGTAAAACCAGAAACAGAATTAACCTTGCTATTGTCTCCTTTTGTCCTCTCAAGCAACTCCAGGATGCATTTTACTTGATCATTAGTAAAACCTTGATTGTTCTGCACATTCTTAGCAACATAATTCTCATTTGAGAATTGTTCATTAGCCTGGTCTTGTGTAAACTCAACAGGAAAAGTGTTTACCACATTAGAAGACCTTCCAGCTCTAGTGTAGTGATAACCAGGTGGATAACCATGCTTCAAGAAGCATGTGTCCACTGTGTGATTTGTCCTCTCACAGTGAGTGCAAAATCTACCACCACTGCTTCTGGTTCCAGCATTATAAGGCAGTCTACCTTTTCCTCTAAAAGAATTAGTTTCTCTTCCTCTATTTCCATTAAATGATCTAAAACTAGAATTGCCTTGAGAATTTACATTTAAGGCCTTGAATTCAGAAAGAATTGGAACATTGAACTGTCTTTCTTGTTGTGTCAACATAGAGAACACTTTACTAATGCTAGGAAGAGGCTCTATTAACATAATCTGAGACCTAACTTGAGCATACTGATCATTCAAGCCTTTAAGGAACCTTATCACATAATCTTGTTCCTTATGTTTTCTAACCAGGTCTATTATGCCACAATTGCAAGGATTAGCACACTTGCAGTGTCCTATTGTTCTATAATTTTCAATCTCTTCCCATAGAATTTTCAGCTGAGTAAAATAATCAGAAATTGATTGATTACCTTGAGCCATCCTATAAAACTCCTCTTGAAGTTCAGCAACTCGAAAAATATCACCCTGGGAATATCTGTCATGCAAATCCCTCCACACTTCAGCTGCTTCATCAATCCATAGTATGGATTTCACAATGGATTCATCAACAGAGTGTTGTAACCAGGACAACACCATAGTATTACACCTCATCCATTGTTCATGCAGAGGATGATTCACAACTGGTTGAGGCAAGGATCTATCGATGAACTTCAATTTGTTCTTCGATTGAAGACCTAGCTTCATTGCTCTTGACCAGGAGTAGTAGTTCTTTCCATTGAGAAGAGGAGAGACGAGAATCAAAGCAGGATTCTCGTTTGAATGTAGAAAGTAGGGATTTGAAGGATTTACATTGAAATCGTCGAAGCTCTGATTCGCCATTTTCAGGAAGAAGAAGAAGAAATTGATTGAGGAAATGACCGATTCAACACTAATCAGAAGAAATTGAAGAAGAATCTGTTTGTCTCAGAAGTGGAGAATGAAGAAATCAAAGATGAGAAATGTTGCGATGGTGAGAAGAAGAAGTGTTGCGATGGTGAGAAGAGAAGAAAGAAATATCAATTGGCAGAGAATGTGTGAGACGAATCAGAGCAATTTTCTGCTCTGATACCATCTTAGAGAAAGAGAGGGAAAGATATTTTGGGAATTCTTCATTGTATTGGATTAAAATCAAAAGTAACTACCACCTACTATTTATATGGGTTAGTTAATTAACAGTTATGCTAAGAAAGGAAAGCTTAACACAAGGCTTATTCAACAACATAGATAAACTAGAATAAGCTTAAAACTATCCTATGCTTATAATAGCACAACGATAACAACCAAACACTCATCAATCCTCATTTCAAGCTATTAATTCAACAGTTGTGCAATATATACATAGAAATGAAGTTCGATTCTAAGGAGTTTTTGAAGTCCTCTAGCATGATATCTTGTTTCTAGGAATACATATTTTACTCTTATGTCAAGAGGTTTATTTTTTTGGATGATTGTTTTACTCTTATGATTCTATTAAGGAAATCTTACCCCTACTTTATTTTGATATTCTAAATTATGAATATATCTTTATTGATGATATTTTGAGAAAAGATTTCTCTCCAATATTGCAAACTCCAATATTGCAAATGTGAGAGAAGTAGTTTTTTGAAAAAAATTAATTTAGAAAAGTAAAAATCTAGACCATTTAATTTTTTTTTTTGTCATATGTCAAAATCTCACTTGTACATCGGTCTCTCCTGTAATGGAGAGGAGCCAGACTCGATATTTTACCGCTACTATGGCGGCACCTAATGATGCATGTTGCATGGTTTGGTCTTCATTGTAATTTATCCACCATTATCATTCATATTAAATTTGATATCTCGTATTAATAAAAAAATTAGTATGTCTACTTTTTATTTAATGGAAATATTTAATATTTAAGTTTATAATTATGGTTCTCTTAGTTAATAAGGATACTAAAAAAATAAATGAGTAAATACCCAATTTGATCCTTATAGATTTTTTATTGTACCATTTTGATCCCCGAAAAAGTAAAAAATTCAAATTATTGCTCAAAAATTAGAATTGTTGTTGTCTCCGCCATAGGTCATAAAACATGCTAAAAAGTGACTAATCTGATTCACATTTGATTTTTACGGGGAACATTTTTGTTTTTCAATTTTTCAGGGTCCAAATTAGCATAGTTGTAAAAACCAATCTCAATACCAGTACGATACAATAATTATATTAGTCATGCAATTATACCGATCAAAACCGGCCAAAATCGGTCAAAACGGTCATACCGGCCGGTTTTCAATTAAACCGTACTGGTCAAACCGGTCGATTTTTATTTAAAATTATTTTTTAAATGAAAATAATTTTTTTATTGTTTTTTTATTAATTTTTCAACATTAATGTTAATATATTATATATGTATATTTAACTTCACCGGTACACGGCTTAATTAGTGAACCACCGATTGAACCGCTATCAGTACCCCTACCGGTTTGATGACAGCTAACACTACAAATTAGTACACACAAATGTTCTCCATGTATTCAGACACTTTTTCTTCTTTTTTTAGCTGAAAAATAGGTATAAAATGAGAATCAAGATAAGACTTTGTGAAAGAAGTCTCTTATAAATTTCTATTTCATTGTATAGCATGCTGTCAAAAATATACAAGTATACCCCAATCCTTTCCCATTCAAAATATATCAAAGTACTAATCTTTGTTTACATTATAAACATCCAAATATTGGGTTAACTTCCACTTCAGCATCACCCAAATCTCTTGTCCAAATTGTCCTTCAAAATATAAAAAAAAGGAAAAAAAAAATTACTAATTTAAGTCTAGTAATCTAATTTAGAAAAATCTTTAAATTGAAATCTATAATCAAATTCCAAAAATATATCCGTTAAGTTCCCGAGACGTAGCTCAGTTGGTAGAGTTACGGGACATAAAGTAGCTCAGTTGGTAGAGTTACGGGACATAAAGTGTGAGCACCTGGGTTCGGCATCGAAAAATATATAGCTACTATGGTTCACTCACTAATAAAAAAATGAGCATATCCATTACTACACATGTATTTACATAAACAGACAATGAATCATAGTATAGCCTCAAGCACTGCATAAGAGCAATAACTTCGCCCCGCATTGAAGGCCGGACTAGTCGTTGAAGATAAAAGTACATCGAATCGAACCCATAGGAAGTTTTAGTTTAGTGATATGTAAAATTTGGCTTAAACCTAATAGTATTCATCTTTTATTAGAGTATAAAGACCATTATTAGAGTTCATTATCCATTAGCTAAGGAGTTTTATTGTAGTTAGCCACACTACACTTCATTACTAGTCAGTAGATACTACCTACAGGTTCCGAAACAACAACAACCGAGCCTTAATCTCATTAGGTGAGGTCAGCTACATGGACCAAATGACACTATAATGCTCTACTCTAAAGCACGGATACGTCAAACTCCTTCACGTGTCGGTGTCGGACACGTATCCGACACGGATACGCTCCGATTCGTCATGGATACGTATTCATAGAGTATCCAAAAAATAAAAAATAAAAAAATATTGAGATATGTATCTGAAACGTTTTGAACAAAAACTATGATAGATAAGATATGTATCTGAAACTTTTTCAACAAAAAAACTATGATAGATATAATATGTTTTAATCAAAGCATCTCAATAATCAAGGAAAATACAAACTTATTTAAAGGCAAACACTAATTGAGGATAATGATTTGCAATTTCCATTATACTTTCTACTTTGGATATTTTGATTTACACATATAATTTTTTATATTTTTTACTATTTTATACATATATCCCTAAACATTGTCTGTGCTTCATAGATGCTCTATCAAAAATCATGTTTATTAACAAAATATTGATATCTAAAATGATCTCTAAATCAATGCTCCTAAACATTCACCAAAACCAATAACATGATAAAATTCCTCACTGCAGCATGCTGGCGCAATGAACATGGTTTATGATAGAATATTATGGCGTCGTTCGATCCATGTAGCCGACCCCACTGATAAGATTAGGCCTAGTATTAAAAATGTGTATAAAAGGGGAATAGGATAGTTTGGTTAGGAGTTGCCTAGTTATAACACTTTTACTAAAATGTCCCTAAGCAATTAGTTTGTTAGTTAGTCTATAAATAGAGAATTGGCTTCTTGGAAGGAGAAGGGGAAAAATAGTTAGAATTGGTTGAGGAACCAAAGGGAAGGGTCGTGGGACTCTATTGTGTATAATTCATTTTTCTTGTAAATCTTTCCATTCTTTCAATAAACTACTATTCACATTTACCCAACCAAGAACCACTAATTCTTGTTTGGGAAATTGAACATTCTTTCAATCTTTCTTGTATCTTTTTGTACCGGTACTTATCACCCACCTAGTGGGATAAGGCTTGGTTGTATATTTGTCTCAAAGTCTAAACTCTTAAGTGACAAAAGAACTATATGAGAAAATGCAAGACTTCTTTGGAATTGAGTATTATCCATTATCTACTAATTACAAAGTATACCCAATTATTGAAATATAATTAGCATAAGAAATAAGTTAGAAAAACCAATTATAATTATAAAATGAAGGGGATTTATGATTACCTTCTAAATAGTCACAACCTCAAAGTCTGCATGCTGAGAGCAATTGCGGAAGTAGGCAGCAATATGGTCAAGGTTACTGATGAAGATTTTATATGTCGATCCAACTCCGAAATTCAATAACTTCATTTTACCGAAAGACAAAGATTCGGGTTTTAACGAGACTGCGGTCCCACAGGTAACCTGAAAATGAAAAGTTCAAAAGAATAGAAAAATATTTGAGAAACCAAACTATATTTGACTAACGTATTCAAAACCATAAACCTATACTCTCTGACACATATGTCATGCACAATACACATCGTGTGTGAGCACTCATGTGCAGATACAGATAAAATAAAAATGCAGAAATTTCTCTATACCACGACGGTGCAGAAGGATAGTTTAACTGCTTCAGAATTACAATGTCCCCGTAACATGTTGACCAAACCATGTAACGTGTCCCGTCTCTTCTTATGATGAGACTTTTCCAACTGGTCATGTAGTTCATGAATATCAATGATCAAACTGTCCAAGGAAGGAAGAGTAAACTCAAGGAAGGAACAACGTGTAGAATATAAGTAGCTGAAATTTGTAAGCTGTGGTGAAGCAACTATAATCTTGCATTTGAAGCGGTTGCACATTAGACTCAAGTTCTTGAGTTGTGGAGCAGATATCACGAAATTCTTAGGGTTCAAATCAGACTGAAAGGACATTTCACTTATGTGCAAAGTCTTCAAATTGACACAATTGCCGAAGGGGTCTAGAGAGTCAATCCCGGTATTACACAGACTGAAGCTGTTTAAGTGCAAAGTTGTCAATGTCGTAAAACCAAAAAGTTCGGCTAAACTTGCAAATGGATTTGAAAAGTTGGCTGCAGCAGGATGAATTGAGAAGCGTTCCAAACGCAATATTTCTAATGATTTGCAGCCAAAAGGGAATGACACATTTGTAGGATGGCAATCTTTGAACTCGAGCGTTTTCAAGGATTGACAAGCAAATAGAGCCAAAGGGATTTCAACGGGTGGACTACCACAAGTTTTTGCCCGGAGATTGATTCTGATTTCTTCGACACCATGTGATGCTGCATATTCAACAACCTTATTCAATAGATATTGATCTGTTGCATAATCTACCCCAAAGCGAGAGTAAATAAGAACTTTGACCTGGGAAAAATCACGATGGGATAGGACCCACAACACAAATTTCTTGAATTCAACCAGCCGAGCGAACGATTTGCTGCTAAAGTTCAGGCAGGTAACTGAAGCCCAAAGATGCCTCCACCTTTTTGATAAAACACAAGTTCGAATTGCATCCTTTGTTTCCACAAACGACAAAATATGATGTATAAGGCAATCCGTTAAATCACCAAGTCTATCTTGGCAATCTGCAGATTTACAATAATCAACATTTTGTGGAGACAAAATTGTTTTTTTCATCTTCTTCACGACTAGACCAGATTCCCTAAACTCAGCTTTAGTCATCCTCGCTTCACGACACTTAACTAAGCTCTCAATGACATCCCCGTCAAATTTTTACTCTCGAAATTTGAAATAATCCCGTGATTATAAACAGCAGTACTCCTCTATGTCGAATCTGACAAAACATGAAAATGGAAAATAATAGGAAAAAACAGATCAGTATATTAGGATAAGAAATGTTTTCCTATCCATATCTAAGAAACACAACTATCCCTTGAACAATAAGGACCACGGTTTTAAATAGTGATTGCAGTAGCGGTTTCGGAAACTCCAAAAACCTTGATGTTTCACACAATTACGGCCTAATTTTAACGATTTTGCCACCATCGTGATCACGATATGATTTCGGCGACTCCCAAAACCTCAACATATCAGTACGCGGACCCATATTTAAAACCTTGCTAAGGACAACAACTGAAAATCAAGATAAGTCCTTTTTTTATTGATAATTCAAACAAGGGTAGCAACTAACTACAAGCTAGCAACCTTATTAACATCTCATTCTAGGGATGGCAATGAAAACCGAACCTGCGGGTACCCGCCCGAACCCAACCAGAATTTAACGGGGAAAACCCGATGTATTGGGTTCGGGTTTTACCCAAGTTCAAATTTCGGGTTCAGGTTTGGTATTGTTAATACCCTACCCCGAACCCGATTAATATATGTAAAATTATAAAATTACACATAAATACGTATATAAAAGCTATATATATAAATTTCACATATATATATATATATAAGTTATATATATAAAAATATATGTTTCGAGGTTTTTTCGGGTTCGGGTTACCCAAACATGCTATCATTGTTTCCAACCCCGCTCAATTCGGGTTCGGGTTTTGGATTTCGGGTTCGGGGTTGGGTAAGCACAAACCTGACCTCGACCCGCCCCGTTGCCATTCCTATCCCCTTCTACACATGTTCCAAAATCTCACCTTTACCAAAATTTCCAAATCCTAAGAACAAACCAAATCCTAAGGAAATCAAAACATGCTAAACTTATATTAAAACAAAACCCCCATTAATAAAATTCCTAAGATAAACAATTTCAGATGATGGGTAATAATAAAGTATACAACTTTACCATTCCATGGTTGAAAAAATCACAAAAAAAACACACCCTAACATAATAGCAATTAAAAAATGGAAAATAATAATAATGGGAAATTGAAAAAAGATATGAACTTTGCACCTAATTGAGTTATATGGTAGATGATGATCACGTTGATGATGACTAGAAGCGTTGAAAAATTGGAAAGAGGAAGATACAGAGTCTCAGACCAAGTTCTTCTTAGTCAATAGTTTATTGTCTACTTTTTCATACCATAATGTTTCTTTCTCTCTCTTAATACTTTTCATTATCTCTTTTTAATTTCTAACATTTTTTTCTCTTCTTATATTTAAAGTAAAAGTTATATTTTTATTTAGGTTTTAATTTTTATTTTATTTTGTGTGATATTTGTTTTAGGGAGGAAATTGAAATTACACTGACTCTCATTGAGTGTTTTAGTTAAGTTACATAAATCTCTCCTCCATTTTTTACACCTACGAAAATCTATCAAATTTTTATACATACGTTACACTCACCACTCTTGCACGAGAAATAAGTATGATTTTTTAAATAAAAATGATGATAAATATAATTATGTTAAACAAAATATGATATAATTTGGAGACAAATCCAAATAGTATACAATGCATTTTCATTATTTTTAATTCATTGCAAATTGTATCAATAGTTGTAAGAAAATATTATGTAAATAACTCTTATATTGTATTATAACGAATGGAAAAATAATGAAAATGTATTAACTCGTACTATTGGACTTGTTTCTAAAATATACCTTATTTTGTTTAACTTAATTACATTTATTAATTTCTTTTGTTTAAAAAAATCATATTTTTTTCTCATGCAAAGGTGGTCACTTTATTGTATATTTATAAATTATGGGTTTTTCTGTATGTGTAAAAAATGGAAGAGTGATTTGTATAATTTTACTAAAATTCATGAGGTATTAGTATAATTTACTCTGGACACTATTGTGATATTCTAGATGTATAATATATTTATCAGGGATTTTAGAAAAAAATAGTCAAGAAATTAAATTATTAGACATTAAATCTTTCAACAACTCAAATGATTTTGATTTTTTTAAATTTAAGTTACATATTTTTAAGGAAATAATCATATTCAAGTCAAAAAATAAATAAATATTGTTTACGTAGTTGTTGAAATTCCTTATTGGTTTAATTTTAATTAATCAGAAATTATATTATAAAAATCAATTATCAATTATATTATAAGTTTGATGATAAAGTTTCTATACATTATGCATTACATAGTTGCTTTAATTATACATCTGCATACTTTTTAGTAATTATTTTGACACCTTTAAAAAAAATATTTTGATAATTATTATTAGATAAATAAATTTGTTCACCAATAGTATAAGATTTATTTAAATAATCAATGCATCATTCATTATTCATATGTTTTAATTAATATTGAATCTATAATAGTATAATAAAAGTCACACATATATATATATATATATATATATATTCACGCGATAATTGTGCATTATTATGATAAATTAGAACAATTAATATGAAAAATTAGATTTTATCTCAATGGTTAAGATTAAAATATAGATGCACATAACTGTTATATGATTAATAACTAACTTTTAATGTAAGGATCCAAATTCTACTATTGAAAATTTTTCCTTTATTTTACTCCTTTCATGCATACATTCATCATCTTACTTTAATCCTTCATTGATTATTCCATAAAACCACTTTTTAACGTGTTATGTTACCATACACTTCATATTGCAGAAAAACATAATTCATTCAATTAATCCTTAGTAACGATCGCATACAACTAGTTATGAGTTTTTAAGAATCACTATGCCCATAACTGCATATATCCAGTGTTACCTTAGTCAGAATTATATTAATCCCAAAATAGTGTCTAGTCAACTACAATACAAAATATAGATAAAGAAATCCAAGTTAAGAAACGCATAAATTCCTAAGTGAATCTTCTCCTCAAATCCTTCGTTTACCTACAATTGAATTATCATAAACAACACACAAAAACAAGGGAGTAAGTCATTAGTTCGAGACTAACATTACATGATAATCCACATTTTAAATACAATTAAGCAGTGATATAAATTATAAACACAAGCACGTAAATATATACTAATATCTTCTTTCTTCCATCTTCATGTTATTCATATTCACCCTTTAGTATATATTTATATATATATCTCATAATATATATTCTATAGCATGCATATTACTTTCATTTCAAACATATATTTTCCACTTGTTCATATTCACCCTATAGTATATATATCCCATAATATATATTTTATACATGCATATTACTTTCATTTCAAACATATTCTTTCCACTTATTCATATTCACCCTATAGTATATATATCTCATAATATATATTCTATAACATGCATATTACTTTCATTTCAAACATATCATTTCCAGTTATTCATATTCACCCTATAGTATATATATCTCATAATATATATTTTATAGCATGCATATTACTTTCATTCCAAACATACTCATTTCCCATTAATAGTATTCACCCTTAATCACATTCAACAAGTCTCCCGCAAAGATATTCCTCTACCACATCAGGTAGGTCTAGTTATTTTCCCCATACCACATCGGGCAGGTCTAGTTTATTCTCCATACCACATCGGGCAGGTCTAATTTATTCTCCATACCACATCTGGCATGTCTAGTTAATTCCCCATACCACATCGGGCAGGTCGAGTTCATTCTCCATACCACATCGGGCAGGTCTAGTTAATTCCCCATACCACATCGGGCAGGTCGAGTTCATTCTCCATACCACATCGGACATGTCTAGTTAATTCCCCATACCAAATCGGGCAGGTCGATTTCATTCTCCATACCACAACGGGCAGGTCGAGTTAATTCCCCATACAACATCGGGCAGGTCGAGTTCATTATCCATATAACATCGGGCAGGTTTATACCACGATAATTCACTACCTCTTCGGATAGGCGACAACAATAATCCACTACCACTCCGGGTAGGACCGTCCATAATAATCCGCTACCACTCCAGGTAGGATAACAAAATAATCCCCTACCACTTCGGGTAGGGTAACAACAATAACCCACTACCACTTCGGGTAGGGTAACAACAATAATATTCTTACAAGCATATTACCTCTTACACATACCTTATTCACATCAGCTCATATAAAATGGAAACACTTATCCCTTACCTTGATGAGCGTTGGAGTCGGTTTCGAATAACTTTTCAAGTTTCCTCCGCGATTTCCTCCAACCTTTAGATCTCTTCTCAAGCTTCTAGATGATTCCCACGAGTTCTTGCTCTCAAAATCACCTTTCCTCTCTTCTCTCTCAATTTCTAACCCTAAAATGTATTCGCTCAAGCGAGGGATTTCTCGCTCAGGCGAGGCAGCTCTCGCTCAAGCGAGGATCCTCTCGCTCAAGCAAGGATCCTCTCGCTCGAGCGAGGATCTTCAGCCTCGACAGGTCCTGAATGCCACTTTTCTCGCTCAGACGAAATAAATTTCGCTTAGGCGAGATCACTCTTGCTCAAGCGAGGCAATTCTCGCTCAAGCGAGAATCCTTTAGTATAGCCCAGGATTTCATCCTCCCAAGTGAGCCTCTCTCGCCCAAGCGACAATTCCCTCACTCAAGCGAGACTCCCAAGGCTGATAATATAATTTAATGACTTTAAAACTAGGGTGTCACATTTAATCCTAACTATACATGATTAGTTGTAAGACTCAAATTTATTATTATCACAATTTTTATATATGATATTTGTTGTAATTTAATCACCCTATATATATATATATATTATTATACAAAAATTTACCATGATACAAATATTAGATTCTTTATTTATGCAAAATCTTATATTATTATAAAATATAAATTTACTATTGATATATTTATCATATTCTTACCAAAATGTCAATTTAAGTGTGTTATTCCATGTGTCATCATTTATGATTGATTAAGAAAATACTTAATTATTAAATTTAATTTAAATATTTTTTTTAATAAATCACGAGTAATACATGAAATGATACATTTTTTAGAACATAAGATTAAATTTAATAATTATGTTCTCTATACTCTCCTAAATTATGATTATTTTTATACACCACCGAATTAATTTGGTGTCGAAGCTTCCTTTGATTAGTGAGAAGAATTTAAGAAGAAATAAAGAGGTGAGAAATATGATGAGTAGAAAGAAAGATGTGAGAACAAGAATGGAATTGTGGGGTGTTTGGTAGAAGAGAAAAAGAAGATAGAGAAAATATGATTTTATCTCTCCACCTATAGAATAGACAATTATACATTTATTCACATTAATAATATTTTATTTCTAAATTAAAATTAAATACTAGTTAAAAAAATTAAGAAATATAATGTTAATACTAAATATATAATTTTACATAGATGATTAAATATTTAGATTTAATTAAAGTGTCTAAAAATAATATTGAATTATTTTATTAAATATATTGATTAATATTTAAACGTGAACCTTAATAGTGGTGATAACATATAAATAATAATATTTTTAGGTTCAAGTATGACTCACATCTTTGTGTAAGGTGATGTGTTTGAAGGTATATGATGAATATAATAATAGCTAGATGATAGTGAAATAAAAGGAGTTAAAAAAATATGATGATAAAATATGAGATTTTCTTATGCATATACAATTTACCATTTTAAATAACTATATACTAACTTTATTTTGTAAGTTTTAATTTTAAAAATGTATTTGGTTTTAAAATGTGTAAATAAATTAGTATTTATTTAAACTTTTTGAAAGTGAATATTAATTATACTTTTAAAATAGTTTAAAAAATATCAAAAAAAATGTCAGAAAGGGTTACATGAATATTTAATGGCATGGGACCCATCATTTTTCTTTGTTTCCCCTCTCTTTCATTCCATAACCAAACAAGAGAAATTTGTTAATCACCCTCATTTTCTCTCTTCTCCTTTTCTCTACTCTGATACTCAACCAAATGATGCCTAAAAGTATTCTCTCAACTCTATTTGACATTTCAAGAAAAAATAAGTGATCTTCAAGATTTCTTTTATGGAAAATTTGGTGAGTGACAAAAAAATCAAATAGTCTATAAATATATTTTTGTCACACAATCTAGTCCCTTAAAGTTTTCTAAATGGGGGAAATTTAATCCGTATAAAATTGGATTAAGTTGAAAGAAGTAAAAAATTTGAAAGAAATAATTTGACTTATAGAAAAAACTTTAGGTCCTACAGCACAACTTTCAAGGGCCAAATTGTTAGAACAATTAAATTTGGTGGAAGAAATAAGATACTTAATTAAATATTTGCTATTTATATATAAAATTATTGTTGAAACCAAAATTAAGAAAATAAATATCTTTATGTTGTAGCATATGAGAACTAAATTAAATATTTACTGTTTATATATAAAAATCTTGTTGAAACCAAAAATACAACCAAAAAGAAATGTTTTCATGCTCTAGCATATACTTTTAAGGCAAGTGTTAGGTATATAACATTTAGGCTTTTTATTTCTATTTTTTCATTGGTCTCAATCAGAATGAGAAAGGAAAAGGGTTGTAATCAAGTTATATTGAGAATAGAATGTAATATCTAAGTATTATTAGTGTAAAAATGTATATACAATTAATATATTTTCTATCATTTATTTGTATTATTTTTTAAGAGTGATAATAAAATATAATTGATAAATGATATAATAACATTATATAAAACTCATACAGTATTCGTACATATATTATTTTCTCTTCATTACTAGTGGGTTACCCGTGCATGTGCACGGGTAATAATGTGAATTACGTGAATTTAAATAAATAGTAAAAACATAAGTAGGTAATGACTTTTTGATAGAAATTAAATTTAGAACATTGTTTATAAGTAATACATTGTTGATGTGAAGTTGTTGACAAAATTGAATGATATTCTTCCTATAATGTTATAGTAAGAAAATATGATAAGAACACCATTTTAGAACATAATGTCAAATAAGATGTAGGATATCTGTTATTGATTTAAGAATATGAAAAACTTCTTTGTAGACCACATTTGTTGTTGATTTAAGTGGTTTACCATCGTTGTCATGTATTAAAATCTTCAACCCCTTTTTGTTTGGACTCTGGAAATAGCCACATATAACTGCCCGTGACTAAATACTAGTTTTGGTAAATACAATCCCACACTTTGTAATGACTGACCTTGAGATTTATTGGTTGTCATCGCATTTGAAACAATTATAGGAAATTGTCTTCTTATAAGCGTGAATGACCATGGAGATTGTGATGGAGACATTGATAATCGAGGAATATATATGATATTTCCATTGTTTTTTCCTAACATTATCTTCGCTTCGAGTACATGATTTCCCTTCTTAGTAACCACCAACCTTGTACCATTACATAATCATTCATATTGGTCTAAATTCCTTAAAACCATTATCGGAGTTCCGACCTTCAACTTAATGTTATGATTTGGAACTCCAGATGTTGCAAGTGAATTTAGAAACTCAGGAGTTAGTATGTTGAATGTTTCACTATCATTGGTGTTAGACATATCAACTGAATCTGAACTCAATTATTCTTTTTCGTTGCCTATAAATGTAGAATAGAATATTTGTTAGTATTTTTATAATAACGGTGTTATTTTTAAGATAATGATTAGTTAAACATAAGTGTAAATAAAATACCTAAGATTTTACTTAGAACATAGTCATTAATTTGATCAACAATCTCAATTGTTGATGCAAGTATTGCTCTACATTGAATAAATTGTTCATCTTTGTATTGATCTTGTAAGTTTGTGTAGGAGCTAGATACATTGGCATCAATTGGATTATCATAATTTAAAATTAGAAGTTATTAATTCCTATTTAATACATAGAAATTTTTAATATCTCCACCATTACAGTAATTTTAAGCAAATAATATCCAAAAAATTTCATTTTAAAATTAGTAATTATGGATATACTTTCTCCAAATTCCAACAATAATTATAGTAATAATTACATAATTACAGTAATAATTACAAAATTATGTCCAAATAATTATGGATATAGTTTCTCTAAATTCCTACAATAATTACAATCATAATTACGTAGGTACAGTAATAATTATAAAATTATCTCCAAATTCCTATTTTTAATAATTACATAATTACAGAAATAATTAAAAAGTTGTCTCCAAAAATTTACAGTTTAAAATTAGTAATTATGAATATACTTTCTCCAAATTCCAACAATAATTAAAGTAATAATTACGTAATTACAGTAATAATTACAAAATTATCTCCAAATAATTATGGATATAGTTTCTCCAAATTCTTACAATAATTACCATCATAATTACATAGTTACAGTAATAATTACAAAATTATATCCAAATTCCTATTTTTAATAATTAAATAATTACAGTAATAATTACAAAATTCTCTCCAAATTTTTTCAATTTAAAATTAGTAATTATGGATATACTTTCTCCAAATTCCAACAATAATTAGAGTAATAATTACATGAGTGCAGTAATAATTACAAAATTATATCCAAATATTTTTAATTTAAAACTACAACAATAATTACAGTAATAATTACAAAATTATCTCCAAAAAATTTCAGTTTAAAATTAATAATTATGGATATACTTTCTCCACATTCCAACAATAATTAGAGTAATAATTACAAAATTATGTGCAAATTTTTCAATTGAAAATTACATATTAATTCCTACAATCTATATATCTATATTATTTGAAAGGGCTGGTGAAAAGCCTAAGTTAGGTTTCTCCTAAGCTTGACAGCTGTCCTTTTTGAAGGGTATAATTGTCTTTTTATTTTATTTTAATTAAAAAACCGAAAATCTATAAATAAGTAGACTAAAAGACCACTGCCTTTAAATTTCTTCCTTTTATTCAGTTGGGGTTATTTTTGTACTTTTAATAATTTTGAATCATTACAATTATTGTTCACATTTATTGTTGCAGGGTGAAGATTACCAAAAACCCTGTCTCATTTATTACGTTTTCCATAAAAGCTTCGGTTAATTAAGTAATTTACTACTCTCTCTTATTTTTCATTTCTCTCTCACTCACTCTCTCTTTTCACGCTTCACTCTCATCCTCTCTTTCTTTTTCTTTTTCATTTTCTTTCTGCACTCATTCACTTTCATCCTCTCTTTCTTCTTCAGCTTCTCTGCACCAATTCACTCTCATCATCTCTTTCATATTCTCGTCTTTCATGTTCTCCAAGGCAAAAAAAATTATTGTTTTTTTTATATTTTTGTTTATATTCACCATTTTGTATTCATCATTTTTGTTCAAGGTATTCAACATTTTGTAGGTCATCTTCTTGAAGGTAAATATTTTCCTCACTTTTCCTTATATGTTTCTTTATATGTCATAAAAATCAGATCTTTCACACATACTTTGTTGATGGTGTACCGTGTACCTTTTCTCTTTGAAATACTTTGCATGCATATGCTAAATGTGAGGGAAATTGTATTGATTTTTTTAATGTTAAAAAATTACTTTTTTAAGTTTAGATCATTCTAAAATTTGTTATTACTCACTAATGTCATAAAAATCACAACTTTCACACATATTTTGATGGTGTACCGTTGATCTTTTTTCTAAGAAATACCTTTCATTCATATTGTTTTTGTGACTCCATTGTTTTGATTTTTTTGAATGTTATAAAATCACTTTTTGAACTTTAGATCTTACTAAAATTTTGTTATAAGTCTCTAATATATCATAAAAATCACATATTACAGACTACAACCACCTTTGGAAGATTGTTGTTTCGTAAGTTCAACATTGGTATGTTTAACTTCATCGGTGTATTATAGTTTATTTTTGTATATAACATGGTGAAGATGATCTGAAGGCATTTGCTTTAGTTCTTGGAGTATTTAAGGTAATTTTTGAAAGCATTTTAGTTCTTGAAGACATTTTCTTAAGTTCAATGTCTTTGAGAAATTTACCTTTATTTTTTATTTGATATAATCAACATATCATTTTTGTTATTAACACTAGATAAATTTAATCTTATATGGGTCATGTATGAGTGGTTATATTAGTGTATTTGACATTTGTTCATTCTATAACTTTAAATCTTACTAAAATTATGTTACAAGTCTAATATGTCATAAAAATCGCATATTACAGACTACAACCACCTTTGGAAGATTGTTGTTTCGTAAGTTCAACATTGGTATGTTTAACTTCATCGGTGTATTATAGTTTATTTTTGTATATAACATGGTGAAGATGATCTGAAGGCATTTGCTTTAGTTCTTGGAGTATTTAAGGTAATTTTTGAAAGCATTTTAGTTCTTGAAGACATTTTCTTAAGTTCAATGTCTTTGAGAAATTTACCTTTATTTTTTATTTGATATAATCAACATATCATTTTTGTTATTAACACTAGATAAATTTAATCTTATATGGGTCATGTATGAGTGGTTATATTAGTGTATTTGACATTTGTTCATTCTATAACTTTAAATCTTACTAAAATTATGTTACAAGTCTAATATGTCATAAAAATCACATATTACAGACTACAACCACCTTTGGAAGATTGTTGTTTCGTATGTTCAACTTTGGTATATTTAACTTTTTTAGTGTATTATAGTTTATTTTTGTATATAGCAAGGTGAAGATGATCCGAAGGCATTTGCTTTAGTTCTTAGAGTATTTGAGGTAATTTTTTAAAAACTTTTAGTTCTTGAAGACATATGTTTAAGTTCAATGTCTTGGAGAAATTTACCTTTATTTTTCATTTGATATAATCATCTTATCATTTTTGTTATTAGCACTAGATAAATTTAATTTTATATGGGTCATGTATGTGTGGTTATATTAATGTATTTGACATTTGTTCATTCTATAACTTTAGATCTTAATAAAATTATGTTATAAGTCTCTAATATGTCATAAAAATCACATATTATAGACTACAACCACCTTTGGAAGATTGATGTTTCGTATGTTCAACTTTGACATGTTTAACTTCTTCAGTATATTATAGTTTATTCTTGAAGACATTTTCTTAAGTTCAATGTCTTTGAGAAATTTACCTTTATTTTTTATTTGATATAATCATCTTATCATTTTTGTTATTAGCCCAACATGTATTTAAACCATTCCCGAAACACTGAGGTAGGTGATGTGAGACTTACTTCCCAACATGCTCCCTCCACATAAGTCTGCCGGACCAAGCGAATGGTTACCTTTGACCCATAACTAAAGAGCATCTTTTGGCCCATGACAACCGAGAAGAAGTTGGGCTCTGGCTCTGATACCATGTTAAGTTTCCATCTCAAAACCAATTGGCAATGGGAGGAGTAGCCCAACAGGTATTTAAACCATTCCCGAAACAATGAGGTAGGTGATGTTGGACTTACTTCCCAACATGTATGTGTGGTTATATTAGTATATTTGACATTTGTTCATTCTATAACTTTAGATCTTACTAAAATTATTTTATAAGTCTCTAATATATCATAAAAATCACATATTACAGACTACAACCACCTTTGGAAGATTATTGTTTCGTATGTTCAACTTTGGTATGTTTAACTTCTTCAATGTATTATAGTTTATTTTTGTATATAGCAAGGTGAAGATGATCTGAAGGCATTTGCTTTAGTTCTTGGAGTATTTGAGGTAATTTTTGAAAACATTTTAGTTCTTGAAGACATTTGCTTAAGTTCAATGTCTTTGAGAAATTTACCTTTATTTTTCATTTGATATAATCATCTTATCAATTTTGTTATTAGCACTAGAAAAATTTAATCTTATATGGGTCATGTATGTGTGGTTATATTAGTGTATTTGACATTTGTTCATTCTATAACTTGATCTTACTAAAATTATGTTATAAGTCTCTAATATGTCATAAAAATCACATATTACATACTACAACCACCTTTGGAAGATTGTTGATTCGTATATTCAACTTTGGTATGTTTAACTTCTTCAGTGTATTATAGTTTATTTTTGTAAATAGCAAGGTGAAGATAACCCGAAGGCATTTACTTTAGTTCTTGGAGTATTTGAGGTAATTTTTGAAAACCTTTTAGTTTTTGAAGACATTTGCTTAAGTTCAATGTCTTGGAGAAATTTACCTTTATTTTTCATTTGATATAATCATCTTATCATTTTTGTTATTAGCACTAGATAAATTTAATCTTATATGGGTCATGTATGTGTGGTTATATTAGTGTATTTGACATTTGTTCATTCTATAACTTTAGATCTTACTAAAATTATGTTATAAGTCTCTAATATGTCATAAAAATCACATATTACAGACTACAACCATCTTTGGAATATTGTTATTTCGTATGTTCAACTTTGGTATGTTTAACTTCTTCAGTGTATTATAGTTTATTTTTGTATATAACAAGGTGAAGATGATCCGAAAACATCTGCTATACAGTAGGATTCTCTCCTGAGAGAGGGTTTGCTCCCTTGAGCGAGAGATGCCTTTCCTGGGCGAGAGTTCCCTCGCTTGGGCGAGAGGGTCAGATCTGAGTTTTTAAAATGGGCGGGATTTTCTCGCTTGAGCGAGAATGAACTCGTTTAAGCGAGAACCCGACACTGTTACATTAAATAGGGAACTCCAAACACATTTATGAGGGTTAACCTAGAGTGAAGTGAGAGAAGAGAGCATTTTCAAGAGCAAGAAGACTTGTGAGTCATTTAGAAGCTTGAGAAGAGGTAAAACTCTTGATTCTAACTCTCTTCTTCCCTTTGAAACTTGTTTTGGGTATGTTGAATCTCTTCTCAAAATGAGAGAAACCATGGAAACTCATCCTTTTGAGTTATGGTTCGTTTTATGTTGTTTTTATCTTGTAACCTCTTGGTTTAGAGTTAGTATTTCAAGAATGGAAAGAGTTTGTGGGTTGATTCATGAAAACCCCAAAACCCTAAAGTGAAAATGTGGATAAAGAGGTAAATGAGTAAAATGCTAGAGGTAGAAGATGATTAAGCATTCTAATGTTGAAATATGAGATGAATATGTATGTTTTATATGTTGTAAACTTATGATGAAAGTAGTTTAGAAACATTGAAAATGTGCTAAATATATTGTATGGTTAAATAATGCAATATGAGTTGTTTATGTGATATTTGGAATAAATGACTAACATTGTGTTGTATGGTGGGAATGAGGAAAGATCCTAGAGTTGGCGGCGGTGTCGGTGGAACTTGTGAAGTTACCAAGAACCCAACCCAACACTCACTAAGGTAAGGATAAGTCTTTAATTTGTGCATTTGAAATGGAAAATGTGTGTATTTTCTGGTTGTGGAATGATTAATTGGTGAATCACATATTTATTATAAACATATATGGATATGTTTGTAATAAGGATTGCGTGGATTCACTGGATATGATTGATGATGAAATCAATGAAAAGGAAATATATTTTTAGCCTACCATAAATGGTTAGCGACTTCGGCCCGAGTTTATGTGGCAACACTTCGGCCCGAGTTTATGTGGCATGTTTTCGTTTTAAAGGAAATGAGAATCTGCTTTTAGCTAACCTTAAGGGGTGTAGCGATTTTAACTCAAGTTATGCAGCAAAGAAAATGAATTTCAAAATGGTTTACTAACCTTTTTCTAATGTGAATTATCTTATAATGACGTTTATTGAATTAATGACTTACTCCTTTGTGTGTTTTGTGCTTTTGTCATTGATAATCCCATTGCAGGTAAGTCGTTAACATTGACCATACATAGAAACACAAAGGAGTAAGTCGTTAACGTAAAATAATGTCAATATACGTTAATCCACATTTTAATAGTTAAGTAAAAACTTAGAATTAAATGTACTTAAAACCATTTCCTTTGTTTATACTTTTGAAAACATGCTCCATAACTTGAGCTAAAATTTGCTACATTGCTTGAGCCAAAACTTGCTACATTGCTTGAGCCAAAACTTGCTACATTGCTTGAGCCAAAGTTTGCTACATTACTTGAGCCAAAGCTTGCTACATTACTTGAGCCAAAGTCGCTAACCAATCATGGTCGGCTAAAAACGAGTTTTATTTCCATTGACACTCCACCAATACATAACCAGTAAATCCACACTATCATCATTACAAACATACTCATATATGCTTATAACAATTATGTGATTTACAGTTCATTTCATTATTCCGAGTTTTATTTCCATTGGCACTCCACCAATACTTAAACAGTAAATACACACCATCATTGTTACAAACATACTCATATATGCTTATAACAATTAAGTGATTTACAGTTCATTTTATTATTCCGAGTTTTATTTCCATTGACACTCCACTAATACATAGACGGTAAATACACACCATCATTGTTACAAACATACTCATATATGTTTATAACAATTAAGTGATTTACACTTCATTTCATTATACATAACCAGAAACATCCACACATTTTCCATCACAATGCATAAGTTAAAGACTTATCCTTACCTCGGTGAGTGTTGGGTTTGGTTCTTGGCAACTTCGTAAGTTCCACCGACACCGCCTCCAACTTTATGATCTTTCCTCATTCCCACCACATAACACAATGTTAGTCATTTATTCCAAATATCACATAAACAACTTATATTGCATTATTTAACCATACAAGATATTCATCATATTTTCAATGATTCTAAACTACTTTCATCATGAGTTTACAACCATATAAAAAATACATATTCGTCTCATATTTCAACATTAGAAAGTAAACTCATCTTCTACCTCTAGCATTTTACCCATTTTCCACTTTAACCACATTTTCTCTTTACGGTTTTGGGGTTTTCATGAGTCAACCCACAAACCTTTCCATTCTTGAAATACTAACTCTAAACTAAGAGTTTACAAGGTAAAAGCAACATAAAACGAACCATAACTCGAAGGAGAGAGTTTCCATGGTTTTACACCTTTTGAGAAGAGATCTAACATACCCAAAATGAGTTTCAAAGGGAAGAAGAGAGTTAGAATCAAGAGTTTTACCTCTTCTCAAGCTCTTAGATGAGTATCCAAGCTCATTTCCCTTGGGAAAGCTCTCTTCTCTCACCTCTCTTCAATTTCTAACCCTAAAATGTGTTTGGGGTTTCTCATTTAAAGTTGTCTCGTCTGACTCTCACTTAAGTGAGCTCATTCTCGCTCAAAGGAGAAAATCCCGCCCATTTTAAAAACTCAGATCTGACCCTCTCGCCCAGGCGAGGGAACTCTCGCCCAGGCGAGGGAACTCTCGCCCAGGCAAGGCATCTCTCGCTCGAGCGAGGATCTTACAGCCTCGACATCTCCAAAACATCACATTTCCTTGCCCAGGCGAGCCAATCTCTCGCTCAGGAGAGACCACTCTCGCTCAGGCGAGAACCCTTATGTATAGCCCAGGATTTCACCCCTCAGTTGAGCCTTCCTCGCCTAGGCGATCCAACTCTCACTTAGGCGAGACTACTCTCGCTCAAGCGAGCCAACCCTCGCTCAGGCGAGAATCCTCCAGTATAGCCCAGGATTTCACCCTCCCAAGTGAGCCTTTCTCGCCCAGGCGAGAATCCCAGGACTGATACTATAATTTTAACGACGTAAATTTAGAGTGTTACATCATACAATAGGTTTTACCCTATGTGATTACCTAATGACTGTTACGGATAAAAAATCTACATAAAGATGTTTTCTTATGAGGAATTCGTCAAATTATCTTTAATTATGTTATTTAAATTCAATTTATAACTATCATCATTTTTCATTCAATAGGTTTTACCCTATTTTATTACCCAACGACTGTTATTGATAAAACCTATTATACATAAAGTTGATTTGTTATCAGATATTCATCAAATTATAGTGTTATTCTTTAATTAAATTCGTGCAATACCCGTTAACACCCGTACGTAGGCACAAGTAACCTACTAGTAATTACAGTAATAATTACATAATTACAGTAATAATTACAAAATTATCCCCAAATTCTTATTTAATATATAGAAATTTTTAATATCTCCACCATTGCAGTAATTTTATGCAAATAATATAACTCACTAATATTAATTATTGAAATAAAAATATTTGTCAACTATTTACCTTTACTTTAAGAGAATAGGTGGGAGAGGAGTGTGAGTTTAGAGAAAGATGTACAACTATTAGAAAGTAATGAGTCAAATTTAATGAGATAAATTTCTTGGAAAAAAACACATAAAAATTAATGAAAGACAATGACTAAGAGTAAGCAAAACAATAAACAAATACCAAAAAATGTTACGTTGAAGTAAAAATTATTATTCTCGTAACTCTGAAAAAAAAGATATGTGAGTATAAGATGTTAAATATCAAGAAAATGAAAAAAAAAACATAAAAAAATAGAGATCAAGAACATTCTCGTAACTAAAAAATCAACATTTCATTTACTTAAAAAAATTAACGTAAAGAACATGAAAAAACATACCTTTGAGATAAATATGAGATGTTAGAAACATTCCTGTAAATTAAAAATGTTATCTTGAACTCGTAAAAAATATTATGTTGAAAGCATACAAAAAATGTTATATTGAAGTAAAAATTAAAAATTAAAAGTTTTAACATGAACAAAAGATCTTGTTTTACAAATGAAGATTTGCAACCGATGAACCAAACATTACCTTAAAAATGGATTTGAGAGTGAAGGTGAGAGTGAGAGTCAAAATGAAATGAAGATTGTGATGATGGTAGAGCGAGTTGGGAAAAATGAAAAGAAGAAAGAGAAAAATGAAGAGAGGAAAGAAAAAGGAAGAGATTAAAGTGAAATGAAAAGTTATTGTAGGTAAAACCTCCATATTACTTTTAATGATTAACGTAATTACATATTTACCCTTGTAAAATACAGGTGTCAAAATTGTGGAAATCCATTTTTGTAATTTCACTAGCCCTTCTATTCTTATTAAGATAGTAGAGGAGAATCTCACTAATACCTAACTAATACCTAATCAATTTTAAGGTGTCAAATCCAAACCAATACTAATAGATTGATTGGTGTGAGTGGTTGAGTTGTCCAACAAATCTTTTAGTTTTTATTTTTTCAAGATGTAAATAGAAATTGTTGCCATTTTTGTAAATTATGGTCAATTGCAGAAAAAGAACAAAAATGTCACAATTATTGTAAAGTAATCCAAAATAAAAACACTGTAAATATTAACTATAAATTAAAAAAAATACTTTTTTTAAATTGACATCTAAATAAGCATAATGGTTGATATTGAATTTAAAAAAGAAACATAATAATTATATATCATAGTCATCATATTCTTTTGAACATGGATCCACAAAAACAAACGTAATACACCAAATTATACTAAAACTAAGTCTAACATTAAAAATTTATTAAGTTAATATAAATAAGAGTTTGATTCACTTTTTATTGATAACATTATCAAGATTTTGATATTCATCCATATTTTTTTAATTTTTTTCCCTTCAAATTGACTTTTACATGTATAACTAACAGTTACTTATTAAGGCTGAGCATGAAAAATAAAAAAAAATAAAAAAGATACAGGGTCATGAGTTGGTCCAATATTAAATTTTAGAATATGATCATCGTTCTACTTAAGAAAGGTTCTATGCCCACTTAGGATATTTGATTCAAGATATAAACTTATAATCTTAGGAATAATATTCCAACGAATGCTATTAACAGGAATATTATTTATGAGTATATTAAAATATATGTTTGATTGACATTTATATTTCTTTGGAATCTTTATTAATATTCATGTGATTATGTGAATAACTTGAAATCATGTCTATTTAAGATGTATGTTCCTATAAAAAGATTCTATAATTCTAAAAATATTATTCTATTTATCATTTGAGTTATATAGTTGAGAAAACAAGATTAACATTTTTATATTAATCCATTGTATGGACAAGGAGAAATGCAATGTGTAATGGAGAATTATAGCATGAAGTGGGAAGTTAACAAGATTCATCGGTACAATTGAGAATTATAATTTTTAGATATGAGAATGAAACATTCCCAAGTTATTCTATAGGAATAAAAAACAATGAAGCAATCTAAGTGACATTCATTCTCTTACCGTTACATGATTCCTTTTTCTACTTTGAGAACCGAGTCTATCCCTATGACATACATCATGTTTATATCCATCCTCTCCATATGCAATTCGTTAATTCTTTTCAATTGATCACTTTGAGTTTCCATAATTATATCTTTGTGAAATTAAGTCAATGTCTCTAACAATTAAAGCAGCAACTTCAGAAACCGTGGGTAAGTTATTTATTTTTCCATCTGAATTTCTTTCAGCAATTAGTTTTAACTTGAGGTTTGTAACACCACCATGTCTTAATCTTTTACTTTCCATTCTGAAAGATTTTACATGCACATTGTTGTCATCCAACATCTTTGACAATTTCATAACCACTTCTGAATCAACATTGTTATCCATAACATAATGAATTAGCAAGAAATAAATTATTAGAGGGAGTGCATTGAAAACAAGGAATAAAATGTAAAGCATGACTTATTTACTTACTTTATTCCTTTCATCATATTTTTAATTTCATGTTCGGTATCATAAATATATAGTTGGGAAAACTTTGGAAATTGTCCCGGCATAGGCAACATGTTACCAATACGATGACATGGTTGTCCTTGCATTGTATCCTGATTGTTGGTGGACCTCTACCATTATTGATAGATCTATCAATCTTGGCTCCTAATGAGGTGAATTCAAACATCATGTTGTATAGACGAATATTATTTTGGTAATTCACACTATCATTTGATTTTAAATCAAAGAGAATATGTTGAGGGATAGGTGGAGGTGCTCTTAGTAATGATATTTGTATTCTGTCATCACCACAACAAAGTTCATACTTGGGACTTGTGGTATTCCGATGTTTTCTCTTTCGTTCTTGATACCACATACATGCTCCACAATATTCACATTCAATAACAGGATCACTGATATCAAAATATCCTAAAAAATAAATGAAAGTTATAGTCTATATTTATTATAATGTAAAAAACATACATTAAAATTACAAATCACCTTCTTCATTGCCAATTATTGATGTCAAAGATGAATTATCAAATTGTTCTTCATCTTCTGAACTGTATTCAATATCTATTCCTTAAAAAGATAAAGAGTAAATAGTGTAAGTATGGAATAAAGAATTTACATTTATTTTATAGTATAAGTATAATTAAATACCTTTCATGGAATATTCATCGTTGTCATCATCTTTATTGTTGTCACTAGGGAGATTGTCAGTAAAAGTTTGACTTGGGCAAAAAGGGAATACATTTTCTTTATCTTTTTCAACATTTGTGTTAATTTCATCTTCGCAAAGGGTATGATATATATTCATCAGGTTTATGCCCAATGATGTGTGATTGATAAATGTCTTTTTCTTTGTAAACTCATGTATGGTACTTGGTTGAGTATGAGAAGAAGAACTTGATGCTCCATTACTGTTGTGCAAACTATATATTCTATCTCTTTGATTGATACAATTTAAAGATATTTGAGAAAGAGGTGTTCTTTCAATTAGAGAATGTGTTGAGTTTAGCATATGAACATCCATTGATGAAAATTGTTGTATTTTTTATCTTGAGAAACTCATCCCCTTCTCACATAAAGCACACATTTTTTTCTTCCTGAGAACATGATGTATAAGAAAATCAAAATCAATGTTATAAGAATATCAAGTTATATATTGATTTCCTGTCAAAATCAATACTATAGTGAACCAAATATATTATCTTCCTTTCAATAGGATACTATATACTTAAATTAATAAATAGTCCTTTGTAAGATATACGAGTAATAGTTGATAACAAAATATTACTTACATAACCATGCTACAAATACATTCTTTGATTTGAAAAAAAAAAGTATTAGTTACATAATTATGCTAAGAACAAAAACATGACAAAAGTTCTAATAGAGGAAATTATAAAAATGCACATTAAACCCGTTAAAAAATGATAAAACGGAAAATCTTCATAATAGTGGTCACTATTGTTTCAACTCAGGTGAAACACACAGTGAAAAAATGTAAGTTTTAAAATCTTCAAGTTAATAGCATTACCTGTATGAAATTCAATTCCAATATTAACATTGTAACAAAGATTGTTTGCACACATATTACAGAAAATTGGAGAATAAGAAAGAAAACAACATGATAAAACACAACTCAGAATTAAGAAAGTTTTGTTCTATACCTTGGGAGATGACAAATAGAGGTGGAGAAGATGAGAATGGATGTTCGTCGATAAGGAACAATGAAGGATAATGTACTTCGAAATATTAAGAAAAAATATAACACATGTTTGTGAAGAAATTTTTTCGGTAATATCATCTAACAGATGAAGGGATGAATTTATAAAGAAAAACAACTTACCTTATATTTGAAAACAGTTGATAATCATGTGAAAACAATGTTAGTTTGTAATCTTCAAGTTAATAGCAATACCTGTATAAAATCCAAGAACAATATAAACAATGTTATGGACAGATTCATTGCTAAACACGTTACAGAAAAATGAAGACGAAAATGTAGAAAGAAGTTTTTATTTTTACCCTAGTTCTCTCAAAACATAGGTATAGAATCTGACTTAATACACTACTTTTAAAAATGAAGATGTAGACTTTAAATTGCAATGAGAAGCTGACAACATTGGGTTGTGTATAGAAAGATGTTTCATGATTGTTTTTTAGTGACTTTTCAGTTGCAAAAAGGTAAAGTGATAGTAAAGATATAGTTTAATATTAGTTATAGACTTCAATCTTTGTCAGATGGTATTTAACTTTTTAGTTGCAAAAAAGGTAAAGTGATACTAAAGACATAATTTAGTATTAGTTATGGAATTCAATGTTTGTAAAATAGTATAACCCATAACATTAGAAATAGTATTTGACTTAATTTAGAAATATATTTTTTGACACAAAGAAATTTTATACTTACAAAGCTGATGATGTTTCATGTTTACCAATGTCAAGTGTAAAAGACCACCATATCTTCTGACCTGCATGTTTAAATGTTAAAGAATGTGTTAAGTAGATGAAAATTGATTAAGTAAAAGAGACAATAACTTTTTACTGGTTATGAAGAAGGTATGTTTCAATCTGTTAGCTTCTTCATAGTAGATAAAAATATATGGCTTTAAAATATTTAGTGATCTAACATGATTAATAACCTATTTCAATATAATGTGAACTAACTAATGGAAATTGCTATTTAACATGATTATCAACTTGAAGCAAGAGAAATAAATAAAATAGGAAAAATGCAATTAGTAGGTTTACTTAAATTGATTAGAGTTTCATAAAAAACAATTTTTTTTTTGTAGGTTTAGGATTCACAATTTATTTATAAGAATAACATTCATTATTTATGTTTTTAAGCATTATATAATTGGATGTATAGGAAAACAATAAATTAGCTTTGCATTAAACTGAAACAACTTATATTAACAATATCTAATGGTATGTCCAACAAATAGAGACGGTTAGATAGGAATTAAGAACAATAGTGATGAATAACACCATCATAACGTGTTACCAATTCAATAAGATGACTTAACAATGTGATGTTTGACAAAAAACATGACATTATAATGAAACAAAAGAAAGCTAATTGTCAAAATGTTACATATAATTTGTGCTCTATAATTCCTAAGTAATTCGGTCTTCATATGTTTTGTAGCAGACAGGGCTTTGTAGCAGGTCCAACTCGAATTCAACCGACAATTTCTTGGTTGGAGTTACAACTTGAAACTACTCTTGAACATGATCAGCAGTCATAGACACAAACTAACCAAGAAATTGTGAAAATTTTGACACACATCAATATAGTAACATTAAAATTGAAAATATTTGATATAAATAATTATGTATTTCACTCACACATTCTAATTGAACGAAATAAAAGTTGTTGCATGATGGTATATGAAATAATCATCAAAATAAGGTTTTCAAAAATTACCTCAAATACTCCAAGAACTAAAGCAAATGTCTTCGAATCATCTTCACCTTCCTCTATACAGAAATAAACTGTAATACATTGAATTTCTTAATGTCTCCATTTTTTCATGCATTTATTCTATAAATAATAGAGAAACAATTACATATGTCTAAAAGTAGAACCAAATAACATGTGTATACAACTACATCTGTCTCATTTCCAAGACATTGAACTTAAGCAAATGCCTTCAAGAACTAAAAGGTTTTAAAAATTACCTCAAATACTCCAAGAACTAAAGAAAATGCCTTCGGATCATCTTCACCTTGCTATATACAGAAATAAACTATAATACACTGAAGAAGTTAAACATACCACAGTTGAACATATCAAAGTTGAACATACCAAACAGCAATATTCCAAAGGTGGTTGAAGTCATTGAGATCCTTCACGAAGTCGAAAATCCCAAATAATGAAATTATACTGATATATATGAAATCCGCTCAAAAGTATGTTAAGCAAAAAGTAAACAAAATGAAGCACATCAAAGTAATGACAATATAGAAGTACATGAAAATTGTGGTTTTTATGTCATATTAGAGACTTATAACATAATTTTAGTAAGATCTAAAGTTCAAAAAGTGATTTTATAACATACAAAAAAATCAAAACAATGGAGCCACATAAATCATATGAATGAAAAGTCTTTCTCAGAAAAAACGTTCACGGTACACCATCAAACAAAACAAAACAAAATAAGTGTATTCCAAAGGGTAAAAGCATACTTATAAAAAATAAAGTATGTGTGAAATTTGTGATTTTTATGACATTAGTGAGTAATAACAAATTTTAGAAAGATCTACACTTCAAAAAATAATTTTCATAGCATTAAAAAAAATCAATACAATGGAGCCACATTTACCATATTCATGCAAAGTATTTCACAGAAAAAGGTACACGGTACACCATCAAACAAAGTATGTATGTGTGAAAGATGTGAGGAAAAGTGAGGAAAATGTTTACCTTCAAGAAGATGACCTACAAAGCGATGAATACCTTTAACAAAAATGATGAATATAAACAAAAACAATAAAATCGTTTACCTTGGAGAAGAGGAAAGATGAGAAGATGAAGAAGAAAGAGAGGATGAGAGTGAATCGGTGCGGAGAGAAAATGAAGATGAAGAAAAAAGAGAGGGTGAGAGTGAATCGACGGAAAGAGAAAATGAAGATGAAAAGAGAGAGTGAGTGAGAGTGAATCGGTGGAAAGAGAAGGGAAGATGAAAAGAGTGAGTGAGTGAGAGAAAAAGGCAACAAAAAAAAGAGTGGTAAATTTACGGAATTAACCTCAGTCTTTTAACAAAACGTAATAAATGGGGACATACTTTTTGGTAATTGTCTCATTGCAACAATAAATGAGAACAGTACTTGTAATGATTCAAAATTATGTAAAAGTAAAAAATGGCCCCGACTGAATAAAAAGAGGAAGGCAGGGTTGTTTTGGTCTTCATATTTTTAAAATTTCCATATTTTTTTGTAATAAAAAATCAAAAGACAACTATACTCTTGAAAAAGGCAAGTGTCAAGTATAAGAGAAATCTATTTTAGGCTTTTCACAATCCCTTTCAATTAATGTAGATATATAGATTCATAGAGTCTATACAATTTGGCTGAAATCCACGTTATTAATACCGTATCAAACGGTTCATGGTATTGATATAGTGGTATGACAGTTTAACGAGTAGTTCATTAATTAAACTGCATAACGGTAAAATTAAATATATATATAATATACTAACATTAATATTGAAAAATCAATAAAACATATTTTTTTATTAAAAATTAATTTTAAATAAAAAATTGGCTGATATGATCGTACGATTCAATTGAAAATCGACAGGTATGACCAATTTTGATCGGTTGTGACCAATATGATTGCATAACCGGTATAATTATATTATTATACCGTATTGATATTGGAACCAATTTGTTAGTTTTGTGGTTGAACCGGCTAACACGAACCAGTTTTTACATTACTACTTAAATCTCTTTGATGGAGGAATGAATAAATACACTCTTATAAGAAAAATGTAACAAACAAATAAATTTAGAGAAGAGGTAATATTGGGGTTTTGCCATTTGAGAGATGATAAGAAAATAAACCCATACATATCTAAACACTCGTCTAACTATTGAAGAAGGAAGAACATTTTTTTATTTTTTCTATTTCAACTTAGATATAAATTTTGAGTTTGGAGTTGTATTTTTTGGGCATAGAACCAATGTTATGAAACCCGAGCCGAATGTCAAGCTGAAAGAGCTTTCGTATTAGTTCTAATCGGTTTAAACAGTTAAGTCGTCCGGTCGGACCGGATGATTTTAAATATATTTAATAATTTTTATCCATAAATATATAATTATATATAAATATAAATTTTTATAAAATTAATAATTTTATATAACTATATTGAAGTAACATTTCTCTACCTTTTTTGGATCGAAATAAAACAAAACATTAGAGTAATGTTCCATTTTTTTAAATTTTAAGTGAATCGTCCGTTTTTTCCCGGGTTATTCCGGTTTAACTGGGTTTAGCACGGTCGAACCGAAATTTCTCCGGTTCAAAGCGGTCCAACTACTCATTTAGTTAGGACTACAAAATGAAGCCGTTTTCAAGTCCGGTCAGCGATCGAACCGGTAGGACCGTCCAATCCGGTTATCACAACACTACATACAACCTTTATAGCTTCTAAAATTTGAGTAGTTTAAATAATTATTGATTAAAAAATAAATAGAAACAAAGCATTTATGATTACATCTATAGTGTCAATTTTGTTTCTTGAAGTTATTTATACTTTACACCAAAATTCCAATCTAATTAATGTTATTGGTTTAATACTGCTAATATTTTTTTATAATTAACTGGCATTTTGACAAGATAGTCTCTCATTTTTCTTGAATAAATTTAAATGTTATATATTAATATTCTCATAAATCTATTTTAAGATTAGTTATTGGTTTTAATGTTTAGCCTCCATATATCACCATAAAATAAATAATATATTTAATAGAGACATTTATTACATTTTTAAGGAATTTATTTATTTATAATGGAATAGATAAATAATAAGTTCCAATAAACTAAAGGTTTCACACCCTACCAAAGAATGATTAGCTTAAATAAGGTATGCCTATTCCTCTTCAAGAAAATTCCTACAAGGCAAAAAGTTAACCTATTTATATGTTTCTCAACTCTAATAAGATTGTGTCGACCTATTCGGTAAAAGTTACATATAACTTGAAAAAAGGTTGTGTTAACAAAATAGTATTGGAAAATTAAGTAATACACTTTTCATAATGAAAATAATGTCCCTCTTCCCATAACGAGATAACTTACCTCTTCCGGTAAGTAAAAGAATGACATGTGTATTATTTTGTTTGATTTTAGAAATATTTTTGTTAAAAATGATTAAATGACACACATGTCATGATTTTAGTGGTTGAAGGAAATAATTTATCTCCTTATACTAGAAGATATATTATTCTCTTTCATAATATAAAAATATTATTTTTAAGACAAAATACGGTTTCCTAAGACAAAATTTCCTATTCTTTCTCTTTAAATAAAACCATTATGACAATTTGTAACATTAAAAAAAATTCACATCCCTTTTAATGAATAAAAAAGAAAGATTTCAAAACCCTAGATAATTTAATCAAAAATCCAATTGAAAAATCAACATTTCCTATTTACCAAATTACCCTCCCCCTTTATCAATGGAAACTAGTGACCCATATTCTCATTTTTCACAGATCTTCACTGTTCTCACTCCTCAGAACATGGCATCCTATGTAAGCCTCTCTCTCTTCTTATCTATGCTCAACTTTCATCTTCTTCATCTCATATATAATTTCATTTTCCACATACAAATCACAATGTAATACATAAACATTGTAGATTCACAAAGGCATTGAAATGAATCAATTTTTTGTAATAATGGATCTGTGTGCAAATGAATCCACTTTTAGATCTTTCCCATGATTCTGTGCATTGGGTTTCAAAAAAGTTCATATTTTGTTGGATCATTTAGTGATTTTGAGTTTTAAAAATTATGTACCTGTAATGGGTGTTCAAATCTGAAAAATCTATTTGCTTTAATTTCAGATCCGTTTAGTTTAGGATTGATGCTTTGGTTAATAAGATTTAGAGATCAATGCATTGTTTATGAGAGAGTAGTATCACGTTCGATCCATTTGATCCATGTAACCGACCCGAGCTAGTTGGATTAAGGCTTGTTTGTTATTGTTTCGTCAATTTGTTATAGCACGGACTCTGCTACTTGGAGAATTGATGATAAGAGAATGATATTCATTTTCTTCTTGATATATTAGCTAAAGTCTAATGATCAATGATAATTGAATATGGAGATCTTATACAGTTACTGTAACTCTATTGTATGAAGTTAATGTTCTATATATATAATGTGGTTTCCCTATATTCAAATGCTTTTATTTGAGAGGGCGAGATTGGCGCAACACTAAGGTTGCTACTTGTGACTAAGAGGTTACAGGTTTAAATCGTGTACCCCTTCATTCTTACTGGTCAAAAAATATACAGTTAATATATATTAAATTCATGTTTTACTTTTCTAACCAATAAGAAACAAAGGGTACATCGAGTGATATAACTTCGGGACAACAGATGTGACTCCCTCCGCTTGCGGGGGTAAGGCTACGTATGCATCGAAAGTTTGTTTTCCGATGTGACAACTTAGTGGGAAGTAGGAACAAATGAAATTATAAAATAGAAGTGTTGATAAAAAAAGTTTGTTTTCCGATGACTGGTATGCACTGAAGTGATTAAGTTGTACAGCATATCCCTTTGTGCTACATGTTGATGATACATGAGAAGCTCCCTTAATGACTTGTTGCTATATTGTTTCATTTGTAGGGCTTGTGTCCTTCAATAAAAAACATTCTTCTTCTTGACTCTGAAGGAAAGCGAGTGGCAGTCAAGTATTACTCGGATGACTGGCCGACAAACAATTCAAAGTTAGCTTTTGAGAAGTTTGTATTCACTAAGACTGCCAAGACGAATGCTCGGGCAGAAGGTAAGTAGTAGAATTCAACAAACACTATGAAGACACTTGATTTTATATTGTGGTGCTAGTAGCCAAGGGATGGATTTTATCAATTTGGCATGATTGTCGATGTAACAAATATGTAATTCTCGTTTTAGGTTATTATGTTGTGCGTGTCGGTCTTCAGAATCTTTTGTTTGCAGGAAATGGCATTTATGCTCTACGATTTTGTTTACTTTCAATTCAGAACTAATACTTACATTCATAAGAACATAATTGGTAATATTGGACCTTAAACTAAATAACAAATTGGAGGGTTTCTTGATACTTTTTTGAGACCATGGACAAAGCTAGATCTTGTATGAGTTGTATCTCACATCAATATACAAAGGGCGGCCAAGTGCACGAGGCTTCCATTTAGTGGGCTTTGGGGAGGGTAGATGTATGCAGCCTTACCCCCACAAGTGGAAAGGTTGTTTCCAGGATTTGAATCTGTGACATCATGGTCACTAAGCAACAACATTACCGTTGCGTCAAGCTCACCCTCTTCACATCAATATACAAAGAATTCGGTGATTTCTTCTGAAACACTCTTTTGAGCCATCTCTATCTTCTGCATACCTAGTTTAGAAATAGATTGTACCATTCTTTACTTCAGCTGTGCTTTCCTTTTTTACAATGCCTAACATTTCAAGTGCCTAATTATAATATTTAAAAACCTTTCCAGTATATTAGCCAAAACAATATTGGTACAAAAATCATGTGTTTGAATGAATCCAAACTTCCATGCAGGTCGGGATACTATCATACCGGTAATAATTTGGTTTGCCTGTTTGATTTATATTAATTGATAAACAATAAGTGCCGGTATTCCGTATACTGAGTTCCATCATATAAACTGGGAAACATCCTGTATGACCATCGCTCTTTCTTCGTTTCCCTTCTGGGAATTTGAAATGTAGCCAACCAAAGCACTTTTCAACACTTGTTGGGAGGGGTAGCCACACACCTCGAAAGGGATTAGTTTCTTATCCATAGGGTGAGGGGATACCAAAAAAAAACTTACTACACTGATGTCGGCGATACTTGATACGATTGTTATAGCGAACAAACATTTGACTAAACTTGTGTGTTTACCATGTTTCTTTGGAAGCTGATATATTGTTTAAAATTATCTGCAGCTGACATAACATTACTGGAGAACAACATCATAATTTACAAATTCATACAAGACCTGCATTTCTTTGTCACCGGTGGTGATGATGAAAATGAGCTCATTTTAGCATCAGTTCTTCAGGGTTTCTTTGATGCAGTCACCCTTCTGTTGAGGTAATTTTTTGGTTGTATTTTGCTATGTAGATTTAAACCAAACATGTGCCTTTATTAATCATGTTGTGTTTTGTTTATTCATGTGTTGTACATTTTATAGGAATAATGTTGAGAAAAGAGAGGCACTTGAGAACTTGGATCTCATTCTCTTATGCCTTGATGAGATTGTTGATGGAGGGTATGCATATATTTCTTATTTCACAAAATTTCTTTACCATAGAAATTGAATTTATTTATTTATAATAGTTATTTTGTTTGGTTTAAGGATGATACTGGAAACAAATGGACCTCTTATTGCTGAAAAAGTGACCTCACATAGCATGGATGCTGATGCTCCATTGTCTGAGCAGGTAATACAACTCTCTTTCAGCTCAGTTTATATCAATAATATGTGCTTTCTAGTTCTTTTTAAATCACAAATACACAACTTGCCTTATAGACCAAAGGTTGCAAGATTTTCCGTTTGCGAGTTGCATTTTGGAGGGGAAGGAAGGGAAAGAGAAGGCTTCGGAGCCACCTCATAAGTGTATTTCATGGCTCTCAAGCCTTCATTTTCCATTCATTTTCCTCCAAAACTCAACTCGCAAACAGACCCTTACGGTCTGTTTGCGAGTTGAGTTTTGGAGGAAAAGGAAACGCTGGAGGACATGAAATACACTTGTGAGATAACTCTAAAGTCTTCCACTTTGCGATTTTCATTTTGGAGGGGAAGGAAGGGAAAGAGAAGGTTTAGAGCCACCTCACAAGTGTATTTCATGACTCTCAAGCCTTCCCTTTCCATTCCTTTACCTTCAAAACTCAACTTGCAAACATACCGGTCTGTTTGCGAGTCGAGTTTTGGAGGAAAAGGAAAGGCTTGAGGATATGAAATATATTTGTGAGATGACTCTATAGTCTTCAATTTCCCTCCCTCTTCTCCAAAACTCAACTCGTAAACAGACCCTCAATGAGAATTATGTTACTCACATTTTTGCAAGCTCACTCTCATTGTATATAAACTAGTTATGACTTTTGATGGACTAAATTGTAGAATATGAATTTCATGTTTCTTAATGTTCAATCTGATATTGAGCTTTTGGATATTGCAGACACTAACTCAAGCATGGGCTACAGCCAGAGAACATTTGACAAGAACCCTTTTAAAATGATGTTGCATGGATTGAAATGAGCTACTACTTATATTCATTACTTATTCTTTTTTTTCCTGTTAATGAGAGTTGTTTCACCCTCTAGTTTATTCACATGATGATATATGAGTAATTTCTTGTGTTAATGGGAATTGTCTTACACCCTAGTTTGTTGAACCATGAAGTGTTTATGTAGCACCGATACTTTAATATCCTTCACGTATTTGTTATGTATCTAATACCGATATTTCATCAATACATATTCATGCAGTATTGAAAATATTTATATTTTAAAAAATAAATAAATTATAAATCTAATACTTTCTAAATACTCTCTAAATACTCTGATACTTTTAAAATACTTTTTTTGATACCTCTCTAGATACCCAAATTATCATACAAAAGTATTATAAGATACGAAAACATAACATGTGAAGGAAGAATTGTAGCGAGAAAAGACAAATTGTGATACTTTTTAAATATTCTTTGATACTTTTAAAATGCTTTTCCTATACTTCTCTAGCAATGACACGTATATTGCGAAGAAATGCATATGTATAATAATGATGAATGATTAAATGAGTTTAATATTATTCCTATAGGCTTTAAGCAATGATTTATGATAACAATATGGTTTTGTATTTAGTGATATCAAATAAGAAGACCCGAAAGGATTGGTGAAGGTGTTGTAAGGAAGAAAACTATATTGATAGATTTGAATGTTATTGGAGGATGGAAAGTCATCCATCAATCCATATAAATACGCTTAAATCATATTTTAAATTATTCAATTCATTCATATCTAAATGTCTAATTCTAATCGATCAATGACTTCATTTTCTTAGATTTTGATGAATGATAATCTAATTCATTTTATTTTTTAATTGGAACTTAAAAGACTTTTGAAAATAATAATTCTTTTAAAAATAACTATTTCAATAAAACAATCCTTAAAATCACATTTGTTTAAAAATCATCTTCCCAAAAAGTGATTTTTTGAATTTTTCTCTCTATATTTTACAAGCATGCAACGTTTAAAGTTTCTACATGTAAAGTTTTTACATGTAAAGTTTTTAACAAACATTTATATATGTTATATATTTAAGATTTTAAAAAAATGAAAGTGAGAAATACTACAAGAAAGTGAGAGTTGAGATAATCAATGAAATTGAAAAACAACGTACACCATTTTTGAATATTTGTTTTTTGGATGAATATATCCATTGAATATAATGGATGAATTCAAAATCATCAATTACTAAAGTTATCTATTGGATTATATCCATTTAAATCCATTAGCTATAATAAATGAATTTGGATGAATTTAATTTTCTTGGAATTGAATGAATTAATGATTGTGAATAATTTTGAAACCTCTAAAAAAAACCATGGAGAAGAAGACTTAAAACAAATTCACTTTGAGTCCAAATTTGAAGTAGTTATAATACTAAATTATAGAAAGATTAATGTGAAGGCTTAAGAAAAGTTGGCACTTAAGTGAGGAAAATAGTGGAAAGATCTAATTAGAAAAATAGTGGTAAGGATAAGTCTTTATTTGTGCATTGGAATGGAAAACGTGTGTATTTTCTGGTTATGAAATGATTGAGTTGTGAATCACGCATTTAGTATAAACATATATGGGTGTGTTTATACTAAAGTAGGCGTAGATTTACGGGAAATGGAAAATGTGTGTATTTTCTGGTTATGCAATGATTGAGTTGTGAATTACGCATTTAGTATAAACATATATGGGTGTGTTTATACTAAAGTGGGCGTAGATTTACGGGAAATGAGAAATGGTGAAATCGATGAAGAGAAAATATGTTTTAGCCAACCATGAATGGTTAGCGACTCTGGCTTGAGTATATAAGCAAAAACTCTGGCTTGAGTATATAAGCAAAAACTTTGGCTTGAGTATAAAAGCGTAAACTCTGGCTTGAGTATAGAAGCGTAAACTCTGACTTGAGTATAGAAGCGAAAACTCTGGCTTGAGTATATAAGCGAAAATTCTAGCTTGAGTATATGAGCACGTTTTATTTTAAGAGAAATGAGAATTTGCTTTTAGCTAACCCTAAGGGATGTAGCGATTTTGGCTCAAGTTATGCAGCAAAGCAAAATGAATTTCAAAAATGGTTTACTAACCCTTTTCTAATGTGGATTATCTTATAATGATGTTTATTGAATTAATGACTTACTCCTTTGTGTGTTTGTGCTTTTGTCATTGATAATCTCATTGCAGATAAACAGGTGACATGAGGGGGGACTCAATTTTGGGGAGCTTAGAGAGCTTTATATTTTGGATTCATTTATTTGCACTATTTTGTACATGAGTGCATATTTGCTAGTTTAAAACATTATGTAACTACGGATAATTATATTAGCTGACATGATGTTGAAACTCTGGATATGTGTAGCTATGGGTATATTGGAAACTCATAGCTAGTTGTATGCGGTAGTTACTAAGCTGCATTAATACGAATTATGTTTTTCTGTCAAATGATTATGTATGTCATTATTGGTTCCTGGATTGAGTGTGATGAGGGAAGTGAGATTTTGAAATAAGGTTATTAAATTGGTAATGTAATTTATGAGTAAACGCACGAAATTGAATTAAAATAAGAAAAAATTTCAAGGATAGAATTTCGGTCCTTACAGGTAATGTACACCAACTATATGCTTAGATATTGTACATTCAAAACTTGCTTCTCTTTCATATGCAGTAGTATTTGCTATGTATAATTACGGCGTTATTGCATATGTATGCATTCGTAAATGGACTATGAGAATTCTACTATCATGAATAAAATGTAACTATGGAACCAATTAGCCCTTTTTGAAAACTTGTGGTTTAGGCCTTTCAGCTATGCATGAGTAATTGGTTTTGAGTTATTTTGAAATAGTTGTGTTAAAACCTTTGCTCTTATAGGATGATTGCTATGAATATTCTATCTAATCTATTTTCAAATGTCATCTTGGAGGAAGTGTAGTATTTGGCTAAGCATTTATTAGGTTTCATGATAAGGATCCCAACTATAAACAATCGTACCTTAGATAAGGAAGGTTTCATAAAAAACTTCTTGATATGATTATGACCTTGTATTTCTAGACATGATGCAGATTTGAGTACTAAATGTATATTTACAATTGTATTTGGAGTACCCATATCTCACTTACGTTATTGAGCGGATGTTTATAAACTTTAAATTGTTATTGGTAACGAAATATATAATTGGAGTGAGCATATTATCTGGTATGTCTAGTGGAGATTATGAACTAACAACTCCCCTTCTACCGCATCATAAGTTTATTGTAAGAATGTTTCATTGAGATGGTTAATTCCTTGGTCGTTTTGTTTTGCACTCTGAAAAACTTTAGAAATCTTGTTTGTCTAGTTGCTCTTTCGATGAATAACTACCTTGCTTCCTATCTCACTATGATGTGGAAAATACAAATTTGTAATACTGTTGAAAATCTTGGTAAATTGTGACTATTCCTCATGTGTGAAATGAAATAGTGCTATTTCTATCGAGTGGATGTCAATCTAGATATTGCATTTTGGTTGCAATCTTGTACACTCTGGTGAGTCATGGAAAGTTGATTTCAATTCATAATGGTTTCGAAAATATTCTTGTGATCTTCAACCATTTGTACTAATCGTTTTAAGTGATTGTTGCCTTGATAGCATGGAGACCTATTGTTCTTGATAATTACTTTGGGATCTTTACCCTTATTATAATGATTTCCTCCTAGTCATTCTCTCTTATTTGGTTATTTTACCTTGGTATCTTGAGTCTGACTAAAGGTAGTCTTTTAGTTGATTAAATGGTATCACCCCTATGTCATGTGTATCTTTGTTTGTCGTCTAAGAAATCTTAAGGGTTTAGATGGTCGGATCTAGATTTGATTGAGTATATCTTATGCCTAATGTTTGGGCTATGATATTATTTTCTTGAGATTAACCTAACAAAATTTCGGGGACAAAATTTCCTGTTCGGAGGAAGGATTGTAACACCTCAAATTTCGTTTTCAGAATGATTAGAAAACTTAGAGTGTTGGGGTATATACTGGACAATTCTCGCTTGAGCGAGAGGATCTCGCCCAAGCGAGAGACTCAGTGTTCTAGTATGAGTTTTATGGGAACCTCGCTAAAGCGAAGAAGTGGTCGCTTGAGCGAGAGATGTAAGGACCCGATTTTCATAACTCGAAAATTTTTCATTTATTTTAATTCTGTTGTACATACATTCCACATCTTACTCCAACTTTCTCATACACTCAGTTCGTGAAACCACCCGTACAGTACCTGAAGTTAACATACATCTCATATCTGCGGAAAAACATAATTCATGTATAACTTTCATCGGTAATTACCGCATATGTTTAACTATGGATTTCCAAAATTACCCATAGTTACTAATATCCAGCATTACTCAAAAAAGGTTGATAAGTTAAATGGTTACAATTACAAATCATCCATATAACAATTTCTCAACACCAAAAAGCAAAAACAATAGAATATCCAAGTCTTAAGCTCCTAAAGCCCGAACCAAGCATCATCAACTACCCTGTTTATCTGCAATGGGATTATCAATGGCAAATACACACAACACACAAAGGAGTAAGTCATCGAAACAATAAATACCATTATAAGATAATCCACATTTTAAAGGGGTTAGTAAACCAATTGTTTTGTAAATTTCTTTTTTTTTTTGTGCTACATTACTTGAGACAAAGTTTTGCTACATAGCTTGAGCCAAAGCGTTGCTACATAACTTGAGCCAAAGTATTGCTACATAACTTGAGCCAAAGTATTGCTACATAACTTGAGCCAAAGTTTTGCTTCATAACTTGAGCCAAAATATTGCTTCATAACTTGAGCCAAAGTATTGCTACATAACTTGAGCCAAAGTTTTGCTACATAACTTGAGCCAAAGTTTTGCTACATAACTTGAGCCAAAGTTTTGCTACATAACTTGAGCCAAAGTTTTGCTACATAGCTTGAGCCAAAGCATTCTACATAACTTGAACCAAAGTTTTGCTTCATAACTTGAGCCAAAGTATTGCTTCATAACTTGAGCCAAAGTATTGCTTCATAACTTGAGCCAAAGTTTTGCTACATAACTTGAGCCAAAGTTTTGCTACATAGCTTGAGCCAAAGCATTGCTACATAACTTGAGCCAAAGTTGCTAACCAATAATGGTCGGCTAAAATCATATTTTCTTTTCATTGATACAACATACACCCGTAAACAGTAAATCCACGCATACCATTATCATAGACACACCCATATATGTTTACCATAACTAAGCGATTCATCACTTTATCGTACTCACACTCAGAAAATACACACATTATCCATTACCATATACCATTTAAAGACTCCTCCTTACCTTGGTGCGTGTTGGGTTGGGTTCTTGGTAACTGCGCTAGTTCCACCGTCACCGCCGCCAACTCTAGGATCTTTCCCATTCTCACCATACAATCACAATGTTAGTCATTTATTCCAAATATCACATAAACAACTTATATTGCATTATTTAACCATACAAGATATTCATCATATTTTTAATGTTGCTAAACTATTTTCATCATAAGTTTACAACCATCTAAAACATACATATTCATCTCATATTTCAACATTAGAACGTAAACTCATCTTCTACCAATAGCATTTTACCCATTTTCCACTTTAACCACGTTATCCCTTTAGGGTTTTGGGTTTTCATGAATCAACCCACAAACCTTTTCCATTCTCGAAATACTAACTCTAAACTAAGAGTTTACAAGAGAAAAACACATAAAACGAACCATAACTCAAAAGGGTTGTTAGGTATCAGTGGTTACAATACACCTAGAAGGGGGGGTTGAATAGGTGTAGCGGTTAGAATGTCCGCTTTTCAAAAAACAACACTTAATGCTGAAAAACACCTTGATTAATCGATTAACGAAACAGGGTAATCGATTAACACTTTCAACACAGTCCACTTAATCGATTAACAGACTGAAGTAATCGATTAACACACCACACTTAATCGATTAAACCGTGACAGTAAGCAGATGCAAGTACAATTTCTTGCGCGACAGTTAATTGATAACGAAACGATTATGCCAAGCTTACAGAATTTATCAGAGTAAAAACAATACAGTACAGAAACAGATTATCAATTAAATCTACTGAACAAATTAATCGATCAAATGCAATAAAGAGAGAAAGGGATAGAAAAAGTCCTCCAACAAGAATTTTATCCTGGTTCGTTTGCTTGTCCACCGCAAACTACATCCAGGCCTCCCGGCTGATTTGGGAGATTTTTCTTCACTATAATTGAATGAATGTTAATTACATACACACTATCCAATTACAACAATTAGACACTTACAAGATAAAAAAGAAACCTATTCTATGGTTTGACTCCCTTCCTACCGACAAAGAAAACCTTTCTTTCGGCGTAGCCCCAGCCAAGAACCTTGTTCTTTACTTATCCCTAAGTCTAACACTCAGTGAAGACACACTCAATCTCTTGGTGATATGACACCTTGAGATTCCCACAATTACAACACTTTTTCAAACAAAACAATACAGAGTAAACTTAAGCTATAACAAGACTTATATCTAACAAGATAAGGCTTTACTCTAATCACCTAATACAAGCTCATGCAGTATGAAAATGTATTAGTAAAAAAACAGAATGCATAATATGTAAACATCTAATCAAGAATCATGTAAAAATGCAAGAACATGTGATAAGAAAAGATGAGAAATGTATCATGAAAGGCACTCAATCCTAAAGCATAGAATTCTCTCTTTTCTAAGCTCACAAATGCATTTACAACTAGATGCAACAATTAACACGAAAAAAATGCTCTAACTCTCTAAAAAATTTAGCATGCAACTTATGAGATCAATTCTGAAAATGCAATTTATAAAGAATTGATTTTAATGCCCAGTTAATCGGTTAACGACAGCTTTAATCGATTAAGCTTCACAAAAATGTTAGATTAATCGATTAACCTTTGTTGTAATCGATTACACTGTGCAAACAGTTAGATTAATCGATTAACCTATGCGGTAATCGATTAACAGCATTCTTTCATGTGTAAAAACAATTCAAATATGTTATGCACTTAAATTTATACATGTTTAATACTTAGATTATGCCTAGAATGCACATGTACATGTATTTATATGATGCATGAACATATTATGAATGACATATCTCAAGATGAAAAAGATTTAAAAGATTTATGCAATTGAGATATGTATTAGGTGACTTAAGCCTTGGACTCAACCTAAACTAGTCTAGTCTAAGCAAGGTACCAATCGGAAGGCTTAAGCATGTTGATTTGTTGATGATCTTCAAGCTCTTATTAGCACAAGTTGTCCTCATCAAAACCAAGACATATAAGGAGAGCTTTCCAAAGTGTTCCTCTTGACATGCACACTTTCAATCTCCCCCTTTTTGATGATGACAAACTCCACATCAAATGTAACAGCTGTGATGAAAAATAGCTTGAAGATTGTATTGGCAAGGTTGATATGATGCGCAAATATCGGAAGCTGTTATTACGATCAACCTGCACAATCAGAAAACAACAAAACAACCTTTCTCCCCCTTTTGACATTATCAAAAAGATAACTCAGGTCAAAGAAGAGGCAGAGATATGAGTAATGCATAAAACGCAGTTAATGAGTTAATTTGGGATTTAACAATTAACCTGTTTTACGTTAAAGAGGATTAAACAAATGCGCAAGTTTATACAACAGAAATAGCCAAACAAGTAAAATGAATGGCATACAAGATTAACTATATCAAAGTAGAAAATCTCATACGATCAAGAACCATACACATAAACAGAGTAGGCTATTCGACATAATTATAAAAAGTAGCATAAAGAGTAACAATGTTTAGCAGCCATATAACCAGAAAACGTCAATTAAAAACATGAAAGAGGCACACAACAGAGAGACTAGAATCCATAACAACATCTAAATCCAAAGAGTGCCAAAAAGAAGAAATAAACCTAAGGTAAGATATCCTAGGTCTAAAGTCTTCTAAACTAAGGTTGAGGTGGAGGATGAGGATCGTCAGTGTGATCAACAAAAATGACAATGTTCTGATCTCCCCTGATAAGCACAGATAGCTTCTGAAATTCTGAACAAAACAAGGCATTCTGAGCTTCAGCGGTAGATTGAATCAGATTCCTCAACTCCCGAAATTGGTTGTCCGAGTACGCAGTTTGTCGCTCCTCATACTGTTCCATACCAGCAAAGTATGAGTCTTTTAGTCCTTGGAAGTGAAGATCCATGCGGTTGTTAAGCCGTTGCTCCATAGCTTCCAACTGATCGAAGCCAAAAGCAGAGTTCTGAGGTGCAGATCCAGAAGGCTCCCCCTGAGTTGTAGCATGCTGATTACCTGTGTCATCCTAATTATCATCATCAGATAAATCCAGACCAATAGTGGTGTAGTCCTCTTGGTATTGCCAAGTACTACCATACTTGTATATACCCATCTTATGTATGAGGCTTTCACCAACCAGATGATCCTTGTCAGTATATTCAACAATGATAGTATCGGAAACGTCAATGCGCAAATAGTCAACAATGCGTGAGATGAAGATACTGTAGGGAAGCAGCTTCGACTGAGATAAAGATACACTGTTCATAATTTTCAAGATCTCCTCAGGCCAATTAATCATTACATTATTCTTTACTGCATACATGAAACGTAAATCATTCACAGTAGGCTGTGCGTGATTTGTGTTCCTCTGTACTAAGATGTAAGCAATAATGTAGTGTAGCAGCCTGTTCTCAACAGATAGGGACCCAACTTTGGTCAGTTGACCCTGAATGTATAAATGAGGGCCTCTTAGAAATGACTTATAGACTTCAGTAGGATCAAAATTTTCCTTCACCCAGGAACAATCTCCTATGCTATATCCAGAAGAAGATAAACCACCGACATTCATGAAAATTTCATCGTTAAGTTCAAACAAATTGCCAGAAATCATTGACCAATATTTTCCATCCTTATATCTAAAATTAGCATAGAATTCCCTAACAAGAGCAGGGTAGACTTGTCCCTTTAATTCCATGAACTGAATAGTTCCCTGAGCTTCCATATCATGCGGGAAGCTAAAGTTCTGTTCCGCTAACCAAGTTAAGTCAACATACCGTATATATGTAGGTTTCCGACCTTGAAATTTCGCCATACGGGTTTCTTGCAAGATGAGTGAATAGTATGGGTCACCACGGTCCCGAGTAGAAGGTGAACCGACCTCTCGTCTTCGTACACGAGTGGCTGATGTCTTGACCCTTTTAGGACGACTTTGCTCCATAATGGCAGAAACCGAAATAGCAGTGAATGGTCAGATATGGGTGTAGGCAAACCTAACCTAGGTTATGCTTGGTGGAACCTTGGAAATGGGATATAATGAGGATGTAAAAAAAAACTGATTCCTTGATGGTTTAAGAGGGTTAGGAAGAGGTGTTTCTACTTTTGATGCACTTTGGATTAGTTGTGTTATAGATTTAGAAACTCAAAGCATAAACGAGAAAGTGAAAAAGCCAAAGAGAGTATGAAACCGAGCTACTGTTTGCCTTTATAAAACTGGTTTTAATCGATTAACGAGCAGGTTTAATCAATTAACCAGTGTAAAATTTCGAATTTTTTTTTTAAAGAACTGATGCCCAGGTAATCGATTAACTGAATATGTAATCGATTACTCATAGTAATATTTCGAATTTTCAAGCAACTGATGCCCAGGTAATCGATTAACAACAAGTGTAATCGATTACACATAGTAAAAAAAGTTTTCAGGCAGTAAAAAGGTTTCAACTTCTTAAGGCTTTTGTATGCATTGTGACAAATTTATTGAAACATTCAGAATCACAAAAAAAAATAATCAAGAGACATACTTTTGCATTATAACAAATATCGAAACGCTAAAGAAACATAGACATAGAGAAACTAGACGAAGATGTAAACAGCTAAACAATTTTAATCAAGATATTGTTCATCAAGAATTCCAAGTTCTCTCCTTAGAACAAAGAAGGTATCCCTGGGAAGGGGCTTGGTGAAAATATCTGCTAATTGTTTAGAAGTTTCAACAAATTCAAGAACGCAGTCACCTTTTTGTACATGATCACGCAGAAAATGATGTCTAATTTCTATATGCTTAGTTCTAGAATGCAAGACGGGATTCTTGGAAAGGTTTATGGCACTTGTATTATCGCATTTAATAGGAATCTTTTCAATTTTAAGACCATAGTCCTTGAGTTGCTGCTTCATCCAAAGGATTTGAGCGCAACACACACCAGCGGCAATGTATTCCGCTTCGGCGGTGGACAAAGCAACACAAGCTTGCTTTTTGTTGTGCCATGCTACTAATGAACTCCCCAACAAATGACAGGTACCACTAGTGCTTTTCCGATCCAATTTACATCCGGCGAAATCGGAATCGGAATAACTTACCAAGGATAATGAGGCATCCCGAGGATACCATAATCCCATGTTAATTGTTCCTTTTAAGTATCTCATGATTCTTTTAACGGTTTTAAGATGTGATTCTTTAGGAGATGATTGAAATCTCGCACACATGCATACGCTAAACATGATATCAGGTCGACTTGCAGTTAAGTAAAGTAAAGACCCAATAATTCCTCGATACTTTGTTACCTCTATTGCTTTTCCTTTTTCGTCCTTATCTAGGTAGCAAGCAGATGCCATAGGAGTGGAAGCTTCCTTACAATTGTTCATCTCAAATTTCTTGAGCAGCTCTTTGCAATATTTTGTCTGATGGATGAAAATCCCACTTTCTAGTTGCTTTATCTGAAGTCCTAGAAAGAATGTGAGTTCTCCCATCATAGACATTTCGAACTCCCCCTGCATCATCTCAGAAAAATCTTTACACAAAATATCATTAGTAGATCCAAAGATTATGTCATCTACATAGATTTGCACAAGTAATACAGAGTTTTCTGATTTACGAATAAAAAGCGTTGTGTCAACCAAGCCTCTTTCGAACCCTTTTTCTAAAAGAAAGGTACTAAGTCTATCATACCAAGCTCTAGGAGCTTGTTTGAGACCATAGAGTGCCTTTTTAAGTTTATAAACATGGTTCGGATATTTAAAATTTTCAAAACCAGGCGGTTGGTTAACATAAACTTCTTCTTGAATATAGCCATTCAGGAAGGCGCTTTTTACGTCCATTTGAAATAATTTGAAGTTCATAATTGATGCAAAGGAAAGTAGCATCCTGATGGCCTCTAATCTGGCTACAGGGGCATAGGTTTCGTCATAATCGATACCTTCCTCCTGGTTGTAGCCTTTGGCCACCAATCGTGCTTTATTTCGAATGATCAAGCCTGATTCATCAAGCTTGTTTTTGAAGACCCATCGAGTACCAATCACAGGATGATCTTTAGGTTTAGGGACCAAGTCCCAAACATTGTTACGTTTGAACTGGTTTAGCTCTTCTTGCATAGCTATACCCCAGTGCACATCCTCAATGACCTCATCAATGGTCTTAGGCTCAATTTGAGATACAAAAGCTACAAAGTTACAAAAGTTTCGTAAGGAACTACAGGTTACCACTCCCGTAGATATGTCACCTATTACTTTGTCGATCGGGTGAGCTTTCTTGGTTTTCCACACAATTGGCATATCTGAATGCTCCTGAGATTTGTTTTGACATTCTTCATTGGTTGCTTCTTCATTATCCATGTTCTTTGAGTATGCTTCTTCCAAAGCACCTGCAACATCATCAGATACGACCTTTCTCTTCTCTTTTGGAGAAGATTCATCAAACTGTACATGGATAGACTCTTCAACTTGCATAGAATATTTATTAAAAATTCTGAACGCTTTGCTATGAATCGAGTATCCCAAAAATATTCCCTCATCGGCTTTTGAATCAAATTTTCCTAAAGCCCGCTTTCCATTATTTAATATAAAACATTTGCAACCGAAAGCGTGAAGATGGGATATGTTTGGTTTACGGCCTTTTAATAGTTCATAAGGAGTTTTATTCAAATTAGGCCTTAACAGTACTCGATTTATAACATAACATGCAGTATGAACTGCATCTGCCCAGAAATATTTGGGGTTATTACTTTCATTGAGCATGGTTCTCGCTAATTCTTATAGCACACGATTTTTCCTTTCAACAACTCCATTTTGTTGTGGAGTGCGAGGAGCAGAGAACTGATGCATAATGCCATGCTTATCACAGAATTTGTCGAACTGAAAGTTCTCAAATTCTCCCCCGTGATCACTTCGTATATATACTATTTTCAGGTTAAGTTGATTTTGGATTTGCTTGGCAAGATTTTTAAAAGAGTTGAAAGCGTCGCTTTTAGCAGATAAAAATAATGTCCATGTAAAACGAGAGAAATCATCAACAATAACTAGAGCATAGTAGCTACCACCAAAACTCATGATTTGTGATGGTCCAAACAAGTCCATATGGAGTAACTCCAAAGGTCTTGAAGTGGATATCACATTTTTGTTTTTGAAAGAGTTTTTGGTTTGTTTACACTTTTGACAAGTGTCACAAATCTCTTTAGTTTTAAAATTTAGTTTTGGTAGCCCCTCAACTAGTTGGTTTGATGATAATTTATCTAGATGTTTTATATGGATGTGTGCAACGCGTCTGTGCCAGAGCCAGATGTCATCTTCTTTAGAAATAAAATATTTTGAAAATAATGTGGTGACATCATCCAAGTTAACCATGTAAATATTATTTATACGATGACCAACAAATTTAACATTATTAGGTAAAATGTCACGAATGATGCAATAGTCAGAATCGAAAGATACTCGATTACCTTTGTCACAGAGTTGACTTATACTCAGAAGATTATGTTCTAGTCCTTCAACATACAGAACATTTTCAATTTGAGTATGAGATGAGTTACCAACTGTTCCGGTGCCAAGTATCTTTCCCTTGTTGTTGTCTCCGTACGTGACATATCCTTTTCCTTTAAGTGATAGATCCAGGAAATTTGATCTGTCACCTGTCATATGTCTCGAACATCCACTGTCTAAATACCATTTTTGTCCTTGTGTTCGAAGACATACCTGCAAAATAGATCACCTGCTTTTCTTAGGTACCCAAATTATGTTGGGTCCTTTTCTGTTAGTGATTAGGGAATTATCTCCCTTCTTTATCCATACATAAACTCCGCTAAGTATACCATATTTTCTAATGTAACAAGAGTAAGAAGTATGACCATACGTATTACAATAAAAACATGTAGGAGAGCGCTTATGATTTTTATTCTTAGTATGAACTACAGGTTTTCTATATGGTCTCTTGTTCTTAGCAGAGCGAGTATAACCTAGACCAGTACGATCACCAACGTTTCTTGTTTGACTGAGCAGAGTGTCTAATTGTTGTTTACTGTTTGTGAGACGTTCGAGTTTTTCTTTTAGTTTAAGATTGTCTTCTTGCAAAATCTCGCAAGTCTCACATACAGGCTTTTGACATAAATTATTAGCAGAGCAGTCACATGTGTTACAAGAATAGATGAGATCTAAGGTTTCATTTTCTAATTTTAATTCATCTACTTCTTTTTGTAATTGGCTTAATTTTTTCTCATTTCTAAGGATTTCCTTTTTTTTATCAACGTTTATTCTAGCCAATTTCTTTAGTTCCTCATGTAACTCAACATAAGCATTATATAAGACTTCATAAGAGGGTAAGTCATCCGAAGTGGATGAGGTGTCAGAATATACCTCATTATTATCCTCATGTGAGTCTGAGTTGCCATTGTTGTCAGATTTGACCATCAGACACAACTTCGCTGACTCCTCCTCACTAGAAATGCTTGATGTTGTTTCCTCCTCAGGTACATCCCATACAATGTAAGCTTTCTTGGATTTGAATTCCCTGGGAGTGCTCTTCTCTGAATCAACCTTTTTCAGATAGGTAGGACATTGAAATCTCATATGTCCGGTTTTTCCACACTCATGGCAAGTGAAGCGATCTTTGTTGTTCTTGCCTTTGTTGGTTGACTCTTTCGCTTCTTTCTTTTGAAACTTCTTGAATCCTCCTTTTCTTTTGATGAATTTACTAAATTTTCGAACAAGGAGATTCATAGTTTCATCATCTAGATCGGAGTCAGATTCATCATCATCTTTATCTTCTTTTGACTTGGAGGTCGTGGCCTTCAATGTGATGTTTTTCTTTTTCCGATCTGAATCTTCGTGCATAGTCAAGCGCCCCAATTCCATTTCGTGCTCTTGAAGTTTTCCAAATAGTGTAGCTAGAGGCGTAGAATCCAAGTCTTTGGATTCAACAATTGCAGTTACTTTTGGTTGCCATTTCCTGTCAAGACAACGCAAAACTTTATTAGTTAGTTCACCTCTGGCAAAAGATTTATCTAGAGCAACTAAATGGTTGACAATATGAGTAAATCGCTTTTGCATATCACAGATTGATTCACTAGGTAACATGCGAAATAACTCATACTCATGGGTAAGCGCATTTAATCTAGCGCGCTTGACTTCGCTAGTGGCTTCATGAGTCACTTGTAAAGTGTCCCACATTTCTTTTGCATTTTGGCACTGCGATACTCTAAAGAACTCATCATAGGATAGGGCCGATGTGATGATATTTTTGGCGCGTAGGTTATGCTGCACCTTTTTGCGCTCATCATCGGTCCATAGACTTTTAGGCTTGTCTTTAGGTTCATTGTCCACAAGATGCTGTGGAACAAAAGGGCCATTGACTACGGATTCCCAAATATCCGAGTCTATGGCTTCAATAAAAATTTGCATGCGGACTTTCCAGTAGGCATACCCTTCACCACTGAATATAGGTGGTCGATTAATGGATGAACCATCACCACCAAATGGGTTTGACGAACCCATTTCTTTTTCCCTAAGGATCACGAATACGCGGTTGAGCTAGCACTTCGCACTAGCTCTGATACCACTTGTTAGGTATCAGTGGTTACAATACACCTAGAAGGGGGGGGTTGAATAGGTGTAGCGGTTAGAATGTCCGCTTTTCAAAAAACAACACTTAATGCTGAAAAACACCTTGATTAATCGATTAACGAAACAGGGTAATCGATTAACACTTTCAACACAGTCCACTTAATCCATTTACAGACTGAAGTAATCGATTAACACACCACACTTAATCGATTAAACCGTGACAGTAAGCAGATGCAAGTACAATTTCTTGCACGACAGTTAATTGATAACGAAACGATTATGCCAAGCTTACAGAATTTATCAGAGTAAAAACAATACAGTACAGAAACAGATTATCAATTAAATCTACTGAACAAATTAATCGATCAAATGCAATAAAGAGAGAAAGGGATAGAAAAAGTCCTCCAACAAGAATTTTATCCTGGTTCGTTTGCTTGTCCACCGCAAACTACATCCAGGCCTCCCGGCTGATTTGGGAGATTTTTCTTCACTATAATTGAATGAATGTTAATTACATACACACTATCCAATTACAACAATTAGACACTTACAAGATAAAAAAGAAACCTATTCTATGGTTTGACTCCCTTCCTACCGACAAAGAAAACCTTTCTTTCGGCGTAGCCCCAGCCAAGAACCTTGTTCTTTACTTATCCCTAAGTCTAACACTCAGTGAAGACACACTCAATCTCTTGGTGATATGACACCTTGAGATTCCCACAATTACAACACTTTTTCAAACAAAACAATACAGAGTAAACTTAAGCTATAACAAGACTTATATCTAACAAGATAAGGCTTTACTCTAATCACCTAATACAAGCTCATGCAGTATGAAAATGTATTAGTAAAAAAACAGAATGCATAATATGTAAACATCTAATCAAGAATCATGTAAAAATGCAAGAACATGTGATAAGAAAAGATGAGAAATGTATCATGAAAGGCACTCAATCCTAAAGCATAGAATTCTCTCTTTTCTAAGCTCACAAATGCATTTACAACTAGATGCAACAATTAACACGAAAAAAATGCTCTAACTCTCTAAAAAATTTAGCATGCAACTTATGAGATCAATTCTGAAAATGCAATTTATAAAGAATTGATTTTAATGCCCAGTTAATCGGTTAACGACAGCTTTAATCGATTAAGCTTCACAAAAATGTTAGATTAATCGATTAACCTTTGTTGTAATCGATTACACTGTGCAAACAGTTAGATTAATCGATTAACCTATGCGGTAATCGATTAACAGCATTCTTTCATGTGTAAAAACAATTCAAATATGTTATGCACTTAAATTTATACATGTTTAATACTTAGATTATGCCTAGAATGCACATGTACATGTATTTATATGATGCATGAACATATTATGAATGACATATCTCAAGATGAAAAAGATTTAAAAGATTTATGCAATTGAGATATGTATTAGGTGACTTAAGCCTTGGACTCAACCTAAACTAGTCTAGTCTAAGCAAGGTACCAATCGGAAGGCTTAAGCATGTTGATTTGTTGATGATCTTCAAGCTCTTATTAGCACAAGTTGTCCTCATCAAAACCAAGACATATAAGGAGAGCTTTCCAAAGTGTTCCTCTTGACATGCACACTTTCAATCTCCCCCTTTTTGATGATGACAAACTCCACATCAAATGTAACAGCTGTGATGAAAAATAGCTTGAAGATTGTATTGGCAAGGTTGATATGATGCGCAAATATCGGAAGCTGTTATTACGATCAACCTGCACAATCAGAAAACAACAAAACAACCTTTCTCCCCCTTTTGACATTATCAAAAAGATAACTCAGGTCAAAGAAGAGGCAGAGATATGAGTAATGCATAAAACGCAGTTAATGAGTTAATTTGGGATTTAACAATTAACCTGTTTTACGTTAAAGAGGATTAAACAAATGCGCAAGTTTATACAACAGAAATAGCCAAACAAGTAAAATGAATGGCATACAAGATTAACTATATCAAAGTAGAAAATCTCATACGATCAAGAACCATACACATAAACAGAGTAGGCTATTCGACATAATTATAAAAAGTAGCATAAAGAGTAACAATGTTTAGCAGCCATATAACCAGAAAACGTCAATTAAAAACATGAAAGAGGCACACAACAGAGAGACTAGAATCCATAACAACATCTAAATCCAAAGAGTGCCAAAAAGAAGAAATAAACCTAAGGTAAGATATCCTAGGTCTAAAGTCTTCTAAACTAAGGTTGAGGTGGAGGATGAGGATCGTCAGTGTGATCAACAAAAATGACAATGTTCTGATCTCCCCTGATAAGCACAGATAGCTTCTGAAATTCTGAACAAAACAAGGCATTCTGAGCTTCAGCGGTAGATTGAATCAGATTCCTCAACTCCCGAAATTGGTTGTCCGAGTACGCAGTTTGTCGCTCCTCATACTGTTCCATACCAGCAAAGTATGAGTCTTTTAGTCCTTGGAAGTGAAGATCCATGCGGTTGTTAAGCCGTTGCTCCATAGCTTCCAACTGATCGAAGCCAAAAGCAGAGTTCTGAGGTGCAGATCCAGAAGGCTCCCCCTGAGTTGTAGCATGCTGATTACCTGTGTCATCCTAATTATCATCATCAGATAAATCCAGACCAATAGTGGTGTAGTCCTCTTGGTATTGCCAAGTACTACCATACTTGTATATACCCATCTTATGTATGAGGCTTTCACCAACCAGATGATCCTTGTCAGTATATTCAACAATGATAGTATCGGAAACGTCAATGCGCAAATAGTCAACAATGCGTGAGATGAAGATACTGTAGGGAAGCAGCTTCGACTGAGATAAAGATACACTGTTCATAATTTTCAAGATCTCCTCAGGCCAATTAATCATTACATTATTCTTTACTGCATACATGAAACGTAAATCATTCACAGTAGGCTGTGCGTGATTTGTGTTCCTCTGTACTAAGATGTAAGCAATAATGTAGTGTAGCAGCCTGTTCTCAACAGATAGGGACCCAACTTTGGTCAGTTGACCCTGAATGTATAAATGAGGGCCTCTTAGAAATGACTTATAGACTTCAGTAGGATCAAAATTTTCCTTCACCCAGGAACAATCTCCTATGCTATATCCAGAAGAAGATAAACCACCGACATTCATGAAAATTTCATCGTTAAGTTCAAACAAATTGCCAGAAATCATTGACCAATATTTTCCATCCTTATATCTAAAATTAGCATAGAATTCCCTAACAAGAGCAGGGTAGACTTGTCCCTTTAATTCCATGAACTGAATAGTTCCCTGAGCTTCCATATCATGCGGGAAGCTAAAGTTCTGTTCCGCTAACCAAGTTAAGTCAACATACCGTATATATGTAGGTTTCCGACCTTGAAATTTCGCCATACGGGTTTCTTGCAAGATGAGTGAATAGTATGGGTCACCACGGTCCCGAGTAGAAGGTGAACCGACCTCTCGTCTTCGTACACGAGTGGCTGATGTCTTGACCCTTGTAGGACGACTTTGCTCCATAATGGCAGAAACCGAAATAGCAGTGAATGGTCAGATATGGGTGTAGGCAAACCTAACCTAGGTTATGCTTGGTGGAACCTTGGAAATGGGATATAATGAGGATGTAAAAAAAAACTGATTCCTTGATGGTTTAAGAGGGTTAGGAAGAGGTGTTTCTACTTTTGATGCACTTTGGATTAGTTGTGTTATAGATTTAGAAACTCAAAGCATAAACGAGAAAGTGAAAAAGCCAAAGAGAGTATGAAACCGAGCTACTGTTTGCCTTTATAAAACTGGTTTTAATCGATTAACGAGCAGGTTTAATCGATTAACCAGTGTAAAATTTCGAATTTTTTTTTTAAAGAACTGATGCCCAGGTAATCGATTAACTGAATATGTAATCGATTACTCATAGTAATATTTCGAATTTTCAAGCAACTGATGCCCAGGTAATCGATTAACAACAAGTGTAATCGATTACACATAGTAAAAAAAGTTTTCAGGCAGTAAAAAGGTTTCAACTTCTTAAGGCTTTTGTATGCATTGTGACAAATTTATTGAAACATTCAGAATCACAAAAAAAAATAATCAAGAGACATACTTTTGCATTATAACAAATATCGAAACGCTAAAGAAACATAGACATAGAGAAACTAGACGAAGATGTAAACAGCTAAACAATTTTAATCAAGATATTGTTCATCAAGAATTCCAAGTTCTCTCCTTAGAACAAAGAAGGTATCCCTGGGAAGGGGCTTGGTGAAAATATCTGCTAATTGTTTAGAAGTTTCAACAAATTCAAGAACGCAGTCACCTTTTTGTACATGATCACGCAGAAAATGATGTCTAATTTCTATATGCTTAGTTCTAGAATGCAAGACGGGATTCTTGGAAAGGTTTATGGCACTTGTATTATCGCATTTAATAGGAATCTTTTCAATTTTAAGACCATAGTCCTTGAGTTGCTGCTTCATCCAAAGGATTTGAGCGCAACACACACCAGCGGCAATGTATTCCGCTTCGGCGGTGGACAAAGCAACACAAGCTTGCTTTTTGTTGTGCCATGCTACTAATGAACTCCCCAACAAATGACAGGTACCACTAGTGCTTTTCCGATCCAATTTACATCCGGCGAAATCGGAATCGGAATAACTTACCAAGGATAATGAGGCATCCCGAGGATACCATAATCCCATGTTAATTGTTCCTTTTAAGTATCTCATGATTCTTTTAACGGTTTTAAGATGTGATTCTTTAGGAGATGATTGAAATCTCGCACACATGCATACGCTAAACATGATATCAGGTCGACTTGCAGTTAAGTAAAGTAAAGACCCAATAATTCCTCGATACTTTGTTACCTCTATTGCTTTTCCTTTTTCGTCCTTATCTAGGTAGCAAGCAGATGCCATAGGAGTGGAAGCTTCCTTACAATTGTTCATCTCAAATTTCTTGAGCAGCTCTTTGCAATATTTTGTCTGATGGATGAAAATCCCACTTTCTAGTTGCTTTATCTGAAGTCCTAGAAAGAATGTGAGTTCTCCCATCATAGACATTTCGAACTCCCCCTGCATCATCTCAGAAAAATCTTTACACAAAATATCATTAGTAGATCCAAAGATTATGTCATCTACATAGATTTGCACAAGTAATACAGAGTTTTCTGATTTACGAATAAAAAGCGTTGTGTCAACCAAGCCTCTTTCGAACCCTTTTTCTAAAAGAAAGGTACTAAGTCTATCATACCAAGCTCTAGGAGCTTGTTTGAGACCATAGAGTGCCTTTTTAAGTTTATAAACATGGTTCGGATATTTAAAATTTTCAAAACCAGGCGGTTGGTTAACATAAACTTCTTCTTGAATATAGCCATTCAGGAAGGCGCTTTTTACGTCCATTTGAAATAATTTGAAGTTCATAATTGATGCAAAGGAAAGTAGCATCCTGATGGCCTCTAATCTGGCTACAGGGGCATAGGTTTCGTCATAATCGATACCTTCCTCCTGGTTGTAGCCTTTGGCCACCAATCGTGCTTTATTTCGAATGATCAAGCCTGATTCATCAAGCTTGTTTTTGAAGACCCATCGAGTACCAATCACAGGATGATCTTTAGGTTTAGGGACCAAGTCCCAAACATTGTTACGTTTGAACTGGTTTAGCTCTTCTTGCATAGCTATACCCCAGTGCACATCCTCAATGACCTCATCAATGGTCTTAGGCTCAATTTGAGATACAAAAGCTACAAAGTTACAAAAGTTTCGTAAGGAACTACAGGTTACCACTCCCGTAGATATGTCACCTATTACTTTGTCGATCGGGTGAGCTTTCTTGGTTTTCCACACAATTGGCATATCTGAATGCTCCTGAGATTTGTTTTGACATTCTTCATTGGTTGCTTCTTCATTATCCATGTTCTTTGAGTATGCTTCTTCCAAAGCACCTGCAACATCATCAGATACGACCTTTCTCTTCTCTTTTGGAGAAGATTCATCAAACTGTACATGGATAGACTCTTCAACTTGCATAGAATATTTATTAAAAATTCTGAACGCTTTGCTATGAATCGAGTATCCCAAAAATATTCCCTCATCGGCTTTTGAATCAAATTTTCCTAAAGCCCGCTTTCCATTATTTAATATAAAACATTTGCAACCGAAAGCGTGAAGATGGGATATGTTTGGTTTACGGCCTTTTAATAGTTCATAAGGAGTTTTATTCAAATTAGGCCTTAACAGTACTCGATTTATAACATAACATGCAGTATGAACTGCATCTGCCCAGAAATATTTGGGGTTATTACTTTCATTGAGCATGGTTCTCGCTAATTCTTATAGCACACGATTTTTCCTTTCAACAACTCCATTTTGTTGTGGAGTGCGAGGAGCAGAGAACTGATGCATAATGCTATGCTTATCACAGAATTTGTCGAACTGAAAGTTCTCAAATTCTCCCCCGTGATCACTTCGTATATATACTATTTTCAGGTTAAGTTGATTTTGGATTTGCTTGGCAAGATTTTTAAAAGAGTTGAAAGCGTCGCTTTTAGCAGATAAAAATAATGTCCATGTAAAACGAGAGAAATCATCAACAATAACTAGAGCATAGTAGCTACCACCAAAACTCATGATTTGTGATGGTCCAAACAAGTCCATATGGAGTAACTCCAAAGGTCTTGAAGTGGATATCACATTTTTGTTTTTGAAAGAGTTTTTGGTTTGTTTACACTTTTGACAAGTGTCACAAATCTCTTTAGTTTTAAAATTTAGTTTTGGTAGCCCCTCAACTAGTTGGTTTGATGATAATTTATCTAGATGTTTTATATGGATGTGTGCAATGCGTCTGTGCCAGAGCCAGATGTCATCTTCTTTAGAAATAAAATATTTTGAAAATAATGTGGTGACATCATCCAAGTTAACCATGTAAATATTATTTATACGATGACCAACAAATTTAACATTATTAGGTAAAATGTCACGAATGATGCAATAGTCAGAATCGAAAGATACTCGATTACCTTTGTCACAGAGTTGACTTATACTCAGAAGATTATGTTCTAGTCCTTCAACATACAGAACATTTTCAATTTGAGTATGAGATGAGTTACCAACTGTTCCGGTGCCAAGTATCTTTCCCTTGTTGTTGTCTCCGTACGTGACATATCCTTTTCCTTTAAGTGATAGATCCAGGAAATTTGATCTGTCACCTGTCATATGTCTCGAACATCCACTGTCTAAATACCATTTTTGTCCTTGTGTTCGAAGACATACCTGCAAAATAGATCACCTGCTTTTCTTAGGTACCCAAATTATGTTGGGTCCTTTTCTGTTAGTGATTAGGGAATTATCTCCCTTCTTTATCCATACATAAACTCCGCTAGGTATACCATATTTTCTAATGTAACAAGAGTAAGAAGTATGACCATACGTATTACAATAAAAACATGTAGGAGAGCGCTTATGATTTTTATTCTTAGTATGAACTACAGGTTTTCTATATGGTCTCTTGTTCTTAGCAGAGCGAGTATAACCTAGACCAGTACGATCACCAACGTTTCTTGTTTGACTGAGCAGAGTGTCTAATTGTTGTTTACTGTTTGTGAGACGTTCGAGTTTTTCTTTTAGTTTAAGATTGTCTTCTTGCAAAATCTCGCAAGTCTCACATACAGGCTTTTGACATAAATTATTAGCAGAGCAGTCACATGTGTTACAAGAATAGATGAGATCTAAGGTTTCATTTTCTAATTTTAATTCATCTACTTCTTTTTGTAATTGGCTTAATTTTTCTCATTTCTAAGGATTTCCTTTTTTTTATCAACGTTTATTCTAGCCAATTTCTTTAGTTCCTCATGTAACTCAACATAAGCATTATATAAGACTTCATAAGAGGGTAAGTCATCCGAAGTGGATGAGGTGTCAGAATATACCTCATTATTATCCTCATGTGAGTCTGAGTTGCCATTGTTGTCAGATTTGACCATCAGACACAACTTCGCTGACTCCTCCTCACTAGAAATGCTTGATGTTGTTTCCTCCTCAGGTACATCCCATACAATGTAAGCTTTCTTGGATTTGAATTCCCTGGGAGTGCTCTTCTCTGAATCAACCTTTTTCAGATAGGTAGGACATTGAAATCTCATATGTCCGGTTTTTCCACACTCATGGCAAGTGAAGCGATCTTTGTTGTTCTTGCCTTTGTTGGTTGACTCTTTCGCTTCTTTCTTTTGAAACTTCTTGAATCCTCCTTTTCTTTTGATGAATTTACTAAATTTTCGAACAAGGAGATTCATAGTTTCATCATCTAGATCGGAGTCAGATTCATCATCATCTTTATCTTCTTTTGACTTGGAGGTCGTGGCCTTCAATGTGATGTTTTTCTTTTTCCGATCTGAATCTTCGTGCATAGTCAAGCGCCCCAATTCCATTTCGTGCTCTTGAAGTTTTCCAAATAGTGTAGCTAGAGGCGTAGAATCCAAGTCTTTGGATTCAACAATTGCAGTTACTTTTGGTTGCCATTTCCTGTCAAGACAACGCAAAACTTTATTAGTTAGTTCACCTCTGGCAAAAGATTTATCTAGAGCAACTAAATGGTTGACAATATGAGTAAATCGCTTTTGCATATCACAGATTGATTCACTAGGTAACATGCGAAATAACTCATACTCATGGGTAAGCGCATTTAATCTAGCGCGCTTGACTTCGCTAGTGGCTTCATGAGTCACTTGTAAAGTGTCCCACATTTCTTTTGCATTTTGGCACTGCGATACTCTAAAGAACTCATCATAGGATAGGGCCGATGTGATGATATTTTTGGCGCGTAGGTTATGCTGCACCTTTTTGCGCTCATCATCGGTCCATAGACTTTTAGGCTTGTCTTTAGGTTCATTGTCCACAAGATGCTGTGGAACAAAAGGGCCATTGACTACGGATTCCCAAATATCCGAGTCTATGGCTTCAATAAAAATTTGCATGCGGACTTTCCAGTAGGCATACCCTTCACCACTGAATATAGGTGGTCGATTAATGGATGAACCATCACCACCAAATGGGTTTGACGAACCCATTTCTTTTTCCCTAAGGATCACGAATACGCGGTTGAGCTAGCACTTCGCACTAGCTCTGATACCACTTGTTAGGTATCAGTGGTTACAATACACCTAGAAGGGGGGGGGTTGAATAGGTGTAGCGGTTAGAATGTCCGCTTTTCAAAAAACAACACTTAATGCTGAAAAACACCTTGATTAATCGATTAACGAAACAGGGTAATCGATTAACACTTTCAACACAGTCCACTTAATCCATTTACAGACTGAAGTAATCGATTAACACACCACACTTAATCGATTAAACCGTGACAGTAAGCAGATGCAAGTACAATTTCTTGCACGACAGTTAATTGATAACGAAACGATTATGCCAAGCTTACAGAATTTATCAGAGTAAAAACAATACAGTACAGAAACAGATTATCAATTAAATCTACTGAACAAATTAATCGATCAAATGCAATAAAGAGAGAAAGGGATAGAAAAAGTCCTCCAACAAGAATTTTATCCTGGTTCGTTTGCTTGTCCACCGCAAACTACATCCAGGCCTCCCGGCTGATTTGGGAGATTTTTCTTCACTATAATTGAATGAATGTTAATTACATACACACTATCCAATTACAACAATTAGACACTTACAAGATAAAAAGAAACCTATTCTATGGTTTGACTCCCTTCCTACCGACAAAGAAAACCTTTCTTTCGGCGTAGCCCCAGCCAAGAACCTTGTTCTTTACTTATCCCTAAGTCTAACACTCAGTGAAGACACACTCAATCTCTTGGTGATATGACACCTTGAGATTCCCACAATTACAACACTTTTTCAAACAAAACAATACAGAGTAAACTTAAGCTATAACAAGACTTATATCTAACAAGATAAGGCTTTACTCTAATCACCTAATACAAGCTCATGCAGTATGAAAATGTATTAGTAAAAAACAGAATGCATAATATGTAAACATCTAATCAAGAATCATGTAAAAATGCAAGAACATGTGATAAGAAAAGATGAGAAATGTATCATGAAAGGCACTCAATCCTAAAGCATAGAATTCTCTCTTTTCTAAGCTCACAAATGCATTTACAACTAGATGCAACAATTAACACGAAAAAAATGCTCTAACTCTCTAAAAATTTAGCATGCAACTTATGAGATCAATTCTGAAAATGCAATTTATAAAGAATTGATTTTAATGCCCAGTTAATCGGTTAACGACAGCTTTAATCGATTAAGCTTCACAAAAATGTTAGATTAATCGATTAACCTTTGTTGTAATCGATTACACTGTGCAAACAGTTAGATTAATCGATTAACCTATGCGGTAATCGATTAACAGCATTCTTTCATGTGTAAAAACAATTCAAATATGTTATGCACTTAAATTTATACATGTTTAATACTTAGATTATGCCTAGAATGCACATGTACATGTATTTATATGATGCATGAACATATTATGAATGACATATCTCAAGATGAAAAAGATTTAAAAGATTTATGCAATTGAGATATGTATTAGGTGACTTAAGCCTTGGACTCAACCTAAACTAGTCTAGTCTAAGCAAGGTACCAATCGGAAGGCTTAAGCATGTTGATTTGTTGATGATCTTCAAGCTCTTATTAGCACAAGTTGTCCTCATCAAAACCAAGACATATAAGGAGAGCTTTCCAAAGTGTTCCTCTTGACATGCACACTTTCAAGGGTGAGTTTCCATGGTTTCCCATATTTTGAGAAGAGATACAACATATCTAAAATGAGTTTAAGCAAGAAGAAGAGAGTTATAATCAAGAGTTTTACCTCTTCTCAAGCTCTTGGGTGAGTATCAAAACTCCTTGCCCTTGGAAAAGCTCTCTTCTCTCACCCCCTTCAAAGTTTTTTTTTTAACCCAAAATGTGTTTGGGTTTCTGTTTTAAAGAGGTGTCGTCGGGTTGTAATCGATTACCAACATGGTGTAATCGATTACAACGTGAAAAATGCACATATCTGATGCTTTTAATACGATGTAATCGATTACCAGGAGTGTGTAATCGATTACACTCTATCAGATGCACATATCTGATGCTTTTAATACTCTGTAATCGATTACCCGCAGTGAGTAATCGATTACCAATAGTGAGTAATCGATTACCAGCAGTGTGTAATCAATTACACTGTCTCAGATGCACCTATCTGATGCTTTTAATACGATGTAATCGATTACAAGGATTGTGTAATCGATTACATTGTGTCAGATGCACAGGTCTGATTAGTTTATCAGCATGTAATCGATTACCAGGAGTGTGTAATCGATTACACTGTGTCAACAGCCCAAAATTTGCCATTTCTCGCCCAGGCGAGACAACTCTCGCTCAAGCGAGGCTTCCAGGACTGTTACTATAATTTTAAAGACTAAAATTCGGGGTGTTACAATCCTCCCCCTCTTAAAAGAATTTTCGTCCCCGAAAATCAAACATATCTCGATTCGAACAAATGAGGGTAATCCTCCCTCATCTTTTGCTCAACTTCCCAAGTAGCGTCTCCTTCGTCCACTTGGCTCCACAACACCTTTACCAAGGCAATCTCTTTGCCTCTCAATCTCTTTATACTGGTATCCATGATTCCCACAGGCAACGTCGTAAAAGTTAAATTATCCTTCAACTCTATCTGATCAGACTCAACCACATGAGATGGATCTCCAACATATTTTCTCAACTGAGACACATGAAAAACATTGTGGAGACTCGACAACAACGGTGGTAAGGCAATGCGATACGCTACCTATCCAATCCTCTTCAGTATCTGGTAAGGCCCAATAAATCGTGGAGTCAGCTTACGCGATTTCAACACCCTACCAATTCCGGTAGTCGGGACTACTCTCATGAAAACATGATCTCCCTCCTTGAATTCAAGAGGTTTTCGCCTCTTATCGTAGTAGCTTTTCTGCCGACTCTGGGCAATTCTCATATTCTCCTGGATTTTCTTGATCTTATCTGTCGTTTCTTGCACTAATTCGGGCCCCAATATCAAGTTCTCCCCAGTCTCAAACCAATTCAATGGAGTTCGGCATTTCCTACCATACAACGCCTCGTAAGGTGCCATCCCAATACTCGAATGGAAGCTATTATTGTAGGTAAATTCGATCAGCGGCAACATGTCATCCCAACTCCCTGGTTGTTCTAAGACACAGGCCCTCAAAAGGTCCTCCAATGACTGTATTGTCCTTTCTGATTGACCGTCCGTTTGTGGATGATAAGCTGAACTCAGTTTCAACTTAGTTCCCAAAGCGGTTTGCAAGCTAGTCCAAAAGTTTGAGGTGAAACGGGGGTCCCTATCTGACACAATGTTTGACGGTATTCCATGCAAGCGAACAACTTCCCGGATATACAGTTCTGCCAATCTCTCCAAAGAGTACCTCATGTTCATAGGAAGAAAGTGAGCAGATTTAGTTAATCGATCCACGATCACCCATATCGAATCATACCCTCTCTAAGTCTTCGGAAAACCAGACACAAAATCCATTGATATACTATCCCACTTCCAAACGGGAATTTCTAGGGATTGTAATTCTCCTGCTGGTCGCTGATGCTCAATCTTGGCCTTCTGGCATACCAAACAACTCGAGACATACAAAGCCACATCCCTTTTCAACCCAGACCACCAAAACAATATCTTCAAATCTTGATACATCTTTGTGGTTCCCAGGTGAAGACTTAGTTTGCTCTTATGGGACTCCTCTAAAATATCCTTCCGTAATTTCTCATCACGTGGCACGCATACTCTTCCTTTGTAACGTAACAATCCACTAGTGTCCGTTGTGAAGTTGGTATCCTTACCACTTAGCATCAGATCCCGTTTATCCATTAGCTCACTATCCTCATCTTGCATCATCCGGATTTGATCAAACAACTCATTTGTGACTTCAAGCATTCCCAAAATCATACTATGAGGCTTCATCTGAACCTCCAAGTTCAGATCCCTGAACTCTTCAATCAGTCTCCCTTCTCTAACCATCAAAGCCGACATGTGCAAGGACTTTCGACTCAGTGCATCCGCCACCACATTGGCCTTTCCCGGGTGGTACTGCAACCCAAAATCGTAATCCTTAAGGAATTTCATCCATCTCCTCTGTCTCATGTTCAATTCCTTTTGATCGAATAAGTACTTCAAGCTCTTGTGGTCACTGTACAATTCGAATCTTACACCATAGAGATGGTGTCTCCAGATTTTTAAGGCAAAAACCACTGCGGCCAACTCAAGATCGTGGGTAGGATAGTTCTGCTCGTGCATCCTCAACTGTCGAGAAGCATAAGCCACAACCTTCCCTTCTTGCATCAACACGCAACCCAAACCTTGCTTGGATGCATCGCAGTAAACACTGAAGTCCCGATCAGTACAAGGAAGGACCAAAACTGGCGCCGTAGTTAACCTGCGTTTTAACTCTTGGAAACTTTCTTCACATCGAACTGTCCACACATACGGTTCCCCTTTCCTAGTGAGTTTTGTCAAAGGTAGTGCCAACTTCGAAAACCCTTCTATGAATTTCCGATAATACCCGGCCAAACCCAGAAAGCTCCTGATCTCAATGACTGACTTGGGCACTGCCCATTCCATAACCGCTTCAACCTTTGAAGGATCTACCACCACTCCTTCCTTGGATATCACATGTCCAAGAAAATTTACTGACTCCAACCAGAAGTCACATTTTGACAGCTTTGCATACAACCGATGCTTGCTAAGAAGTTCTAGCACAATCCGCAGGTGCTCAGCATGTTCCTCTCGGCTTTTGGAGTAAATCAAAATATCATCAATGAATACCACTACGAAAGTATCCAAATACGGATGAAAAATCCGATTCATGTAGTTGGTAAATATTGTTGGGGCATTCGTTGCACCAAAAGGCATGACCAAATACTCGAAATGTCCATACCTTGTAAGAAACGCCGTCTTAGGAATATCTTCGGTCTTCACACGAAGTTGGTGGTAACCAGACCGAAGATCAATCTTCGAAAACACTATCGCTCCCCTCAACTGATCCATTAAGTCATCGATCCGAGGCAACGGATACTTGTTCTTAATAGTGACCTTGTTCAACTGCCGATAGTCGGTACACAACCGCATACTACCATCCTTTTTCTTAACCAACAAAACAGGCGCACCCCATGGCGAGACGCTAGGATGAATGAACTTCCTTGCCAACAAGTCCTCAACCTTCTTTTTCAACTCCGCCAATTCTAACGGTGCCATCCTATAAGGAGCTATAGAGATGGGTCCCGTTCCAGGTACCAAATCAATAGAGAATTCAACTTCTCTTACCGGAGGCAATTCCGGAATCTCACCAGGAAATACCTCAGGATACTCACGAACTATCGGAATATCATCAACCTTGAATTTCTCACTCCCCTCCAGGGATGCCAACAACATAAACACGGCTCCACCCTCTTTACAGGAAGTCCTGACTTCCTTTGCCGACAACGGCTTCATGTTCTTGACCTCCCCAGAAATCTCATCTAGATCCCCGAATATCACGGTCTTATCAGCACAATTTAGCATTACATGATTCGCCGACAACCAGTCCATCCCCAGAATTAGATCCAACTGGGTTAGCGGTAAGCAGATCAAATCCACGGTAAAAGTTCTACCATTTACCACTACCGGACATCGAGACACAACTGTTGATACCACCACAGGCACATCAGTTGGGGTGGATACGACCAATTCGAAAGGCAACGACTCAGTTTGCAATTTCAGTTTATCCATGCAGTCATTAGACACAAAGGAGTGTGTCGCTCCCGAATCAAACAACACTAAAAGAGTAATACCTGCCACCGTACAATTACCTTTGATCAGGCCATCCACATTCGATGTCTCTGCACCACTCATGGTGAACACTCTACCCGTGGTTCTAGGTCATTCAGCCCTTACATCCTTCGCGCCCTGCCATAGCTTAGGACAATATCGTTTGGTGTGCCCCGCTTCCCTGCAGTGGAAGCAGCTAAGTGTCGTTCCCGGGCACCACTCACCAACATGATTCTTGCCACACTTGTTGCAAAAGGACGGAGATTGAACTTGTGATCCTCCTGCCTTAGTATGTGGCCTCGGTCCATGTGAACTACTTCCTCGATTCCCAGCAGTAAAGGAGTATGGTTTGTGCTCCTCTCGGAAAGCCTTACCCTTTCCCTTTCCAAAACTCCTTTGAGGCCCAAAGTGTTTTGGAGGATTGGTTCGAGGAGTCTCCACTTCGCCATCAGTCAAGTCGTCCTCAAACATCCTGCACTTGTTTACCAGAGTTAAAAAATCCGCGATCTCTTGATGCCTGAACATCAGTTTCAGCTTGGGCTTCAGGCCCGATTCAAATTTGGAACATTTGGACCTTCCGTCCATTTCCAACTCAGCGTATGGACAAAACCGGGCCAATTCCTCAAACTTGGCTGCGTACTCTCCCACAGACATGTTACCCTGCTCCAACTTCAAAAACTCCATTTCCTTCTTCCTCTTCAGATCAGCAGGAAAATATTTCTGAAGGAATTTCTCCTTGAAGGTAATCCATGTAATCACTCGCCCCTCTGTTTCCATCTGCCGCCGAGTAAATTCCCACCAATTTTCAGCCTCCTTCATCAACATATAAGAAGCGTATGTCACCTTCTAAACGTCACTACAACCCAGGGCTCGGAATATGCGTTCCAAGTCTTGAATCCACTCAAGCGCCGCATCCGGAGCAAACCCTCCTTGGAAGTGACTAGGATTCTGCTTGCGGAACTCACTCAACCCACGGTACTCGGCCGGTCCCGGTGGAACTAAAGGTTGTGAGCTAGGACTTGACGTGGGGTTCTGATTCAGATTGTGCAAGTTCTCGTCAACCTGTTGTAATGCCGCAACCATCTGTGCCAATAGGTCGTTCGGAACATTCTGACTCGCCCCTCTTCCTCTTCCTGCCATAGGTACCTGTACTCACTCACTTGTCAGTAATTGAATTTGTATAATAACAGTGTACATACCCACTTAACAATCATCACAATTCAAACAAGCTCAACACATAAAGTTTTCAAAGAAGCATGTAAGGTCATATCCTAGGTCGCAGGATTAACTATGCTCTGATACCAATATTGTAAGGACCCGATTTTCATAACTCGAAAATTTTTCATTTATTTTAATTCTGTTGTACATACATTCCACATCTTACTCTAACTTTCTCATACTCAGTTCGTGAAACCACCCGTACAGTACCTGAAGTTAACATACATCTCATATCTGCGGAAAAACATAATTCATGTATAACTTTCATCGGTAATTACCGCATATGTTTAACTATGGATTTCCAAAATTACCCATAGTTACTAATATCCAGCATTACTCAAAAAAGGTTGATAAGTTAAATGGTTACAATTACAAATCATCCATATAACAATTTCTCAACACCAAAAAGCAAAAACAATAGAATATCCAAGTCTTAAGCTCCTAAAGCCCGAACCAAGCATCATCAACTACCCTGTTTATCTGCAATGGGATTATCAATGGCAAATACACACAACACACAAAGGAGTAAGTCATCGAAACAATAAATACCATTATAAGATAATCCACATTTTAAAGGGGTTAGTAAACCAATTGTTTTGTAAATTTTTTTTTTGTGCTACATTACTTGAGACAAAGTTTTGCTACATAGCTTGAGCCAAAGCGTTGCTACATAACTTGAGCCAAAGTATTGCTACATAACTTGAGCCAAAGTATTGCCACATAACTTGAGCCAAAGTTTTGCTTCAAAACTTGAGCCAAAGTATTGCTTCATAACTTGAGCCAAAGTATTGCTACATAACTTGAGCCAAAGTTTTGCTACATAACTTGAGCCAAAGTTTTGCTACATAACTTGAGCCCAAGTTTTGCTACATAACTTGAGCCAAATTTTTGCTACATAGCTTGAGCCAAAGCATTGCTACATAACTTGAGCCAAAGTTTTGCTTCATATCTTGAGCCAAAGTATTGCTTCATAACTTGAGCCAAAGTATTGCTTCATAACTTGAGCCAAAGTTTTGCTACATAACTTGAGCCAAAGTTTTGCTACATAGCTTGAGCCAAAGCATTGCTACATAACTTGAGCCAAAGTTGCTAACCAATAATGGTCGGCTAAAATCATATTTTCTTTTCATTGATACAACATACATCCGTAAACAGTAAATCCACGCATACCATTATCATAGACACACCCATATATGTTTACCATAACTAAGCGATTCATCACTTTATTGTACTCACACTCAGAAAATACACACATTATCCATTACCATATACCATTTAAAGACTCCTCCTTACCTTGGTGCGTGTTGTGTTGGGTTCTTGGTAACTGCGCTAGTTCCACCGTCACCGCCGCCAACTCTAGGATCTTTCCCATTCCAACCATACAATCACAATGTTAGTCATTTATTCCAAATATCACATAAACAACTTATATTGCATTATTTAACCATACAAGATATTCATCATATTTTCAATGTTTCTAAACTATTTTCATCATAAGTTTACAACCATCTAAAACATACATATTCATCTCATATTTCAACATTAGAACGTAAACTCATCTTCTACCTATAGCATTTTACCCATTTTCCACTTTAACCACGTTATCCCTTTAGGGTTTTGGGTTTTCATGAATCAACCCACAAACCTTTTCCATTCTCGAAATACTAACTCTAAACTAAGAGTTTACAAGAGAAAAACACATAAAACGAACCATAACTCAAAAGGGTGAGTTTCCATGGTTTCCCATATTTTGAGAAGAGATACAACATATCTAAAATGAGTTTAAGCAAGAAGAAGTTATAATCAAGAGTTTTACCTCTTCTCAAGCTCTTGGGTGAGTATCAAAATTCCTTGCCCTTGGAAAAGCTCTCTTCTCTCACCCCCTTCAAAGTTTTTTTTTAACCCAAAATGTGTTTGGGTTTCTGTTTTAAAGAGGTGTCGTCGGGTTGTAATCGATTACCAACATGGTGTAATCGATTACAACGTGAAAAATGCGCATATCTGATGCTTTTAATACGATGTAATCGATTACCAGGAGTGTGTAATCGATTACACTCTATCAGATGCACATATCTGATGCTTTTAATACTCTGTAATCGATTACCAGCAGTGAGTAATCGATTACCAGCAGTGAGTAATCGATTACCAGCAGTGAGTAATCGATTACCAGCAGTGTGTAATCGATTACCAGCAGTGTGTAATCGATTACACTGTCTCAGATGCACCTATCTGATGCTTTTAATACGATGTAATCGATTACAAGGATTGTGTAATCAATTACATTGTGTCAGATGCACAGGTCTGATTAGTTTATCAGCATGTAATCGATTACCAGGAGTGTGTAATCGATTACACTGTGTCAACATCCCAAAATTTGCCATTTCTCGCCCAAGCGAGACAACTCTCGCTCAAGCGAGGCTTCCAGGACTGTTACTATAATTTTAAAGACTAAAATTCGGGGTGTTACAAGAGAGGTCTGGGCAGACTGTGAGATTCTCGCCCAAGCGAGAGCGTCAGTGTCTAGAAATTTGAAAAGTTGAGAACTTCTCGCCCAAGCGAGCCATTCTCGCCCAGGAGAGGTTACGCAACTATAAAAGTATAAAAGGGGATTCAGAAACCCTAATATTCATTTTCTTTCTCCTCCTTTCACTCCCAACGGCGGCTCCCCATGAAATTCATATATCTCCTCCTATAAACCTTAAAAACTCATCAAACCCTCTTCCTCTTACTTCTTAACGGCACAATGGTGGCTATATGAGATGAAAAGGATAGCTTTGGAGGTTGAAGGAGATTGTGGGAGAAGTGGCTCTTTTGAGGAACAACGGAGCTTACGGAAACTTAGGTGAGGGAGAAAACCATTGTTGTCTTAGAGTATTTCATTAGAGTTATCTTCTCCGATTTCCCTCAAGAATCGGAGAGTGTTGCTGGATAGAAACTCCCTCGGAAACTTGACTTTCCATGTGAGAGTCTTTATATGTGTAAGAAAAACCATTTTGTTAAAATAAATGTGAAATACTCGTTTATGGTAATACGTTGTCATGATAGATTGTTCTATCTTTATTTGTGTGTATGAATGTTGATATTGTGATAAGGATGAGATGATTATGTTATGTGATACTGATTAAGTTGTAGGTTATCTTATTGTGGTAATGAATGAGAATATTGTGATAAAATTGGATTTTTGTGTTCGATGGTAAAACGTTGTGGAAAACGATGATTTAAGAATGACTAAATGGTAATGTGTATATTGTGGGTTGTGTATTGTTTTATGAAAATGAGATATAAAGTAATTGTGACATTGAATTAGTGTTTTGCGAATGAAAGTGATGATTGTGTTATGTGATGAGATGTTAATGTAAAGTCATGATTTGAGAATAACTCAATGATAATGATTATATGGTGGGTTGTTGTATTGTTGTATGGAATGAGATTTAATGTGATTGGAGTATGGATTTTATGGATACACAAAATGGATATTGTGTTGATGAGAAATTATATAAATGAATTGTTGTATTGATATGGAAACTATTGAGATTGATTGTGAGATTGATATGAGGAATGTATAAGTTGTAAGTGGTATTGTATTGAATGTCTTGCCCTAAGTGATATTGTATTGAATGTCTTGTCCTAAGTGATATTGTATTGAATGTCTTGCCCTAAGTGGTATTGTATTGAATGTCTTGCCCTAAGGGTATTGTATTGAATGTTTTGCCCTAAGTGGTATTGTATTAAATGTCTTTCCCTAACTGGTATTGTATTGAATGTCTTTCCCTCAGTGGTATTGTATCGAATGTCTTACCCTAAGTAGTATTGTATTGCCCTATGAGGTGTTGAATGTCTTTCCCTAAGTGGTATTGAAGTATTATATTGTTTTAGAAGTATTGCATTGCTTTGAAAGTATTGTATTGGCTTCAGGTATGGAGTTGTCGTTGTGTATTGTGATTGATTATGGGATTGTGATTTTGATGAAGATTGGATTGGGTGAATTGGATAATTGAGATATAATATATATAATATTTGAAGATGTGAATATCCTATGGTATAAGTTATTGATTGCGTGTATTACTTGTATATGTTTGATATTGTTGATTTTAGGTGTTGTATAGGTTGTAGCACTTTAATGTTATCACTCAATGTAAATCCACGTTGCGGTCGCCGTAGTTGGTTCTTATTCCCTTCTGTGTTTTCTTTGTCTATGCTATATATTTGAGTTCAGGTCGTTGCTGTTGCGCCTCAGATGTCTGCTGACGAGAGTACAAACTAGAGTAGTTGTGTTATGTGTTCGAAAGTGTATTTGTATAATGTATGTAATATGAGAAACATGTTGAAGTAATTCTTTTTGTATAAAGGACCTCGTTCTAAAGATGTAATAAGACTAGTATAAAGACCTTCATAAGTGATTTAATTAAAAATGGATAATTGTATAGATTATGGATTTAAAGTTGAGTAAAATTAATGACATGTTTTGTTGTAAAGACATATTTGAATATTTCAGCATTTTGAATTATGAATCTTAACTAATATTTGAATCCACTCAAGTTTTCTAAATTAGTTAAGTAATATCTATCGATAGTATTTCATTTCGCTTTTCAGATTAAAGTTTTAAAAAAATTTGGGTTATAAAATCGGGTTGTTACACCAAACTTTTAGTGCACATTCCCGTACAGCCATCTAATGGAACACGTCGCCTAGCCATCAATTGCTAGGAAGTCTTTTGATATATGGAACTTCTACACAAAAGTTCACCAACAACCATCCTTTTCAATACTTAGTCAAACTGAACATTGGATCTTCCATGGAAACCCTCAACCACTATCATCATTGATAACATAGGTATGTGATGGATTATTATAAAAATCCAACTTTATGACATGATTCAACCTTTTCATATGCTTCTTATTGCATCCAAGTTTTGAGCTTCCAAAATTCATAAGTGAATGCTTATTTGTTTGATACACTATGGAGTGAATGAAATTGGTTTGAATTGATTCAACATTATTGGTGAACAATGCTAAAAGAACAACTCCTATTAGCATTGTTGAGGAAACATTTGTGTGTAAGACTTGCATTTCTTAGGAACAACAACTAAATAATAATAGTGGTATTGTGGATATAACTTAAGATAGCCCACTAATATATAGGTCCATATTAAAACTATTTTATTTCAAATTGTACTTCTATTTTATCATTCCTGGATTAATTACTCTACATAGTTTATTACACACACCAAAGATATATGTAGAAAAACAGCTAAAATTTCAAAAGATTCCAAGAGTTTATGAAGTATCTGCGTTGTTGCATCAATGCCAGAATTACCACAAATTTACCAACATCCAATTAGGTTAACCTAAAATCTCTTGAAAACACAAAGGCAAACACTACTAAAAGAAGTTATTGAATAGAAAGTCCACAATAGGATTTATTCTCTATACCTTATAAGTAGGTTAACTATGTGGAGATCATCAATTTTTTTCTATTGTTCTTATGTCCATAATTGAATCAAAATACATGTTAGTTGGTGAACATTGTAAGGAAACCCAGACACCGGTTAATGTGAAGTTTGTTGTATTATGACAACCAATGTTAAATTTGAATCCGAAATTTGAAACCGGGTAAAACCCGAACCCAATCATATCGGGTTTTCCCCGTTAAATTTGGATTGGGTTCAGGCAGGTATTCGCGGGTTCGGTTTTCATTGCTATCCCTGGTGAATGGTGGATGGTTGTGGAATGTTCTCAGCAAAGCCTTCATATTCTTGGTTGTTGTAAAATCTTGAAGTTAGTTCTTTCCGGGATGATAATGGAGGTACTACTATTTTCAAGTATTTGTGGAAGATTAAAGCTCCAACAAAATTAATGACTTTTATTTGACAACTTCTTTTGAACATATTACCTACAAAATATAATCTTGTGAAAAGAGGTGTTCAAACCAATTTGATGTGTTATTTTTATGGCCTTGTACCTAAAAATGTTGGTCATGTCTTAATTCAGTGGCTATGTGGATGGGTGTCCGGTTCTTAAATATTATGTCCCCACTAAAAATTTCATGAATTTAAAGCGTCTCTTTCAAAATAAAAAATAGAAAAGGTTTATAATGATAATCTAGCTCTTGGTAACTTGATCATTATGGTTGACTCGAAATGCTGATATTTATATGAATGAGAAATTTGATGAGTTGCATATGATGGATTTAATTAAAGTTTATGCATAACATTGGTTCAATAGTATAGGAGAGTTTGATATTTCTTTTCCAAGTAAGTGTATGAATCTTGTGTTATGCCTCTTTCTTTATTCTTTTATAATTGGGTTGAGTACATCTTGTACTCTTTACTAATATATCTTTGCTTATTATGGTTCAATGATAATCAAGAATTTCAAGTAATGTAGGAAAAATTTCTATAGAGATATATCCAATATATCATATTTGAATAAAAATACATTTATGATTTTTGATATTATCATTTATGTTCTCAATATTTTATGGGAGGGATCCTAACAAGAGTAAGTTTTAAATAAAATAAAACCAAAGCAAAAACAGCTACTTTTCCTAAAAAAAAGCTTGAAATTTTTTAACCACGACCCAAAATAACTACGACTTTTTAAAAAGAGTAAATTACACCCACCCTCTGAGTTTTAAAGAAATTACACAAACAACCCATCCCTTATTTGTCATTACACAAACCACCATCCCTCCTGCACAAACCATCATCCCGCCTACACAAACCACCCTTAGATTTATACATACATTACACAACTACCCCTGCATGTTATAAAAATGTAATATTTTAAAGAAAAAACGTGTGATGAATGTAATTAAGTTAAACAAAATATTGTATATTGTGTAACACTTCAAATATTACAAAAACGAATGTTTCTTTATTATTTTTGTGTCATTAAAAAATACATTAATAATTTCAAATAAATGTTTAAATAACTCTTATATTATTTTATAACGAGCCAAATAATGAAGACGCATTGACTCTTATATTATTTGAATTTTTCTACATAATATACAATATTTTGTTTAATTAATTACACACATCATACGTTTTTTGTTTAAAATATTACACTTTTATATTATGCGGGGGTAGTTAGTGTACAAAATTAGGGGTGATTTGTATAATTTCACTAAAACTCAGGGGGTGTGAGTATAATTTACTCTTTTAAAAATCTTGTTTGTCAACATGAATTATAAACGTTCGGTGCGTTTTCGATTTTTCCTCTTTTTCATGCGCAATCTTCGTTTTTTCATTTTGTCTTTTTTCTCAGCGTCATTTTTTTTGTAAAAAATAATTTTTTTTTTCAATTTTGGTTGCTTTTTTTTCACCATTAATATTACCTGCATTGATCATTAATGATTATTAGTTATTACTCTGTTTTTAGTGAAATTAAAAGAAGTAAATGACTTTGTTTCTCTCAGCTGTTTAAGGTGCATTAAGACATTGCGTTAGTTTTGTTGATTCAATTTCTCAAGTATGTAACGGGATCTCGGTAGTTTTTGTATAATTTTGTTAAATTTTTTTTATTTAATTATTCTAATCTTAATTTTTACATTGTTTCTTGAAATTTGAAATTTTGTGATGTAAAAGTGTAATAGAGGAATATTAATGTTGAGTTTGGTTTTTTGTTCCCATTTTTATGTTATTCTGTTTTCATGCATGAATCTAGATTTATTTGGTTTCTGTTATTTGCAATATGCAGATTTTAATGATTATTCTGTTTATGTTCTTAAAGTAATTTTTTGTAATGTGTATATTTTTGGTAGGTTTTAGAAGAATAAATTGGTGATATGATGAATGCAAGTTTAATGGTTTACTATATTTGAAGATTTGGGATTTTATTCTTGGTGGATGAATATAACCAAGGTTTTAAATAATTAGTTCGGAAGCTTCGAAAACCTTGATGTTTCGGACAACTGGTGACATCTGCTGTTGATGCAGTTGCGATACGGTTTCGGTGAAGATTCGAATACCATCACCTATCGGCGGTTGTAGGGGTCACAGATCCAGATTTAAAACCTTGAATATAACTACCACCTTGAGCTGAAATCCTGGTGAATGGCACGGGGGAGAATAAGGGCAAGGCTCCGGAGGAGCAATCTTTACACATTTGGTTGCCTTCGGCCTTCTACCTCCGAGGAGGAGCCTCATCCTCTTCAAGGTCCTGGCTTTTCGCGAACTGTCCATTGCAACCAGCCTTTGGTCCATGAAAGGAAACCTCTATTTTACTGCAAGAATGATATATCCACGACAAAGTACAATGTTATTACATTTTTGCCCAAAGCGCTTTTTGAACAATTTCGAAGGGTTGCTAATATATACTTCCTTTTAGCTGCGTGCCTCTCAACCTCTTCGATGTCACCTTTCAGCCCGCTTAGCATGATTGCTCCTTTGGCTTTTGTTGTGGGGCTTAGTATGGCAAAGGAAGCATTGGAAGATTCACGAAGGTTTGTTCAGGATGTTAAAGTTAATCGCCGGAAAGTTAATCACCATAAGGGCAATGGTGTTTTTGGTCCAAGATCGTGGCAGAACATTATGGTTGGGGATGTGGTAAAAGTAGAAAAGGATCATTTTTTTCCAGCTGATCTGCTTCTCTTGTCATCAAGTTACGAGGACGGGATATGCTATGTGGAGACAATGAATTTAGATGGCGAGACCAACTTGAAGGTGAAAAGATCTTTAGAGGTTACCTTGACTCTAGATAATGATGGAGCCTTTAAGGATTTCACTGGAACAATACGTTGTGAAGATCCAAACTCCAATCTTTACACCTTCGTTGGAAACTTAGAGTATGAACGCCAGGTTTATCCTCTTGATCCTAGTCAAATTCTCCTCAGAGATTCTAAGCTCCGTAACACCGACTACATCTATGGGGTGGTCATTTTCACTGGTCATGATAGCAAAGTCATGCAAAATTCCACAAGATCCCCTTCAAAAAGGAGCACGATAGAAAAGAAGATGGATTATATCATATACACTCTCTTCACTGTCCTTATTTTGATATCTGTTGTTAGTTCCATAGGATTTGTCATAAAGACTAAGTACCAATCCATAGCGTGGTGGTACTTGCGGCCTGACAAAATTGATACGCAGTATAATCCCCAGAAAATTGGAGTGGCTGGGATTAGTCATCTGGTTACTGCACTCATCCTTTATGGATATTTGATACCCATCTCACTTTACGTTTCGATTGAGGTTGTGAAGGTTTTACAGGCAACCTTCATCAACCAAGACATTCAAATGTATGACGAAGAAACCGGGACTCCAGCCGATGCACGGACGTCAAATTTGAATGAAGAGTTGGGGCAGGTGGACACCATCCTCTCTGATAAAACTGGAACCTTAACCTGCAATCAGATGGACTTCTTGAAGTGTTCCATTGCCGGTACTGCATATGGTGTGCGTTCAAGTGATGTTGAACTTGCTGCAGCAAAGCAGATGGCTTCTGATCTTGAGGACGAAGATTCCGATCTCTCCAATTTCCCCATGCCTAAGACTAAAGTTTCATGGGAAGATGTTAGAAGAGCTGAAGAAATTGAACTGGAGTCTGTTGTTACTACCAATAGTGATGAGGATCATAGACAGACCGTAAAGGGATTTGGTTTCGAAGACAACCGTCTTATGAATGTTAACTGGTTGAAAGAGCCCAATGCTGATGTTATTTTGATGTTTTTTCGTATATTAGCAGTTTGCCATACCGCCATTCCTGAGTTGAATGAGGAGACTGGCAGTTTTACATATGAAGCTGAGTCACCTGATGAAGGGGCTTTTCTTGTAGCGGCAAGAGAGTTTGGTTTTGAGTTATTTAAAAGGACTCAGTCAAGTGTTTTCATACGTGAAAGACTATCTGCTTCAGGAGAAGTGGTTGAAAGGTGAGTGTTCATGAAAACTCTTATGCCCGTCCAATTCTTCTTCTTTTTGGTCAGAGGGCTCCAAAACTTGCCTTTTACTTCCAATTATTTCAACAGTTGTTCCTTTGTCTTTTTTCTGCATTTTTTAATTACTTTTGGGTGAATGATACAGAGAATACAAACTCTTGAATCTGCTAGATTTCACTAGTAAAAGAAAGCGTATGTCAGTGATAGTACGTGATGAGGAGGGAAGCATTTTTCTTCTGTGCAAAGGGGCTGACAGGTTTGCTTACAGAATCTATTATTCCGACCTATGGTCTTGACTACTGACAGCTTATTGGATGGTTTTAATGACCAATAGGACTTTCTCTCAGTTTCTACATTAGAACAAAGGAAATTGAAAATCTGTTCAAGCTTGTGGAGTTTAAACTCGGCTTATTGCTACTATACAACATAATCACAGGAACTCCTTGCTTCTAAATTAGAAGCTTGCAAAAACATACAAACATATGGTCTCATAGAGAGATTGGGTGAGACTATTGGCACTCCTAAATGCTTCTTCACATTTTTTTATGGCCAATCACAATTTGATAAAGTAGAAAACTAAAAGTATGATTGGTCGACAAGGAGTGTGATCAGGCAATTTCGAGTGTCAATAACCTCACACTGAGATTTTTAACATCTCTCTTTAGACTTTGACATCCAATATTTTCTTGCTTGGTTACGCAGTATCATATTTGATCGTTTGTCAAAGAATGGAAAAATGTATCTGGAGGCTACTACTAAACATTTAAATGAATATGGAGAAGCTGGTTTGCGAACCCTAGCCCTGGCTTATAGAAAGCTTGATGAGCAAGAATTCTCTGCTTGGAACAACGAGTTTCAGAAAGCCAAAGCAGCTGTTGGAGTGGACAGAGAGTTAACACTTGAGCGGGTATCAGAGCTTATGGAAAAAGAGTTGATTCTTGTTGGGGCTACCGCTGTGGAAGACAAACTGCAGAAAGGGGTAAGCTTTATGATTATTTTAGTGTACATAATATATTTGCTTTTTCTCTACTTGAAGACTTCATCCAAACTCAGGTGCCCCAATGCATTGATAAACTTGCTCAAGCTGGTCTCAAGATCTGGGTGTTGACCGGGGATAAGATGGAAACTGCAATAAACATTGGGTCTGTCTACCACAAATTGTTTAGCTTTATAGCACCATTTCATTTCTGTTCTAATAATTAAGGGTGAACTTACTCAAAATTGCCTCCGGAAAAAAGTATGAAGGAATTTCATTTTCTGTGGTACAGATTTGCTTGTAGTTTGCTTCGACAGGGCATGAAGCAGATCTGTATAGCTACTCCGAATTCAGAAAATGATGGCAAAGAGGTACATATTTTATTGAGAGTAAAAGAAATTACTTTATGAACTTGAGTTTTATCTTATGTTAGGACTAGTTCTTTTTATCACTTCAGATCATCAAGGACAACATTATGAATCAAATCACCAATGCCTCACAAATGATAAAGCTGAACAAAGACCCTCATGCTGCATTTGCATTAATTATTGATGGGAAAACTCTGACATATGCTTTAGAAGATGATGTGAAGCACCAGTTTTTGGGATTGGCTGTTGATTGTGCATCTGTCATCTGCTGCCGTGTGTCTCCCAAGCAAAAGGCATTGGTAGGACCTCCCTCCCTCACCCTTTTAGTTGCGATTTTTTGGGCTCTCTTCTACTATATAATGGTTTTCAGTTGTTGAATATTTGTAGAGGGTGAGTTTGGTGCAACGGTAAGGTTGTTACTTAGTGACCATGAGGTCAAATCATGGAAACAACCTCCCCACTTGTGGGGTAAGGCTGCTTAGCATACATCTACCTTCCTCAGACCCCACTAAGTGGAAGCCACGTGCACTGGGCCACCCTTAGTTGTTGATTATTGCTGTTATATGTGTGCATGACTGCACACATGAATCCATCTTAGTTAGGCAGGAAAAGTTAGGTCCAGTTAAATTCAGATGGATCCATGAGTTAAGTTTTGCACATTAGTGATTGCAATAAATCTGTAGGTAGCATTTATGAATCTCTCACTATATAAATATAGAACTATACTCTTCTGTAATGTTGTAATTTTCTAATCTTTTGGCATCAGGTGACAAGGTTAGTGAAAGAAGGAACTGGGAAGACCACTCTAGCAATAGGTGATGGTGCAAATGATGTTGGGATGATTCAAGAAGCAGATATTGGTGTAGGAATCAGTGGGGTTGAAGGTATGCAGGTCAGTGGCATATATAACTGTCTCTTCAAGCATAATTTTGTCACACAAAACTATCAACTGCATATGATGGGTTGATTCTAACCACTACTGTTGCAAGTTGCAATGCCATATGCTTTATATTTCATAAAGACTTTTTTTATACATTTATGTAGCTTTAATATTTCATATAAAAAATAAAACTGAGGTTAGGGAAAGAGAACCCGCCTTGTTGTTTTTACATATTTGGGCTCCATTTGTCTATCTGTGGACCAGTTTTCCTTGCTACAAATGAAGTACAAACTTTCTGCTGTTCTTCCCGGTAATCCAATGATTGCTAGAATTCATGCTTGCTAGGGAGTGTTAATTGTTAATTGACATTTTTCATATTTATTATATGGTAAATATAAGCATCTTCTATTTTTGTCCAATCCATGTTACAGTTTTTTTTATAAATTTGAGCTGAATTAGGAATTGTCATCTACTAAGTAATATAGCAAGTTTGTTGCTTTCCTTCATCTAGATATTTAAAATTAGCCAAGTTTTGTACTCCCATTTTCATGTTTCCTGTTATTATCATCTCATGTAGAATAGTAGTAGCATAGTTTAGTTAAAAGAGAAAAGGATGCATACACTGGCTGTGTAAGAGTTTTTTACACTATCACTACATCATCCATCATTCATATTTAATCATCATTGACTCTTAAATAAAAGTAATATAAATGAATGGTGGATGATGCAGTAACTATGTACAGATCTGTATACTGACAGTGCATAGATATTACACTCTAGTTAAAAACTAAGGTTGACCCATTAATTGTCATTTTCATATTTGAAAGGAGGGTTGCTTGCCTTGTGACCTATATATAGGTCATGGGTTCAAATCTTGGTACCAGCTTATTCTCTTGTGAGGGTAAGGCGTGTATATCTACCCTCCCTAGACCCCACTAGGTGGGAGCCTCATGCATTAGGTCATCCTTTTTCATATTTGCAAGTCAAGAAAATGCACACATATATTTTTCTGTGTAGAATCATGTATGATTTCTACAAGTTGTGGAACTCAAGCTTGCAACTTCCTTTCAGGCAGTGATGGCTAGTGACTTTGCTATTGCCCAATTTCGATTTCTAGAGCGGCTTCTGGTAGTCCATGGACACTGGTGTTATAAGAGAATAGCCCAAATGGTAATTGATCTTGATCATTATCCTTGCATGTCTAATGCCTTGCCTTCATTGTCTTGTGTGCTGTGCATCCTTTGCATGGATAAAAACAGCACATAACATTTTTTTATACATTGTGTATCTTTCTAATTTCTGTTATGCATTAATTCCTGTATTTCTCTTATAAACTGACCTATATCATGCATGCAGATATGTTATTTCTTCTACAAGAATATAGCATTTGGCCTAACCATCTTCTACTTTGAGGCTTTTACATCATTCTCTGGTCAATCAGTTTATGATGACTGGTACATGATATTGTTCAATGTTGTTCTTACATCATTACCTGTCATTTCACTTGGTGTTTTTGAACAAGACGTTCCATCAGAAGTTTGCTTACAGGTTTGTTCCCTTGAAATATATTCCATATTCATTCATGTTGGAATAATCGAGCCGATTGATGAGTTGTCGGCTGTTTGCAGTTTCCTGCACTGTATCAACAAGGCCCCAAAAATCTGTTCTTTGACTGGTGCAGAATACTGGGATGGATGGGAAATGGTCTCTTTTCCTCCCTAGTAATTTTCTTCCTTAACATCGCCATCTTCAACGACAAAGCATTCCGTTCTAATGGCCAGACTTCTGATATGGCCGCTGTTGGTACCACGATGTTCACTTGCATCATCTGGGCCGTCAACTTCCAGATCGCGCTAATAATGAGCCATTTTACATGGATTCAACACCTCTTTGTATGGGGCAGCATAACCACATGGTACCTCTTTCTCTTGTTATATGGCATGCTTTCTCCAGAATATTCTAAAACTGCTTACCAAATACTAGTTGAATCTCTGGGTCCTGCACCGATATATTGGATAGCAACACTTTTAGTTACAGTTACATGCAATCTTCCTTATCTTGGACACATATCCTACCAAAGATGTTTCAATCCTATGGATCATCACATTATCCAAGAAATCAAGTACTACAAAAAGGATATTGAAGATCATCACATGTGGACAAGGGAGAGGTCAAAAGCAAGACAAGAAACCCAGATTGGATTCACAGCAAGAGTTGAAGCAAAGATTAGACAATTGAAAGGAAAACTGCAAAAGAAGCAATCTTCATTGGGTATTTTGTCATTGTGACACTGCATAATTTAACAATTTTGGGTATTTTTTAGGTTTGCAGTTTTTTTATATTTTATTTTATGATTTGATTGACCTTTTTTGATACTTTTCCTGGTTATATTGTTTGATTAAAGGGGTGAAAATGAAGTCACATTCATTACAGAAAAGCATGAGAGTTGTTGTATGTAACATGAATTTATGTAGAAGAGCTTAACAAATGGTTAAATTATGAATGACCAGTGTATAATCCTCATACCCATTTATTAGCATTCCATTGGCTTTGTAGAAATGAAATAGCCAATTTTGGAACTTCAACTTTCCAAAATTTCTTCTAAATAGGATGAAGACAATGTTTATTACTAAACTGAACTATTCAACTACTAGGTGAAAATGACTATATTCTCACAATATTTTATAATAAATATAGTATTATTAAAACCATACCAAATATCAAATCGGTCAGGGTACTGATATAGTGGTTCAACTGGTGGTTCAGTAATTAAATCGCATGCTGGTTAAACCGGACATATCTGTTTATATTTATATATATGTAAACATATAACAAAAAAATTTCAAATTGGCAGATAGTCAAATTTAGAATTCATATTCATAATTTACTCAAAATTCACATAGAAGAATTAAGTAAGGAAGAAGCAAGTAAGTTAATTGAGTAAATAGAATAATCAAGTAAGGAAAAAGCACTTTATAACATCAATTAAAAATCATAACCTTGTGATATTATATAAGTTGAGAGATGTAACAGAGATGATGCATAACTCTATAAGGAATAATCTGGAATGGTGTCAACTCTACAAGAAATAGACTAGAACGAAAATGATGCGTCACTGGAAGGGAGTGGACGAAGATGGTGGTGCATTGGTGGATGCATGGAACTAGAGAAGAATTGAAGAAGTTTGAAGTGTTGAAGAGGTGGAGACGAATTGAAGAAGTTTGAAGACTTGAAGAGGTAGGTTTGGAGTGTGAACTGTGTGGGAAGTGAGAACAAAAGTTGAAAACCCTCCTACCCTAAAATGACATCGTTTAGAGGCGTTTTTAAAAATAAATAAAAAATCTAAATAACCGGCTGGTTTATTCAAATTTCGACTGGTTCACCATTTTGACCAAATTCGGCCGATTTTCACCGGTTTTAATATTTAACCGGTACAGCAACCATACCATACCAGTTAAGAGTCCGATTTAACGGTTTTCTGGTTGAATCAGCCGATACGGTATGGTTTTTACATCACTGATAAATTATGTTAATTGACAAAATATTGATATCTTAATTTTTCCTAATTATTTTATCTTTTACTTAATTTTAATCTCCCTCTACAGATTAGACTAACATCTATTTGATATACTCTCTTCGCCGAGAGTGTCAATGGTTTTCTCCACATATGTTCAAACCACCTAAAATTTGGTTCAATCATTTTTTATACATTAAAAGTTACTTTAATTTTCTATCTAATACTTTTATTTTTAATCTTATCTTAACTAGTGTTATTCATGTTAGTGTATATTTTATCCTTTTAGGACATTTCTAATTTATCAAGGCTAGGTTGTATTTGAATTTGTAGTATATATGCCCTTTTGATGATATATTTAGCACCTTAGATAATTAGTAAGTTGTAGAATAAAAAAAACCTTACCCTCTTCTATACATATAAATAATAAGACATGATAACCAAAATAATAATAATGAGACATAATAATATAAAAATGAAAACTTATGAGGTCACTAATTCAAGATGGTAAATTCTCTAATGTCCTAAAAATGGGTGGCCACTTATGTCACTTTGACTTGGTCTTGTGAGTATTTTGACTATATTTAGGTGCTTGTTTCAGTGTTGTCATAGATGAGAGGATATTAGTGTCATTTTGAGATGCCTTAAATATGGGGAAACTATACTTCATTATCTCAATCTTTGCTTAATCATTCCTAATTATCATCTTGGTGAGAATGAGTTGAGTTGAACTTAATTAAGCTATGTTTTACTTGTTAAAGATTGACTCGAGTCGAAGTCCAAGCCAAATTTAGTGTTGAATCATAATTTTAGCTCAAACTCGACTTAATTAAAATTCATGAACTTTCGAGCAGGTTAACGAACTCAAATTTATGTTGTTCATCGGCATAAATTTAAAGGGCCTAGATAGTGTTGGTGAATTATACATAGTTTGTAAATATTAAAAATAACATAATATAATATTTCCTTATATCACGAGATAACTTATCTTTTATCTCATTAAAAGATTTAAATAGTTTCACTTTCACATGTCCCATTTTCTTTTCCAATTTTTTCCTTTCCAAAATAAGTCTTACAATAATGGCTTATGTAACTCTCAAATTAGATGGAGCCGGATCAAGCCACATCAGATTCAAAAATATTATTTTAATAATAAAATAATTCACGCCGTAACCTATATTGCAATGACTATAATTGCAGTAACCATACACTGTGCTCAACATCTTAAATCATTATATAAAGAGAATAAATATTAACTTTTTTTTTAATATAGGGCCAGGAGTAATTGAAGGATTGGTGAAGTGTGTGACAAGAATAGTGTCGGCAGTTCATAGTTGTGAATTAAGATAAAATATCATTTTTATCATTTTGGTTTTTTTGATAAGATTACAGATATACCCTTCAAAGTAAAGGGAAAAATTGAATTTATCTCTCCACTAATGAGGAGAATATTTTTCCCATTTAAATAGACACTTTTTTAGTTTCCCATTGATTTTTGAACTAATTCACTGAGTCTCGGAGAAGTGATTGTGTATCTGACCATAGCGGCCTACAAACACGAGTACAAGTATGTAGTTCATTTGAGTATGTGGTTCGTCATGTTCTACATTAACTTTACTATACCTTCTTTATGATGAACATGGTATCCGATATGATAAATTAGGTACAGAGTATTTAGGGTAAATGAGAGAATTATATAACTATATAAATTAGGTACATTGAAAATGAAAGTTTTTCGTTATTTTTTATATCTTTTTTATTTTGTTTTATTTAACTGAAGATTTTCTTTTTGTAGTAATGGCAGGTTTGGCTCAAGAAGGTTCTCAGTTTGATGCTCGACAATATGATTCTAAGACTGAATTGTAAGTTTATGCACTTTATGACTTCACTATGCTTAATGTTTGAATTCTTTATTCATATACCTTTTCGGTAATTCGATGTTATGCAAATAAACTTTATAAGATTGCCTCTGATGGACAAGAATTCTTCACCTCATATGATGAAGTGCATGATACCTTTGATTCAATATTCAGTTCAATGTTTTAAATTGTGGTTGTAATTGCAGTAACAGATGCAGTTACTGCGATTGTGGTCATTGCAACCATTGTGATGCGGATTGCAGCCGTTGCGGTGTGAATTATCTTATGATAAAAAAATATTTTTGAATACGATGCGGCCCGATGTAGCCCATCATTGTGATTCGGAGTCACACCGCAATTGCAATGTGATGTGGTTACGGCGGTCACCTCAACCGCAATATTACTGTCACATCAGGTGATGCGGTCCACGGTTTAAATCACTGGTTGAGTCCTCAAATAATCCGTGTGAGTGTTATTCAGTCTGTCAAACGTTTTTATCATTCGAGAATTAGGATTAGATTTATTTGTTTCCAACATTGTTTGTTTTAAAAGGTGACCCTGTATACGAGACTCCTACTTAGTGGGGTGTGGGATGTAAGTAGTCTTACCCTTGCTAACAAAGAAATTGTTTCTAGAATTTGAACCCATAACCTTATCGCAAAAACCCTCTAAATTATTTAGAACAAATATTGGAAAATGTTAGGCTAATTGATGGTCAAAAACCCTCTAAATTATTTAGAACAAATATTGGAAAATGTTAGGCTAATTGATGGTCAGATATGCATACACAAATCACCTGTCTCATTCCATGTCTCACTTTCTGTCCCGGACCAATCAATTTTTTACCTTTTATTACTTTTTATTTTTAAATTTTTTATTTTATTCATATTGCAGCTTTGTGATTGGCCGAATACATAGAATGTGACAGAAAGTGAGACGAGTGATCCTTATATCAGATACAACCCTATATATGATGTATATTCAAAAGGAAAAATTGTGTTATTGTCTATAATAATCATATTCTCCTTATTTTGACATAATCATATTCTAACTTTCTTGTACTATTTCTGATTATCACTCTAATATTTTTATTAATTTGAGATTAATTATAAAACATGTGGATATTATTAATATTAAAAGTTTGTTCTTAATACAATAAATATATAAATGTATTAAAAAAATTACACGTTAATTAAATGTCACACACTTGTACAATATTGAAATTCTTCTAAAGTTCAAAAATAACTTTTAAAAAAGTGCTTCTTAACAAAATTAAAAACACATTTTCAAAATATATATTTTTAAAAATGTTTTATTGAAATAGTGACTTTTAAAATAATGATTTTGTTTAAAATTGTTTTAAATTGCAATTTAAAAAATTAAATAGATGGAATATTTATTCATCTAAAAAACATTTTCATCTAATGCCTTGCATATTCATTCATCTGAAAATCATTTTTATTGGCGTGTATATTAATATTATAATTTATAATTTATTGAATTTGTATGTTTCATTAACCTTTTTTTTTTTGTTTTTGCCAACAATTCAATGATGATAGTTGTATAGTTAGGTTTGTTTTTTCATCATTCATTTTTTTCATAGCACAAAAGGAAGATATATGCATATGATTTTTCCTTCTTATTTTACTAATTTCTATTATTGTGATAACATTTACTTTTATTCATTCAACATCCTTCAGTTTAGATGCCAAAAAAAAGGTATAAAGTTACACCATAATATTTAAAATCTTTATTTGCACCAAATAATATTACACTCTAGTTATTGCCAACATTACAAATAAAGTTGTTCCTACATAATTTTTTTTATTAATAACTAAAATTTGCTAGAGTTTTTATCTGCCCATGAAACTTTATTATTTCAATTTTAGTCAGTTTAATTTATTTAGTTATAAGATAATGTAATTATTTGAGAAAATGTAATTATTATGCTTTTATCTCCCCTTTATTTCCAACATTTCTGCAATGAAGACATGGATAAATAATCTAAGTCTACTTAACCCAACTTAAAAAGAATAAAAAAATTATAACTGAATCTATTGTCAAAATTGTAGATTTTGATTATTTTAAGTTTTTTTCTTTTTCATTGTTTGTGATCCACTACAGGTGGCCTTCATTGGCAAAACCCTGCACCAAATTAGACACTGAAATTAGTAACCTTACTGACAAAAGAGTACAAAAAATACAAGACAATATTCTTTCTCATCACTCAATTGCAGCTTAAGACTTCATACTTCACTTCTTAGTAAGTCATCCCTATCACCAATAAGTAATTATTATCTAAGTAAATTAGTGCAAGCACATTATGAAATTTTTAATGTGTAATCTTATGCATGGTGCTATAGTGCTATATTTAAGTTTAATTGTCTATTCGTATTCTAACAATCTACTGTAATTGAAATTGTTTTAATTATACAAATAGATAAACTATAACAATTTGAGTTGCACAAAAATATTTAATCAAAGGTAATTTTAGAAAATATGAATGAATGTGCAGTTAATAGTAGGTGCAACAAAGTGATTAGATAATGTAAAGTACTAATAATCTAACCCAATTTGCAAAGAGCTAATAAAAAACAAGCTAATGCAGTGGAATGAACCGTCAATAATTGAACAAACCTTTATAGGATCATTTTCAGTGTTAAACTCCAACCACTCTGTCATGAAGTCTCACAACATAGATGTGAGCTTGGAATTTTCACCCTTAATAATGTCCATATTTCTACACAGTTCATCACATTCTTTCTTGCAATGTAAGACAAATAATGAGAAAACCAACTTTGAAATAAAAACATAAAATCTTAGCAAATTCACATTAGATAAGATAAAAGCTAGAAGTAAACACAATATGCTAGTTCCAATGAGTATATGATTTGTTCGGCATAACAAGCCTATCATGATGTTCTAAAACAAGTAGGTGCTTTTGAGCATGTTATTATGGTGAACAATGAAGTTAAGTTATTACTTCCTATTTTGAACAATTAGCCCTGAAATAATCTGGGGTTCAATGTTGAGAAATTGGTGTCATTAGCAGTTTGGGCATTTGAAAATAGCATAAGTATAGAAGACAAGCAGAATAATCAGAATTATCTTATCTTCTATTAAAAATTATATAACATAATAAAATAGAGTTAATGTTAGGAGAAATGCTACCTAGCACACCCCATGTTAAAACCATGGTTTGTTTGATATTTTGTAATTTAGCATTGACAATTTTGAATTTAAAGTGAAGCCAAGGTCAGAAGATGTCCCTCAAGTGCTTTAGTAATGTACAATTAGGAAGCATTCTAATTGCATTTTGGATTTGTCACTATATCATAACACGTCAATTCTGACATGCGACTCCCTGATCCATGAATATATTGAGTATGTCATTCAATAGTTTAAATACCAATTGCAGTATTTTATTCCTACAAAGGGAGTCTCCCGCGATTTGAACTCATGACCTCAGACACAAATAATTATTATTCTCATGACTATTTGTCCCTGAGGTCATGAATTCGAATCGCGGGAGACTCTCCTTTGTGAGGAATAAAATATTGCAGTGGCTTAACTAAAATATTGCAAGAAATATTTAAGCAGGTGGATGTCACGCTCAGTATATTTATAGGTCCGGGGATCGCATGTCAAGACTAAAGTATTATACCTTGCAAACCCATGTTTTCATATAAACTACAAAGCCAAGGTTCAGGCAAATGTGATTACCTAGAGTGAAATGTTGTTTCCCATTAATTTTCCAGACACATACTAATTGGGTTGTGAGGTGTGCATTCCTTTGAATTCTATCTATGATATATGGTCACAATAGGTACATAAATAATATTCAATTGCATGGTCGTTTTAATAGAATATATTCTATACATGTTTTTGCATCCTTGATTTCTTTAGTTGATTCTTATTACACTATTGTTTTCTGTATTTTCTTATCATAAATGCAGCTTAATCATGAACAATGAAAATGGGTAAGAATTAAATTAAGCAACCTTGAGGGAGGATTTACTCTTAGAGAAGTATTCATTGGAGATCCTCTCTTTTTCAATAAAGTAGACTTCCACTAACTAGAATACTAACTACACCAAACAGTGGTAGCATCTAATTGGGAATTGATAGGAGCAAAATGTGGGGCAAAAACAAATGTATAATGTGCATAAGAAAAACATTACATATGTAACTTCTTGAAGGAGCACTTGCATTGGATGAAAAAAACATAGTAGAAACATTGATTTGTCATGGATCTCATAGATTTAGTGATAGATACCAAAGATTTGTCATGGATCTCATAGATTTAATTATATATACTAAAGATACTTTAACTATAGTTATGAACCAAATTCAAACTTGAATTTAATAAATATGTTTAATCTTAGCTTATATTATGCTTTCTAAGAGTATCCACAATTGTAGCGAAAAACCGTTCGTAACAAAATAAGCATTTTCTTCGTCTAAGTTCACCATTAGAGAGGAACCGTTCTTGTTCTTATTTCCCAACGGTAAGCTAAATAAGCATCATTATTAAAGTTGTGAGTCGACATTAAAAAATAGAAAAAAGTTGTCACAAGAGAGAAAATAGAGTTAATTTTGGCATAAGTTGCTTAAGGTTTTGAAAAATCTAAATAATATAAAATAATTAGTGAGACACATTTAAGAACGAAAAATGTGTTGTACCATTGTGTATACTCTACAAATCACCTTATCTGGTATCAAAACAATGATATTTGAATATTGACATTATTTTATTATAGTTGAATTGGTGGTTCTTGTAATTCTAAATGGTCTATGCAAAAATATTTTCTTTAAAGAATTTACAAAATATATGTGTAATTAAAAAGGGTACGGATTAATGTAATATGTTTTTAGTTGTTTGCTTGATATATTTCAACATCGAAAAGACATGCATTGGAGCAAAAACAAATAAAATAGTGCATATGAATACATGTATCAATGAACTATGAGTACAATAAAATACATAGATTGAACCCATTAGTAAAAGAATGAATGTCCAATTAAATCTAAATCAACTAAAAGCATGAATTTGATATAACTTGTAATATACAAAATAAAGGAAATATAACAGAACAATTTAGAATTACCTTAGTATAATATTACTAACGAGTCTTCTCCGGTGATGTAGAAAAATCAAAAATCATATACTTATGTAAACATATTTAAGTGATATAATCCAAAATCTTGTATATAAATTATCAGTTTGAAGACTTTGGATTGAATTTTATAGTGTATGGGTCTATAAGGTAACATGTATGCATACCATTTTACACTAATTTTATAATATATAAAATTATTATGTTTAATTTTCTCCAATATCATAATAAAAAATAATAAATATGATGTACCTTAATAAAATGATAGTTTGGGAAAGACATATTTTTATAACTAAAGTCATTCATAAAGTATGGTAAGTGACAAGCACAAATAATTTATTGATGTTAGGTACATTACATTGGTGTGAATAATATTTTACCCTAGCTTGGAAATATATTTAATTTAATTAATAATTTGTTGGATTGTAGTTGAAAATTTAAGTATTTTCCCCATAAAATGAAGACTTTTTCTATACATCATTTTCCTAAAATATCTATTGCAATTAGCCTATGAATTTTCAATTAATTAGGAGATTAGAGGATTTTTGGAGATATGATGTTTTTTTATAATTTATTTCCAAAACAAAGCCTAAAAGTGTGAGTTTAATTTTAGAGAGATGATATGGATAAGTTATAAGTTAGAAATATAATTTTCTAGTAAGAGTAAATTTGTAAACTAAACAAATATGTTATCTAATAACTAATTCCTTTATAATAGTTAGTATAACAAGCTATATATATATATATATATATATATATATATATATATATCCAATTTACTAAATTTTAGTTATATAACTTGTATGTGTATTAATATCAATCTATAATAATAATAAATTTGTTTAAAAATATTTATAAAATAGTTAGTTTATAACATTAAATTTATTAAAGAAAAAATATAAGTCGACATTAATGTTCGTCAAAATGCTAGTATTAATAATAAAAACTACTAAAATAATAATAGAATTAGGAAAATTCTGAGCATAAACTCTTTTTGTTGGAGAAACAAGGCTGGGTGAAAATTAAGACTAGAAGAAGTTGATATGATTTGAAAATATGTAAAAAAACAATTAGAATTAACCAAAATAATAAGATTAAATTATATGGATTTGTGTTTGATATAAAAATATGACAAATTAAATAAAATCTTACAAATAAATTAATTAATTTTAATAAAATTAAAAAAATGAAATTTTTATACTATCTAAAATGGTTAAATATTGAAAATTGTTAGATTTTCTACAAAATAAACCTATCAAATCTATTTCGAAAACTAATTAATATATATAATATATATATAGGGTTTGGGAGAATGTAGTTTTTCAGTTAGGTACAAGTTAGCATTGTATACCAAAAGATTTGGACCAAATTATCTTCTATGATTTGTTTAAAGATGTTTTGATTAAAGGGGTAATTTTGTAAATTCACTTTCTCTTACCTCACACCCCTAAACCTCAATCCTCCTCTTCATTTCAATTATTGTCAAATTTAAAAACATAACTTTCTCTTCTTCCTCCTCTTAATGTGTTTTGACTATTCAATTTATTCCACTTTCCACTGTTGTTGTTGCTGAATCTGTCAGGAACTTCAAATTGGGTGTCAATTCCTATAAACTAAATATAAGAAAACAAAGGAAAATTAACTTTGTCTTTTTCTATGCGCAATTCTAATGTTGAGAATAATGATTCAATCAAATCAAGCCGACTAGTATTGCAATTGCGAACCTAACAACAAGATGAAAAATTGGAAGAACCAAATATTGGCACTGACAGTGACACTGATGAGGAAGTTGAAGATGAGAACCTTGGATTTAAAAGTGAGAGAAGTGCATTTACAAAATTACTCATTTAATTAAAACATCTTTAAACAAAGCATAGAAGATATTTTGGTTCAAAAATCACATTTCTCATGTTAGCAAACTTCTATATCTGTATATATATATAATTAATTTATTGTGAGTTAATTTTTTAGAATGTTTTGACATGAAAATTTTATTTATTTATTAGTTTTTAATGTGTATCTAAGTTATAACTATAATTCTTGGGAAGGGATTCACTTATTTCAAGAATAAGTTTTTTAAATCTAATTCACATCTTAATGAAAATGAAATAAATGCCAATAGGGAATATTATTTCATTTACACGGATAGGATGTATATTATTGACCATGGTTTATAATATTATGTCAATAGGGAATGGTATGCGTATGCTACATATATACAATTAAATGGGCATGATCTAGACCATACAAAAAGTTTACACTGATAGGATGCAACGTTGCAAAATAAACTAAACGTTTACAATATAGTGATAGTAAACTCCTAATTAACGCTTTGTATGCCTATGAATATTTTCCTATGTAACGTGTAGTGAAAATAAAATAAATGCTTAATATTTTAAGTGTCTTACATATTATAATTTGCAGTTCAATATATAATGAACACTAAAATTGATATTTTTTTGGGATAACAGAATAGGTAATTTGCTTGGTGTAATGAAATTTGTTAAAGTAAATATCAAATGTATACATGATCTGACATTGAAGTACCAAAAAGTACCAGAATAAGAAAAAAGAAAAGAAAACAATATTAAACTGTGATAGTAATGATAACAATATTATTGATAGTACACCTTATGACAACTTTGAAACTGAAAAATAAATAGGAAAAAAACAGTGACTACTGTGTACAGTATATAAAAGGACATGTTGAACTAATAACTCTGATTAGACGTGTGACTATTGAGAACCGTTAGGTTGTTCCTTATAATCATTGGTTTTTATTGAAGTATGATTGTCACACAAATGTAAAGGTATATAGTAGCATTAAGAACACCAACTTAAGACAATAAGATATCTTTAAAAACATTGTTCTTTGTAAAATCACCTTCCTCCCCTGGAATTGTTCATTCCTTAATAAGAATTTTTGTGGTAGATTTTGAAACCCCCTTGATAGAGCAACATATAGTTGGCCATGTCCAAAGGAAGACAAATACCTACATTGGGTATGGTTTGTCCTTGTGCCTTATTTATAGTGAGTGCAAAACTTAATCGTACAAGAAATTGCTTTCTGATAAGTACAAAAGGGAGTCCCATATTGTCTGATGTTTTAAGTTTAATCCTAGGGCAAAAAAGCTCTATGTCCAGCATGTTGGCCACTTAGGACTTCTACATCTAACATATTCATGTAAGTTCCACGACAAAGTAACCTCGTCCCATTGCATAAGCCAACTTTGGGGTCTATGTTTCTTAACAACAACAATGGTACACTTTTTCTTACTCTTAGAACGTGTGGTGGTAAACCACCGGGAGTAATGGAGTTTAAGTACTCTTGTTGGTATAAGTTGTTTGTGTCTCCCTCAACCTCATCAAAAGATAACAAATTATGATCTTCTCCCGGAAAATGATTGATGATTATGTAATTTAGTTTATGAACATTCTCATTTGTGGGTGTTAGTATAACTCTTTCTGACATATAGGAACCGTCTCATCCACGACTTCTCAAATTTGGAAATATTTTTTGTATAAGTTATTGTATGAAATCATCTCATTCCCACTTTATTGTCATCTATTGGGGTATTTTTACCAAATCATCACGCCAAAACTTAATATAACAACCTCACCATGGTGTAATTTTTTGTTCCTATTTTGCCATCACTATTTTTTTTATCTACTAAAAAAACCATATAACCCAATGTCCCTTTTAACCCAATACATGTTCCATGACAAATTATTTTAATTTCTTTTGCTCCTATTTTTTTTCTTTACATAATATGGAAGATGGCAAATAACCATCATAGTATAATAGAACTAAATTATATTACTAATACATGAAGGAAAACATATTTCAATAGGAAAACATATTTATTCTAATACATAAACGAAAACATATTTATTCTAATACATAAAGGAAAACATATTCTAACTCCTAACTTGGAGTAATTTTTAATTCACTAATTTATCCTCAACCATCAAATAGTTTTAACTTCTAAAAAAGTGCATGTAACTTCCATAATTAAAAACCACATTAACTTTTTACACAACTTTCTTATTTTTTCCCACTATTCTTACTTCTTTCACCCACAAAAAGAAATCCTCAAGGATTCTAAATTCCAACCTTTTGTGTTATGAACTCTTCATTCCTCATTGAACCGACGTTTTCCAATGTAAATCGATGACATACAACACTCATGGGATAAGTTATAGCGTCCTCTAGATGGTAATTTAGGAACCACGACAACAACACAATTCTTATATAAATTGGGGCACTTTAAGATGGGGAAGATGTTTCATCCATCCTCCAACCAAAGATAAAATGACACATTCTTTAATATATTTTGGGGTTAGTATTTTATTGGAACTGAGACTTACATGATTTTGTTTGCAATTTATATTGTATTTTTTTCATGGTCTCGATCATTATGTCTTTACTCTAAGCTTTGAATTTTTTTAGTGATGTTAAAGACTAAAGTTTTTAACATTTGTGGGTGATATATTGCAAAGTTAATCAATTGTTGTGTGTATACTAGCATTCGGTCTTCTATCTTAGGTATGTACTCTAATTATAGTTTATCTTTCTATTTACTTATATTTGGTTCTGATTTGATATATTTTTAAATATGACTCTGAATTATTACTAAATATTAAATTTAAATTTAATTTAAATATTTACTAAATTATACTAGACACTTTGAAATAAAGAATAATGTCACCTATTTTAATATATTTAATCATCAATCTTAGCCAAACATAACATGTCAAAAATAGAACAAAATAGACATTTGGGGCACAAAATACATGTTAACATACATTTGCGAAACCAACTACTAATTAACGTTAATTAGTAGTTTCCCATAGGCATTTCTTGGGAGTGTTGATAGACACCAACCTTGATTAGTAAATTAATTATTTAATTTACTATCAGATTAGTATTGAACCTACGGGGTCACACACTGACGAGTGTTCTAACATTTGCTAAATAATTATATTATTTGATATTTAAATTGGAGAATTTAATTTGATCAAATAAATAATTTTATGAAATATTATTTTAATTCTTTGCTAGCACCAATAATTTAAATAATAAATAAAAGACATTCTAAAATATTCATATGTAGTTGAAAAATAAAATATGAATTATTGTGTTGTTTATGAAATAATGTGTTAATTGGTTTGTAACATTAAAACCAATAAGTATTACTTAATATGAAGAGGTGCCTTTTGATGTACAAAATAGTGAAGGGAAATTCTTTCTCACTACTAGGCAGCCTCTCATACACATATATATATATATATATATATATATATATATATATATATATATATATATACATTTATATGTATATAGAAAAGAGATACGAAGAAAAAAATGGGCAGTGTGTGAAAACAAAAGAGAACGTGAGAGAGGGAATTCCTTTTTCACTATTTTTGTTACACAAAATGGAAAAACAATTTGTGATGTTTTTGTATCATTTTTCTTGATTCTTATTTGCTACACATTATATATAAAAGAGTTTTGTGAGTAAAATATTATTTGTTTTAATATGTTCTATTTTTGTTCCATTAGTTCAAAGGGTTGATAACAAATGTTAGTCTTAGTATAGATATACGTGTAGAGTCTTCATAACTTTAAACATTGAGGAACTACAACCAGGTACACATTTTATATGCAAGTTTTATTATATATAGTTTTAAACACAAATAAATTTATGTCTATTCCGCTGTGTGTTAAGAACATTATAATTTTTCTTATAATTTCCCACTTTTATGATGAAAAAATCACAGGTTTTGATTTGACTTATATCACACTTCAAGGAAAGATGAATTAGATGATGAATTTAACATGTTCTATAGGTCTCACAATCTATTGCAAATCATATGATGAAAAACGGAAACCTGATCTATCATTATTTGTGGATTTCAACTTAAGAAAATGGATAACAATAAAAAAATGCATAAAATATCCCATTATCTATTACTATATAAGAAAAAATTGTTTTTTATGACACATGTCATTCTCTCCTTAAAAGTTTTCCCTCCAAAATATGCTAATTACTTATGGTGAGGTCTAACACATTGTAACAATATATCACTATTATTGCACTTAATGGAAAATAATTTATTTCCCCAAAAATCATAATTTTTTTATCATTGGAATTGAAAATCAGAAACAACAAATTTATTTGCTATTCATGTCGTTTAAAATTACTATTACGATGAGTGTTTGAAAGTTAAAATTGAGGTTGCAGCGGACATCACCACCCTATTGATATTATTAATTATATAATTCTTAATTTTAAGAACATGAATAGGTTCTACCTACTTCAAATTTTCATTTATTGTGGTAATACAATAAATTGAAATTGAAATCAAATTGTTTCATTTCCTACAACTTTTTCGTTATCATGTTTCAATTTCTTATTTTAATTTTGTTAGAATATTCAAATTTGAAATTATCATTTGTTTTCATTATGTGTTTGAATAGGCTAATACACGGGTAACACTTGCGTTCTTAACAATGTGAATGTACAGGTAACATGTATGTTTTAACTAAGCGAACGCACATGTAACATGTGTGTTCTTGGAAATGAGAATGTACGAATAACATGTTTGTTTTAAACCATGTGAATGCATGATCCACATGTTTGTTCTTAACAATACAAATACACGGGGAACATATTTTTTTACTATGCGAATATACGTGTAACATATATATTTTTAACTATATGAATGCTCATATAATATTCGTGTTTTTAATCATTCGACAAAAAAAGTACTATCTCGTGCATATGCACGGGTAACTTTCTAGTTTTTATAATAAAATTAACTCTTTCTTCTTTTGTTGAAAAATACCATGAATGTTTCAAAGCATGGTAATTTTGGGTGGAGCAAACTTAAACAGAATTCAAGGAGCATTATGTTTACCCTACTGTTTATTAGGGTATGTTACGTTATTATTTAAAGATAGATAACAAATACGTTTAATCTTATGTGATATTATTTTTTCTAAGAGTATCCATAATGGTAGTGAAAAACCGTTTGTAGCGAAATAAGCACGTTCTTCGTCTAGGTTCACCACTGGAGATGAACCGTTCTTGTTCTTATTTTCCAATGGTAAGCTAAATAAGCACATTTATTAAAGTTGTGAGTCGACATTAAAAAATAGAAAAAATTGTTACAAGGGAGAGAATGGAAATAGAATTGCACAATTAGAGATGATTTTGGCATAAGTTGCTTAAAGTTTTGGAAAGCCCAAATAAATATAAAATAATCAGTGAGACTCATTTAAGAACGAAAAATGTGTTGCACCATTACATTGTGGATGCTCTAAAAATCACCTTGTCTGCCATCAAAACAATGATATTTGAATATTCACATTATGTTATTATAGTTGAATTGGTGGTTCCATATTTTCTTCCATTGTAATTCTAAATGGTCTATGTAAAAGATATTTTCTTTAAAGAATTTACAAAATATATGTGTAATTAAAAAGGATACCAACTAATATAATATGTTTTTAGTTGCTTGCTTGATATATTTCAACATTGAAATATGTTGAAAAAGGTTTCTAGATACACATATATGTTCAAAAGGACATTTATTGGAGAAAAACAAATAAAATAGTGCATATGAATAAATGTATAAAATGCATAGATTAAACCCATTAGTAAAAGAATGAATGTTCCATTAAATCTAAACCAACCGAAAGCATGGATTTGATATAACTTATAATATACAAAAATAAAGGAAATACAACTGAACAATTTAGAATTACCTTAGTATAGCATTACTAGCGAGTCTTCTTCGCTGACGTAGAAAAATAAAAAATCATATACTTATGTAGATATATTTAAGTGATATAATCCAAAAATATATAAATTTTCATTTTGAAGACTTTGGATTGAATTTTATAGTGTATGGGTCTATAAGGCAACATGTATGCATATAGTTTTACATTAATGTTATATTATATAAAATTATTATCTTTTAATTTTCTCCAATATCATAATAAAAAATATGATGCACCTTAATAAAATGATAGTCTGGGAAAGCCCTATTTTTATAACTAAAAGACATTCATAAAGTATGATAAGTGACAAGCACAAATAATTTATTGATGTTAGGTACATTATATTGGTGTGAATAATATTTTATCCTAGGTTAGAAATATATTTAATTAAATTAATAATTTTTTGGATTGTATTTGAAAATTTAAGTATTTTATCCACAAAAATGAAGACTTTTGCTATACATCATTTTCCTACAATCTCTATTGCAATTAGCCTATGAATTAGGGGATTACAGGATTTTAGGAGATATGATGTTTTTTTTATAATTTATTTCCAAAACAAAGCCTAAAAGTGTGAGTTTAATTTTCCAGAGATATGATATGGATAAGTTATAAGTTGGAAACATAATTTTCTAGTAAGATTAAATTTTTAAACTAAACAAATATGTTATCTAATAACTAATTCCTTTATAATAGTTAGTATATAGATTACAAGCTATATATATATAAACAAATATATATTCCATTTTTATAAATTTTTGTTTATATTTATATAACTTTTGTTTATATCAATATCAATCTATAATAATAATAAATTTGTTTGAAAATATTTATAAAATAGTTACTTTATAACATTAAATTTATTGAAGAAAAAATATAAGTCCACATACATATTGGTGAAAATGGTAGTATTAATAATGAAAACTAGTAAAATAATAATAGAATTAGGAAAATTCTGATCATAAACTCTTTTCGTATTAGTAAAATAATTTATCATCATGGTATCGACGTGTAGGAAGTCTCTCTGGTCATAAACTATGATCTCCCAACCCAACCGGAAAACTATCTCCATCGAATAGGCTGAAGAAAAGGTGTTGCCACATTGGATGATGCCAAAATGTTGTCTGATATTCAGACGTTCTACAATGTGACTGTAGAGGAGCTTCCATCAAATGTTGTTGATCTGCTATGATGAGTTAAGTTTTGTTCTCTATTAACTCATCAAGGATTGTACTTTTTGGCAAAGTAATGTTCTATGCCTTATTTTTGGAATTCCATAGCTAAAGCAAGAGCATGAATTGAATATGAACAGAGGGTGAAGATAAAGTATAGCAGAAAAATTAGATTTTTTTGTATATTTCAAAATGAAGGCAATACAAACATTTATACACTTCAAGAAAGAAAAGAAAACGTGCTAAAAGCCATTAACTACCAGAACATAATGGCTAACTAACAAAACTACTCAGAAAAGAAAAATAAATCACGTGCAAGTATTATTGCTTGCATTATAAGAAAATTCAACAGTTCTGTTATAAGTGTTTGATGAAATGTCCAAAAGAGACTCAGAATTAGCTCCTTGGTTATTTTTGCTATCTTTCCTTGCTGTCTTTGTCCCTTTATAAGAAGGATGCTTATTTGAACTTCTCACAAGGCAATTTATTATCTTTGGATCATGTCTTCTCTGCTGTTGCTTATCTTGGTTTGCTTCAGCTTCTGGTTCAACTTCATATTTCAACATCCCCACAAGCTGGACTAAGTATATCATGTAGTCCAAGCTTGGACAAAAGATAGTTGAATTTTCCAGGTGTGAGAGCCATAGTAAACACATCTATAATTTGAAAGTTAGTAGATATAGGCATTAAATGAACCACCCCATCCATAACCTTTTCCCTAATGGAGTGGAAATCCATTTCAATATGCTTGGTTCTCTCATGAAATACAGGATTATCACAATATAGAGAGAGCAACTTGATTATCACAATATAGAACAATAGGATTAATGTCAATGATAAGTAAGTCATGAAGAAGATAGGATAATCATTGTGCTTCACATCCTGTGAGAGCAAGAGCTCTATATTCAGCTTCAGCTGAAGATCTAGATACAGTTTTCTGCCTTTTGCTCTTCCATGATATGAGAGAATCCCCAAGAAAAAAGCAAAAACCAATCACAGATCTCCTTGTATCAAGGCAAACCCCCCAATCAGAGTCACTGAAACCTTTTAAGCTAAGTTTAGTGTTGCTGGGAAAAAACAAACCTTTGGCAGGGGCATTCTTAAGGTATCTAAGAACTCTCAAGCCAGCTTTGTAATGGTCTATGGTCGGCCTAGAGAGGAACTGGCTCAAGTGGCTAACAACAAAGGAAATATCGGGTCTTGTATAAGTCAAATATATGAGTCTTCCCAACAACCTTCTATAGGTAGTAGGATTAGGCATATTAATACTAGAATGGCTATGGAGTTTCACAATATTGTCCATATGTGTGGTAGCAGGCTTGGCTGGTAGCAGGCTTGGCTGGTAGCAGGCTTGGCTGCAAGCAGCCCTGCATCTTGAAGAAGGTCGAGGGTGTATTTCCTTTGGCAAAGGTTTATACCATCATTGTTTCTAGCTACTTCCATTCCAAGGAAGTATTTAAATTTTCCAAGATCCTTAATAATAAATTTGTCATTAAGGATATGCTTGACAAATTGGATTTCTCTCAAGTTATTTCCTATTAAAACCAAGTCATCAACATATATAAGTATGGCAGTAAAAAAAGGATGAATGTTTTTGATAAAAAGAGAGTAATCAGCCTTAAATTGAACATACCCATTTTGTATTAAAACAACACTAAGCTTGACATTCCATTGCCTACTTGCTTGTTTTAACCTATATAAAGATTTTTGAAATTTACAAAGTTTAGAAATTCTGCAATTTTCCAAACCTAGAGGCATTTTCATGTAGACCTCTTCAAGTAAATCTCCATGTAGGAAAGCTGTTTTGACATCTAATTGATGAAGATGCCAATTTTTGATAGAAGCTAAAGCCAGAATGACTTTAATGGTAGTGATTTTTATAATAGGGCTGAAAGTATCTAAGTAATTTATTCCAGTTGTTTGGGTATAGCCTTTTGCCACTAATCTAGCCTTGTATCTATCTATAGTGCCATCAGCTATGTATTTGACCTTAAAAATCCACTTACATCCTATAGCCTTTTTATTCTCAGGGAGGTCAGTAATGATCCATGTATTGTTCTTATATAATGCTTGCAATTCTTCCTTTATGGCATCATCCCAGTGTTGGTATTGAATGGCCTCATTGTAGCTTTTAGGTTCATAAAAAGAAGTAATATTGAGGCTGAAAGACTTGTGAGCATTAGAAAGGTTCTTATAGGACAAAACAAAGCTTAAAGGATATTTAACACCATCAGGTTTATTAGGGACATATGAGTTGATTATAGTGCAGTGGTAGTCCTCAAGGTACCTAGGAGTTTTTCTAATTCTACTTAAAGTCATGACAGTATTAGTCTCTTCTTCATTAGGCACTAAGTTATTAGGTTCATCAATGTGATCTATATTTTCAATTTGCTCAGTTTGAGGCTCATAGACAGAGTCATCAACATAATGATCAAGGTATTGGTCATTACCTTTAAAAGAATTGGTGGGCAGAGAAGTGTTGCTTTGAGCTTCATCTAAGTCTTAATGTTTAGTGAAAGGAAAAACATTTTCATAAAAAACTACATTTCTTGACAAAAAATCTCCTTAGCTTCATAGTCATGCAATAGATATCCATTGGTTCCATGTTTGAAGCCAAGGAAGACACACTTCCTAGCTCTAGGATCAATTTTTCTTCTATTGTTAACCAAAGTATAAGCATAGCATAGACATCCAAATATTTTTAGATTCAAAAGATAGGGATCATGATTAAAAAGAATCTGGTAAGGAGATTTACTGTTTAGCACAGTGGAAGGTTACCTGTATATGAGGTAGATGGCATGAGCAACTGCATAGTTCCAAAAGCATTTTGACATTGAAGATTGAAACATCAAAGCCCTTGCAACACCTAGGATGTGTTGATGTTTCATCTCCACAATACCATTTTGTTGTAGAGTTTCAACACAACTAGTTTGGTGCAAGATTCCCTTTGTCATATAGAATTCACTCATCTTGAATTCAACATTGTTATCAGATCTTATGCATTTTAAGGTAATGCCAAATTATGTTTTAATAAGAGTAACAAAGGATTTTATCAAAACAGAGGTCTCAAATTTAGTTTTCATAAAAAATAACCATGTGTGCCTAGATTTGTCATCAAAAAAAGTCAAGAAATATCTATGTCCTAAGGTGGAAGGCACAGAAACAGGACCCCATATGTCCACATGAATCATATAAAAAACAAAGTCTAATTTATTGTCATTGTTTTTAAAACTCAGTTTTCTTTGCTTAGCAAATTGGCATGCATCACATGGTTCACTTGAATTATCACAAGTAATGACAGAAAATTCTTTATTTAAAGCAATTATCTTGGCACTAGAAGGATGTCCAAGTCTTTTGTGCCATACATTTTAATTCAAAGCTTTCACAGAGTTTATACAAAGATTTGGCAGAGAACATAAGTTGTGAGAATTAATGGCATACAATCCCCCTTTCTCTTCAGTTGCACCAATCATCCTCAATGTGGTTTCCTCCTGTATTTTGCAATTGGTTTTACAAAAAGTCAGAAAGCAATTGAGGGTGTTGGTTAGCTTAGAAACATATATTAGATTGAAGGAAAATTCAGGGATGTAGAAGACATTAGTTAAGTACAGATGATTAGAGAACATGATAGTTCTAGATATTTCAGTGCTGATTTGATTTCCATCAGGCATTTTGATGTTAACAGGTTTGATTTTTCTAAAGCATTGATACATAGACAATGAGTGACAAATGTGATATGTTGCTCTTGTGTCAATGATCCAATCACCAGCACTAAACAAATGTGAGGAATTGAGAAGATTACCTGAAATGTGGTGTTTACCTGAATCTGTAATGGAAATGATGTTTATTTGATTGGATGAGTGGCCTGTTGGCTCTTTCAGCATAGCCAAAATGGCTTTGTGTTGGTCAGGTGTGAAACTCATGTGTTTGTCTTCATTGGTGGATGTGTTACCCATGCCATTATCTGGGTCAATGCTCATGCTATTTATGCTAATGTTTGACTTATAATGTGGTGGAAAGCCATGCTTTTTATAGCATACATCAATGGTGTGTCCTGCTTTGTCACAGAAAGTGCAGACCTTCGAATTGAAGCCTCTGCCTCTGCCACCATTAAAATTTGAGTTTCTGCCTGATCCTCCTTGATTGTTGGTGCCTCTTCCTCTATATCTTCCTCTTCCAACTGAACTATCAGCAACACTATTAAAAATCTTTGGCTCATCAGGTGGAAGAGCCATTTGCCTTTCTTGTTGCATGAGCATGGAAAGGACTTTGTTGAGGTTAGGAAGAGGATCCATAAGCATTATTTGGGATCTTACACTTGAGTATTGCTCATTTAGTCCCTTTAAGAATCTTAAAACATAGTTTCTTTTCCCTATGAGATTTTATGATAGGAACCAAGGTGCAAGAACAGGGAGTAGGGCATATGCATTTTAGAATGGGCATAAAGTCATATAGTTCTTGCCATAATCCATTCAAATGAGTAAAATACCTATCATTGGATTGATCCCCTTGTTTTGCAGTGTATAGATCTTCTTTCAGGAAACATATAGTTCTTGCAGGTCACATATGCGCAGCAGAGCATCAAAAGATGCTCTGATACCATCTTGAATTGTGGAATTCCATAGATAAAGCAAGAACATGAATTGAATATGAATAGAGGGTGAATACAAAGTATAGCAGAAAAATAAGACTCTTTGTATATTTCAAAATGAAGGCAAAACAAACATTTATACACTTCAAGAAAGAAAAGAAAACGTGCTAAATGCCATTAACTAGCAGAAAATAATGGCTAACTAGCAAAACTACTCCTAAATTAGTGTGTACAACATGTTAATCGACTCAACTCAGTTCTCATTGCCTCATTGTTGTTCCTCTGCATCAGTTGTGCCTCAAATTCAGCTAGTGTCTTTTCGAAGTTCTTAAAGAACTCCAGAAATTTTGTACCAAAAGTCCAATATCAAACATTGTCTCTTTGCCCAAGGTAGTGATTTTCAAACGCATGCGCTGACAGTATTTTTTTAGAACTATGAAATCAATGAGAGTTTAACTTAATAGTAATGGTTCTCGACAAAGTTTTATATTTGGGTCAACGACTGTTATAAGCACCAATATGTTAAGGTTTTGTGAGTTGCCAAAGCTATATCATGACCATATTGGCCACATTTGCCTGAAATTGACCGTAGCATCAAGGTTCTTGGAGTCTTTAAAGTTGATCTTACTGATTAAAACTTTCGTTATATCAAGTAAGCCTTTTCAGGGTTTGTGACAAGCTCATTGTACTCTTTGGTTTCTTTTTAAGCATGAACCTCTGACTAAGAGTTGTCAGGTTAAGATCTATCTGCATATGGAAATTGCTTAGTTACATGGTATGTGATACCTAATTTTATGTGGTTTTCCATTTTGAAATTATTATTGCAATATTTATTTTATGACGAATCTAATAGGTAGTACGTGGTACATAGGCTAAATGAGAAAACTATGTAACTAACTATAGGAAGTTGACCAAATTTAATAGCTGCATAAAATGTTAAAATGTTGAAACAATCTATATGAGAGTAGTGCTAATTGTAATGAGCTCTTCATGAGCTTGTAGTTTAGGGTTAATCCACCTTTAAACATACAAGAGTGTTATTATTAAGGATTCATATAAGTTAAAAATGTAACTGAATTCTTGAAACATCTCTTATCTCATCTAATGATATCTTCTCTATTTATCTTTTTAATTTTTTTAAATTCACATTTATTTCCTTAAAGTGTTTAAATTGAGGAGAGTTTAAAGAAGTATTTATAGTCTTTGTTGTATCAATTTGTTTTATTAAACAATAAGATTTGTATGCTTGCATGGATCGCATGCAACATGATTTTAGCACTATTGATGAAGATTGTTTCAAATACCCTCTTAAATACTAATTTAATTAACTTTACAACTTTGTATTATGTTTTTATTTCTCTTGGTACATCAACAAGTTGTTGATTTAAGTATATTGCACGCTCAACTCTTAATGATAAGGAAAAATTAGTTTAGCAAAGATCCGAATGATAATATAAACATATTCTTTGGAATTTTTTAAGACTCTTAGGACCGACAAAAACAACTAAAGATGTCATTTGTCTTCGCATATTTCCATAATTTTTGAAAGACAAAGGTAGAGTTTTTCTGAAATTTATGCCCAATGACATGATCTCTACTTGGAAGAAGTTAGAGCTAGGATTCTTGAACAAGTTCTTTCCGCCCTCCAAGACTTCCCATATAAGAAACCAAATTACAAACCTCGTCCAAATATGGGGAAACAATATTAAAATTTTGGAAAAGATTTAAGGTTTTGCTTGAAACATGCCCAAGCATGGGCTTAAGAAGCAATAATATAAAAATCGAATTGGACCTACCCGTCCGACTGGTTCAACCATAAACCGGGTACTTGACCTATTTGAGTTGCACATTTAATCGATTTCGCATAAAAGTTAGGATGATTTGGTTCAACTCGACCAGTTTAAGCCTAAAATAGGTGATTCAGACTATCAAACTAGTCAAGTCAATCAATTTGTTTTTTTTTTTGAGAAAACCAAAACAACACCATTTTCACATGGAAAAATTATCAGAATAGATAATGTATCATTCGGAAATTAGCTAAAATAGGTGGAGTTAGTTTTACCAAGAAATTAGCTAGTTTGGTGATTAATTTATTGATAGTTATGGTTCTGTTTTGATAGGAAGTTAGGAACAAACTTCCTCATTTTTCTCTTTCTGCTAAGGTCTGTAACTATTTATTAGAGTTTGACTCAATTATGATATCGTAGAAAACTACATACAATTTCAATCCGTTATATTCTTCTTTGGATTCTTAGATGATATCAGAGCAATAAGCTCTAGTTCATTTGGATTTGTTTTCTTATTCCTCTCCTACATTCAGATCCTAATTCACTTTTCCTCTTCATAACCATGGAAGATTACTCAAATTTCTTAACCAATTCAGCAAATTCTTTTATCTACATCCGAACGAAAATCTTCCTTGGTTCTTATTCCCCCATTTGGATGGGAAAAATTATCATTCATTATCAAGATCTATGAGACTGACTTTACTCTCCAAGAATAAAAGTGGATTTATCGATGGAACACAGATAATTTTAGCAATTGCATAACCTCTTTATGGAGCTTGGCAGCATTGCAACATTATGGTTCTTTCATGAATACAACGATCAATTTCAGAAACAATAAAAAATTAAATTCTCTGGATTGACAAAGCTTCAGATGCGTAGAAGGATCTAATTGATAGGTTTTTCAAGGGGACATATTCTGCATCTCATATATTCAAGAAGATCTCTACAAATTTCAGCAATGTAACCTCTCAATTTCGGATTACTATACACAAATGAATTGTTGTGGGATGAACTTAAGAATTTCATACCCTTATCACAGTGTAAGTGTACTTACTATTCCTTGCTCTTGTGGTGCTATGGAAAACATGAAAAAGTACAGTGATCAAGATTTTGTAATTCGTTTCCTTAAAGGATTAAATGAGCAATTTTCCCATGTAAAATCTCAAGTCATGCTTATGGAACCACTTCCTTCCATCAATAAGACTTTTTCTTTGTTTGTTCAACAAGAACAACAATTTCAACATTCTCTTACAATAGAATCTATTTTGGATTCAAGTACTCTTACTACTATGAATTCACAATTTGGTAATTCCAGTGGGAAATGCGCAATCCAAATTTTTTTCCAGATCAACCAAGGAATGCGGGTTATAATCAGCCTAAAAGATGAGGCTATCATGGTAGGGGAAGAGGTCATGGAAGAAATCAAAGGTTGGTCGAATTAGTACAAATTGTTGAAAGAATAATCACACTATAAATACTTGTTTCTTTAAACACGACTTCCCTCCTAGATATCAACAGAATGTTTCCACTGCCATTGTTATTTCTACACCAATTTTACTCTTGAACATGATAATGATGTAGTCAAAAATCGAACACAACCTAACAATGCTCATACAGAAAATTTTGGCGTTAGTTGCAACTTTTACAACAAACAGGGCAGTCTAAGTCATCTTCTCATAATGCTAATGCTGCAATTTCTCAAGATACTAGTCACAACATGACATGGGAGGTAAGTAGCAATCACAATGTATTCTTGATACAGGTGCCACAAACCATATCACATTTCATCTTGATAATTGTATCTCTTAACACAAAATTGATCCAATTTATGTGTAATGGTACCTTAGTTACTGAAACTATTGCATAAAGTGTCTCATTAAGTTGTTTTTGACACTTAGTCTTCGTCTCTTCGTATCTACCTTTACTATTAATTTAATTCCAGTCATTAAAATTACATAGTTCTCAATAGTGTTATCTTATTGTCAATAACAAAATATGTTCCATTGTGCAGACATCTACCAAGAGAATGATTGATACATGTGAACTTTACAATGGGTTGTATGTGATACAAGGTGCAAAATCAAGTTCAAGTGCAGTTATGACTACATCAAATCAACCCATTCTTTGGCATTTAAGATTGTGTCATATATCAGCTTCTAGGTTTAAAGTAGTTCCTCGACAATTTCCTTTTATTTCAATTTCTACTATACCATCTTGTGATATTTGTCATCTTTCTAGACAAAAGAAACTTCCTTACTGTCAAAGTGATTCACATTCAAATAAATTTTTTGACTTGTTGCATGTTGACATATGGGGTCCTTATTTAGTTCCCTCAATACATGGTGTTGGTGCAGCAGAAGCGAACGTTGCGCAGTGTTGGTCACAAAGCAATCAAATAATGCATAGAATAAAAAGAAGAGAAGAAACAAAGAATTTGGTAACGGAGTTCGGCCAATTGTGCCTACGTCCCCAGGAGCGCTGAGCGGCTACCAATATATTAGAGAATAAGGATTACAAACTCTAGCACACCCGTGGACCCACCTGCCAATGAGATGTTTCTATTTGGTGCTTATATATGGTGCACATTACAACAAGGGACCTGAGTCCAATATATAACATTGGTTACTCTACTCTATTCCAATACTAGGCGATGTGGGACTAATCTAATAACATATTTCAAACATTCACAACAATCTCCACCTTGATTGAAATAGACGAATATCTCGCTCCTTAGGAAATCTACACAAGAATCTCCACCTTAGCGAATATCTTCCTCCACCTTGCTTAATGCATAATTCTCTTTAACAAATTGATCCCCTTCAGCATAAACCTTCTGAGTATCCTTGACGATGTTACCAAGAGCCTAACTCTCCAAACTTTTAGTGCAGCTTCCCGTACCGCCATCCAATGGAACACGCCGCCTAGCCACCTATTGCTAGGAAGTCTTTCGATATATGGAACCTCAATACACAAAAGTTCAACAACAACCATCCTCTTCAATGCTCAGTCAAGCCGAACCTTGGATCTTCATTGGAAAGCCTCAACCGCTACCACCATTGTCTAGTCCGACAATCATAGTTCAAAAGAACTATCATACTCCACCATAAGGAGTATACCCACAGCACACACCTTGCGCGATGCTAACCAGTGTCTGTGCCACATCCTTGCATCCAAGCCAATGTCCATGTCACACCCTGCATCTCTACCAATGCATGTGTTACACCTTGCATCAAAGCCAATGCACATGTTACACCCTACATCAAAGTCCGCCAGCACCTGTCTCAGGGTCAAACTCAACACATGAGTCCCTATCTCCACCTTGATCCTAATCCAATACATGGACTTCTAGGATTATGGATCAACACATATATCGCCCTCACCATAGTTCCGCCATATTTTCTTCTTCTTCAACTCATCTTCTTTATCCTTGCATAGTACTTTTGACGCACATTGTCTAACCAACATGCATTCACTCTCTTTTGCTATTATCTAGAACCTGGGTTAAGAGTCATCTACCAATTGGCTCTGATACCAATTGTTGGTGCAGCAGAAGCGATCGTTGCGTATCGTTGGTCACATGCAATCAAATAATGCATAGAATAAAGGAAATAAAGAATTTGGTAACGGAGTTCGGCCAATTGTGCCTACGTCCCCGAGAGCGCTGACCGGCTACCAAGATATTATTAGAGAATAAGGATTACAAACCCTATCACACCCATGGGCCCAAGTGCCTATGAGGTGTTTCTATTAGGTGCTTATATCTAGTGCATATTACAACAAGGGACCAGAGTCCAATATATAACATTGGTTACTCTACTCTATTCCAATACTAGGCGATGTGGGACTAATCTAATAACATATTTCAAACATTCACAACAATCTCCACCTTGATTGAAATAGACGAATATCTCTCTCCTTAGGGTGTAACATGTTCATTGGCTTTGATGCAAAGTGTAACACGGACATTGGTAGAGATGCAGGGTGTGACATGGACATTGGCTTAGATGCAAGGATGTGGCACGGGCACTGGTTAGCATCGCGCAAGGTGTGTGTTGTGGGTATAATCCTTATGGTGGAGTATGATAGTTCTTTTGAACTATGATTGTCGGACTAGACAATGGTGGTAGCGGTTGAGGCTTTCCAATGAAGCTCCAAGGCTCGGCTTGACCGAGTATTGAAGAGGACGGTTGTTGGTGAACTTTTGTGTATTGAGGTTCCATATATCGAAAGACTTCCTAGCAATAGGTGGCTAGGCGGCGTGTTCCATTGGATGGCGGTACGGGAAGCTGCACTAAAAGTTTGGAGAGTTAGGCTCTTGGTAACATCGTCAAGGATACTCAGAAGGTTTATGCTGAAGGGGAGCAATTTGTTAAAGGGAATTATTCATTAAGTAAGGTGGAGGGAGATATTCGCTAAGGTGGAGATTCTTGTGTAGATTTCCTAAGGAGCAAGATATTCGTCTATTTCAATCAAGGTGGAGATTATTGTGAATGTTTGAAATGTGTTATTAGATTAGTCCCACATCGCCTAGTATTGGAATAGAGTAGAGTAACCAATGTTATATTGGACTCAGGTCCCTTGTTGTAATGTGCACCAGATATAAGCACCAAATAGAAACACCCCATGGGCAGGTGGGCCGATGGGTGTGCTAGGGTTTGTAATCCTTATTCTCTAATAATATCTTGGTAGCCGCTCAGCGCTCCCGGGGACGTAGGCACAATTGGCCGAACCCCGTTACCAAATTCCTTGGATTATTATCTTTTCTTTTACTATTTGATTGATCGCTTGTTCCCAACAATTGGTATCAGAGCCAATTGGTAGATGGCTCTTAACTCAGGTGCAAGATAATTGCAAAAGAGGGTGAAGGCATGTTGGTTAGACAAGTTGCGTCAAAGGTACTATGCAAGGATAAAGGAGATGAGTTGAAGGAGAAGAAAACATGGCGGAACTATGGTGGGGGTGATATATGTGTTGATCCAGAATCCTAAAAGTCCATGTATTTGATTAGGATCAAGGTGGAGATAGAGACTCGGGTGTTGAGTTTGACCCTAAGATAGGTGTTGGCTGACTTTGATGCAGGGTGTAACATGGACATTGGCTTTGATGCAAGGTGTAACACGAGCATTGGTAGAGATGCAGGGTGTGACATGGGCATTGGCTTGGATGCAAGGATATGACACGGGCATTGGTTAGCATTGATGTAAGGTGTGCGTTGTGGGTATACTCCTTATGGTGGAGTATGATAGTTCTTTTGAACTGTGATTGTCGGGCTAGACAATGGTGGTAGCTGTTGAGGCTTTCCAGAGAAGCTCCAAGGTTCAGTTTGACTGAGTATTGAAGAGGACAGTTGTTGGTGAACTTTTGTGTAGAGGTTCCATATATCGAAAGACTTCCTAGCAATAAGGTGGCTAGGCGGCGTGTTCCATTTGATGGCGGTACCGGGAAGCTGCACTAAAAGTTTGGAGATCTAAGCTCTTGGTAACATCGTCAAGGATACTTAGTTTATGCTAAAGGGGAGCAATTTGTTAAAGAGAATTATGCATTGAGCAAGGTGGAGGCAGATATTCACTAAGGTGAAGAATCTCGTGTAGATTTCCCAAGGAGCGAGATATTCTTCTATTTCAATCAAGGTGGAGATTGTTGGGGATGCTTGAAATATATGTTATTAGATTAGTCCCACATCGCCTAGTATTGGAATAAAGTAGAGTAATCAATGTTATATATTGGAATCTGATCCCTTGTTGTAATGTGCACCAGATATAAGCACCTAATAGAACCATCCCATGGGCACTTGGCTCATGGGTGTGATAGAGTTTGTAATCCTTATTCTCTAATAATATCTTGGTAGTCGGTCAGCACTCTCGGGGACGTAGGCACAATTGGCCGAACCTCGTTACCAAATTCTTTGTTTCCTCTATTCTATTTATTCTGTGCATTATTTGATTGTCTGTGACCAACAATACACAACGATCGCTTCTGCTGCACCAACACATGGCCATAGATGTTTCCTTACACTTGTTGATGATTTTTTATAGGTTTACTTGTAATTCTCATGAAATCAAAATCTGAAACTATTATACAACATTTAATTCAATTCATTGCTTACATAGAAACACAATTTAATACGAAACTCAAGTGTATAAGAAGTGATAATGGAGGTGAGTTTCTTATGCATAATTTTATTCTTTCCAAATGAATTTTACATCAAAGGACTTGCATTGAAACCCCTAAGCAAAATGGTGTTGTTGAGAGGAAACACTAACATATTCTAAATCTTGCAAGATCCTTATATTTCCAAGCCTATATGCCACCTAATATTTGGAATTTTTTTGTCACTCATGTTGTCCATTTGATAAACAGAATACCTTCATCACTTTTACAACACAAATCACCTTATCAGATCCTTTTACAACACAAATCACCTTCCTCGATCTGTAATCGACAACCGAACTCACGACTCTAGTCTGAAACACCAATTAATTCTAATTTGGGCTTTATCATGAGTTTTTCACGTTTTAACCGTAAAAGACATGGTGATGATTCCTTAAGAAGTCATGTGGCCGAAAATTGGGGCACGCCAATTGGCTTAAGATCTAGAGATCATATGTTTAACTCTTGTGTAAATTGCTTTGCAACTCATTAAGGATAGTTAGATATTTGAGATTCAACCATGCATTCTTGCAGGTTAAATAAAGGACGACCTCACTTTCTCTTTCTTTCTTTTTTTATGCAAAAGATATCAACTTTTTTTTGTACAAGTTGGTTTATGAAAAACATTTTTATTTTTGAGATTTAAAGTGTAATGAATAAAGGGTGAATTACAATGCAATCATAAAGAATGTGTGCACAAAGATGCTCTTTTATTACACAAAAATTATAATGTTGTTTAATATTTATTGAAGTAATACTTAGGTGAGGAATTTAGCTTCTTTAGTTGCACCAAATAATATTATATGGAGTCATCACCAACATTACAAAATAAAGTTGGCCCAGTAAATGTTTTTTTTATATTGGGAACCAAAATTTGCACCAATTACTCTATGCCCATGAAACTTTATAGTTCCAATTTTAGTGTATTAATTTATTTGATTATAAGATAATGTAATTATTTGAGAAAATTTAATTATTATATTCTTTATCTTCCTTTTATTTCCAACTTTTCTACAATGGAGACATGGATAAATAAGCAGTCAACTTAAGCCAACTTAAGAAGAATAAAATAATCATAAATGAATTTATTATCAAAATTGTAGATTTTGATCATTTTAAGTTTATTTTTTTATTGTTGTTTGTGATCCAGTAGAGGTGTGCTTTATAGGCAAATAATGTGCTATTGAGTTTTTCATATCCCTGCACCAATGAGACACTAAAATTAGTAATCTTACCAATAAAAGAGCACAAAAAAACACAAGACAATATTCTTTCTCATCACTGAATAGCAGCTCAAGACTTCAGACTTCAGACTTCACTTCTTAGGTAAGTCATCACTATCACCAAATGGTATCTTAGAAAATTGGTGGCACGTTAAGAATTTTTTAATGTGTAATCTTAATATCTTATGCATGGTGCTACAGTGCTATGTTTAAGTTTAATTGTCTATTCATATTCTAATAATCTAATGTAATTGAAATTGTTTTAATTAAGCAAATAGATAAACTATAGCAAAGTGTAATTAGAATTGAACAAAAATATTTAATAAAGGGTAATTTTAGAAAATATTATTGAATGTGTAATTAACAGTAGGTGCAACAAAGTGATTAGATATAGGTGCAACAAAGTGATTAGATAATGTGAAGTACTTATAACCTAACCCAATTTACAAAGAAAGAAACTAATACAAGGACTAGTTAGTATGAATCTAAGAGCTACAGTGTAATGAACAATAAATAATTGAACAAATAGGATTTAAATGACAGACCTTTGTAGTATCATTTTATGTGGTAAACTTCAACCATTCCTCATAAAACCTCATAACATAGATGTAAGCTTAGAATTTTCACTCTTAAGAATGTCCATGTTTCTACCCAGTTCATCGCATTCTTTCTCACAATATAAAACAAATAATGAGAAAACCAACTTTGAAATAAAGAGATAAAATCGTAACAAATTCACATGAGATAAGATAAAAGCCAGAAGTAAACACAATATGCTAGTTCCATATAAGTATATGATTTGTTGAGCATGACAAGTCTAAAACAAGTAGGTGCTTTTGAGCATGTTATTCTGATGAACAATGAAGTTGTTACTTCCTATTTTGAACAATTAGCCCTAACATCTGCCGTTCAATGTTGAGAAATTTTCATTGGTGTCATTAGCAGTTTGGGCATGTTGTAGGAGTGATCTTTGATTAAGGAAACTCATATGTAATGGATCCTTTTAACCAAACTTTATATAGTATAGAGCATTTGAAAATAGCACATGTTTAGAAGACAAGTAAAATAATCAGAATTATCTTATCTTCTATTAAAAATTAGAAGAATGGCATTAAAGTATTTTTTTTAAAACAAGCATTTTCAGCAATGTATCCCACATTTTCAACCATGGTTTGTTTGATATTTTGTAATTTAGCATTGACAATAGTGAAGCCAAGGTCAGAATCTGTCCTCAAGTGCTTTAATATTGTACAATTAGGAAATATGCATTTTGGATTTCTCACTATATCATAACATCTTAGTTCTGACATCCGACCACCTGATCCATGAATATATTGAGTGTGTCATTTAACAGTTTAAATACTCATTTGCAGTATTTTATTCCCCACAAAGGAAGCCTCTCGCGATTCGAACTCATGACCTCAGACACAAATAGTTATTATTCCCTGTTAATAATGACTATTTATCCCTGAGGTCATGGATTCGAGTCGCGGAAGACTCCCCTTTGTGGGGAATAAAATACTGCAGGGGCTTAACTAAAATATTGCAGGAAGTATTTAAGCGGATGAATGTCACACTCAATATATTTATAGGTCCGGGGATTCCATGTCTAGACTAAAGTATTATACCTTGCAAACCCATGTTTTCATATAAACTACAAAGCCAAGGTTCAGGCAAATGTGATTACCTAGAGTGAAATGTTGTTTCCCATTAATTTTCCAGACACATACTAATTGGGTTGTGAGGTGTGCATTCCTTTGAATTCTATCTATGATATATGGTCACAATAGGTACATAAATAATATTCAATTGCATGGTCGTTTTAATAGAATATATTCTATACATTTTTTCATCCTTGATTTCTTTAGTTGATTCCTATTACACTATTGTTTTCTTTCTTTTCTTATCATCATCTTCTTATCAAAATAAATGCAGCTTAACGGGAACAATGAAAATGAGTAATAATTAAATTAAGCAACCTTAAGGGAAGATTTACTCTCAGAGAAGTACTCATTGGACAACCTCTCCTTTTCAATAAAGTAAACTTCCTCTAATTAGAACACTAACTATACAAACAGTGGTAGCATATAATTGGGAATTGATAGGAACAAAATGTGGGGCAAAAGCAAATGCATAATGTGCATAAGAAAAACATTACATAGGCAACTTCTTGCTAGACCACTTGGGGTGGAAAAAAAAACATAGTAGGAACATTGATTTGTCATGAATCTCATAGATAGATTTAATGATAGATACCAAAGATACTTTAACTATATTTAACTATAGTTATGAACCATATACAAACTTGAATTTAATAAAATTAAAGAGAGATAACAAATATGTTTAATCTTATGTGATATTATTCTTTCTAAAAGAGAATCTATAATGGTAGTGAAAAACCGTTCTTAGCGAAATAATCATATTCTTTGTTCAGGTTCACCACTAGAGAGGAATCGTTATTGTTCTTATTTCCTAACGGTAAGCTAAATAAGCATCGTTATTAAAGTTGTGAGTCAGCATTAAAAAATTTTAAAAAAAAATTATTACAATAAAGAGAATGGAAATAGAATTGCACCATAGGAAATGATTTTGGCATAAATTGCTTAAGGTTTTGGAAAATGTCTAAATAAATATAAAATAATTAGGAAGACCCATTTAAAAACAAAAAAGATGTTTGTGGATGCTCTAAAAATCACCTTGTGTGCCATCAAAACAATGATATTTGAATATTCACATTATGTTATTATAGTTGAATTGGTGGTTGTATATTTTCTTCCATTGTAATTCTAAATGGTCTATGGGAAAGATTTTTCTTTAAAGAATTTAAAAAATATGTGTAATTAAAAAGGGTATCAATTAATATAATATATTTTTAGTTACAAAATATTTCTAGATACACATATGAGAAGGACATTCATCATAGCAAAAACAAATAAAATAATGCATTAGAATAAATAATAAATATGTCAATGACTATGAGTACACTAAAATACATAGATTGAACTCATTAGTAAAAGAATGAATGGTCTATTAAATCTAAACTAACTAAAATCATGTATTTGATATAACTTGTAATATACAAAAATAAAGGAAATACAATTCAACAATTTTGATTTACCTTAGTATAGCATTACTAGCTAGTCTTCTTGGGTGATGTAGAAAAATAAAAAATCATATACTTATATAGATATATTTAAGTGATATAATTCAAAACCTTGTATATAAATTTTGAGTTCTAAGACTTTGTATTGAATTTTATAGTGTAAGGGTTTATAAGGTAACATACTTGCATATCCTTTTACACTAATGATATAATATATAAAATTATTATGTTTTAATTTTCTCCAATATCATAATAAAAAATAATAAATATGATGCACCTTAATAAAATGATAGTTTGGGAAGGCATATTTTTATAACTAAAAGTCATTCATAAAGTATGATAAGTTACAAGCACAAATAATTTATTGATGCTAGGTACATTATATTAGTGTGAATAATATTTTACCCTAGCTTAGAAATATATTTAATTAAATCAATAATTTTTTGGATTGTAGTTGAAAATTTAAGTATTCCCCACAAAAATGAAGACTTTTGCTATACATCATTTTCCTAAAATCTCTATTGCAATTAGCCTATGAATTTTTAATTAATTAGGAGATTAGAGGATTTTAGGAGATATGATGTTTTTTTATAATTTATTTCCAAAACAAAGCCTAAAAGTGTGAGTTTAATTTTAGAGAGATGATATGGATAAGTTATAAGTTGGAAATATAATTTTCTAGTAAGAGTAAATTTGTAAACTAAACAAATATTTATCTATTATAAATAGTTAGTGTATAGATCACAAACTATATATATATATAAATATATATTCCATTTTTCTAAATTTTAGTTTATATTTATATAACTTTTATGTGTATCAGTATCAATCTATTATAATAATAAACTTGATTGAAAATATTTATAAAATAGTTACTTTATAACCATAAATTTATTGAAGAAAAAATATAAGTCGATATACGTGTTCGTCAAAATGCTAGTACTAATAATGAAAACTAGTAAAATAATAATAGAATTAGGAAAATTCTGATCATAAACTTTTTTTTGTTGGAGAAACAAAGATGTGAAAATTAAAATTATAAAAAGTTGATATGATTTGAAAATATGTAAAAAAACAATTAGAATTAACGAAAAGAATAAGATGAAATTATATGAGTTTGTGTTTGATATAAAAATATCACAAATTAAATAAAATCTTAAAAGTAAATTAATTAATTAATTAATTTTAATAAAATTAAAAATGAAAATTTTATACTATCTAAAATGGTTAAATATTTAAAATTGTTAGATTTTCTACAAAAATAAACCTATCTAAACTATTTCGAAAACTAATTAATATATATATATATATATATATATATATATATATAATTAATTTATTGTGAGTTAATTTCTGAGAATGTTTTGACATGTTTGCAAAGTTTATTTATTTATTAGTTTTTTAATCTGTATCTAAGTTATAGCTATGACTCTTTTACCCAATCTTAAGTTTTAATTTTTTTTAGGTACATCTCTTAAGTTTTAATTGATATCGTAAGTAAATATTTAATTTGTTATTAATTAAAATATAACATCATATCTTAGTGTTATAGTTATCTATTTTGTGATTTGATTTTTGAATTTAAACTCATATCCTTATCTATTTACTTTTTGTTACATATTTCAAAATCATCGCAACTTCTAATACTAATTCCCCTCATGTCTTGCCTATTCCTTCATCATTTTCAAACCATAAAATCATTTTCACTATCATGTATTTTAATATTATAATATATTGAATTTTTATATGTTCCATTAACAAAAAATTTCCCACCATTCTTTGTATAGGTAGGTTTTTAGATATATGCATATGATTTTCCTTTTTATTTTACTAATTTCTATCATTGTGCAGAGATTTACTTTTCTTCATTCTCCACCCTTCTTTTCCAAGAAAAAAGAGGTATATTTTAATATTTTTCCTTTTTTCTTCTTTTGTTGATTTTTGTTAAGTTAGAATTTGTTTTTGTTTTTCATTTTTCATTTATCCAAGAGATAGAAGTATGTATAGATGCTTCCTCTAATTTGATATCAACTTAAGAATCTAATTGGAAATATTTTTTGAACAATGTATTTAAGTGTGAATTATGAGTTTTTTTTGTACTATCAAGGAATCTCATCACTTTTTAGGTAAAGAACTAATTCATTTCGGGGTGTTTGAATATCCATTCCAACAAGTATCGCTATCAGGAATTAAACTCTTAACCTTTTGGTCATTCTGGAGATCTAGCAGGATCTTACACCGTCTGACCAATGTCTTGTTTAAGTAAACTTGGTGTCTTAATTTTAAGAGTTAAACGAAAAAGCATGGCATATCATGTTCTAAAAATTGGCAAATATGATTTAATCCTTAATGGTTGAAGTGAGGTTGTTTTTATTTTCATTATCAATTTCTTAGTTTATTTTAGAGATATTAAAACGGGTTACTTAGATGGGTTTGGACTAACCCACATCAGATTCGGGCTAAAGTAGATTGGGCTAAAAAGTCCGAATACAATTTATGTATATAAAATTAGAGCCCAAATCCATCCTAAGTGGGTTGTAGAATGTTGCGAGCTGGTCCGCATAATACTAAAAAATATTTATTTAAATTTTAACATATTTAATCTATTTAATAATATATATATATCATTCAATATTAATGTATAATTTTTTAAACACATTTGTTTTGTCCAATGCAACCAAATAGATCTAATGTCTTATGTTTGAGTTAAGACGTGATGTCAAGTCCACGCATATTATTTTTAACATGACTTATTTAAAATCTCTCATTTCTAGATTTCACTCTCTAACACAATATAATTTGTAATTTCACTTCAATTTATAAACATTTGGATATTATAAACAATAATATGAGTTTGGTTTATAGAAATAGTAGTCTACACTCAAATTCAGAATGAATTCTACATGTCAAAGTATAATCATCATCGTAATATATAATCATTATCTTTACTTTCTGTATGAAGATTATTCGTATGTTCTTTATCAATACTTTCATTATGAACTATTATGTTAAATTTGGTTGTGTGAAGTTCTCTATGGTAAACAATTATTAGTCTTTTAGTTTTATTCTAAAGGTTATTTTCTTTATTATGTGTGTTGTTGTAAAAGTTAAATGTAATTAAATATACAATTAAGAACGAAAAAGTGAAATCCATATGATTTAATGTCATCTCATTTGAATTAATACATTATTTTGTTATGGGTGGAGATTTTTAAACTTACTCCCTTAGCCATCAATTATGAGGAAATCCAATGATTTGAATTAGTGGGTAGATCTAGACCATTTAATTTCCCTATAATTGATGGCTAAGATGTGAAGTAAGTTTAAGATAATTACTTTTGGAGTCAATGAATCCCTTCTCTTTTGTTATTGTGCTTAAAAAGGATATTATGCAAAATAAGAAAAAGGGGAGGAATCCACTTACCCCAGGAGTAAGTGGAAAAAACCTACTTTACATCATGATCCAATGGTTTGAATTGTGAGTACATCTAAACTAGGAGTGAGCGGGACCCGACCCTACCGGCTCACCAGGTATGGCCCGATCATGACCGGGTCTAAAAATAATCGAGTCTCATCGGGTCTATGGCCGAGTTCGGGTTCAAAAATTAGACCCATACAATATTTAGGGTTGGGTAGGGACCAAACATGACCCGTCCCGACCCGTCCTATTGTCACTTACACATGATGTTTGTATGTGTCTCTGTTCAAATATATACAGAGTAATAATACTTTTTTGGTCGAAAATATCATTGATTCTCTAATTTTTCATCATTTATACATGTTTAATAATATATATACACATATTATTTTATATGTCAAATTACATATTCACAATTATAAATAATATTTAGAATACTTTATGTAAAAAGAGTATACTTATATTTAATCGGGTTTAGGGTCGAGTCCGCGTTTAAAGGCTGATGCTGTGAATATTTAGGGTCGGGTTAACTCCGGGTCTAGGGTCAGGTTAACTTCGGGTCTAGGGTCGAGTTAACTCCGGGTCTAGGGTCGGGTTTAGAAAAATGGTCCGAACAACATTTAGGATCGGGTAAGAACAAGCATTAATCCATCCCAACCCAACCCACACTCACCCCTAATCTAAACATTGGATTTTCCAAGATTTGATGGCTAAAATGTGAAGTAGGTTTTTTCTACTTACACTTGGAGTAAGTGGATCCCTCCTGTAAGAAAAATAATATAATGTTTAACTTTATAACATTATTGTAATTTATATCATAGATATTACTCTACTTTTTATTCAAAGTTCATAATATAACGTTTATTATCTATTTTTTATTCTAAGTTAGTTTGTAAAATAATTTTCATCTAAAGCATATTACCAAGTCAAATGTCCCAAAAAAGATTAAAAAAATAAGGAAATTGTGTAGCCCGAACTTGCTTAGATAAGCGTGGTCTGAACCCAGTTTTAATATAGCCTAACCAGTCTGGGCTAAAAAGCACGGGTTCAACAAAAAATATCTGATATGATACCCAAGCCTATAAATTTTTGGATTTTACCACACAGATTCAACTAGACCTGCCCATTTTAATACCTCTAGTTCATTTCATATTTTATATAAGAGAATAAAGTATATCCTCATACCAAAACATAACTCATATCCTTAAATTCACTCATTGATTCACATGTGTTTTATTTCTTCTTTTTATAATACATTTTAAGTGAAAACTTCTAGAGAGAATAGAAATATGACACATGTCAAACAATAAGTAGATTTAAGAAGACAAATTATTTCCTTGTGTAAGGTGATACTTATTCTCTTTTATATTTTCATTGTATTTTGATCACTTATATTCGATCATCATTAACTTTTAAATATACATAATATAAATGAATGGTACAATTGAACACATCTATGTAAATTCATTAATTCATATTTTAAATTATCCAGCAGATCCATATCCAAACTTAATGGATGAATTGAATAATTTAAAACATGAATAAATTTATATGGATTGGTGGATGACTTTTTATTCGTCCATTAATATCCAAATTCATCTATTTACATAGTACCCAGAAACTTCAAATTTCTACATTTCCCACTTACACATGATGAAAAACTCCCAGGTTTTGATTTGACTTATACCACACTTCAAGGAAATATCAATTGGATGATGAATTTAACATGTTCTATAGGTCTCACAATCTATTGCAACTCATATGATGAAAAACTGAAACCTGATCTATCATTATTTGTGGATTTCAACTCAAGCTTCTGGAAAGGGCTGCAACAAAATGGATGGCAATAGAAAAATGCATATTATGATGAAAAATATATAAATGTGGAAGATAATTGACTAATAAATACACTGAATTAAGCTTCTGGAAAAGGGAAGCAAAGGGTTAATGAGTTTTATGCCAGACTTTTTGAAGACAATAAGGACTTATTTCTGAAACAAAAAAAGTTAAGTTCATTTTCTTGGATTCTTTACTCAACTAATTCCAATAAAATAGAACTGAATCTATGAGTTCGATCATATCGTATATGGATAGAACTTATAAGGGGTAATAAAAGACAGCTCATTGTACGAAACTACTTACTTAATGGGGTCTAGCAAGGGTAGATGTACGGAACATAAGTTGTCAATGCCACTTCTATGTGCCACTTCTATGTGCCACTTCTATGTGCCACTTCTATGTGCCACTTCTATGTGCCACTTCTATGTGCCACTTCTATGTGCCACTTCTATGTGCCACTTCTATGTGCCACTTCTATGTGCCACTTCTATGTGCCACCAATTACAAATTGACACGTCAATTAAAGTTCCACCATAATAACTAACCAAAAGTTAACAAAACATAAATATGAGTTTATAATTGGTGACACATAAAAGTGGCATAGAAAAGTGACATAGACAACTTGTGCTCAGATGTACGCAGCCTTACCCCGGTAAGCGAAGAGGAAGATAATTATCGATTAATAAATATACTGAAGTGCAGGGTGGAGAACTGAGAACAGAATACAATAGGAAAAGGAAGAAAAGAAGACCTGCTATTGGGATCATAATAGAACCCACTGATAGAGCCATCACTGCAAGAGAAGCATACATAGTAAAAGCCAGCAATGGTTAACCCACAATCAGTTCCAACATTCACAAAATACTGCTCCTTCCATCTCTGCCAACAAAAATTTCAAGCAATTGCCAAAGTTTTCATTTCAGATATAGAATAGTTTCTTCTTCCATTTCAATATAGTGAAAATCAATTTACCATGAATATGTAAGGATAGTTGCTTAGGTCCAAAGTCTTGCCACCATCAACCTCCACTTGGGCCTGCGAAGTTAAAGTTCATCACATGAAACACATACGATGCATCTCAGACATGACAGCAAAGTTTCGGTCATTACCAAAAGGGGCGAAAAAGATGGAAACTTAGTCCAGTGCCGTATATCATCCTCCGGTCTGAAATAACAGAAGTAAAGGAAAACGAAACAAACAAAAATTTATCAAAACATTAGAGGATATCTGCCAGTAGACTCATGGGACAAATTAATACTATTATTCATGCTAATATGCAGGGAATCATTAGTATTTTTCAAATTAAACTCCAAGCGTTTACGGGTTAATGAAAATGAGTTATCGCATAATAACATACGTTGCTTCCCATTTGCCAGTGAAGAAAGTATAATTCTTGGTGTCAACAATCTCCCCTTCCCAAAATGTTACTACCTGATAGAAATCATTCAAGACTAAGTGAATCCATGACTTTCCTTCTGAAAAACTCCAAGAATATACAACTAGGGTATAAGGCAAATCTCAGAAAACTTTGATGAGTTATGTCCAAGAATATACTTGTCTTCTACATGACAATACTAATTAACAAAATTTTGATGCAGGAAAAGTATACAGATCACAAATAAAGCAGTCTCAATTGAAAATTGCATTGGAGGTAATTCCTAATGAATATTCTATACACAGTAATGAAACCAAAATATGTTATATCCACATAAAGAAAAAGCATATAATTTTTTTATAGAAGGATGATATTGGCCATTGCTGCAATATAAAATGTGTACTCCTTGTCGTCATTGCCAGACAACAATTTGATCAGCAGTCCTTCCAAAAGGGACTTGTGACATTGCTTCATTTTTTTGGAGGGTTGTTGCTTCCTTCAGTCATCGGAATATTATTGTTGAACGCCAATGGACAGTTGTGACAGAATGGTTGAACAACGGGACTACTCAAAAAGTTATTGGACAAAGAAAAAGGAAAGAGTTTGGCCAAAGACGACGAACCAACCTTTTGATAGTGGCTAATTGACAGAGCATCTAGGATAGCAGAACGATTACGATTTCCCCATTTTTGTCAGACTGACAGGATGTGAGTTTCTGATAGCAACTTGAAAGGGACAAGTTATTTAGCTAAATTGTTTGAGTGATTTGTATGCGCTCAGCTTTTCTATTTATAGTAGAAGAATCCATAAATGAATCCCGTAAATTTAGGAAAATAAAATCATAAAGATAAATCTATGATATGATTTGATAATCAAATATTTAATCCTAATCGGATATAGAATCTTCTAATTATCTTGACAATCTTCTTTAATAATCTCAACACATGTCTCTTGTCATAGAACAGTTTGTTAGAAAAATATGAAACCTGATAGGTTATTCTGATAAAAGAAGTATTACAAACCAATGCTGTCCTAAATCTATAAGACTCCAATTTGTGAAAAATGGTAATTAATACAACTAATAGTTATATTAAATTATGACAAAAATCATAAAATGCCTATTCTCTAAAGGCAAAGTGATGAGTTTTCTGTTTCCATTTTAAAAAAGACAAACAAAAAAGGAAATTGCTTACTGGTGTGTCTGCCATGGGAACATTAAGGGCTTCCATGGTGCCACATAGATACCCATGCTCAAGGTCACACCCTTGTATACAGACATTTACTCTCCACGCTTCATCCTTTTGTTGGCTAGATACATTTTGGGTGCCAGAGAAGGCCTGTAAATATAAATAACACGAGTACATTAACCTTGAACTTATGAGATCTACTGGCTGAAAGATGAAAGATGAAAGATGAAAGATGTGAATCTAATTTATGATTTAAAAGCTTCAGATGTTTTCTCTAGGACATTATTTATTGACAATAATAAGACTGAAAAGAAGCAGCTTCTCCCCCATCTTACAATCCCAACTTATCAGAGGAAAAAAACCAAAACTTTAGCAATACTTCTAAATTATGATTTCATTAATTCAATCAGTTTCTTTAGAACATAGCTGTTAATGGACTGATGTAAACAAGGGAATCAATAAATATCCATTAGAACAAGTTTTTAGTTATTAAGGCTGCAACTGCACATAGTTCAGTCAGAACCAAGCAACCCAAACCAAACCACATTTTTTGGATTGGTTCAGTTTAATAAGTTGGTTTGCAGATTTTTTTGGGGGAACTGGTCATGGTTGGCTTGGTTCCTAGGTTTGGCTTTTGATGGAACCAAACCAACCCATAAAACAAATAGAAACAACAACAATAACAATGCTACATCATTTTAATAATATTATGCACAATTTATACACAAAACACATTGTCCCACACTCACTCCTTAACTAAACTGGTGTAAACATTGACTGATATTTGATTTGAATATAGTAAGAGGGACATCAACTGATCAATATTGATAGAGGGCTGTTTGTTTCAAGTGGTTTTGAGTTATTTTTATGTTTTTTATTTTATTGAATAAGTTGTTCAAACTTTAGTGTCTTTTTAAAATATATATTTTAGTTCGTAATCAGATAATAGTATATGCTATTTCTTTTGACAATGTTAGAATGATAACAGTTCGTTGTTTTTTATTTTGGTGGATCAAAAACAATTTGAGTTGGCTATTTTAGAACAGCATTATATATTTTACATTGTTTATATCTTCTATATTTTTTTACTTTTACTCATTAGATCCAATAGAACTATCCAAATCAACCTGGGGGGTGGAACAAGTGCGACTGCCCAGGGCCCACAATGATAAGGGGTCCATTTTAGATAAAAGTACCTTTAATTTTATATCTTCTTTATTTTTCTGATTTATTTTATTATTATGTTCATTTTTATAAATCATATAGTGGTTTTATTACAGTTCATAGTTTTACTTTATATTCATTCGGTGAACATGATAATAATAATATAGGAAAGATTAAAACTTCAAAGCTATTCGAAATTTAAATTTTATAAATTTATAAGTTGTTCAAACTTTTGTGTTAAAGTTTTACATAATCTCCAAAAATTCAGTTCGGTTGGCAAAGATGCAGCACATAAATAGAGCACTCATTAGCTACACAATTTCCTAAATCCCCATACAAAACTTTGCCTATGAAAAAATGTTTTTAGGCTCATATTTTTTCCGCATTGGCCTCGAAATATTTTAGGACCTGCCTTGAAACCAACCCAATCAACAACGGGTTGGTTCAGCTCTAAAGATCAAAATGACATTTACCCAACCCAACCTAAGCAACTGTGTTTGGTTCCTTTCTATTTTGGCATGAATACCTACCCAGCCCAACCCACATGCAGCCCTAGTAGTTATCACTTATCACAGCAAAAGCACTCTCTAGTATTCAGACAGGTTGCACCCATGTGATGTGCATATTTCTCCTTATGAATCAAGATCATGATCCTGATGGAATTTGGAATTATCGAACTAATCGAAGATATATGTTTGCCTATGTCAAACTGTTTCAGACTTTCAGTCACACAATTTACACAATCAGTCTGAAGCCCAGACAAAAAAGTAAAGTTGTGTTAGACAAACAACAGACCAACAATTAACCAACTCCACCTAGTGTCAAATGGCTTATGGTTGCTATTCTTTCTCAAATGCATAGCATAACCTTGCTAATTAAGCACCTACTTGAAGGACGTGTGCTAAATCCATTGCGATTAAACACATGGAGCTAAAACCCTGTATACTTCAATATTGCTAAGAAATTGATTACACTAAAAAAATCTCTTAAAAGGTCCAATGGGAAGCAAACATACTTACATATTGTCAACTATACCCTCTAAATTGATTACCCTGTAAATTTCAATATTGTCAACTATAATAGGCAAAGATAAAGATAGGAATATGAAGTGAATTGGACATTTTAAGGAGAACTAAGGCCACTTCACTCCATTCCACTCCTATCACTTCCATTTCTCACAATACCTAGCAAAGTCTGAATTTCTTGAAATGAATGCATATGGTTCACCCACTGTGGGGTAACAGTTTTGGTAATTTTCTTTCCAACAAATACTTGACGGCACACAATCATTAAAATAGATGCCAATCATAATATAAGCATCTACTACTTCCACTATGATCCGAGTTGCTAATTTGAAACAAATGATGATCACTTTGATTATGATTTATGATCAAACCAAGATTGAATATCTATGCACTAAAATTTTATGCAAACACATTCAATTTTTTCGGGGCATATTGAAGAAGTATTGGATCTCTATATTCCATGAATTGGATACAAGAAATGCAACAAACGTTAAACAAAGAACTCAATTTCCCCAAGTAGCCTTTTTCTTTGTTTTCCACTCCCATAACACTCATTTTTGTCTAAATTCTAAAATCCAGACCAAGTCATGAATATGGGAAATAAAAAGTTAAAAACATGGAAAAGTACCTGCCCAACCCCTAGAAGACTACAATATTGGAATGAACTTTGTCCTGAATTTGCACCTAACACAAACAATCAAACAAAAGCTAAACATTAACATCATAAAAAATAGCAAACATGAAGAGTTTAAACTATACAAATAAATAAATAAAAAAATAATGTTGTATTAGACAAGGAATGATGAATGAGGAAGGTACCGGAAACCTGAGAAGGTGCAGCATTCTCCAACACTCTCACGGGCATGTTCTTAAACTATACAATTTCCTTAGAATGTGATCTGACGGATGCTTCAGGAATCAGGATAGAGGTCGGTTACTTATGAGAAGTAAGAGGTGAAGGATGAATGGCCGATGCCTGAAAGGTTCAAATTTAACAATGAGCAATGGTATTCTGGTCTTAATAGTCACAATCACAAAGCAATTACCCTCCTAAATTCCTTGGCCCAAAGCCCACCTTAACTTTCAATTGTATGTAAGCATAAAACTTCAATCACACTAAACGAAATAGTTTTCATAGAAATAATTTACCCACAAAGAAATAGTTTTCGTACAAATAGATCTTTCCAAAACCAAAAGGGCAGGGTTGGTCTATGCTTTTAATATTGCACTCGTGCTTCCAATTACACGAGAATCGTTACTTTTTATTAAAATAAACAAAGGCTCATTTAAGGTGTAAACCAATGTTTTAAGGTATGAACCATTAGGCTTGCACCCTGATAGTCAAACATTAGTTACAACCTGAATATGTGGTTTCCAGACAAAAGAATTGTTTGCATTTTGCATTAGGTCCCACAAAGTCAGATGGTAATAGTTTTTTAAAATGAATGTTCCAAGGAATCATGATCTATTTTGTGAAGGAGGAGGGTGTTGAGAACGTGGGAACCCAACACATAGGTCGAAGTAGTGTTACATCTTCGGTGAAGTGTTGCGGACATAGTACCACACTTCCGTTAAATTGGCTGTGCTCTTCCAAGTATAAAACACAAATGTCAAATTATAGTATTTCTTTATGACGAAAAGTAAATGAAAAGGTCCATTAAACTTAAGCTTCTGATATTAAAAGTTAGGTATCAAGGGTTCAATTATGATTCATTGCTAAAAATAGAGCCAAATATCATATCCTCAATAAGGGTCTCGTTTGAACAACAAAATAGCATGACATTAACAAATTGCAGTAACATACCGAAATAGCAGAACAAACACTTACATAGTTACATCACTTACATGTCGGAATAGCTATTCTAGTAACAAACTATTATAAGGAGTAAGGGCATAAACATAACCATTTTCAATGCACATAAAAGCTTGCCTTTGTCATGAGGTCGTGCTGTGGCTATGCGTTTTCTCATGAACATACAGAAGTTGCACTAATACTGAATGAAGTTTTAAACGAAAGCACAATCTCTAGAAAAGTTTTGAAAAGTATAGAAAACTAAAGACAAGTGCAGGCAATATCCTTTATAAAGCTAGTGGCTGGAAATAGTGAAGAAGATAAATCTTTATAGTATCTATCAATATAAGCTTCCCTGTTCTTTACCCTGAGTCTTCTATTCCACCAACTTTACTACTCAAATACCCCACAAATACTAAGCTAATATTCAGAACTGTTAAGAGTTCACCATTTCAAACTAATCCCAAGTATCCTTCTCATCCAAAACTGACAGAAGGGTGTTGAAGTAAATAGCATTGTTGTTTAAAGGAAACAAAAGTTGTAATTTGAAAATTGACATATCAAACAAACTTGCATGGATAGCAGACCTGGAAATCAGGTATAGTTGCTCAACATTAAATTTAAAATCAATGGTAGAGATCTATGATGAAAACATCGAGGTGATGTTGCAGGGATCAAGGTTAAAAACTTTGGATGCAAGGTGTGAAGGAAGGATAGGAGCAAGGAGAGAAGCTGCTCATTTTTTTGTTTTAGAAATTCATTTTTTGAGAGAACAAACAAGGTACAAGGGTCCTAGGATTGTCCTCAAAACAAAACAAGGAAACCCAAAAAAGGCACAATTCTCATGCTCATGCAAACATAAATTAACACATGCAAGCGCTTCGCAATGCATAGTGTACTTCGAAAACCAAAGGCTACTCTAAACTATTACAAACTCAAAAATAAAATTACGAACCTGGGTGCTCGAAATACAAGGCCCCATCATATAAAATTAAACTATCACAAAAACTAAAAAGAGTAGCTGTCAGTCTGTCACATAACAACATGTAAACATCAATATGCTCAATATGACTCGCTACATCACAGCAACACAATGTAATACTATGAATAAAGTGGCTCCCCCACATTCAACTAGGTTCAATTGAAATCAACAAGGTGGATCCGCCACATCAAGAATGCAACAAAATTAACAAATGGATCCATCACATCAAGAACACAACTTTTGGCAGTCCAATGCACGAGACTCCCACTTAGTGGGGTTTGGGGAGGGTAGATGATAAACACTGGCCGAATGCAGTAAGAAAGAATTGAATTAAAGGAATCAAATCCCAAACAAGAATCAGAATTTTGGTAGGGATGCAGAAACAGTAGTGGTATTGAGAAAGAATGCAAGAAGAACAAGAATTGAGATGTACAAGAGGTCCCACGACCTTTCCCTGATTCCACAATCAGAATCCACTCCCAATTACTAACTCCCTCTTTACACTAAGCTAATTTCCTATTTATAGGCAGCCTAACAAACTTAACTGCTCAGGGTATTTTAGTAAAAGTGTTACAACTAGGAAGTCCCTAACCAAACCTTCCTATTTCCCCTTTATATACATTTTTAATACTAGGCCTTGGCCTAACCTTATCAGTAGATGTACATAGTCATACCGCACAAACAGAGATGTTGTTTCCAGGATTTAAACCTGTGACCTCATGCTCAAGCAACAACCATACCGTTGCGCCAAGAACACAACTATATGCACAATACTCACGAAGAGGCCACAATTAACACAAATCAAGAGGACACTAACACAAACCATTAATCAGAAACTCAACCCACAAATTAAAGACTATATCTCACTGTCCAAATCAAGTTTCGTAGAACAAACCAAGATTCAAGATCATACCACCGACAAATTTAACAAAAGGGTTTTCTTACCCCGGGCTGAAGATAAGGAACTAAAAGTAGGCAAGTTTTATTGAAAAACTAAAGATATAAAACATATTTATCTATGTGTCTTTATCCTCGACCCGAAGAAATTTGGGCCGAGGTTAAGAAAATCATTAATAAAAGGGAAAGCATTGTGACATATTTTCCTTAATTGCTAAGTTCCATCTCCAGACTTATCCAAAACTTACTAACATTTCAAGGTAACTAAGATATGATAGTAAATCAAGCAAGTTATAATATTAAGAATAGCTATTAAACATATCAAATGCAAAGATTCTCACAACTCTAATTACGAATATCATAATCAAATAACAAATTCAAAAACCAGATCAAGGATTCAGCAACAAGATGCACAAAAAGTGAAACTCACAAAAAATGATGAAGAGCGGTGAAACGATGAGATCAGGGAAAAGCGTCGACGCTACTAAAGAGGAAGACCTTCACGCTGAGATCGATTCACGAACGATGACGGTGCGGTGGTGGCTACGGCGGTGACGAGTGGCATTGAGAAAATGGCAAGGGAAGAGAAGGTTATGATATATTTTCCAATTTTTTCACAACTAATTCGATATTTACACTTTTTTTTAATATTTTTATAAAGTAGTTTTTAATAATAGTCTTCTATATAGGGGAGGGATCCACTTACTCCCCTATTTTTTCAAGATTGGATGACTAAGATGAAAAGTAAGTATTTTTTGGAGTAAGTGGATCCCTCCTCCCCTTCTATATAATTGGAAATGAACTCAACCAACTCTATTCACATGTTCACAATTTGATTCATTCTTTAGTTCTATAAATTTAATTAATGAGATATTCTAAAAAAAATCACTGAGTAATTGATTACTATTGTTTTTAATTGATTAAATCCAACTGTGATTAATCAATTAACATCATGTTTAATGAATTAACATGATTCTTGCATTCTTGAAAAATAGTTTTCTTGCACGAAATATACATCAATTTCAATCAATATCAAATGCAATCTAATCAATGAATATATGATAAAATGTTTAACAGATTCAGAACATACAATAAACACAATAAGTAAATCAATTCAAACATGCAAAGCGTAAATCAATTGTAATTAAAGAGATGAGGATAGAGAAAATCAAGACGACGATCTTTTGTCCTGGTTCATTTGCGGGTCTACTATCAAACTATATTTAAGCATCCCCTTCAAATCTTGAGAGATTTTCTTCACTATTTTAACAATGTTTTACAAACAGTCTTTCAAATTAATACAAAACCCTTTTTAGAACAAGAGCCCCTAATATGGTTTGATCTTCTACCCGTTTTTAATGGATACTCAACACCACTTCTAACGGTCTGGCACCACCTACTTATCACTCTCAAAGGTAGGATTTCTTTCTCTTGTATATGTGAAGACAACAACGATCATCTAACTGTAGCTAGGATTTCTTTCTCTATCAAGGTAATACTAAACACACCTAGATAATCTCAACAAAATCATCTAAAGATTCAAGTTACTTTGTACCTCAATGTGCAAAGTAGATAACTAAAACTCATCCTAAAAATCTCGCAAAGACTCAAAGGTGTTATGTGGGATTAAAGAAAACTAGATAACTTTTCTCGCAACAAGAAACTCTCTCAAATATATGAAAGTTAAGACCGTATATGAAAATTCTATCTTACTTCACTTAATGAGCACATTGGAAAATCAACTTTTACACAAAAATGTTTTCTATTGGACTTAATCGATTAACCTGCAGCTTAATCAATTAACGATTCCAAGAAATCCAAGATTTTAGCTATTGTAACTTCATTTAATCGATTAATCTCAAACTTAATCAATTAACAGGTTTTCATGTTCATTTAATCGGTTAACACAAGTTGTAATCGATTAACTGTGTTGAAAAATACTTTCTTTAATGCATGATGAACCTTATACATGATTTGTATAGGCATGATCAATGATTTTGAAGATATGAATGATAAATTCAGTTTGATGCACTAAAATTATGTTATCATATGTAAATGCATGAGCATGTCAATCATGTATGAATGTATGCAAGTCTCATTTTAGTTAGATTCAATTTTAGACTTTGTGAGAGTTTCATTCTAAGTTCACCTAGCGTAGAATCAACCCAATCAATCATCTTAAGACTCTAGAAATATACCCAGAATCTACCTATTCAATTATCTTAAGACTATACTTGATTGATCTTGAGCCTTGATCTTGTTGTTTGTTGAGTTGCACGTGTCTTCAAGTTTGCTTATCAACCTTGTTTTAACCTTGTCTTATCCTTGTATTCTCCATGTCTTCATAAAAACAGTATAATGATGCATGCTTCATTCTCGATCTCCCCAATATGATGTGCATGCTTGCATTCTCAAATGTTTTAGGTAAATTTGGTGTAAAAGTATGAAGTAGATAACATTGCAAATAAAGTAGTTTTAATTAAAATTGTTTCACACGATGAATAAATATTCATCACTTATAAACTGATCTTAAGTGTTTGTATGTCCATTTAATCTATCTTTCACAACTCTATGAGACAAGAATAAATAATATAACCAAATATGGAGAATTGTTTCTTTTTTTCTCAAAGATGAGTTAGTAAAGAAGTGGTTATCAAAATGATCTTTAACAATGTTTGGTTTAGTATAAAAGTACCTCAATCGTGGACATCATTGTTAATTATGCATGGAAGTTGATCTTAAACTCAATCTTAACTATTGAAATGTTGAAATTTATACATACATCAGGTTGTTCGATTAATTTAACCTTGAACTTGATGTTGTTAATTTTGCATATTCTTGATGTTGTTTCCCCCTTCATTGCGATTTAGATTCCAACATTCAAAGACTATCGAGCTTCAAACTCACCACTCTATGCTACTATGTTGATCTATCTACTGAATTCGAGCAAGAGTCAAATTTGGACCACTTGAATGGGTACTTGAAAAGGCAACTTGATGCTCAAATCAATATGAGTGAAAATACGTAGATAAAAAGTAGTGAGATTATAAGGATACAAGAGTGTAAGTGGAAACTTCCTTATGAGGGGGGGGGGGGGGGGGGGGGGGGGGGGGACTCATCTATTTATAAGGAGGTTAAGTGTGACATATTTCATAATGATATGCTTTAATCATGACAAATCTTCCTGTCAGGCCAACCCATATTGGTATAGATTGCTTTATTCGTGTCAGGCGGCCCTGTTGCATATGTCCTCTAGCTAGGACAATGTTTTACCCATGTTGGGTAATTTTCTCACCTGTTAAGGTTGTTGTAGCAATACATTAGGCATGTCCTCACTACATGACAGAGAGTAGCTTACAATGTTCTCGTAGTGCGTTCAGCTCTGTAGTTGTGTTTGCATTGTTTAGGTGGCTTGTCAGTCCTATAGCTGAAGTATGTGGTTTTATAGGTGTTGATTATGGAAAAATTTCCCCCAGTCTAGTGGCATAGTGAGGCATGGTCGTTCCAATAGACTAATGATGTTGGTTGTGTGGACTGTCAAGGAAAATATCTAGGTCCGTCGTTGTTTGGTTTTGGTGGCTAGTTCGTATGTCGAAGCGAGAATATTTTCAAAAATCCGGATGATAAGATTGTGTTGTCTCTTCAGTTCTGATGCATTTAATCGTCTATTTAACACGTGGGAGTTGCCGTAAACATTAGGTGGGGGTGTGATCATGAGATTAAATAGCTCCAAGATGCTCATCTGACCATAATAAGATAAATGTAATCCGAATAAAAGGGGGACATTTGTTGGTCCTCACGTAAGGGGGGTTTGTTTGCACCCTTAGAGAGGCATTTGTTGGTTATCGCCTAAGGGGGATTCGTCCGTGCATTTATGCAGACGTTCACCCTCTCCCTTAAGGATAAAACATTTAACCTATTATGAACACAAAATGGGAAAATGACAAAGAGGCCTTCATTTTATTATAAGTTGTTGTTTTCATTAGTATGTTCGATCATGTAAAAAAGGGCCACAATTTTAGTTAAAAGAAAAAAAATTCGGAGGTTGAAGGCATTCCATGTCCTCTGTATTCCTTTCCCGCCCCTGTCTTCAAGAGTGTAGGCTCTTGAGCCGATCTTGGTGAGCACCTGACATGGTCCTTCCTAGTTTGGTGTTACCTTTCGTTTTGGCCTTCCTATGTCTATTTTTTGAAGGACAAGGTCTCTGGGTTCAAAACATCTGAGAACGACATAAGAGTTCTACTAGTTGGTTGTTCCTTGTTTGATCGTCGCCTCCTTGATTCAGACATTTCCTCTTTTCTCATCTATCCAATCGAGATTGCGTCACATTAGTTATTGGTTGGTTTTTTCTCAAAACAGGATTGTCCTTCGAGTTGGCTTGCCAATCTCGACTAGGATCATGGCTTCATATCCATTGGTGAGGTTGAAGGATGATTCACTTATTGTGGAAGGTTTTATGTGATATTCCCATAGGACGTGATGCAGCTGATCCGACCATGATCCCTTAGCTTCGTCTAATATACTTTTTGTTCCCCTCTAAATAACCTGGTTGGTAGCTTCAGCTTGGCCATTTGTCTACGTGTGTTCGACTAATGTGAAGTGTTTGATATGAAGGCTAGTGAGCAGTTCTTGGAACTTCTGGTCGGAGAATTGCGTCAAATTGTAGATGACTTTAGCAGTGGGAATATCAAACCGTATGATTATGTTCCTCCAAGTGAACTTTTATTTGTTAGAATAAGTGACGATGGTCATTGTCTTTGCCTCTTCCTCTATCCAATTGTTGAAATAATCAACTACAACTATGAGGAACATCAGTTGGCCGATAGCTTGGGGGAATGACCCAAATTGTCTGTCCCACATTTATAGAATGACCATGGGGACATAGCGGTTGTCAACTCCTCGAGGGGCTTTATGGAAATCAGCAAATTGTTGAAATTGGTTAACTTCTAGGTCAAGTTGGAGGTATCCTAATCCATGGTCGACTAATTATACTCAACCAACAAGATTTTATTAGCTAAGAGGTTACCCTCAGGTGGTGTCTACAACTTTCTTCATGCACCTCCCTCATGACAGATTCTTCTTTGTTCAGGCCAATGGATTTGAGGAGTTGGGTAGAAAAGCCTATCAGGTATAAGGACCATTGGATCAATGTGTACCATAAGCTATGTCTTAGGAATCTTTCCCTTTCCTGTCCATCAGTGGGTAGGTCGCCATTCCACAAGTATTTGATGATTGGGTCGGTCCAATCAATGAGTGAGCTTGCTTCAGCCACTGCCATGATGCTAGGCTTGAGTATTGTCCCTTGGATGACATAGCGATTATTGCTCAGTCTATTCGTACTTGCTAGCTTTGAAAGGATTTCAGCCCGTACATTTTGCTCTCTTGGAAAATGGCAAATGGTCACTTATTCAAACTTGGCCATTAGATCTTTCACCTTAGCTAGGTACTTTTTGAGGAGGGGATCCTTGTTCTCTTAAGTACCAGCTATCTATGAGACTACCAGTTGTGAATCACTATAGATGGCTACCCTATCTGCCCCGACCTTTTTGTTAGTTGGAGAACAACAATGCAAGCTTTTACTCAAACTAATTGTTGGATATTGGGAATGTGAAGGTCAATGAGTGTTGTATCATTATTCCATATTCGTTATCCACTAGGATGTTGACTCTACTACCCTTGGAATTTGAGGAGCCATCAACATAAATATTCCATCCTTGGGCTTGGCTGTGAACACAATAAGCTCTAATATAAAATTCGACAATATCTAACTCTTGATGGTGGGATGGGGTTCAAAGCGAATGTCAAACTGGGAGAGCTATATGGACCATGTAATCATCCTCCTAGATAGCTTTGGTTTGTGTAGGATTTTTTTAATTGGTTGATTGGTTATGATCACCATTGGGTGTGATTGGAAGTATAGCTAAAACCTTATGGTGGCCATGAGTAGGGCGTAGGAAAACTATTCCAATTTTTTATATCGGAGCTTCAGACCTTGTAATGCCTCATTGTTGAAATAGATCAAGCTTTGCCCATCCTTTGTCTCTTGGTTCAAGGTTGAAGCTACTAATTTATCAGCTATTATGAGGTAGATGCACAAGACCTCGGCTGGTGTTGATTTAGTGAATATGGGAGGTGGCTGGGTGTGCTTTGAAGGTGTTGAAAGTTTTCCCATAGGTGGTGCCAATGTTCTTCTATGTGTAGGAGGTAGGGATATAGTGATGATCTATCTACTGAATATGGGCAAGATTCGGCCTTAGGCTGCCTGAGTGGGTACCTAAAAAGGCACATTGACGCTCAAGTCAGTATGAGTGAAGATATGTGGATAGAATGTAGTGTAAGTAAGGATGCAAGAGTATAAGTGAAAGTGTATATAAACTTTCTTATGAGGGGACTCTTATCTTTATAGAGAGGTTGAGTGTGGCATAATGAGATGTTTTAATGACAAGTCATCCTGCCACACATGCCCAGACTGGTATAAGTTGTTTTATCCATGTCAAATATACATGTTGCATTTATGCTCTAGGTGGAACAATGTTTTACCCAATGTGAGTTGTTTTATCACTTGTTTAGGATGTTTTAGTCGTACATTAGGTATATCCTCACCGCAGGACATAGGGTAGCTCAAATGTTAAGACGACATGTTCAGATCTATAGTAGTGTTTGCGCTATTCAGGCAACATGTTAGTCCTATAGGAGAAGTCTATAGTTTTCTAGGTGCTGGCTAGATTATGTATTATCACTTTCATCATTTCCCTCAATTAAATTGATCATCTGGATGTGATCAACAATCACATAAGTTGCATCTTATTCACCTAGTGATGAGTCGTAGCCCTTTTAGCTGGTTGGTGCTTGACCAATCCATATATTATGATGAAACAATAATGTTTTGCATATATTGTGATTGAGTTTGTTGAAATATTTTTATAAAATATAAATTCCTAATTAATGAGTTGAGCCAAACATGTTTTCTTATTCACAATTTAGCACACGTGTGAGTGTATAAGATTAAAATTTTAATGATAAAATATTATTGTGGTATTTAAACAAGACTTTTATAATTTAAATGTTTTTTCATATTCATTCAAGATTTTTAGAATTTTTTTAAGGATTACATATGTATTAATATTCAAAGTTTTTATAAGTTGGTAAAAAAATTATAATACTCAAAAGCTTCTTTTATTCAGAAGACTGCTCATATTTCTTTGAGTTTATTAGTTTTGTATTTAAAAAAGGATTTTTTGCTGAATGTGAAAATAGAAAAGTGAATAAGCATTTTTCTCTTCCGTGGATTCTTACTCCCCTCTCTTCACTGCTTCCACCATTGTTAAGAAGGTATCACCTTGAAGGTAAAGAAGATTTCCTTCTCACTTGCAAGATTACCATTGTTCTCTTGCTCACTCTACTACCAACAACACCACAAGTTCTTCTTCCAATGTCTCATCTTTTGTCTTATGTTCTGAATTATTTCATGCTCTCCTGCTTACAAGAGATTTTGTCTCACCATCTCTAGTGTTCCTGATCCCACTACTTATACACAAGCTGCTAAGTTGCCTCATTGGAGAGAAGCCATGGATACTGAGTTACGAGTCCTGAGTCAGAACAACACATGCTCTCTTGTTTCTCTCCCACCAGGGAAAGTACCCATAGGCTGCAAGTGGGTTTACAAAACCAAGGTTCATGCTGATGCCACACTTGAAAGGCATAAGGCTAGATTGGTTGTCGAAGGCTACACTCAATTGGAAGGTGTTGATTTCTTTGACACTTCCTCACCTGTAGTCAAAATCACTAATGTGAGAACTGTTTTAGCTTTGGCTGCCATTAAGTCTTGGTTTTTGGAACAACTTGATGTGAACAATGCCTTCATTCATTGAGATTTGCATGAAGAGGTTTATATGAAATCTTCACCTGCTCAAGGGCTATCCTTCTCTTCTTCCTCAACCCTCAAACTTGTCGTTTCTCTGATTCAGATTGTGTGAAGAAGATCTTGCTCTTGACATTGGCACATTTTTGATGAAGACACCAACATCACAAAAAGAAGAAAGGAAGAAGACCTACAAAGACTATCGAAGACAAAGCTTCAAAGAATTAGAGTCTAAGTCTTAGGTACTTCTATCCTTATAACTCATCTATTTACTTAGTTAATAATGCTCGAAATTGTTTTCAAGAAAATCAGAAAAATCTAAGTGTGATTAAAAATAATTTTCAAAAACCACATGTAACAGATTACCATAATTGAGTAACAAGTTACATGAGTGAGAAAAGAGTTTTGAAACCTCTAACAGATATGAGTAATCCATTACAGACTTTGGAGTAACAGATTACCATTTTTAGAAAATAGGGTAATCGATTACTCAAAGTAGTGTAATCGATTACACTAAGGCAAAATCACAAAGCTGCCAAACACTGTTATTGAGTAATCGATTACTCAAATCCAGTAATTGATTACACTGTGTGAATTTTCAAAAAGTTGTTAGCATGATTGTTGGGTAATCGATTACCCACTTGTAGTAATCGATTACTGAGAGTTGTTGTATCAGTTTTCAGATTTCAAGTGAAGAGGTTTCACTCCAAACTGATTGGTTTTCATTCCAAACGAAACCTACTCATACCTAGGGGTATTATGGTTGATTGGAAGCCTATATAAAGGCATTGAAACACTCTCACAATAACAACAGATATACAAACAACTCAGATTTCAAACTCTCTTTAAAAGCTCTCATACTTTCTGATTTTTCTTACAATTTTCAAGCAACTTACTCTTAAAATTTCAAAGTTATTTTGAAGTTGCTTCTAAGTGTTTTTCATACTGTTAAAGAGCATTATTATCTCAAGTATAAAGAGTTGTTATTGGATTGCAAGTTCTAGAAATTGTCATATACACTTGTAAGGCAATCCAAGCCAAATTGTAAATTCTTCACTTTTTCAAAGTTTACTTTCTTTCACAAGGGTGTGAAGAGAAATGGGTTGAGTGACTTGGTATAGTGTTTACCAAGGGTGTAACTTGGTGTAGTGTTTTCCAAGAGTGTGACTTGGAATAGAGTTTTCCAAGGAATTAGATATAAGTGAGTGTGTAAGGTACAATGAGATCTCGGGGTGAGATAATTGTAATTGCAACTCATTATATTTAATAAAGGAATCTCTTGCGTGTGACACCCTGAATTTGAGGTTATTAAATTATAGTATCAGTCCTGGGATTCTCGCTTGAGCGAAAAAGGAGTCGTCTGGGCGAGAGTGGCTCACCTGGGTGAGTGGAATTCTGGGCTATACTAAAGGATTCTCGCCTGAGCGAGAATTGTCTCGCTTGAGCGAGAGTTGGCTCGCTTGAATGAGAGTTGTCTCGCCTGGGTGAGAAGTGACACTCTGAAGCTGTAGAGGCTGTAAGATCCTCACTTGAGCGAGAGGTTCCTCTCTTGAGCGAGAGGGTCAGATTTGAGTTTTTAAATTGGGCGGGATTTTCTCGCTTGAGCGAGAATGAGCTCGCTTGAACGAGAACCTGACGCTGTTACATTATATAGGGAACCCCAAACACATTTTAGGGTTAGAACTTGGAGAGAAGAGAGCATTTTCAAGAGCAAGGAGTCTTGAGAATCATCTAGAAGCTTGAGAAGAGGTAAATTTCTTAATTTTAACTCTCCTTCTCCATTTGAAACTTGTTTTGGGTATTTTGGATCTCTTCTCAGAAGGTGAGAAAACATGGAAACTCTTCCTTTTGAGTTGTGGTTCGTTTTACTTAGTTTCTCTCTTGTAAACTCTTGGTTTAGAGTTGATATTCAAAGAATGGAAAGAGTTTGTGGGTTGATTCATGAAAACCCCAAAAACCCTAAAATGAAAATGGGGTTAAAGAGAAAAATGGGCAAAATGTTAGATGTAGAAGATGAGTATGTACTCTAATGTTGAAATATGAGATGATTATGTATGTTTTAGATGTTTGGAAACTTTTAATGAAAATAGCTTGGAAACACTGAAAATATGTTAAATCTCTTGTATGGTTAAAGATGTAATATGAGTTGTTTATGTGTTATTTGGATTAAATGACTAACATTGTTTTTATATGGTGGGAATGAGGAAAGATCCTAAGGTTGGAGGCGGTGTCGGTGGAACTTGCAAAGTTAACAAGGACCAAACTCAACACTCACCAAGGTAAGGATAAGTCTTTAACTAGCATGTCGTATTGAGAAAATGCGTGGAATTGTTGTTTATGAATTGATGGTGTATCAATGAAAAGAAAACATGTTTTTAGCCGACCATGATTGGTTAGCAAACTTTGGCTCAAGTAATGTAGCAAACTTTGGCTCAAGTAATGTAGCAAACTTTGGCTCAAGTAATGTAGCAAACTTTGGCTCAAGTGATGTAGCAAGCTTTGGCTCAAGCGATGTAGCAAGCTTTGGCTCAAGCGATGTAGCAAGCTTTGGCTAAGCGATGTAGCAAGCTTTGGCTCAGGCGATGTAGCAAGCTTTGGCTCAAGCTATGTAGCAAGATTTGGCTCAAGCGATGTAGCAAACTTTGGCTCAAGTTATGTAGCATGATTTTCAAAAGTATAAACGATGGAAATGGTTTTAAGTATAGTTGATTTTAAATTGTTTAGTTAACCTTATTAAAATGTGGATTAATGTAAATTGGCATTTATTGAGTTAACATCTTACTCCTTTGTGTTTTCCTTGTGCTTTGTCAATGTTAATCCCATTGCAGGTAGGCGAAAGATTTAAGGATGCCTGGATTAGGAGCTTAGAGGCTTTTAGTTTCGAAGTCCTTATCTTCATTGTTTTGTAATCTAACTGATTATGTTTCGAGTTGAATATTTGTAACCATGAGCATGATATTTGGACATGTTTGTAGACATGGATAATTGTAACTCTGGATATTTGTAGCTATGGGTATTTTGGAAACCCATAGCTAGTTGTATGCGGTAGTTACCGGGATACTTTAATATGAATTATGATTTTCTATTAAATGAACTTGTATGTGAATATTGCATTATGGAATGAGTATGAACAGGAAAGTGGGATTAAAATAAGGTTGTTGAATTTGTGATTATAAGTTATAGGAAAATGTATGTAAAAGGAATTAAAATAAGGAAAAAATTTCAAGGGAAAAATTTGGGTCTTTACAATATGGTATCAGAGCATAGTTAATCATGCGGCCTAGGGTATGGCCTTACATGCTTCTTTGTGACCTTTATGTGCTTGAATTATTTGATTGGTACAAATTGCTAAGTGATTATGTGATCCTTGTTTAGATAAAATTCGGTTAATGAAAATGAATGAGTATAGGTACACATGGCAGGAAGAGGAAGAGGAGCGAGTCAGAATGTTCCGAATGATCTGTTGGTTCAGATGGTGGTTGCATTATAACAAGTTAATGAGAACTTGCATAGCCTGAACTAGAACACTACACCAAGTCCGAGTTCGCAACCCCTAGTTCCACCTGGACCGGCTGAGTACCGAGGTGGGATGAATTCTGCAGGAGGAACCCCAGTCAGTTCCATGGGGGATTTGCTCCTGATGTTGCCATTGAGTGGATCCAAGGAGTGGAGAGGATCTTCAGGGCCATGAGCTGTTCGGAGGCTCAGAAGTTGGCGTATGCCACTTATATGCTAGTGAAGGAGGCCGAGAACTGGTGAGAATTTACTCGGCGCCAAATGAAAGCGAAGGGACAATTGATTTCCTGGGGTACATTCAAGGAGAAATTCCTTCATAAGTACTTTCCTGCTGATCTGAAGAGGAAGAAGGAAATGGAGTTTTTGAAGTTGGAGCAGGGAAACATGTCGGTGGGAGATTATGCGGCCAAGTTTGAAGAATTGGCCCGATTTTGTCCCTACTCCAAATTGGAGGTGGACGGAAGGTCCAAGTGTTCTAAGTTTGAATCGAGTTTGAAGCCCAAGTTGAAAAGCATGTTTGGGCACCAAGAGATTGCTGATTTTCCTACCTTAGTGAACAAGTGTAGGATGTATGAGGTTGACCTGACAGCCGATGAGGCGGTAGCACCTAAAGTAATTCCCCCAAGAACTTTGGGCCTCAACGGAATTTTTCGCACGAAAAGGGGAAGTGCAAGGTGTTTCAAGAAGAACGAAAACCTTACTCTCCACCAATTGGTAGCCAGGGATATACTTCGCATGGGCCGATGACTCATGTCAATATTGGAGGATCACAGTTAAACTCTCCATCCTTGTGCAACAAATATGGCCGAACTCATGTAGGTGATTTGTGCCCTAGAACGGAACTTAGCTGCTTTAACTACAAGGAGGTTGGGCATATCAAGAGGTATTGTCCTAAGTTACGGCAGAGTATGAATACCGTGAGGACTGAACGACCTCGATCCACCAGCAGGGTGTTTACCATGAGTGGTGCAGAGGCATCGGATGTGGATGGCCTGATCAAAGGTGAATGTATGGTGGCATGTATTCCTCTTTTAGTGTTGTTTGATTCGGGAGTGACACACTCCTTTGTATCTATTGAATGTGTGAATCGCCTAAAATTGCACACAGAGTCGTTGCCATACGACTTATCCATATCCACCCCAACTAGTGTGCCTGTGGTGGTGTCGACGGTTGTGTCTCGATGTCCAGTAGTAATAAATGGTAGAACATTTACCATGGATTTAATCTGCTTACCACTGTCCCAGTTAGATCTAATTTTGGGGATGGAATGGTTATCTGCAAATCATGTGATGCTTAATTGTGCTGATAAAACCGTTGTGTTTGGAGATCTAAGAGAGATTTCTGATGAGGCTTGTTATATGAAGCCATTGTCGGCTAAGGAAGTCAGGACTTGCTTTAAGGAGGGAGGGGTCGTGTTTGTTTTGTTGGCATCCCTGGAGGGTATTGAGAAACCCAGAGTTGAAGATATTCCGATAGTTTGTGAGTTTCCTAAGGTATTTCCTAATAGTATTCTGGAATTGCCTCTAGGTTGAATTCTCTATTGACTTAGTACTTGGAACGGGACCCATCTCTATAGCTCCTTATAGGATGGCACCGTTAGAACTGGCTAAGTTGAAAAAGCAGGTTGAAGACTTATTGGCAAAGAAGTTCATTCGTCCTAGTGTTTCATCGTGGAGTGCACTAGTCCTGTTGGTCAAGAAGAAAGATGAGAGTTTGAGGTTGTGCACCGATTATAGACAGTTGAATAAGGTCACCATAAAAAACAAGTATCCTTTGCCTAGGATTGATGACTTGATGATCAGCTGAGAGGAGCGGTGGTGTTTTTAAAGATTGACTTCCGGTCAGGTTATCATCAACTTCGAGTAAAATCGGAGAATATTCCTAAAACTGATTTTAGGACGAGGTATGGGCATTTTGAGTATTTGGTGATGCGTTTTGGTGTAACGAATGCCCCAGCGATATTTACCGACTACATGAATCAGATTTTTCATCCGTATTTGGATTCATTCGTAGTGGTATTTATTGATAACATTCTGGTTTACTCCAAGAGCCGAGAGGAACATGCGGAGCACCTAAGAATTGTTCTAGATCTTATGAGTAAGAATCGGTTGTATGCGAAGCTGTCAAAATGTGATTTCTGGTTGGAATCCGTGAGCTTCCTTGGACATGTGATATCTAGGGAAGGAATGGCAGTAGACCCTTCTAAGGTCGAGACAATGATGGAATGGACGTGCCCAAGTCAGTTATTAAGATCATGAGTTTTCTGTGTTTGGCTGGTTACTGCAGAAAGTTCATAGAGGGGTTTTTCATGTTGGCTTTACCCCTAACCAAACTTACAAGAAAAAGGGAACCATATGTGTGGACGATCCGTTGTGAGGAAAGTTTTCAAGATTTGAAGTGGAGGTTGACTACCGCACCAGTATTGGTTCTTCCTTGTACCGATCGGGATTTTAGTGTTTATTGTGATGTTTCCAAGCAAGGTTTGGGTTGTGTTTTGATGAATAAAGGGAAGGCTGTTGCCTATGCTTCCCGACAGTTGAGAACACACGAACAAAACTACCCTACACATGACTTGGAACTAGTCGCGGTGGTCTTTGCATTGAAAATATGGAGACACCATCTTTATGGTATAAGATTTGAGGTATACAACGATCACAAGAGTTTGAAATATCTTTTTGATCAAAAGGAACTAAACATGAGACAGAGGAGGTGGATGGAGTTCCTTAAGAACTATGATTTTGGATTACAGTATCATCCGGGAAAAGCCAATGCGGTAGCCGATGCTTTAAGTCGGAAGTCCTTACATATGTCGGCTTTGATGATTCGTGAAGAGAAACTAATTGAGGAGTTCATGGATATGAACTTGGAAGTTCGGGTGGGACCCCATAGCATGATCTTGGGAATGCTTAAGTCACCAATGAATTGTTTGACCATGTCAAAATGATGCAAGTTGAGGATCGAGAATTGAAGGTCAGACGAGACTTGATGACTAGTGGGAAGGAGACAGATTTTGAAATGGACTCAATGTTGCGGTACAAGGGAAGGGTGTGTGTGCCTCTTGATGCTGAATTGCGAAAGATTATTCTGGAAGAGTCAAACAAAAGTAAAATGAGTTTTCACTCGGGAACTACAAAGATGTACCAAGATATGAAAATGTTGTTTTGGTGGTCTGGGTTGAAAAGGGATGTGGCTTTGTATGTCTCGAGTTGTCTCGTATGTCAGCGGCCAGCGGGAGAGTTACAGTCACTAGAGATTCCCGTTTGGAAGTGGGATAATATCTCCATGGATTTTGTATCAGGTTTTCCAAAGACTCAGAAAGTGTATGAAGGAGGAGGAGGCCGTAGAGGCAGGGAGGAGAGGCTAGAGGAAGTCAAAGTTAAAATCCCATCCTTTGTGGGATTAAACAACCCCGAAGCTTATTTGGAGTGGGAGCTTAAGATGGGTCAGATCTTTGATTGTCATCCTTACAATGAGGACAAGAAGGTCAAGGTGGCTGCTCTTGAATTTAAAGAGTATGCCATGGTTTGGTGGGATCAATATCAAAAGGATAGGAGGAGAGTAGGAGATCACATGGTTGATACATGGGAGGAGATGAAGTTAGTGATGAGGAGACGTTTTGTCCCTAGCTCTTATTAAAGGGACTTGCATAACAAATTGCAAAGGCTTACACAAGGCTCCAAAACCGTGGATGAATATTTCAAGGAGATGGAATTGGCCTTATTGAGGTCCAATTTTCATGAGGATCGAGAAGCAACAATGGCTCGATTCTTTCATGGATTGAACCCTGAAATCCAAGATGTGGTTGAGTTGCAACCATATGTGGAACTTGATGACTTGGTGCAAAAGGCAATGAAGGTAGAACAACAAATTAAGAGGAAGAAGTCTAAGTATTCCTCAAGTACACCAAAGTTCCAATCTTGGAAGGATGATCAAAAGAAGGAGGGTACTCAAGCCAAGGAGGTCGTGGATACTTCCAAGGTTCACAACCAACCAGCCAAGGAGACACACACCAAAACATGTGATGTGAAGTGCTTCAAGTGCTTAGGCCGTGGTCACATTGCCTCACAATGTCCAACAAAGAAGACCATGGTGATCATGAATGGAGAGTTGGAGTCTCAATCCAAAGCTTCAAGTGAAGAGGAGTGTGATAGGATGCTTTCATGCCAGATGGTGATATGCTTATGATCATAAGGCTCTTAGGGAGTCAAATCAAGGGGCTTGAAGATGGCCAAAGATCCAACATTTTCCATTCAAGGTGTTTGGTGGAAGGCAAAGTATGCTCATTGATCATTGACGGTGGTAGCTACACTAATGTGGTTAGTACAAGGGTAGTGTCTAAACTTAACCTTGTGACTAAGCCACATCCGAATCCTTACCATCTACAATGGTTAAGTGATGTTGGAGAGATGGTAGTGGATCAGCAAGTGGAGGTTCCCTTCTCTATAGGGAGTTATGTGGACAAGGTCCTATGAGATGTGGCTCCAATGGATGCGAGCCATATCTTGTTAGGGAGACCATGGCAATTTGATAAAAGAACTAGCCATGATGATTTCACTAATAAGATCACTTTCATACACCAAGGCCATAAGGTGGTGTTAAGTCCTTTGTCTCCTAAACAAGTCAGTGAGGACTAGAAGAGGGTGAAGGCAAAAATCAAGGAGGAGAAAAATGAAAGTGAAGCTAAACATGGGGATTCAACCCTCCCCATAGCCCAAAATCTTTTTTCTACACCAAAGCAACCTTTGGAAGTTAGTGGCGAAGTGAAGAAGAAGGATAAGAATATTTCGAATTCGAGGTCGAATTCACTCAAAGAAGGAGGGTATGATGACAACCAACTAGGGGCAACCCTTGATTCAAGGGGCAGCCAAGACCAAGAGGGTCCCATGGCTCATACTAGGGCCAAGTCAGGTCTAAACAAGCTCACCAAGGACTTCATTGACCCTGAAATTCGTGGGCTTGTAGGGCATTTATGTCCTTGAGTCAATTATTTTATTTTATGTTCAATAAATGAGAATTATATCTCATGGGTAGCTAGGATTTCTTAATTCAGCATTAAATTAGGATAGTTTAATTATTCTTATTTAAAGTAAGTTATTTATTTTCTTTTGAATAAATTGTATAGAAGAAAACAATTGTGTGCTAAGTGTTTCAGGACTAAAGCCCAAGGAAGCCAAGCCTAGGCAGCGGATTTCTCGGTTAGAAGCCAAGTCAAGTCAGCCTTCCGGATTTCTCGGTCAGAAGCCAAGTCAGGCCAACCTTCTGGTTTTCTCGGTCAGAAGCCAGGTCAGGTCAGGCCAACCTTCCGATTTTCTCGGCCATTGGCAAGTCACAAAGTCAAGGCCAATAGTTCAAGGCTCATGGCTCAAAACGTGGAGGAAAACTGAAATTTTGAAATTGAACTTTGAAATTCAAATTCAAAATTTGAAATTCAAATTCAAATTCAAGATAAAGTCATCACAAGACTTGAGGCTCAAGGCAGCCAAGTGGCTCATCAAGAATCCTTCCAAAATAAGGATTCCTTAAAAATAGACCAAGTCAATCTGAACTTCAAGTCAAGGATAAAGTCTTCTAAAGACTTAATCTAATCTATCTTCAAGTGGCTCATCAAGAATTCTTCCAAAATAAGGATTCCTTAAATTTAGGCCAAGTCAACCTGAACTTCAAGTCAATGATAAAGTCTTCTAAAGACTTAATCTAATCTATCTTGAAGTGACTCATCAAAGAATCATCCCCAAAAGAGGATTCCTTGAAACTCGGCCAGATTCAAACCAAGTCAAGGGAGGCAGCCCCACGTGGCCAACCAATCCCATGCATGCTGCCTAGGTCAAGGCACTAGATAACTCATCTAAAGACTTAACCTAATCTATCTAGCTCAAGCCGCCAACAAGCTCACTAGTTAATAGAATTAGGATTTGACTTAGTTTGAATTCTTCCTAGTTTGTAGCTTTGAATTATCTTAGTCTAAATTTAGCATTATCTTATGTGGATTTGAGGCTCAACTTGTGGAACCCTAATCCTAGCTTCTATATGTATTTCCTTTAGTCATTAATAAAATTTTAGAGTTTATTTTCGAATTTAATCCCCTTGTGTTAGTGAGTGAGTCTCCTAGCAATCTTGGCCAAGCAAAGGACCCGTTCTTATCAAGTTACCTAGGTGGCTTGTGGCGAACTTCGCAGGCTTATCAAACACTTAGTGTTTGTGGTGCCCCACCATCTCTTATCCCCCCATCCACATTCTGCCCTAGACCTTTAAACACATATCAACCTAAGCCAAATCATAAACACTTCCGCAAAGCCCTAAAAATCAAAGTACAATTCAACTAAAGTGTGAAAATTCCAAGCAAGAAACGGTCCAAGCAATTCTTTCAAAAAGGAGAATTGTCAAAAAGGCAATCACCCCCCTAAGGTTGTCATCAAGAAGCTTGAGAAGAGATAAATCTCTTGATTTTAATTCTCATTCTCCCTTTTAAACTTGTTTTGGGTATGTTGGATCTCTTCTCAAAAGGTGAGAAACCATGGAAACTCTTCCTTTTGAGACGTGGTTCGTTTTATTTAGTTTCTCTTTTGTAAACTCTTGGTATTCAGAGAATGGAGAGGGTTTGTGGGTTGATTCATGAAAACCCCAAAAACCCTAAAATGAAAATGTGGTTAAAGAGGAAAATGGGCAAAATGTTAGATTAGAAGATGAGAATGTACTCTAATGTTGAAATATGAGATGATTATGTATGTTTTAGATGTTTGGAAATTTTTAATGAAAGTAGCTTGGAAACACTGAAAATGTGTTAAATCTCTTGTATGGTTAAAGATGTAATGAGTTTTTTTATGTGTTATTTGGAATAAATGACTAACATTGTTGTTATATAGTGGGAATGAGGAAATGTCCTAAGATTGGAGGCGGTGTCGGTGGAACTTGCAAAGTTACCAAAGACCAAACTAGACACTCACCAAGGTAAGGATAAGTCTTTAACTAGCATGTCGTATTGAGAAAATGCGTGGAATTGTTGTTTATGAATTGATGGTGTATTAATGAAAAGAAAACATGTTTTTAGTCGACCATGATTGGTTAGCAAACTTTGGCTCAAGTAATGTAGCGAAATTTGGCTCAAGTAATGTAGCAAACTTTGGCTCAAGTAATGTAGCAAACTTTGGCTGAAGTAATGTAGCAAGCTTTGGCTGAAGTAATGTAGCAAGCTTTGGCTCAAGTAATGTAGCAAGCTTTGGCTCAAGTAATGTAGCAAGCTTTGGCTCAAGTAATGTAGCAAGCTTTGGCTCAAGCGATGTTGCAAGCTTTGGCTCAAGCGATGTTGCAAGCTTTGGCTCAAGCGATGTAGCAAGCTTTGGCTCAAGCGATGTAGCAAGCTTTGGTTCAAGCGATGTAGCAAGCTTTGGCTCAAGCGATGTAGCAAGATTTGGCTCAAGCGATGTAGCAAGATTTGGCTCAAGCGACGTAGCAAGCTTTGGCTCAAGCGACGTAGCAAGCTTTGGCTCAAGCGACGTAGCAAGCTTTGGCTCAAGCGATGTAGCAAACTTTGGCTCAAGCGATGTAGCAAACTTTGGCTCAAGTTATGTAGCATGATTTTTAAAAGTATAAACGACGAAAATGGTTTTAAGTATATTTGATTTTAAATTGTTTACTTAACCTTATTAAAATGTGGATTAATGTAAATTGACATTTATTGAGTTAACAACTTACTCCTTTGTGTTTTCCTTGTGCTTTGTCAATGTTAATCCCATTGCGGTAGGCGAAAGATTTAAGGATGCCTAGATTAGGAGCTTAGAGGCTTTTAGTTTCGAAGTCCTTATCTTCATTGTTTTGTAATCTAACTGCCTATGTTTTGAGCTGAATGTTTGTAACCATGAGCATGATATTTGGACATGTTTGTAGACATGGATAATTGTAACTCTAGATATTTCTAGCTATGGGTATTTTGGAAACCCATAACTAGTTGTATGTGGTAGTTACCGGGATACTTTAATATGAATTATGTTTTTCTGTTAAATGAACTTTATGTGAATATTGCGTTATGGAATGAGTATGAAGAGGAAAGTGAGATTAAAATAAGGTTGTTGATTTTGTGATTATAAGTTATAGGAAAATGTATGTAAAAGAAATTAAAATAAGGAACAATATTCAAGGGAAAAATTTGGGTCTTTACATTGCGCGTCAAGAGTACTGGAAGTAGCCTTCGGTGGACAAGAAGGTGAACCAGTATAAAACACCTGTGTACTCTCTTTCCATTCTCTTTTTTAATTTTCTATCCTTCATAGTCAATATTTTTCTGCATAATATTTCCGCTGCACATTAACTTTGATATTGCAGAAAAATTGACCATACTTATTGCAACAACTAATTCACCCCCCTCTTAGTTGCAATCTCATTCTTACAATTGGCACCAGAGCTAATTTTGAGTAAGCTATTCTCAAAACCTGATCCTACTACAACATGGCCTCAAGATCATTCATAGGAGAAGGATCCAACATAAACAGACCTCCAAGCTTTGTTGGAGAGTGTTACGACTTCTGGAAAATCAGAATGAGGACTTGCTATCGAGGAAGGACCATATGTGTAATTTACCGTTGTCAACAGAATGAGAGAGACAAAGCCAAAATCTTCATGGAATGATGAAGATAAGAATAAAGTGCAATATGATTTGAAGGCAAAGAACATTCTCACATCCGCACTTGGAATAGATGAGTTCTTTAGAGTGTCCAACTGCAAATCCGCTAAGGAAATGTGGGACACTTTGGAGACAACTCACGAAGGTACCGAAAAGGTAAAGAGATCGAGACTCAACACTCTATCCCAGGAATACGAGATGTTTCGTATGAGACCTGGAGAGAAGATCTTGGATCTTCAAAAGAGATTTACACATCTCACAAATCATCTTGTTGCACTTGGAAAAGTGCTGTCAAATAGTGACTTGAACCTAAAAGTTCTAAGGTCATTAACAAGTGTAAGACCGAGGTTGCAACTAAGAGGGGGGGGGGGGTGAATTAGTTGACTAAAAATTAAGACCACTTTTTCTGCAAAACCAAAGTTAATGTGCAGCGGAAAAATATATGCAGAAAAGAAACGATGAAATAGCAAAGATAAGGGAGAAGAGAATACACAGGGGTTTTATACTGGTTCACCTTCTTGTCCACCGAAGGCTACGTCCAGTACTTTTGCAGCATAAGAGATTCCTTTACTAAGAATATTTGAGTTGTAATTACAATATCTCTCCCCGAGATCTCTACGTACCTTACACACTCCCTAATTCTTATTCACCCTTCGAAAACACCTTTCCAAGTGATTCTATTCCCCTTTCGTTTCACACCCCGTGAAAGAAAGTAATCAACAATAATGAAGAATTTAGAACTATGGCAGATTGCCTTTACAAGTATGAAAGTTGTATAACTTGCAATCCAAATGTACTCTTGTATACAATAAGTCTCTTTGAAATCTTTGAAACACTCTTTAAGCAACTTAAGAAAATTAACTTTGAAAGTCTAAGCACTGAGTTGCAAAAGAGTAGAGAAATAAGATCAGAACTTTAAGAGCTTTTTGAAAGTGTATGTAAATTGTATATGAGTAGTATATTTTGTTTTGTGAGAGCTTGAGCCTTTATATAGATTTTCTCAAACACCCTTGGAGCTCTTCTGAAAGTGTATAAGTTGTTTGGAGTGAAGAGATTTCATTTGGGGTGAAGGGGTTTCGTTTGGAGTGAAACCATTTCACTTTGAAATCTGAAAATCTCATATAACAGCTCTCAGTAATCGATTACTGACTTGGGTAATCGATTACCCAACAATCCTGTTAACAATTATTTGAAAATTTACACAGTGTAATCGATTACACTACTTTGAGTAATCGATTAACCTATTTCTAAAAATGGTAATCTGTTACTCCAAAGTTGTAACACCCCAAACTTTAAGTCTTTAAAATTATAGTATCAGTCCTCGGATCCTCGCTTGAGCGAGAGGTACTCGCTTGAGCGAGAAAGGTTCACCTGGGAGGGTGAAATCCTGGGCTATACTTGGCAATTTTGGGTAATGTAATCGATTACACAGTCCTGGTAATCGATTACATGATGATTAAAAGCATCAGATATGTACACCTGACACAATGTAATCGATTACACCATGTTGGTAATCGATTACATAGCGACGATGCCTCTGTAATTTACACTGTGTAATCGATTACACACTTCTGGTAATCGATTACATCGTATTAATGTAATCGATTACACCATGTTGGTAATCGATTACATCGCGACGAATTTACACAGTGTAATCGATTACACTATACTTGTAATCGATTACACTTATCGCAGTGTCTATAAAATAGAAACCCAAAACACATTTTAGGGTTAGAACTTTGAAGAGAAGAGAGAGAAGAGAGCTTTCCAAGAGCAAAGAGCCTTAGGACTCATCTTAGAGCTTGAGAAGAGTTAAACCTCTTGTTCCTAACTCTTCTTCTTCCTCTCTAACTTGTTTTGGGTATGTTGGATTCATTTTCAAAACATGAGAAACCATGGAAACTCATCCTTTAGAGTTATGGTTCGTTTTATGTTGTTTTTATCTTGTAAACTCTTGGTTTAGAGTTGGTATTTGATGAATGGAAAGTTTTATGGGTTATTCATGAAAAACCCCCAAAAACCCCCAAAATGAGAATATGAGTATAAAGAGAAAGAGATGAAATGTTAGATGTGGATAATGAGTAGTGCTTTGATGTTGTTATATGAGATGAACATGTATGCTTTGATATTTAGAAACTTGTATTGAAGTAGTTTTGGAAATATTTAAATATGAGATGTTATGCATGTTTTAGATGGTTGAATATTGATGATGAATATTTTGTATGATTAAATGATGCAAAATAAGTTGTTTATGTGATATTTGGAATAAATGACTAACATTGTTGTTATTGGTGGAAATGAGGAAAGATCCTAAGGTTGGAGGAAATCTTGGAGGAGACTTTTAAAGTTACTCGGAACCGATCCCCAACACTCACCAAGGTAAGGGATAAGTGGCTCTAAATCATACTTACTGATATGAATGAGGTATGTGAAAGAGGTAATGGTTTAAAATGATACGTCTGTAATTTATGCATTATGTTGGAAAATGCGTGACTTTTCTGTTATAAAAATGAAAGTAACATTGTTGGGGGAGGCCCAATGAAAAGATGACTCAAATGAAAGTAACATTGTTGGGGGAGGCCCAATGAAAAGATGACTCCGATGAAAGTAACATTGTTGGGGGAGGCCCAATGAAAAGATGACTCAAATGAAAGTAACATTGTTGGGGGAGGCCCAATGAAAAGATGACTCCGATGAAAGTAACATTGTTGGGGGAGGCCCAATGAAAAGATGACTCAAATGAAAGTAACATTGTTGGGGGAGGCCCAATGAAAAGATGACTCCGATGAAAGTAACATTGTTGGGGAAGGCCCAATGAAAAGATGACTCAAATGAAAGTAACATTGTTGGGGGAGGCTCAATGAAAAGATGACTCCGATGAAAGTAACATTGTTGGGGGAGGCCCAATGAAAAGATGACTCAATTGAAAATAACATTGTTGGGGGAGGCCCAATGAAAAGATGACTCGGAGTAATGAAAGTCATATGCATGTTATAGGATATATAGTATGGGATATATATTCTATAAGGTGAATATGAAGGATGAGAACTGAATGTCACAATGAAAGTCATATGCATGTTATATGATATATAGTATGGGATATATATTCTATAAGGTGAATATGAAGGATGAGAACTGAATGTCACAATGAAAGTCGAATGCATGCTATAGAGTATATAGTATGGCATATATATTCTATAGGGTGGATATGAATGATGAGAAGTAGGAGGTTTCGAAAGAACGTAGTAGGCGTGCTATAGAATATATATTATGGGATATATATACTATAGGACGAATATGAATAACGTGGAAATGAAAGAAAGAATATATGAACGTTTACATTTACTTATTTGTGGTTATGATTTATATCAATGCTTAATTGTATTTGAATGTGGATTATCATGTGATGTTAGTTTTGAACTAATGACTTACTTCCTTTTGTTTTGTGTGTTGTTTATGATAATCCCATTGTAGGTAAAGGAAGGATTTTGAGAAGAAGCTCACTTAGGAAGCTTTTGTGTTTATAAACCTATTTGTCTTTATTTGCTACTTGACGTTGTAGTTAATTTGATAACATTATGGGATGACTGTAAATCCGTTTAGATTAATATTGATATGTGTAGTTATGGGCTTTATAACTTTGGGAGACCCATAACTGGTTGTATGTGGTAAATGCTATTTGAATGAATTATGTTTTTCCGCAACATAACCTTGTATGATAATATAATGGGGTAAAGAGTATGTTTAAAGAGTGATACTTGAGGGTTTTCAATGAAGGTGACGACTGTATGTAAGAAAGGATTAAAATAAATGAAAAATTTTCAAGGGTAGAATTTGGGTCCTTACAAAAGTCTGTAATGGATTACTCATAGTTGTTAGAGATTTGAAAACTTTTTTCTCACTCATGTAACTTGTTACTCAAGTATGGTAACCCGTTACATGTTGTTTTTGAAAATTATTTTTATTTACTTAGAGTGTTTCAAACTTTAACTAAAATGTTTTTGAGCATTATGACTTAGTATATTAAAGAGTTTTTAAGATAGAAGTACCTAAGAGACTTTAGTCTAATAATCTTGAAGCTTTGTCTTCTTTGTCGTCTTAAGTCTTCTTCCTTTTCTTCTTTTTGGTGATGTTGGTGTCTTCATCAAAACCGTGTCAAGGTCAGGAGCAAGATCTTCTTCACAACATGAACATGGCAACCAAAGGTAACGACTATTTCCGAAAAGAAAAGTCTTTCAAAAATGACATTGGCTGCTCTGTTTGGTAAGTTGCAGGAACACGAACTCGAATTGAGTCAACTTGATCAACACGAGGAACAAGAGAAAAAGAAGAAGAACATTTCTCTTAAAGCAAAAGTTGAGAAATATGACTCATCGGAAGATGAAGACGACAAGGAAGAGATCGATGACATGAGCCTCTTCGTTAAGAAGTTCAGCAAGTTCCTAAGAAGGAACAAAGGCACAAGAACTGGGCAAATGAAGAAGTTCTCCAAAAGCAATGAGGCCACCACTTCAAGTCAGACTTTTACATGCTTTGAGTGTGGCAAACCCGGCCACATGAAGATGGACTGTCCAAACATCAAGAATAGTTCTATCAAAGGAAAGAATGAATTAAAGAATGGACGAAGAGCCTACAATGCTTGGGAAGACAACGACACAAGTTAAGCCTCTGAACCAGAAAGCGAAGAGCAGGTGCATCTCTCCCTAATGGTGTCTCATCATTCAGACGATGAAGAGGTAAATGAATCTATCCCTTTTTCTTCTTCCGAATTGCAAACTGCTTTTAATGATCTACATAGTGAATACATGAAATTATCAAAAATGTTTCTAAAACAAAAATCAAAACAAGATTCTCTTAGAAACATATCTTCATCATCCTCATATTTAAATTGCATTACTCTTGGCAACAAAGTTTCTACATTGAGTCTTGAACACAACAAAATGAACAAGATTAGCAAAAGCTTGAGTAAGATCATTAATGATCAAAGACACTCTACGGACCGAAGAGGTCTTGGCTATAGAAAAGGCCATGCTCTTAAAAAACAAAGTAAGTCTATCATAACAGACTTTCGGAAAACATGTATCCATACATCTACACATAGCAAACATAAATCTATGATACATATGCATCAACCTATTTGCTCTTATTATAAAAACTATGGGCATACACCAAACACTTGTTTAATAAGAAAATATGGTGTCCCAAACACTTGTTTACTTGGATAGCGGTTGCTCAAAGCATATGACGGGCGATAAAAGTAAGTTCTTTGTCCTCACTCCAAGGGACAATGGCTATGTCACATATGGTGACAACAACAAAGGAAGAATTCTTGGAGTCGGTAGAATTGGCAAACCACCTTCAACAACCATAGAAGGAGTGTTGTATGTGGAAGGACTTAAGCACAATCTTCTAAGCATAAGTCAACTTTGCGACAAGGTCTTCCATGTATCATTCTACCCAGATAAGTGCATCATTGAAAGTAAAGAATTTCTAAATTCTAAACTTGTTGGTAAGAGAATTAATAACATTTACATGATAGATATAGATTCATCTCTTCCTATAACATGTTTAGTTGTAAATGACATTCATGATGCATGGCTTTGGCATAGGAGAATTGCTCACATACATATGGACCATTTGAATAAGCTAATCAGGAAAGATTTGGCTGTTGGTTTACCCAAGATGAAGTTTGTTAAATACAAACTATGTGGTGCATGTCAAATGGGTAAACAAACAAAAATCTCTTTCAAGCCAAAACATATGGTTTCTTCGGATAGACCATTGTAGTTACTACACATGGACCTATTTGGCCCCTCAAGAACAAAAAGTCTTGGTGGTAACTACAATGCTCTTGTTATAGTAGACGGTTTTCATGCTACACTTGGAATTTATTCTTAGTACATAAGACTGAGACATTCAAAGCCTTTAGCACTTATGCTAAAATAGTCCAAAATGAAAAGTCACTTAAAATCGCTGCTATAAGAAGTGATCATGGGGGAGAGTTTCAAAATGCTTATTTTGAGGAATTTTGTGATGATCTCGGGATTAATCACAACTTTTCTGCTCCTAGAACACCACAACAAAATGGTGTTGTAGAGAGAAAGAATCGGTCTTTAGATGAACTCGCTAGAACAATGTTGAATGAAACTAACCTCCCAAAGTACTTTTGGGCTGATGTGGTAAGCACCGCTTGTTATGTTTCAAATAGAGTTCTAATAAGACCCATTCTAAAGAAAACCCCATATGAACTCTTCAAAGGAAGAAAACCAAACATTTCACACTTGCATGCATTTGGTTGTAAATATTTCATCTTGAATAATGGCAAAGAAAACTTAGGCAAGTTTGATGCAAAGGCAGATGAAGGAATCTTTCTAGGCTATTCTCTCACGAGTAAAGCTTATAGAGTCTTTAACAAAAGAACTCTGGACATGGAAGAATCTGAACATGTCTCCTTTGATGAAACCAATCCTCTAATCAAGGAAAGGTTGACTATTTATGAAGAAGATTTGCCTAATCATACTTTTAATGAAAATGCTATTATTGAAACTACACCTAATATAGAGCATGTGGTAGTGGATGATAATCCTTCCATTCAAGAAGAGCATATTCACTCTGATTTACCTAAAGAGTGGAGAACTCATCGAGATCATCCTATAGACAACATTATTAGCGATATTAGCAAAGGTGTTACCACCCGCTTAATGCTAGAAAATGCATGTCTAAACATGACCTTTGTCTCTCAAATAGAACCATCTAAGATTGATGAAGCAATCGAGGATGAACACTGGATTCTTGCCATGCAAGAAGAACTTAACCAGTTTGAGAGAAACGAAGTTTGGGAACTTGTTCCTAGACCTAAGAATAGGCATGTAATAGGAACTCGTTGGGTGTTCTTATAATAAATCAGATGAAAATGGTATATTCATTATAAACAAGGCTAGACTAGTAGCCCAAGGATACAACCAAGAGGAAGGTATAGACTTTGATGAAACCTTCGCTTCGGTTGCTAGACTTAAAGCGATTAGACTGCTACTTTCATATGCATGCTCCTTAAAATTTCAGCTTTACCAAATGGACGTAAAGAGTGCATTCTTTAATGGGTATATATAAGAGGAAGTATTTGTAGAACAACCTCCTAGTTTTGAGGACTACAAACATCCCTCTCACGTATACAAGTTAAAGAAATTCCTCTATGGCTTAAAGCAAGCTCCACGTGCCTGGTATGACCGTCTAACTAACTTTCTAACAAAAAAAAGGTTTTAAAAAAGGCAAGGTCGATACTACACTCTTTATTAAGAAAATAAATCATCATACTTTACTTGTTCAAATCTATGTTGATGATATTATTTTCGGTTATACTAACGATAGTTTTTGTAGTGAATTTGACAATATGATGCAAGGAGAATTTGAGATGTCTATGATGGGAAAGTTAAACTACTTTCATGGACTCCAAATTAAGCAACTTAGCATTGGAATCTTTGTAAGTCAGTCCAAATATTGCAAAGACTTGTTGAAAAGATTTGAGATGGATGATTGCAAGACGATCGCTACTCCTATGGGATCAAGTACATATATCGATGTTGATAATGCTGGGAAATGTATTGAAATATCTAAGTATCGAGGTATGATCGATTCCCTTCTATATCTTACTGCTAGTAGACCTGATATTATGTTTAGTGTATGTCTATGTGCGCGATATCAATCTAAACCCAAAGAGTCACATTTAGTTGTTGTTAAGAGAATCATGAAGTATCTCAAAGGCACAACCGATGTTGGACTATGGTATCCCATGGGAAGCGTATGCGAATTGGTTGGCTTCTCGGATTCAGACTTTGCGGGATGCAAGTCTGAGAGAAAAAGTACAAGTGGTACTTGGCACATTCTAGGGAATGCTTTAGTTTCTTGGTCTTGCAAGAAACAAGCTTGTGTTGCCCTAAGCATCGTTGAAGCGGAATATATTGATGTCGGTAGTTATTGTGCACAAGTGTTGTGGCTCAAACAACAATTACGGGATTATGGCTTAAACCTAGGCTGCACACCCTCGAAGGTGAGTAATCGATTACTCACTTCGTGTAATCGATTATTCTGTGCAGTTTATATACGAACTGCTGCACTTTTCAGAAAACCCTTCATTTTCTCTCTCTTGTAACACGAGTTCCTCCCTCTCTTGTTGCAAATCAAATCACATTCTTGATTTAAAACACTTCTGCATCTTCTATTTCGTTATTTGTGGTCTCAATCAAAAAACCCCAATTTCCAAAACCAAAAACCCTAAACCTTCATAACCAACAATGACTTCTTCTTCAAAGAGACCAAGAACCTCAAAGTCAAAGCAAGGAGAATCAGCTTCCAAGTCCAACCCGTTGAACTTGACGAGGCTTCTTGCAAATGACGCTCAAAGGAAGGTCTTCGAAGAAGACTTCCATGGACACACTGTCACGACCAGATTTTCGGTTGGAAAATCGGTCTGCGACTTAGGGAGAGGCGAACTCGCTTTCTACCTCTTCTAATTGATTTGGAGTCGCCACTACATTTTTTGCGGATAAAACGTAGAAAACTCTCTATATGCCCAATTTGGAGAACTTGGTCTTTGAACAGAGATTCTGAGCTCGGGAGTCGATTACGGATTGGTGAAGGTATTAGCACCCCGTCAGCCCGTATTAAAACGGTACCCTCGCTAATAACATGGACTTTTATACCCTTAAAAATTCTTTATTACAATTCACTAATTAAAGCGAAATGTTTTATTATTTATTGTTGTGTCTGACAAGAGTTCATCTTGCTCCTACGTATCCCTAGGTGCAATAGGGAAATCAAGGCTACGTAGTTATGGTTTGAAAAGTAATTAAATTGGTTTGGGTAGTTTTAAAATATGCTGAAGAACAATATGATTTTTTTCTAAAGTACTTTTGATAAGGAATTAATAGTTTAGAGTCGGTGTTGGTCGCTCACCTTCTTCCCATTTTCAGAGAAGTCAGAGTCAACTCGAACCGTAACCTTACTATAAAAATTCCATTAAAATTTGTTTTAGTAATAAGGTAATTTTTATTTAAAACATTTTAGCATGAAATTAATAGTTTAGAGTCGGTATTGGTCGCTTACCTTCTTCCCATTTTCAGAGAAGTCAGAGTCAACTCGAACCGTAACCTTACTATAACAATTCCATTAAAATCGTTTGAGTAATGAGATAATTTTTTTATTTAAAACATTTGTTATATATGGAGTTAATAGTTTAGAGATGGTGTTGGTCGCTCACCTTCTTCCCATTTTCGGGGAAGTCAGAGTCGACTCGAACCATAACCTTGCTATAAAAATTCCATTTAAAAATCGTTTGAATAATAAGATAATTTTTATTTAAAGCATTTCGGTAAAATGAATAAAGATAGTGCATTATTTGATACATGTATCACTAGGAAATTTTTCTTTTAATTTTTATTTTAGCCAAATGTTTGTATCCATTTCTATGAAATCAATTGATTTGGACATAATCGTTTCTAAACATCTCAGTAAAAATACATATACATGTGCTAAGCATATAACATTCGATCAATAGTTGAAAATCAAATAAGTAGGGGTAATTCTATTGAATATGTGTGATTGTTTGGTATTCAGGATGCACAAAAATGCATTGTTGTTTAATGGTTTGAACAAATGACTTACTAGAGTATGCTTTTACCTTTTGCCTTGTTTTCGGAGATGCTAGAATTACTGAATTTAGATTATTCTGCTTGTTGTGATGACTGAGTCCTTTCCCTTTTCTAATTCCTCTATTGGGTGTATGTAGGATTGTGTGTATTATACGATCCCTGACTGATGTATGATATCTCTTCTAGTGTACTTTGGTTACTTGTGAAAAAGTGTATGTTTTCTATGGAAATCGAATATGCTTATGTATGAATGCAGGCGTTGTGTATTTGGGAATGCCGATTTGGAGATTCAAGAACGTGGGTGTGGCGAATGGTAAAAGTAAGAAGCTTTTCTGGAAGGGGTTATGTCGGTCTATGGTATGTATATGTGTATAGGTATAGAGATGATGAGAGGGATTAGAGATGGAAGAGATAGATGGGTGTAGTGTGTTTATTGATTGCCAAAAATTCTGTCTAATGTGGTGTGGGTATCTGGATTAGGGTAAAAAATGAGTGCGGGTATTTTTTATGTCTCCTCTTATTGAAATAGCTTACTTCTTTTTATAATGATTGAGATTCATGAGAACCTCTTCAATTTCTAATATGTATTCAATCACTTGTATTGCTTCTCTAATTATTCCCTTTTTATGTTGATATATTCATATTCCAAATTGTTGTTTTTGATGCTGTTGATTGCCTTAGTTTTCACTTTGAATCTCTAGTTGCCTTATTGATACCACTATTTGATGCTCTATTTAAAATTGGTGATTATCACCTTAATGCTAATCATTATTGCTGCCTGATTATGCTTAATTTATCAAGATCCTTAATCTACATATCCTTAATGTCATCCTTTTGGGATTATGTTGATTGGTTGTATTAAATATATTTATTTAGTGTTATTTTTGGAATCCTGTTTGATTGCCTTTATTAAATTGATGATGATTTGATTTCTTTTCCTTTTAAGAGATTGAATGTTGATTTGTTTAAGTTATAAGAGATGGTGAATGTATAATTTGGGAGGATCTTCCCATTAAGGCACCTGAAGAAGTTGGAGGTGGGAGGTTTAGTTTCCTTTTTAAGTGAATGTATTATGCTCATTTTTAGCACCAAATATTGTTTATTTAAAACATTGTTTTCAGACAATATAAATTACAATTTTGAATTTATTTACTATTTATTATCACTTTTTTAGAATCTATTTTGGGCCGGACAAAATTGAGTGTTCACAGCTGCCCCTCTTTACTTGTTGCTTACTTGAAAGCAAGTAAACTGAAGTTTGTAGGCTATCATAGTAAGTAACTAGTAAAGAAATGAACATGAATTTTGTCGAGGCCTAGACAATGGACCCAATGCAACAGTTAGAACAAGAATGTATGAATACATGTGTCACTCTAGACCATAAACTAAATTTGCGAGCATTTCAGACTCGAGATGATTAAATAATTTCGCGAGCACTCAGTGGCTCAAGACAATGAAATAAATTTGCGAGCAATTAGTGGCTCAAGACAATAAAGTAATTATGCGAGAACTCAGTGGCTCGAGAGCACTCAGTGGCTCAAGACAATAAAGTAATTATGCGAGCACTCAGTGGCTCAAGAAAATTAAATAAATATGCGAGCACTCAGTGGCTCAAGACAAAAAAGTAATTATGCGAGCACTCCGTGGCTCAAGACAATAAAGTAATTATGCGAGCACTCAGTGGCTCGAGAGCACTCAGTGGCTCAAGACAATTAAATAAATATGCGAGCACTCAGTGGCTGAAGACAATAAAGTAAATATGCGTGCACTCAATGCCTCAAGACAGTAAAGTAAATATGCGAGCACTCAGTGGCTTGAGAGCACTCAATGGCTCAAGACAGTGAAGTAAATATGCGAGCACTCAGTGGCTCAAGACAATAAAGTAATTATGCGAGCACTCAATGGCTCGAGAGCACTCAGTGCCTCAAGACAATAAATATGCGAGCATTCAGTGGCTCAAGACAATAAAGTAATTATGCGAGCACTCAATGGCTCGAGAGCACTCAGTGGCTCAAGACAATAGATATGCGAGCATTCAGTGGCTCAAGACAATAAAGTAATTATGCGAGCACTCAATGGCTCGAGAGCACTCAGTGGCTCAAGACAATAAATATGCGAGCATTCAGTGGCTCAAGACAATAAAGTAAATATGCGAGCACTTAATGGCTCGAGAGCACTCAGTGGCTTAAGACAGTAAAGTAAATATGCGAGCACTCAGTGGCTCAAGACAATAAATATGCGAGCATTCAGTGGCTCAAGACAATAAAGTAATTATGCGAGCACTCAGTGGCTCAAGACAATAAAGTAATTATGCGAGCACTCAGTGGCTCGAGATAGTAAATAAATTTACGAGCTCTCAGTGGCTCGAGACAGGAAAATAAATTTGCGAGCTCTCAGTGGCTCGAAACAGAAAAATAAATTTGATGTTTGTTTAAAGAATGTTTTGGCATCTGAGTCCAGCAACGTTATAACATTTCGGCGTCTGAGTCCGACAATGTTTTTTTTAGAGTGTTCTAGTGTCTGAGTCTAGCAACGTCATAACTTTTCGGCGTCAGGGCCCGACAATGTTTTTTTTATTTTAGAGCGTTCTAACGTCTGAGTCTAGCAACATCATAACATTTCGGCGTCTGAGTCCCACAATGTTTTTTTTTCTTTTGAGAACGTTCTAGCGTCTGAGTCTAGGAACATCATAACATTTCGGCGTCTGATTCCAACAATTCTTTTTTTTTTGTTTTTTTGTTTTAAGAGCGTTCTAGCGTCTGAGTCTAGCAACGTCAAAACAATTCGGCGTCTGAGTCCGACAATGTTTTTTTTCCTTAAGAGCGTTCTAGCGTCTGAGTCTAGCAACGTCATTACATTTCGGCGTCTGGGTCCGACAATGTTTTTTTTTTATTTTAGAGCGTTCTAGCGTCTCAGTCTAGCAACGTCATAAAATTTCGGCGTCTGAGTCCGACAATGTTTTTTTCTTTTGAGAACGTTCTAGCGTCTGAGTCTAGCAACGTCATAACATTTCGGCGTCTGAGTCCGACAATGTTTTTTTTCTTTTAAAAACGTTCTAGCGTCTGAGTCTAGCAACGTCATAACATTTCGGCGTCTGAGTCCGACAATGTTTTTTTCTCTTTTAAAAACATTCTAGCGTCTGAGTCTAGCAACGTCATAACATTTTGGCGTTTGGGTCCGACAATGTTTTTTCTTTAAAAAATTGATTGTTAACCTTTAAAGGCGAGAATATGATATATGTTTTGTATATACGAATGTATGAGAATATGCTATGTGATGCATGAAACTCCTATATGCATTTGTATGCATTGATTTGAATTTGTGATATGTGTGTATGTCATGTAGGATGCACAATGATTGAAAGTAGAGTATGTTTGTCAGGTGAAGTTTTGTATGAATTTTGGTTATGTTTGTGTAAAGAAGTGGTGTAAGAACCACAATCATTTGATGATTTGAACAAAATTACATTCATCTTTTGATAAATTGGTTTTGAAAGAAAATTTGATTCATTTTTTCTTCATAATTGCTCTTTAGCACCCTCACAACTTTGGATTTCAATATCTTTTTTCTGTCTTTGGTTGGCAGAGCCGTTGTTGAGTTGATTTCTTTCTGAGATCACCTTGGTCCTTCGAGGAACTGCCCCAGTTTGCAGTAGGTGAATCAATTAAATGCCCCAGTGTCTTGTTTAATAATTTATAGGAAGAGAAAGGGCTCCAATAAATTTCCCCAGTATCTTTAAGAATTTATTGGAAGAGTATGATCTCCAATAAATTGCCCTAGTATCTTTATCATAGACTTGTGGGGAATCCTTTCAAACATAGGTTATGACTCAGGCTTTGAATATTCGCTCTAGTTTGCATGGTTGCAGATGAGCATTAATGAGTTTTCACTTAAGGTGTTCGTTTCTTTCCCTAACTTTTGCACAGAGTACCTAGCGTAGGTAGCTGTCGGGAATTCTCTCTTTTTATTATGATACTAAGTCACCGTTGAAGATTTTCGACTTAGCATCGCTCTCCTTTTATCAGGTCGCCCTTGAGGGTTTTCAACCAAGCACTCTTTTTTATACTTTTTGTTTTTTTTTTTGCTTTTTTGTCTTGACGATTTTTTTTTACACCCTAAAGTAACAATCAAAAGTGCATGAAAGCATTAGTCACCCTTCAAGTTTAAAGGCGAGAGCACAAGATCTTGATTCTGGTTAGTTGAGGGATTTTGGACTAATCCATGATGAACAACTTCAACCTTGCCCCAGTTTCATGTGTTGGATTCCATCTTACTCTTCATATATTCAATTGTGGGCTTAATCAAGAGAATCACTTCAAAACTGCCCCAGTTTGGACTAACTGTCATCATTTCTCTTGATTTATTGCACCCTCCTTTGGTTTTCACTTGTCGTGTGTTCTAATGCACAAATCTTTAAAAACGAATACTAAAAACATTGATCATGTAAATTCGATTTTTTTGTGTTGTTGTGATGGTGGTGATGGTAAGATATTTGGATTTAATCTGATGCATTAAAAGTGAGATATTCTTATCAAAACATAATGAGATTTATTGGAGTCAGCGTTTCTCCGCTAAGTGCATATGTTAGGCAAATCGATTCCTCAACAAGGTCTTTTAAGCTTGTATCTTGGTCTGACTAAGGGTTTCCAAGAAAAATGATATAGGCTCAAATAAGTATTTCTCATACCCCTTTCTACATTCTCCTTTCTTCATTGTCCTATTTCAATAGTTTTCTATCATGATATTCAAGTACTAAGATTTTGTTGGATTCTTTGTGATGTGAGAGGTGAAAGCCTAATATTTAGGCGATAATTTTATTGAGAGAAGTTTGAATTGTCCTTTTGGTTGTCATTGATAGTGCATTTTATTTGACCTGACTTTTGCCTGAGATTGAAATCTCAGTGGACTTGTTTGCATTTTTGCTTTTTTTTTTATTTCGCACTTTGACCACTAAACATTTTTGTTTGACCTTTTTGGGTTTTCACTCCTCGGGTTAGATATGGAAAATGGTGTAAATATAGTGTATTTCTTTTTTCTTTAATAGTTGAATGTCAAGGAAAACAATTGAACAACTATCCTACCCAAGATTATTGATATTTTGTGGGTCATTTAGAAGAAATCTCCTTTCATAAAGTCTAAGGCTCAAATTGAGTGACTAGGGATATCTTCTTTGTGTTTGATTTTTCAAGGATGCTTTGTGTCATTAGAAAAGATTTGCCTAAGGATCTGCACCATTATGGATTTTACATTTGCATCATCCTCCATTTCATTCAAATTATTGAGTCGAGTATCTCATATTAATGCATGAATTAATTTGGTTTCACTTTTTTTCTTGTTTTTTTAATGAGATTTGTGGTATAAAGTGTTGAGATGATAATTTGCATGATCAATGCAATAGTATGTAATCATTAAGAAGATGTGCATGAGAAAATAAACTTTTATTTATGATACAATAACATGGGTGCCCCATTATTTCATGACACTAGAGCCTTGGGGAGAGTAATAGGGGTTGCAAACAAAATACACTGTCAACTTTGTTGTCTTTCTTGGTTAGGCAGAGGGTTTCCCTCAACGTTTTTCTATTGCCTGCCTGAAATCCAACAACTTGGAATCTATCAGTTCTTGTCCCTTGTATTTGAGGTCTCTGCAGTTTTCTATGGAATGTCCTGCAATGTTGTAATGATATGCGCAACTAGCAGCAGGATCATACCATTTAGGATAAGGTGGCTCAAAAACCTTTCCTTCCACTAGAGTTAACATTCCTTGGTCTTGAAGTTGTTCAAAGAGTTCAGCATAAGATATTGGAATATGGTCAAAGTATCGATTTCTTTGGGCGTAATTTGTGTTTATGCTTTGGTAATTGTTTTGGGTTTGTTGAGGAACGTGTATTTGGTTTGTGTTTGGGCCGTGTTTTGGAAATTGTGAGGGTATATGGTATGGGAAGGGAATGTATGGATATGAAGTTTGATAAGCGTATGAGGCTTTGGAGTATGGGTTTTGATGACGGTGTTTGGGTTTCTTGTATTTTCGCCCATCATACAAGAAATTTGTTTCCCATTCCTCCTTTATCAGGCTGGATAAACTATTGCCTTCATTTGCACTTAGCTGATTGCCTACTATTTTCCCACTTTTCAAACTATGCTCAATTCTACATCCCACCTTAATCAAGGCATTAAAATTTGGAGTTACATTCCCTATCATACGATCAAAATATGGGTTCTAGAGAGTGTTGATGAAAATGGCAAGTTGCTCTTCTTCCTCTAGGCGAGGTAAGACTTGTGAGGCGACTCCCCTCCACCTTTGAGCATATTCTTTGAAAGACTCGCTCTGCCTCATGGACATGTTCTGTAGCTGAGTTCTGTCGGGAGCAGAGCCCTCATTGTACTTATATTGCTTGATAAAGGCATCAGAAAGATCAAGAAAAGTTTTCACCTTTTCTTTCTCCAAGTGGATATACCAAGTGAAAGCAATTCCTACCAGACTTTCCTGGAAGCAATGGATCAATAGCTTGTCATTGTCATGGTACATCGACATTTTCCTGGCATACATATGCAAATGGCTTTTGGGACAAGTTGTCCCATCATATTTGTCGAATTCTGGAACCTTGAACTTGGGTGGCAAAACTACATCAGGCACCAGACACGTCTCAAATATATTTTTTATGTCATGATAATTAGCCCCTTCCACAACTTTCAATCTTTCTTTAATTGAATCCCACTTGTTCATATCTTCCTTCTCCTTCTCCATAGCATTGTGAACATGGGTGCTGCTTCTTTTGTAAGCTTTGGTGGTTTGTTGTCTCATGTGAGAGGTTGAATGATTATCCGTACTAGCTTTCATCTCTTGCATGACTAAGATCATATTCATCATTTCGGTCATTTGTTCCCTGAGCTCTGCCACCTCTGACTTATTTACTTCTTGGTCTCCCATCATTCAATCTTAAAATCGCTTGAGGTAGGGGTGCTTTAGAGGAATAATAAATATATCTGGTAACAAGTCATTTTTGATCATATTAGAAATGACTCTTTTTTAAGAAATATGTTCGATGTTTATGAAATGATTATTAAATGTTATAATGATATGAATGATTTTTTTTTTGGTTTTGAAAGTGACTTTTAGAAAGAAACACAAGTCCTTTTCTATTGAGAGAAATTGGAATAATAAGGTATTTCCCCCCGCATTACTGATGCATTACTGGGTAACAAGTCCTTTTCTATTGAGAGAAATTGCATTACTGATGCAATTTGTCTTTTTCATCGAGAGATGTTGGTATAATTAGACATTTCATCCCGCATTTGATTACTATGAGGCGTACCACCATAGATTCTCCTGCGTTGATGACAATCTAAGACGAAACACAAGGCTTTAGACCAAGATTGCATCTAGATCGTTTCTTAGCATTGTCCAATAAACATCCTGTCCTGCATTTGTTGTCTTGGGAGCGTACCCCACAAGGACGCCTGCAGTTGATGACAATTTCAGAAGAAACTCGAGGTTTCAGACCTAGATTGCATCTATTAATTACAAGATGTTCTTACTTTTCTAAGTAAGTTTGGGTAACAGGGTATTGTTATAACGCTAAGAACTGATGCATATGTCCTTACCGAATCTCTTTCAGAAAAGGAATTTTATAACTAATTTTTTTATTTACGGATGAATGATATGCATGGTGTATGAGATGAGACTTTTTATGCATGTGATGCATGAAAAAAAATGCAAAAACATATTTGTCTTTCTTTTTGCATGCGTATGAACGACATGAATTGATTTATTTTTGTCTTTTAGGTACTGTATGAAATGCATGGCATGCTATGAAATGCAATGTTCGAATTTTTTCAATATGCATATGAATGTATGATGATATATATCTTTTCTTGCATGGATAGATGAAGGTTTTATTGATGGAATTTTTTCACTTTTTGAATGCATGTATGAATGTGTGAATGATATTTTTTTTTTATTATATATGATTTTGTATGAATGTTATGATGGTGATTTTTTTATTTTTCGTTGAATGATTGAATGAGCTGTACTGATGAATGTATGAATGGTATGCATGTACATGATGCACTAAATACATTTTGTACGCTCATAGGGCATGATAGACCTTATTAGGGGAATGTGGCCTTAATTTACAATATAGTAAATTGTCATGGTGGTTTTGACATCTATTATATAGTTAAGGCTTGCTTAGAGTTAAAAAGTAAAACCCGAATTTGTTGAGATATCGGAAAATTGATCTCTAGGGCGCTTAGCCCATGATAGGGAATGAAAACTATCCCTATGATGCATAGCCCATGGTAGGGAATACTATGATTTAGCCATCTTTGTGACACAATGACATCTAAGTGTAATGACATCCTTACAACACTCAGACATGAATATTTTTATGTGGGACAGAAGTCCTAAATTATGACGAGGACGAATAAAGTTTAGATTATGCTTCCTATGTCCTAAACATGGTACACTTAAAAGGTTTTGGATAGTCTAAAGGTCACAACCCTACGGCGAGGGAATATATTTCATCTAAAGTGGACTCGACAAAAGCCTTAGACTTTCTAGGTCACCAGATCACATCCATTCCCAAAAGAAAGGAAACCAAATATCATGGGCTAGAAACGAGAAGGATCGAGCCCTCCAAGCCGATAGCTCATGAAACCGGAAACGATCTGGGTGGTCCATTCCACCAATACCAGATGTGACTCGAGGCCACTTACCGGCAAAGCAGATGTCCCTTCTATCTCAAATCCTAATCACTAATACCCGGGTTTAGGGTATATGTGTGTGCAACTTGAGTGTATAATGTTAGTGTGTGGGGGAAGCTTATGAACCTTATCACGATTTCCCACCCCCCAAAATGATGCAAAAATAATCACAAGAATTTAAAGATAATAAAACAATAAAGTATAGCATTTAATATTTCACTCTAAAAATAAAAAACAAACAAAACAAAAATGGGTATTTAAGTCCATGTAATTAACGGCTCTGGGTCTGACTCTCTTACGGGTTGTCCCCAGCGGAGTCGCCAGCTGTCACGACCCGATTTTCGGTTGGAAAATCGGCCTGCGACTTAGGGAGAGGCGAACTGGCTTTCTACCTCTTCCAATTGATTTAGAGTGGCCACTACGTTTTTTACGGATAAAACGTAGAAAACTCTCTATATGCCCAATATGGAGAACTTGGTCTTTGAACAGAGATTCTGAGCTCGGGAGTCGATTACGGATTGGGGAAGGTATTAGCACCTCGTCCGCCCATATTAAAACGGTACCCTCGCTAATAACATGGACTTTTATACCCTTAAAAATTCTTTATTAAAATTCAATAATTAAAGCGAAATGTTTTATTTTTTATTGTTTTGTCTGACAAGAGTTCATCTTGCTCCTACGTATCCCTAGGTGCAATAGGGAAATCAAGGCTACGTAGTTCTGGTTTGAAAAGTAATTAAATTGGTTTGGGTAGTTTTAAAATATGCTGAAGTACAATATGATTTTTTTCTAAAATATTTTTGATAAGGAATTAATAGTTTAGAGTCGGTGTTGGTCGCTCACCTTCTTCCCATTTTCAGAGAAGTCAGAGTCAACTCGAACCGTAACCTTACTATAAAAATTCCATTAAAATTTGTGTTAGTAATAAGGTAATTTTTATTTAAAACATTTTACCATGAAATTAATAGTTTAGAGTCGGTATTGGTCGCTTACCTTCTTCCCATTTTCAGAGAAGTCAGAGTCAACTTGAACCGTAATCTTACTATAACAATTCCATTAAGATTGTTTGAGTAATGAGATAATTTTTTTATTTAAAACATTTGTTATATATGGAGTTAATAGTTTAGAGATGGTGTTGGTCACTCACCTTCTTCCCATTTTCGGGGAAGTCAGAGTCGACTCGAACCATAACCTTGCTATAAAAATTCCATTTAAAAATCGTTTGAATAATAAGATAATTTTTATTTAAAGCATTTCGGTAAAATGAATAAAGATAGTGCATTATTTGATACATGTATCACTAGGAAATTTTTCTTTTAATTTTTATTTTAGCCAAATGTTTGTATCCATTTCTATGGAATCAATTGATTTGGACATAATCGTTTCTAAACATCTCAGTAAAAATACATATACATGTGCTAAGCATATAACATTGGATCAATAGTTGAAAATCAAATAAGTAGGGGTAATTCTATTGAATATGTGTGATTGTTTGGTATTCAGGATGCACAAAAATGCATTGTTGTTTAATGGTTTGAACAAATGACTTACTCGAGTATGCTTTTACCTTTTGCCTTGTCTTCGGAGATGCTAGAATTACTGAATTTAGATTATTCTGCTTGTTGTGATGACTGAGTCTTTTCCCTTTTCTAATTCCTCTATTAGGTGTATGTAGGATTGTGTGTATTATACGATCCCTGACTGATGTATGATATCTCTTCTAGTGTACTTTGGTTACTTGTGAAAAAGTGTATGTTTTCTATGGAAATCGAATATGCTTATGTATGAATGCAGGCGTTGTGTATTTGGGAATGCCGATTTGGAGATTCAGGAACGTGAGTGTGGCGAATGGTAAAAGTAATAAACTTTTCTGGAAGGGGTTATGTCGGTCTATGGTATGTATATGTGTATAGGTATAGAGATGATGAGAGGGATTAGTGATTGAAGAGATAGATGGGTGTAGTGCGTTTATTGATTGCAAAAAATTCTGTCTAATGTGGTGTGGGTATCTGGATTAGGGTAAAAAATGAGTGTGGGTATTTTTTATGTCTCCTCTTTTTGAAATAGCTTACTTCTTTTTGTAATGATTGAGATTCATGAGAACCTCTTCAATTTCCAATATGTATCCAATCACCTGTATTGCTTCTCTAATTATTCCCTTTTTATGTTGATATATTCCTATTCCAAATTGTTGTTTTTGATGCTCTTGATTGCCTTAGTTTTCACTTTGAATCTCTAGTTGCCTTATTGATACCACTATTTGATGCTCTATTTATAATTGGTAATTATCACCTTAATGCTAATCATTATTGGTGCTTGATTATGCTTAATTTATCAAGATCCTTAATCTACATATCCTTAGTGTCATCCTTTTTGGATTATGTTGATTGGTTGTATTAAATATATTTATTTAGTGTTATTTTTGGAATCCTGTTTGATTTGGGAGGAATAGATGGCCAACTAAGAGGGGGGGGGGCGGGGGGTGAATTAGTTGTTTTAAAAAAATCACTAGGAACTTTTCAGCTTTTTCTACTTAAGACCAAATTAACAGAGTTGTAGCAGAAGAAAGTTTAGTAGAAGAAGAAGAAGTCCATAAAAGAAAAAGTGTAAGGATGAGAAAAATCACACCAGAAAATGATACTGATTCACCTTCTACCACCGAAGGCTACGTCCAATCCTCTTGAAAACCACAAGAGATTTCCACTATTGAATGAGTTTAACTTACAAGCAAAGTCACACCTAGATTCCCCCTAAGTTGTATCGCTCACTCACTTCAACAAGATAGTACACCACTATCCTTGTTTTACAATGCCTCACCAATCCCTATGGTGATTACTTGAGTACAAGTATGAAGATAATAAATGGCTTAATGACAAACTCACAATGTATCTTAATGCCTTATGAAGTTTTCAGAATTCCAAAGAATATGAAAGTTTTTCTGAAAAACTTCAAAGTGTTCTTGAATAAAAACTCAGAAATTTGTTTCAAGAACTTGGATTTGAGTATAAAAGTTATGATGTAATTCTGAGATCCTACAAGGTTTATATAGAGTTCCAAAAGGTGTTTAGAATCACTTTCAAAAGTTATAAGTCGTTTGGAAAAGTTGAACCAAGTTGGAACATAATGGTTCAATTTAAAAATCAGATTTTTGCTGTAACAGTACGTGGTAATCGATTACTTATCTGTGGTAATCGATTACCAGTTGAAAAACAACTAATACTGACGATTTTTGCTTGTGGTAATCAATTACCAATATGAGGTAATCGATTACCTCAGTTGAAATTTCAAATCCAAAGTTGCTCAACGGCTAGTGGTAATCGATTACTTCCATAGGGTAATCGATTACACTAGTTGAAATTTCATTTCCCAAAAATGCCGAGAGTTATGGTAATCGATTACTTACCCTAGTAATCGATTACTGCAATTAAATTTTGGATTTTAACTTTCAACAGTAAGTGGTAATCGATTACTACTACATGGTAATCGATTACCCTAATTATTTTTGCTTTTTCCCAACTTTTCAAAAATAACTTGGTTTTTCTTAGGAACTCTTATATTAACCTAGATTAAGATCTTTATTCTTAAGGCATTATGATTTCTTATGAGTTTGAAATATATGCTACTAAAAGACTAAGACTCTTATAAAAATTAAATATACTTCAAGTTCTTTAAGTCTTTGATCTTCAATAGCTTTTCTTCTTTCTTTTGGTGATGTGCATTTGTCTTCATCAAAACCCAGCATCGGTCAAGGAGCCAGATCATCTTCCCAATCTCCCCCTTTTTGATGTAGACAAATCACTATCGTTTGAAAGTTTGTTCTCAAAGTATAATTACACTCTTCTTGGCTGTATTTGCTGTGAAACATATGAAACAAATATACAAGCAAACTTTCCTAACAGTTTCTCCCCCTTTTGACTTCATCAAAAAGAAAGAGAAAAGTAGGGATTAACCAAGAATAATATAGTGTATTTGCATTTAAGCATAAACAGATTTATAAAAAAGTATATCATGCAAAAATGATATAAAATGATGCACACCAATTCTTATAAACATATTAAACAAATGAGACTTAATTGGTGTCTAATTCATCTAGGATTCCTAGTTCTCTTCTAAGTTTATAGAAGGAATCCTTAGGTAAACCTGCCCAATCTGCATCAGAAAAGGCAAAAAGGTTAAGATTAGTGTTGGAAGTAAAATGGAGACCTACATCAATAGTTCCTTTGACATATCGTAAGATACGTCGAACCATTTTTAAATGGATAATTGTGGGAGAATGCATGAATTGAGAAGCATAGTTAACACTATAAGAGAGATCGGGACGAGTAAGAGTAAGGTATTGTAAGGCTCCAACAATCCCACGATAGTAGCTTGGGTCATCAAGGGGAGTGTCATTTGACCTAGTCTTGGTCTTGGCTTCGAGTGGTGTGCTCATTGGCTTACAATCAATCATGTGGGCTCGTTCGAGGATAGTAGGAGCATAATGTGTTTGAGATAGATGGAGGCCATCAATTGTCGGGAGTATCTCAATTCCAAGAAAATGGTGGAGAGTTCCCAAGTCCTTCATAGAGAATTCAGATTGCAAGAGTTGAATGAAGGCAGTGACTAGAGAGGCAGTGGATCCTGTAAGGAGTATATCATCTACATACAGAAGAAGAATTAAGGATCCTACATCTGAGTGCAAAATAAATAAAGATGGGTCAGCCAAGCTACAGAAAAAACCATAGTTGATGAGATAAGAACTAAAACGGTCAAACCATGCTCAAGGCGCTTGTTTAAGACCATAAAGAGCCTTTTGTAGTTTTCAAACATGGTTTGGGTATTTAGGATCAGTCATGCCAGGAGGTTGCTCCATGTATATGTTTTCAGCAAGCACACCATGCAAGAAGGCATTTTTGACGTCAAGTTGGCGAATGGACCATTTTTGAACAAGAGCTATAGTGATAATTAACCGGATGGTTCCTGTCTTGATTACAGGAGAGAAGGTTTCAGTATAGTCCACTCCATCAACTTGGTGATATCCCTTTGCAACAAGGCGAGCTTTGAGGCGATCTAGAGTCCCATCAGGTTTGAGTTTAGATTTGAAGACCCATTTAGAGCCAATAACATACATGTTCGGGATGTGAGGAACAAGCTCCCAGGTTTGATTCTTATGCAAGGCTTCGATTTCTTCCCCCATTGCGGCTTTCCATCCGGGGTGAGATAATGCCGAACGAATGTTATGCGGGTTACGTGGAATGTCGGCACAAGGCATGGTAATCAAGGCGTACTTAGGATTAGGCTTTATAATCCCGTGTTGCGGCGAATAACCATTGAGTGTACAGGTACATCATGTGGTAGTTGAACCGGTACAGTAGTAATAGGCTCAGGGTGCTGATTTGAAGTAGGACTCATAAGCTCATGTTCAGTATGTAAATGGTGTGATGAGAGGCCAGCTTGTTCAGGTTCAATCTGTGAGGATTGGTCTGGTTGATCAGTAGGAGTGACAAGCTCAACCTTATTTTCAGTATGTAAATGGTGTGGGGAGTGTTCCGGCTCCTCAGGTTCAACATGTAAGGATTGTTCTGGTTGATCAATAGGCGGAATAGGAAGTTGTAAGGCAAGTGAGTGCGCTAAATTTGTGGGTAGCAGACTGGAGCATGGTGATGAAGTGGAAGTTGTTGCTGTTAAATCTATACAAGATTTAGAATAAGTATGAGGTAGCCAAGAATCAAATATGCTAACTACATGTTGTGTAGGAGGGGGGATTATATTATGATGATTAGTTTTATATGGAAAAAATAATTCATCGAAAACAACATGCCGTGAGATAAAAAAATTCTTAGTAGAAGGATGAAAGCATTTATTTCCTTTATGTGTATCACTATATCCAACAAAAACACAAGGAATAGTTTTGGGATCAAATTTGTTGCGTCTTGTGTCCCATGTGTAAGGGAAGCATTTAGAGCCAAAGACTCGCAAAGAGGAATACTTAGGATGTGTCCTATGCACGAAAAAATAAGGAGTTTCAAAATTAAGAGAAGATGATGGGAGTCTGTTAATAAGATAAACAGCAATAGTAAAAGTTTCTACCCATAGAAATAAATGAGCACCACTATGGAACAACATAGTCATACCTAGTTCCCGTATTATTCTATGTCGTCTTTCGACCATACCTGTTTGTTCTGGTGTATATGGGCATGATACCTGATGTATAGTACCTGTTAAACGAAAATGAGTTGAAAGTTTGGAGTTGATGAACTCACCTCCTCCATCAGAATGAAAGATCTTAATTTCTTTGTTAAATTGCCTTTTAACATACTGCTCAAAGGATAAGTAAGCATTAACAAAATCAGATTTGTGTTGTAAAGGAATAATCCATGTATACTTGGAGAAATCATCAACTAAACCTGCATAATATTTGAATTTAGAAATAGATAAAATGGGAGCAGGTCCCCATAAATCGCAATGTATTTTTTCAAATATAACAGAAATAGAGTGCTCCGAAGAAGAGAAAGATAATTTATTAAGTTTTCCTAATTGACAACTATCACAAAGATGTTCAGGTTTAACAGTTCCAACTACATCAATGAACCCTTTATTCTTTAGTAATTGTAAAGCCGAAGTTTGAGGATGTCCTAGTTGCTGATGCCAAATGTCTGATGAGCCAGATTTGAAGCGATGTGAGAAATATAATTCAGGAAAAGAAGAAAGAACATATAGATCACCCTTGCGTTTCCCTGTGATCATTGGTTCCCCAGTTTCTCGTTCCTTGACGGAAAAATCAACATTAGAAAACTCACAATTAACAGGAAAATGTTTGGTTAGTTGGCTTACAGAGCAATTTTTTTGTTAAATCGGGAACAAGTAAGACATCCTGAAGGGGCAGTGTGATATTTTTTTGCTTAATGAAGGAATCACCAATACCATGAATTGGTAGAGGAGAACCATCACCAATAAGCACAGAGTCTGTACCTGAACATTGTCGAATGTTGCTCAGCATACTAGTTTTACCTGTCATGTGATTGGAAGCTCCGGTGTCCGAGATCCATTCTATTTCAGCAATTGTATTGTCCAAGGTGAGTGCTGAAAGTGCTTGAGGTATATCATCAGATTGAGTTGGTTTCTTAAGCACCCACCAACATATCTTTGCTATATGACCTTCTGTGCCACAATATTGACATGTTTCATTCTGATAGAGATTTTGTTCTGCATGAGTCATACGACGTTGTCCCGGTGGTGGAGGGCGTCTCTGCTTGGTGGTTAAGATGTGTTGATTCTTACTTTGGCTACTAGGTTGTTGAGCCTGGAACCCTCGCCCTATCGATGTGAAGGTTTGAGAGTTCCCACGGTTTCGAGAGAAAGATTGATGACATTTTTGTTGTTGGCCATAGAAGGCCATTTGAGGAGCAAAGGTGTTTTGCATCTTAGCTCGGTTGGAAAACCAATTGCGTCGTTGATCAAGGCTTTGGAGTTGTGAGATTACCTCGGAGTATGGTGGCCTTGGAGGTTTTAGCATGGTTGTTGTGAATGTTTCATATTCAGGTCCAAGGCTTGTGAGGAGGTAAAATACCTTTTCTTTGTCAGGAACAGGTTTCCCAATTGCAGCAAGGTTGTCACATAAACCTTTGAAAATGCGAATATGTTCACCAATAGTTTTGTCCTCTTCCTTGTGGAGGTATGTGATTTGTTGACGGATTGTGAATTCACGTTCTTGTGAATCTTCTGCATATGCATCTTTGAGTGCGACCCAAACGGCGTGAGTAGTGTCAATCCCGACGACCAGTCCAAGTGCTTCCTTAGAGAGGGTTTCGATTATCCAACCTCGAAGAAGACGATCAGATTTGCGCCAAGTGACGAATTCGTCAGTTAATTTGGGGACAAATTGTTCTGAGTTTGTGGTGTTGGTGGTGTATTGAGTGGGTGTTGGGTCTTCATTTGTAAGATGACCCACCAAGTCTTGGCTTTCTGCAAGTGCTAAGGCTTGTTCACGCCATAATGGATAATTTGTAGGGCTTAGTTTTAGGGTGATAAAGTTGCTGACATTGAGGGATAATGGAGTCATGATTTTGTAGGTAGTGTTCATAGAGGCTCTGGATACCAAGAAGAAAATAAGGACAAGAATGGATTGATGCTATTCTTATTAGAATTGTGAAACGTGAACACTAGTTTCTGGTTTTTGTTACATTGCTATAGCAAGCTGCTGCAAGCAGCATAAATAGAGAATTGATCCAACGGATCAATTCTATACTTGGAATAAAATAAAGAAACATAAATACTATAGAGAAAAACATGTTAATTTCAACAGCTAAAAATGGAAGGAAATAATGGCCTTCATAAGTGATTGATTGAGTCATTTAGTTGAGGACAGCTAAAAATGGAAGCAAATAATGGCCTTCATAAGTGATTGATTGAGTCATTTAGTTGAGGACAGCTGGGTATGGTTAATATGTTTTAGTTAGATTTTATTGGTTAAAGTGAAGCATTAATAATATTTCTTAGGCAAATGCCTTTGACATTTGACAAGTCACAAGTCTAATAACCATCACTTTTTTTTTTTAAATTCATTCATTATTTTTTATTATTATTTGTGGTTCCAATGTCACGTTCAAGCATGTATAAAACTTTATCTTCATCATCACGGACTAGTGAAGAAAATAATTTAGATATGTGAAAATTCTACTTAGTAGGAAATAAAACTTCATCAAATAAGCTTTTAAAAGATTAGAAATTTTGTATCCAATATTAAAGTTTTAATTAAAAATTATCCATTTCTTTGTTATCTTTTCGTGACTTTTGTAACTTTTACTCTTTTCAATCATATTTTCCTTTCAAATCCTATATTTTTCATTCAAATATTTTCGTTTTAAATCTTATTATTTTCGTTCAAATATTATAAATCCATACATTACGCTCAAATCTGATATAGTTTTAAAAAGGTCTCCATCAATCATTTAAAATCCAAACATTAAAATACCAATTATAATCATCCTTTAAAAAAGACTTTAAAATCATCATAAATATTCCTTTTAAAATCTGAATCCAATTCATATTATTTGGACCAATATAGTTTCTGATTAATAGGTTAGACAATTAGGTGGCAACATTTCTCAGGTTGGTAAGGAGTAAATGCCAATTATAAGAATAGGGATCATATCCAGTAATAGAGAAACAAATACTTCAATTTCCTTATGTTTTTAATGACAAATATATTAATTTGTTATAATTAAAAAGATAAATGTGTCATTACATATTAGATTTTCTTTAATTTTTTTAAGAATTTGTCTCTTCATGAATGGATAACATCAATATTCTAATTATATCAGGAGACTAACAGTTTTGGCAAAAGCTAGTTAATCCCATTTTTTTTGGTAATGTTAAATGTTTTTTTTATAGGTAAGGTTATTCCATAGAATTATGGATACAAAATTAATTCTTTTTTGGTGCGTGAAAATGGCCTTTTGGTTATACCATAGGTTACCCAACAAATATTGCTTGTAGAAATTAAATTCTTTATCTTTTAATCTATTTGAGAATTCAATAAGTCTTACATCACTAGACGAGTACCTTGTTCAATGAATCTATTTAATGCTCTAACATTACCCACAATTTTGCCACTAAATTTGCAACATTAATGTATTATTTGTTTTATGTTGCTAGGAATGTGGATATATAGTTGTGGGCATAGGGGTGGCAATACGTCCCAGCTCTGTCCGGCCCGCCTTTGGCCTGCCAAAATATGGGTTGGGTTGGTCCGACCCTTATTGCTAACATGGCTCAAAATACCAGCCCGACCCATATTTGGCAAAGCTGACCCGTTTTTTTTTCTTTTCAAAAACTCATTTATAATCAACTCAATCACAATTTCAAAAATAAATAATCATAACGCCTCATTAAATGTCTTTTAAAACAAAAATCATAAACTAAAGTCCACAATCTCATAATGATATATCGTTTTGGTTTAAAACTTGTAAGTTCTAAACAACTAGCCAAATTGGTCTTAAACTTTTAGACTCATAGTTCACAATAAAGTTTCAAACTCATAAGTTTTAAACATTAAATATTTTGTTGGAATAATATGACTCCACTTTTTTATGCAAAAAATATTCTTTTAAGAAGGCTTGTATATGAGTATTAACCAATTTAAAGAGTAAATTATACTAATAAGTAAATGTCTTGTATCTAGAATACTAATAAAGGCAAAACACAAATTAACCATCCACCATGATGTAATTTGTGGTTGCCTGTATTGTCCTCTTTAGTTTATAAATTTTACCAAAAAACCATATATCTATAGTTTTATACTATTATTAAAGGCAAAACACAAATTAACCACTCATCATGGTGTAATTTGTGGTTGCCTATCTTGCCCTCATTACTTTATAAATTTTACCATAAAAAACCATATATAACACCATATAGCATCTTTACATGCATATTCCTTATAGCACCTTTACAAATATTTGGATATTTGAGTCTTGGTCACTTTGACACTATTATAGGAATACATAGTTTCAATACATTCCTAAAAGTTGAATTTAAGAACATTATTTAATTAAAAATAAGGACCATAAATATAAAGTCATTCCTTGAATTTAAGAACATTATTTATTTTCTATTAATATGTAATGTTAGAACATATATTATATTTAAAATTCGCCAAAATAAAGAGGAGAGGTTACATATTTTAATGGAAGAGAATGTAAATAAAAGTAAAATATATTTATTGTTTAATTTAAAAAATAAATGATGTATAGAAAAAGAGTTTAGAGCCTCTCCATTACTGGAGAAGCCAGTGGTATATACAGATTGTGACATGTGTCCAATAATAAATCAATGGCCCAAATTTTAAAATGAAATTTAATTTAAAAAAAAAACAAAAACAGATTCAACAATAATGTAGATGAGGAATAAGAATCTCCAACCTCTCTTCTTCAACCACCACATTTCTTCCTCCTTCAACCACCAAGCCACCATGTCTATCCTCCTTCAAATACCACGTCTCTCCTCCTCATTCAACCACCGCAGATACCACCATTATTCTCAGTCGCATATGCAATGTCATGTCAAAGGATCTCCACTACATGCAGTCGCTTGCCACCAATAATGGCACCTTCAAACGGTGGCAGAAAGGAGTTTCTCTACCAATAACCACACTTGCAAACAACACTTGCAAAATGGGAACATGACAGATTTGATATCACTACAAATGTGTTAGTTCAAGGAGGAAGAGAGAGGTTTTCTCTACTAATTGGATCTGTTTTTTATTTATTTTTTAAAAATTAAATAATATTATATTTTAAAATCTGGACCATTGATTTATTATTGGACACATGTCACAATCTGTATATTACATTGGCCTCTCCACTAATGGAGAGGATCCAGACTCATAGAAAAAGTATATGAAGATACCCATAATTCGAGTCTGGATCCTCTTCTGTAATGGAGAGGTCAGTACTACCCTAGGATTATGATACATGGCAAATTAATTTTTAACGGCTAAGATTTTAAAATTCAAAAATATAATTTTAATTTAATTAATTCAAACAAAATATATTCTATCTTTTCAATTGATGTTACTTCATTGTTACAGTAGGAGGAGAGAGAAAATATACCAGTAAAAAAATGGGATCAACCCTTTCTTCTTCATATTTAAGTAATCTGTCATCAACCATTTCTTCTTCATATAATTCTTCATGTGAATATGGGAGAAAAATTGGTTATGTGGGTTCTGTTTTTAAAACAACATTGGTGTTTTTGTTTGCAAATTAAGTCCATTAGTTGGTGGTGTGAAATCAAATTGGACCTTTGAGTTTTCTTGGCTGTTGATTGTAAACTATGAAAGGTTACCCAATTTATGTTGTTTTCCTTTCCAAATTATGGGGTAGAAGAAAATGAAAAACATCTAAAGACATCTACAGGTTTTAGTTGAGAAATAACAGTAGAAGAAGATGAAAAATGACAGTCTTGGAATTTACTTTTCTCTATTTTAGTTATGTTTTCTCTCTCGTAATGAAGCATTGGAGTAGTAGTGATTGAAGATAAAGATAGAATATATTTTGTTTGAATTAATTAAATTAAAATTATATATATATATATATATATATATATATATATATATATATATATATATGTGTGTGTGTGTGAGAGAGAGAGAGCATGTTTTAAGAGAAAAGTTAAAGAAACGTTTGTGTCATGCCATTAATTTTGTGTCATTATTGTGTGTCCTGCCCATTAAAGAGTTTTGGAACTGCATGTTAGTTTCAACTGTCAATTGCAATACTAAGTTGCTAACCCACTATTATTAATTGGTAAGATAGGCTCTAAGGTAACATATTGTCTTCAGTGTACATGAACAGGCACCAAACAAATTACCTATTCTGTTATCCCAAAAAAATATAAATTTTGGTGTTCACTATATATTCAACTGCGAATTACAATATGTAACACAATTATAATATTAGACATTTATTTCCTTTAGACTACACGTTACATACGATAGGAAAGCGGGTTGACATGCCCGACAAGGCATGTCAACACGCTAGTATAATATAAATGTCTTTATATGATATAAATTACTTATCAATTGTAATATTACATAATAGTATAATCAATTTAGTATAACGTGTAGAACCTTTGAAAAATTTATTAATAAAATAAAGAGTAAATTACACCGATTTTCCATGAGTTTTAGTGAAGTTACACAAAATATGATATATGAAATAAGTTAAACACTTATATGTAAATGTATTGTATAAATTACACTCATAAGTAATTTACTCATAAATGTCTTATATATGAATAATAAATTGGTTGCACACGGTAAGTGTAAAATGTTCGGTTGAAAAACAATATTAAATTGACTACATTATTGGAATCACATGTAACCTTAAAATGCTAAGCCAATATAAATTTTGGCCCGCTGGTCTAGCCCATCTCGGCCCGCCGTGCCCCGTCTAAAAAACGGGCTTCAAAACCGGGTTAAATAAGAGCTTTGGGCCAAAATTTTCAGTCCAGTCCGCTAAAAATGTCGATCAAAGCGAGCTGGCCCGACGGGCCAAGCCCATATTGCCATCCCTAATGGTAGAGGCAAGAGATGCATTCTTTATGATATATCTCTTAAAATGATAATCATTCTTGTTTTTGAATGCACGTGTTTAAGAATAGGTTGTGGTAATCTTGGTTAGGATCTAACTGAAATTAAGAAAAATCATTTTCAAGACATTGGTTGTATTCAACGGCCAAACACAAAATCATTGATAAAATAACACACCTTCAAAAATATTTGACATGTTCAATTATTTTAATAGAAAGTACTTTTTAAAATATAATTAAGGGTCACTTCTAGCCTTCAAGCCTTGTCTATATCCTTTTTAAAAAAATTAAGGTTGTAGCATTTGGGTTGCATTTGTCTCCTTTTATATATCATTAAGGGTCACTTTTGATTAATTTTTTATTATTCATGGATCATTTTTCATCAGATGGAAGAGAATATATTGATTTTGAGCCTCTCAAATGATATTTACCATATGTACTAGGCCATAAATCGTGTAAAGAAAAGAAATCACGTATTGGTTGAACTTTGGAATTCTTACTCATACAAACTATTTTAAGCCGCAACACATATAACACTAGGAAATCATAAGCGAGAAAGGAAGAACCAAAAACCTATAGAAAAATTAAGATAAATAGGAATGTCAACTTTACCATTTTTTATGTAGTTTGAAAAATATTCAAATGTCGGGTGATATAATTTCTAATTTCGGAAGGATGTCTAATATTTCATTTTTCTTAGTAGTTATTTTGGAAAGATGTCTATATCAAATAATCACTATATTTCTAAACCCAAATAAGAAACTGAATATATGTGAGTTATATAAGATTTCAGAAAGCAATAAAGCAGAACATAATTATATATATATATATATATCACTTATTATTTCAGCACAGCCAGCAAGAGGAGGGAAAGAGATAAACTTTAATAAATTATTTCTCTACCATCATCAACCCATAAATTCTCTCATTACACAAAAAATAAGTAACCTCGGTGTAACAATTATTTCTAAGGAATCCAAAAATCCCAAAAGCCAAAGAAAGTCAAAATACCATAATCTCAACACACTGAAAAAACATAGGGAGAGAGAAACGCATACTAGCAAAAAAGCAGAGGAAAAGTGCAAAGACATATAACCAGGAAGGGAAATTAGAGACAAGAGGTTATCCGATTGGTAACTCCCACTATACTACATCTAATTTTTGTGTGTCTGTTTTCACTTAAGCATTGCTTTAAGGTAATTACCTATGGTCGACATTTTGTCGGTAGTGCCTCTCTAAGCCACACGCTGCTGCCTAAAAAAGAGAGTGGTAGTTGGCCATCGAATTCACACATCATGGCCATGGAGGATTGGTGCTCCCGCAAGGGTCCATCTAACTCAATTTGGGCCGACGTCTACGACGGCTTTCACTCTATCGACACTGACTTGATGGTAGCCATTTTTATTTTAGCGGCTTCACTCACCTATCAATATTCGGTAATTTACCTTAATCCAGCCTATAGATAGCCCTTTTCGTGACACAACTCTCAACGAAAGCACCAATATATCGTTGCACTATTCAGAATTATAGAACTATTAAGAAAAAGGACGGCTAACAAAGAGGAAATATACTGGAATAATTGTTTATATCATTTAGCTGATGCCCGACACTTTAAATAGTAGCACCAACTTTTAGGTTAATAGATATTGGGCTTATAGTAGTGGCCCAAATTCATAAAGGGAAATACCAAGAGACACAACTTAATAATATAAAACAAAATGATAAAGGAAAATAATTAATTATAATCCTTCATCCAGTTGGGCTACTTTTTAATATGGTTGGGCCTCATTGTGTGGGTCTTCCCACTTGGACTCCTATCATTGAGCAGGACCCGACCCTACCTGCTCACCCAGTATGATCCGATCATGATCGGGTCTGAATAGGAACGGGTCTCATCGGGTCTAAGCCGGGTTTGGGTTCAAAAATTGGACACAAACAATATTTAGGGTCGGGTAGGGACCAAACATATCTCGTCCTGATCTGTCCCATGGTTACTCACTTTTGATGTTTGTATGTGTCTCTATTCAAATGTGTACAGAGTAATGATATATTTTTTGTCGAAAATATCATTGATTCACTAATGTTTTCAGCATACATAAATGTTTAATAATATATATATACGTATATTATTTTATATGTCAAATTACATATTCACAATAATAAATAATATTTAGAAGACTTTATCTAAATGAGTATACATTATATTTAATCGGGTCTAGGGTTGAGTCCGGGTTTAAAGGCTGACCCTACGAATATTTAGGGTCGGATTAACTTCGGGTCTATGGCCAGATCCGAGTTCAAAAAAATGATCCAACCAACATTTAGGGTTGGGTAAGGACAAGCCTTAACCCGTCCCAACTCTGTTCACGCTCACCCCTACTAATCCCTCCCAACCCAAAATGATCTTTCTTTTTTCTCTTTTATGGCTAGGGTTGCAATCTTCTAAAACTAAGAATGGGCCTTTGGGCCCTTATGTTTTTTTTTTATTTCATTATTTATTTATTAAAAGCTATATTTCAACAATTCTGGTGTTAGAGTTTATAGGAAATTATTGTGTATAATGTATGTTTTCATCATAATTTATTTATTGGCTTACAGAAATATGTTTATAGAAATATGTTGTAAGGACCCAAATTCTACCTTTGAAAATTTTTCTCATTTTAATTCAATTCCATTCAATCGCTCATAACTCACATTACCATTTTAATATCCTTACTTCAAAATCTTATTTCCCCTCCTCACACTCAATCCATGAATTAATAACCACATACATAATCATTTTACCTAGAAGTTCTCATGAATATTCCTGGAACTAATCTTATAACCTATTATATTATCATACAATTAATCTTGCAGAAAAACATAATTCATTCATATCATTCCCTATGAGTACTAAGACCTCAAAGGTTCTGATCCTCCAAAATAACATTACGCATAGTTACAAATATCCAAATAATGGTTAGCCATGATTACAATCATTTAAATCCGCAAGTAGTCATTTAGAATACGAAAAACATAAATAGTGAATCCAAAGTTTGAAGCTCCTAAAGCTCCCGACCTGGCATACTTCATTCGTCTATTTACCTGCAATGGGATTATCAATGACAAAAGTACAAAACACACAAAGGAGTAAGTCCTTAATTCAATAAACATCATTATAAGATAATCCACATTAGAAAAAGGGGTTAGTAAACCATTTCGAAATTCATTTTGTCTTGCTGCATAACTTGAGCCAAAGTCGCTACACCCCTTAGGGTTAGCTAAAAGCAGAATCTCATTTTTCTTAAAACAAATCGCGCTTATATACTCAAGCCAGAGTGTATGCTTCTATACTCAAGCCAGAGTGTATGCTTCTATACTCAAGCCAGAGTGTATGCTTCTATACTCAAGCCAGAGTGTATGCTTCTATACTCAAGCCAGAGTGTTTGCTTCTATACTCAAGCCAGAGTGTTTGCTTCTATACTCAAGTCAGAGTGTTTGCTTTTATACCCGAAGAGGTAGTGGTTTATTGTTGTTACCCTACCCGAAGAGGTAGTAGTTTATTGTGGATACCCTACCCGGAGTGGTAGCGGACTGTTATTGTGTCCTACCCGGAGTGGTAGCAGACTGTTATTATGTCCTACCCGGAGTGGTAGTGGACTGTTATTGTGTCCTTCCCGGAGTGGTAGCGGACTGTTATTGTGTCGTACCCAGAGTGGTAGCGGACTGTTATTGTGTCCTACCCAGAGTGGTAGCGGACTATTATTGTGTCCTACCGGGAATGGTAGTGATTATTGTGAACTCGACCTGCCCGATGTGGTATGGGGTAATAATAACTCGACCTGCCCGATGTGGTATGGGGTAATAATAACTCGACCTGCCCGATGTGGTATGGGGTAATAATAACTCGACCTGCCCGATGTGGTATGGGGTAATAATAACTCGACCTGCCCGATGTGGTATGGGGTAATAATAACTCGACCTGCGCGATGTGGTATGGGGTAATAACTCGACCTGCCCGATGTGGTATGGGGTAATGACTCGGCCTGCCCGATGTGGTATGGGAAATGAAATTCATGAATACGATTAAGGGTGAATATGAATGATGAGAAATGTGGAAGTCACAATGAATGTCGTATGCATGCTATAAGATATATTATGAGATATATATTCTATAGGGTGAATATGAATGATGAGAAAAGGGAATGTCACAAAGAGAGTCATATGCATGCTATAGGATATATAGTATGGGATATATATATTCTATAGGGTGAATATGAGTGATAAAAAGGAAGATGTTGAGAATGAAAGTAATATCCATGCTATAGGATATATATTATGGGTTATATATACTATAGGGTGGATATGAATAATGAGAAGAATGATGTTTCGAACGAACGTAATATGCATACTATAGAATATATATTATGGGATATATATACTATAGGATGAATATGAGTAAAGTGGAAATTAAAGGAAGATGATATGAATGTTTACAATTACACATGTGTGTTTACGAATTGTATTAAAGCTTAATCGTATTTGAAATGTGGATTACCATGTGATGTTAGTTTTCGAACTAATGACTTACTCCCTTTTGTTTTGTGTGTTGTTTATGATAATCCCATTGTAGGTAAATGAAGGATTTTGAGGAGGAAGCCCACTTAGGGAGCTTTTGTATTTATTAACTAGATTGTTTTTATTGCTATTCGACATTGTAGTTGATGTGATAACATTATAGGATGACTGTAAATTTTATTAGGGCTATACGGAGACATGTAGTTATGGACGTTATAACTCTGGGAGACCCATAACTGGTTGTATGTGGTAAATGCTATTTGAATGAATTATGTTTTTCCGCAACATAAATTTGTATGATAATATAATAGGGTAAAGAGTATTTTCAAAGAATGATTCATGAGAGTTTTTAATTAAGGTGACAACTGTATGTAAGAAAGGATTTAAAATAAATGAAAAAATTTCAAGGGTAGAAATCGGGTCGTTACAGTAACTGTATTGCAGGACAAATACGATTTACTCGCTGAACGATTCCTTGAAATGGAACGTAAGATGGAAGCTGGTAAATTTGTTGAGGGGCCTTAAGCTTCTACTACCGTGAAAGAAAGTTTCACGCATCCAAGAAACTTCATTCCCATTCTAGAGGTAGTTTAATAAACTAATTTGTTTTAAATATCATTTGTTTTCACTATTGCTAAACTAATTCATTATATGTTTTAACTATCATCTAGGGAATAATCAATAATTGCAAACTCTTTTTGGATATCCCACGTACCCGAGCAGTGGGAATTGGCACGGTGTACAACACACAAGATGCAATGATACATAATGCACAAATCCTCTCCAATCATTTGAGGGTCTCAATTGATATTTCAATTGAAGATGATGCATTGCCGTCAATTCATGTTGTTGAGGATAACATCATAGTTAGAGGAGCTTTAGGAACTTTTGTGGCTTGGCCAGAACATCTTATAGATGTAGTTCCTATTATGGTATGGTTTTCACCTTATACATTCTCATTCATTAATATACATATTTTGATATGTAATTGATAACTCATGTATTGAATATTTCAGGGAAAGGTGTCTGCTGACCATAGTGTAACATCTCCTCCTAGAATAGATGAACATGCATCTAAAAAGTCTAAAGTGGTGAAGTCTAAGCCATGATCTAAATCAAATCTAGAATCGTCAGGGGACGTGGCCCCCAAGAAAACCAACTTCCGTGAAAAACTCATGAATCATGTATAGAAGTTACCTGCCAATTCTATGATTGTGATATCAATTCGCTCACCCATCTATGGGTTTTCTGCTGCTAAATTTGTAACACCAAAAATTTTAATCTTTAAAATTATAGTATTAGTCCTGGAAGCCTCGCTTGATCGAGAGATTCTCGCCTTAGCGAGAAAGGATCACCTGGGATGGTGAAATCCTGGGCTATACTGGAGGATTCTCGCCTGAGCGATTACACAATATTGGTAATCGATTACATGCTGATAAACTAATCAGACCTGTGTATTTTACATGATGTAATCGATTACACAATACTCGTAATCGATTACAACATATTAAAAGCATCAGATATGTGTATTTTATATGATGTAATCGATTACACTATACTCGTAATCGATTACAACATATTAAAAGCATCAGATACTGATGTAATCGATTACACCATACGGTAATCGATTACATTTATTCGCTGAGCGAGAATTGCTCACTGTGAGATTCTCGCTTGAGCGAGAATGGGCTCGCTTGAGCGAGAATCCGACGACTACTCTTTAAAATAGAAACCCCAAACACATTTTAGGGTTAGAACTTTGAAGAGAAGAGAGAGAAGAGAGCTTTTCAAGAGCAAGGAGCCTTAGGACTCATCTTAGAGCTTGAGAAGAGGTAAACCTCTTGCTTCTAACTCTTCTTCTTCCTCTCTAACTTGTTTTGGGTGTGGTGGATCTATTTTCAAAACATGAGAAACCATGGAAACTCATTCTTTAGAGTTATGGTTCGTTTTAGGCTGTTTTTCTCTTGTAAACTCTTGGTTTAGAGTTGGTATTTGATGAATGGAAAGGTTTTGTGGGTTCTTCATGAAAATCCCAAAAACCCCAAAATGAGAATATGAATAAAAAGAGAAATAGATGGGATGTTAGATGTGAATGATGAGTTTGTGATTTAATGTTGATATATGAGATAAGCATGTATGTTTGATGATAAAATATGAGTCGTTAGGTATTATTTTGAATAAATGACTGACATTGTTGTTATTGGTGGAAATGAAAAGAGATCCTAAGGTTGGAGGAGATCGTGGAGGAAACTAGTAAAGTTACTCACAAACCGAACCCCAATATTCACCGAGGTAAGGATAAGTCTTTCATTTTGCATTTGAAATAGAAAATGTGTATTTTCTGGTTATGCAAAGACTAAGTTGTATGTTACGCATTTAGTATAAACATATATGGGTGTGTTTATATTAAAGAAGACGTAGATTTACGGAAAGGGAAAATGTGGGTATTTTCTGATTATGAAATGACTAAGTTGTAAATTGCGCATTTAGTATAAACATATATGAGTGTGTTTATACTAAAGTAGGCGTAGATTTACGGAAGATGGAAAATGTGTGTGTTTTCTGGTCATGCAATAATCATATTGTGAATCACGCAGTTAGTATAAACATATATGGGTGTGTTTATACTAACGATGGCGTGAATTTACCGGAAATGATTGATGGTGAATTCAATGAAAAGAAAATATATTTTTAGCCGACCATGAATGGTTAGCGACTCTGGCTTGAGTATAGAAGCATACACTCTGGCTTGAGTATAGAAGCATACACTCTGGCTTGAGTATAGAAGCATACACTCTGGCTTGAGTATAGAAGCATGAAAATGATTTAAGAGGAGATCGATGAAAGGAAAATATGTTTTAGCCGACCATGAATGGTTAGCGACTCTAGCTTGAGTATAGAAGCGTAAACTCTGGCTTGAGTATATAAGCGTGATTTCTTTTAAGAGAAACAAAATTCTGCTTTTAGCTAACCCTGAGGGGTGTAGCGACTTTGGCTCAAGTTATGCAGCAAGACAAAATGAATTTCGAAAATGGTTTACTAACCCTTTTTCTAATGTGAATTATCTTATAATGACGTTTATTGAAATAATGACTTACTCCTTTGTGTGTTTTGTACTTTTGTCATTGATAATCCCATTGCAGGTAAATAGATGAATGAAGTATGTTAGGTCGGGAGCTTTAGGAGCTTTAGACTTTGGATTCACTATTTATGTTTTTCGTATTCTAAATGACTACTTGCGAATTTAAATGATTGTAATCATGGCTAACCATTATTTGGATATTTGTAACCATGCGTAATGTTATTTTGGATGATCAGAACCTTTGAGGTCTTAGTACTCATAGGGAATGATATGAATAAATTATGTTTTTCTGCAAGATTAATTGTATGATAATATAATAGGTTATAAGATTAGTTCCAGGAATGATTAATGAGAACTTCTAAGTAAAATGATTATGTATGTGGTTATTGATTCATGGATTGAGTGTGAGGAAGGGAAATAAGATTTTGAAGTAAGGATATTAAAATGGTAATGTGAGTTATGAGTGATTGAATGGAATTGAATAAAAATGAGAAAAAATTTCAATGGTAGAATTTGGGTCCTTACAAAATTCATCACTATAAATGATGTGAAGGATGTACACGATCATGATTGGATCGGTGCATCCGTTATATCTGTGTATATAAGGTAAACTTCTTATTTTCGCATTTAATCATTAATTGGTGTATTGTAATTAATTAACATTTGTGTTATATGTTAGGTACTTGTATGACAACTTTATACCCAAAAGTAAAAATAAGGTGATGTTCTTGTCCCCTCATTCTAACACACTGCTTTGCAATGACATAAGGAAGAAAGACCAGGCAAAATATGTTGCTGGAATTCTTGATAAAATAAAGAGAATGTTGACTTATTCCTTGCACCTCTTAACACCAGGTAACCATCATTTTTTAATTGTTTTTAGCTATGTGTCGCTACCCCACTTTCGTGGACACGACGAGAAATATGCAAATAAATGCAATGAAGTCACCATCGATGTTTTTTAAGGTGAAAACATGAAAAACCTAATTTTATTTAAAATAAAAAAGGATTTGAATTGCTTACACGGGAAAATTAAGTTCGAGAGTCGGTTACGAATGAGGAACATGTTAAGCACCTCATACCGCCCGTTATAAAAAATGGTACATAGATGAATCATGTGGATATTTATTCGAAATATTAATTTTACCCTCACATTATTAAGTAAAAAAGAAAGAACAAAAAAAACATTTTTTATTTTTTGTGTCTAACAGGAAAAACCTTCTCATACGTATCTCTAACGGCAATAGAGAAATCAAAGCTATGTAGTTCTTCAGAAAAATGGTTGATTGATTGATATATATTTTTTATTTTTAAAACAAATAACAAGGTCGAGTAACAGGATAGGGCACGAGTCCCATAGTTCACTATCTTCCCTTGTCTTTATTAATTTTTTTTGAAAATAATCAAATTGAGATAACGCGACATGGCACGAGTCCCATAGTGCACTATCTCTCATTGATTTAATTAATTTTTAGAAAAAAATATAATTTTGAGATAACGCGACAGGGAACGAGTCCATAGTGCACTATTTCTCATTGATTTGTTTAAGTTTTAGAAAAATATCAATTTGAGATAACGCGGCAGGGCACAAGTCTCATAGTGCACTATCTCTCATTGATTTGTTTAAGTTTTAGAAAAATATCAATTTGAGATAATGTGATCGGGCACGAGTCCCATAGTGCACTATCTCTCATTGATTTGTTTAAGTTTTAGAAAAATATCAATTTGAGATAACGCGACAGGGCCAAGTCTCATAGTGCACTTACCTTTCATTGATTTAATTATATTTAGAAATAATATCAATTTGAGATAACGCGACAGAGTACAGGTCCCATAGTGCATTATCTCTCATTGTTTTAATTAAGTTTTCATAAAAAAATATCAATTTGAGATAATACAACAGAGCACAAGTCTCATAGTGTATTATTTCTCCTTGATTTATTTTAAATATTCATTGCATTTTTATTTATTTATTATTATTATTATTGTTTTTATATTAATTTTTATAAAACAAATAATAATAAATAAATAAAAACAAAAAACAGAATATATAAAAAAATTAATAAATAAATAAAAATGAAAATAAAAAAATGGATGAAGAATTGATTTGGGGTTTTAGGGTAAAATAGGTTTGGGATTTTATGGTTAAAATTGATTTGGGGTTTTAGGGTAAAATTGATTTGGGGTTTTATGCTAAAATTGATTTGGGGGTTTTAGGGTAAAATTTATTTGGGGGTTTTATGGTTAAAATTGATTTGGGGTTTAGGTTTAAATTTAATTTTGGGATTAAGTTAAAATCGATTTGAGAGTTTTAGGGAAAATTGATTTGGGGTTTAGGGTAAAATCAATTTGGGAGTTTTAGGTAAAAATTGATTTGGGGGGTTTTAGGTAGAAATTAATTTGGGGTTTCTGGTTTAAGGTTGCCATGGGGGCAACCCTCTTGCTCCTGGCCGAAAAAGGCGGCGGCAGCACTCAAAACACCATGGTTTCAAAAATAAAAGTTCACAACTAACTCCAAGAGGCAACACTAGAAGTTATACAACAAAGGAAAAAATAAAAGAAAGGAAAAAGGAAGAAGATGTACCTCTTAGTGTTGGTGAAGAAGATGATGTGCAATGGTTGCCTCTACATTTTTCTCCTACTTTTTCCTTTCTCTTATTTTCTCTCTTTTCAAAACCAAATTTGCCTCCTTCTACATTTCTAAATCTGAATTCTTCCTTCTCTCTTTAGAATAGGTTTAGCCTCTCTCCTTTTACTTCTTAGCCCCCTAGGATTAGTTTAGATTTTTAGTTTAAATAGGGTGGGGGATTAGTATTAGGTTTAGGTTTGTAGTGTTAATCTGATGGGTCAACCAAAGCCCAATTGCCATTTTTTATCCTACACTATTCATTATTCACTCATCATTATTTTTATTTTTTATTTATTTTTATTTTAAAAATTAAATTACCCTAGTCAAAATTGGGTGTTTACACTATGTTTTTGCGTAACATTTATTAACCGTATGCATATATGTGTTTTCTTAGGCAACATTGGATTTTGGTTGTCATTAATCGGGTCTGCCAATAATTGTTCTATTTTGATTCACTAAAACATGGCGATCCGAGCAAGTACCCCACTATGAAAGAAATTTATACTAGGTAAGTGAACAACTCATTTAAATTTTCTGAATTTTGTTACACTTTCATTATCACTTTCATTTAAACATTATTTTCTATTGTTTAGGGCATTGAATATATATAAAACCCATCAAAATATAGGTCATAGATCTTCATTAACCATCAACTGGACTCATGTTAAGGTATTGACACTACTCATCTGAGTCATCTCATCAAACAATTATATGTATTCATAATTCAATTATGCATGCATGATTATACTTATATTTACCTTTAGACCCCTTGCCAAAATAATGACAAAGATTGCGGCTATTGTGTCATTAACTTCATGATGGAGGTCATTAAACAAGGCAAAATTGAAGTCCAGTTTAATGTAGATACATATACAATTGACCAAATCGATAGGAATATGGAAATTTGGTCAAACTTTGTACATTCTTTTACAACAGTAGTGTAATATACAATTTGTAATATACAAAGGTTCTATTAAATATAAATAGCTATTTTGGTTCAATCGGTGCCTTATTTTGTTCAATGCATTTTGTGTTTTGATAATTTGTTGCATCTTAGATATTTGATGTTTGTTTAACTATTTAGATTTAAGAAACATGCAATTCAACATCGAAAATTATTCATTCGCTGAGAAATAGAACCTATTATAACAACCCCCTAATATCTTCCACAACGTAGTGTTATAATTTCGCTGTGGAATTTATAACTTCCACAGCGTAGTGATATACTTTCGCTATGGAATTGATAACTTCCACAACATAATGATATAATTTCGCTGTGGAAGAGAAGATCCTAACAAGTAACAACAATTAAAGCTCTTGACATCTTCAACAGCGAAGTCTTTTACTTTCGCTGTGGAATTTATAACTTGCACAACGTAGTAATATACTTTCGTTGTGGAACTGATAACTTTCACAGCGCAGTGATATACTTTCATTGTAGAATAGATAACTTCCACAGCGTAGTGATATACTTTTCACTGTGGAAGAGAAGATCCTTACAAGTAAACAACAATTGAAGCTCCTGAATGGATAAATTCAACAGCGTATGTTGTAACACCCTAATTTTGAGTCTTTAAAATTATAGTATCAGTCCTGGAAGTCTCTCTTGAGCGAGAGATTCTCGCCTGAGCGAGAAAGGATCCTCTGGGAGGGTGAAATCCTGGGCTATACTGGAGGATTCTCGCCTGAGCAGGAGTTGTCTCGCCTGGGCGAGAAATGGAAATTTGGGCTGTTGACACTGTGAGATTCTCGCTTGAGCGAGAGCATCAGATCTGAAATTTTAAAAAGGCGGAATTTTCTCGCATGAGCAAAAACCCGACGACTGCTCTTTAAAATAGAAACCCCAAACACATTTTAGGGTTAGAACTTGGAGGAGAAGAGAGAGAAGAGAGCTTTTCAAGAGCAAAGAGCCTTAGGACTCATCTTATAGCTTGAGAAGAGGTAAACCTTTTGTTCCTAACTCTTCTTCTTCCTCTCTAACTTGTTTTGGGTATGTTGGATCTATTTTCAAAACATGAGAAACCATGGAAACTCATCCTTTAGAGTTATGGTTCGTTTTATGTTGTTTTTATCTTGTAAACTCTCAGTTTAGAGTTGATATTTGATGAATGGAAATGTTTTGTGGGTTATTCATGAAAACCCCAAAAAACCCCAAAATGAGAATATGGGTATAAAGAGAAAGAGATGAAATGTTAGATGTGGATGATGAGTTTGTGCTTTGATGTTGATATATGAGATGAATATGTATGTTTAGATGTTTGGAAACTTGTATCGAAGTAGTTTTGGAAATCTTGAATATATGTGAATCCCTTGTATGTGTGATGATGAAATACGTGTTATTTATGTGTTATTTTGAATAAATGACTAACATTGTTGTTATTGGTGGAAATGAGAAAAGATCCTAAGGTTGGAGGAAATCGCGGAGGAGACTTTTAAAGTTACTCGGAACTGATCCCCAACACTCACCAAGGTAAGGGATAAGTGTCTCTAATTCATACTCACTGATGTGAATGAGGTATGTAAAAGAGGTAATATGTTGGTAAGTTTATTGTTGTTATTGTGTCCTACCCGGAGTGGTAGTGGACTGTTATTGTGTCCTACCCGGAGTGGTAGTGGACTGTTATTGTGTCCAAGAGTGGTAGCGGACTGTTATTGAGTCCTACCGGGAATGGTAGTGATTATGGTGAACTCAACCTGCCCTATGTGGTATGGGGTAATAACTCGACCTGCCCTATGTGGTATGGGTTAATAACTCGACCTGCCCTATGTGGTATGGGGTATTAACTCGACCTGCCCTATGTGATATGGGGTAATAACTCGACCTGCCATATGTGGTATGGGGTAATAACTCGACCTGCCCTGTGTGGTATGGGATAATAACTCGACATGCCCTATGTGGTATGGGGTAATAACTCGACCTGCCCGATGTGGTATGGGGTAATAACTCGACCTGCCCAATGTGGTATGGGGTAATAACTCGGCCTGCCCGATGTGGTATGAGAAATGAAATTGATGTATACGATTAAGGGTGAATATGAATGATGAGAAATGTGGGTGTCACAATGAATATCATATGCATGCTATATGATATTTATTATGGGATGTATATTCTATAGGATGAATATGAATGATGAGAAGTGTGGATGTCACAATGAATGTCATATGCATGTTATAGGATATATATTATGGGATGTATATTCTATAGGGTGAATATGAATGATGAGAAATGTGGATGTCACAATGAATGTCATATGCATGCTATAGGATATATATTATGGGATGTATATTCTATAGGGTGAATATGAATGATGAGAAAATGGAATGTCACAAAGAGAGTCATATGCATGCTATAGGATATATAGTATGGGATATATATTCTATAGGGTGAATATGAGCGATAAAAAGGAAGATGTTGAGAATGAAAGTAATATCCATGCTATAGGATATATATTATAGGATATATATACTATAGGGTGGATATGAACAATGAGAAGGATGATGCTTCTAACAAACGTAATATGCATACTATAGAATATATATTATGGGATATATATACTATAGGATGAATATGAGTAAAGTGGAAATTAAAGGAAGATGATATAAATGTTTATAATTAGGCATGTGTGTTTACGAATTATATTAAAGGTTAATGTATTTGAAATGTGGATTATCATGTGATGTTAGTTTTTGAACTAATGACTTACTTCCTTTTGTTTTGTGTGTTGTTTATGATAATCCCATTGTAGGTAAATGAAGGATTTTGAGAAGGAAGCTCACTTAGGAAGCTTGTGTTTATTAACTTGTTTGTCTTTATTTGCTACTTGACGTTGTGGTTAATTTAATAACATTATGGGATGAATGTAAATCTGTTTAGATTAATACGGATATGTGTAGTTATGGACGTTATAACTCTGGGAGACCCATAACTGGTTGTATGTGGTAAATGCTATTTGAATGAATTATATTTTTCCGCAACATAAATTTGTATGATAATATAATAGGGTAAATAGTATTTTCAAAGAGTGATACTTAAGAGTTTTTAACTAAGGTGGCGACTGTATGCAAGAAATGATTAAAATAAATGAAAAATTTTCAAGGGTAGAATTTGGGTCGTTACACATGTTCAAGATTGTGTTGTTGAAGAGAACATATACAACAACGAAAATTATTCATTCGATGTGGAATAGAACCTATTATTACAGCCCCCTAATATCTTCAACATCGTAGTGTTATAATTTCGTTGTGGAATTTATAACTTCCACAGCGTAGTGATATATTTTCGCCATGGAATTGATAACTTCCACAACGCAGTGTCATACATTCGTTGTGGAAGAGAAGATCCTATTAACAACAACAATTGAAGCTCCTGATATCTTCAACAACGAAGTGTTTTACTTTCGCTGTGGAATTTATATATGCCACAACGCAAACTAAAGATTTCGTCGTTGAAGGATTATCAAAATAAAACTTAAAACTATCTAACATTCGAAAACCTCTTTTACACTAACTCTTTTTCTCAGCAGCAGCTAGCGAAAATGAAAACCTCAAAATCTTTCACCCATTTGATCATTCACCATCAAAATCATTCACACATTCAACATCGAAAATCATTCACGCATTGAACCTCAAAATCATTCAACCCAAAATCATTCACGCATTCAACATCAAAATTTATTTCTCTCATTCAATACCGAAAGTTCACTAATTCTGCACCGAATTGAAAGTGAGTTTTCAATTCAACATCAAGTAAATACTTGCTTATATTGAGATAGATTTCATCTTTATTACATGAGTTATTATATTACATGATTTATTATATGCCCGAATTCATTTAGCTTGTATTTAGTTAGGGTTCCTTATTTAGCTTGTATTACATGAGTTAGGATTTTTCCTAATAATGTATTTGCTTGCTATGTGAAATTAAATCAATGTTTTAGAGATTTATGTTTCCCCAAAATCAAATTTCAATCATACAATTTAGATTGTATTTAGTTAGGATTCCTCATTTAGCTTGTTTTACAAGAGTTAGTTTGTAAGGTGAGCGACGACTTAATCATTTAGGGAATTATTGTCCCAAATAAATTTCAATTATTAACTCAATATTTTATGACAATTTCTTTCTAGAAAATGGATGAAAGAATTGATCGAAAATGGATGAGTGTCGATCGATTGACGAAGGAGTATGAGGATTGAGTGAAATCATTTGTTAAGTTTGCATATGATATTGCTGAAAACTGTGATCGAATTGTATGTCCTTGTTTGAAATGTTGTTACTCCAACCGAATCACCGTGATTGAGTTAAAAGTTCATTTAATTTGTTACGTTATCGATCAGAGTTACACATGTTGGACAAGGCATGGTGAGAAAAGCCTTGATGAGATGCATATGAAAGAAAACAACACTAATGCATATGAAGGAGATCGTTTCGATGAAATGGCAAACATTGTCGAATAGGATCTTCAGGATCGTCCTGAGATGTTTCAGCGGTTGATAAGTGATGCTAAGAAACCATTATATGATGGTGGTACTAAATTCACAAGGTTGTACAAGTTGAAATCTGTTAATGGATGGAATGATAAGAGTTTCACAGACCTACTGGCACTTCTGAAGGAAATATTGCCCGAGGATTGTAAGGACCCGATTTTCATAACTCGAAAATTCTCTTTTAAAATCCTTATTCGTGAAAGTGAAGTGATTACTTTTGAAAGACATTACTCGAACAGTTTGGAAACTTGAGTGAATACGTTTATAAATTTGCAAGGCGGAAATATTCCAAACTCCTTTCATTTCAAAAACATGTCATTACACTTCCGTTCAAATACATCCTTTATACAATTACACTTTCTCAAAATTTACCTTGAATACAAACATTAGATCCACTTCATTATACACTTACAAGAAAGTTGTTTATACATGAATTTCACTTTAACATGTTCTTCATATTACAAATATTTATCATATAACATATCAATTACATATTATCCACTACTCTATCATGTACTCTTCTCCGCAAGCGTCCAATGCGCTACCTCCACAACCTGAACCCAAATATACAACACATACAAGGAAAGACAGAGGGAGTAAGAACCAACTACGGCGACCGTAGCGTGGATTTACATGGAGTGATAACATTAAAGTATTAAAACCACACACATCTAACATCAATCATGATATGTATATATCAATCAACACATATTATCCATATTCACCCTATAGTACACATATATCCCATACTATATGTGTTCTATAGTGTGCATACTTATTCATCGCATTTTATTCATATTCACCCTATAGTACACATACATCTCATACTATATGTGTTCTATAGTGTGCATATTTATTTATCGCTTATTATCCATATTCACCCTATAGTGCACATACATCCCATACTATATGTGTTCTATAGTGTGCATACTTATTCATCGCCTTTTATCCATATTCACCCTATAGTACACATACATCTCATACTACATGTGTTCTATAGTGTGCATATTTATTTATCGCGTATTATCCATATTCACCTTATAGTACACATACATCCCATACTATATGTGTTCTATAGTGTGCATATTTATTTATCGCGTATTATCCATATTCACCTTATAGGATATACATCCCATAATATATATCCTATGGCATGCATATGATTTTCATTCCGAGTATACACTTTTCATATCCTTCACATTCCATAATAATTTACCCTTGATCTCATTCAACAATTCTGCACCGTACAAATAATCACCATACCCCATCGGGCAGGTCGAGTAATCCCCATACCACCTCGGGCAGGTCGAGTTTCCACATTACACTCACATCCATGTCATACACCGTCAACACAAGGCATCTCATTATTTTATCACCATAAATAACATACAACACTTTCATTGTCACAAACATACCTTTATCCATTTTAACACATTCACAGCTCATCACACATTCATTGGTTACAACACACTCATACATGTTTATAACAATCAACCACTCACAACATACTCATTTTGATAAACATACTCATTCCATTTTAACACATTCACAACTCATCACACATTCATTGTTACAACACACCCAGACATGTTTATAACAATCAACCACTTACAACATACTCATTTATGCTTATGACCATAAATATCTCACACACCATCATTATCACACAACATAACCATTATCATAAACAAACCACGCATAACATATTCTTCATCATATACACATTAACGTTAGAACCATCTTTAATGACGGTGTATTACCATAAATGAGCATATAGAGTTTTATTCAAATAAACGGTTTTCCCCACACATATATCTCCACTTTTATGGCTAATACATCCTCATGTAAGATAAAGACTCTCACATGGATCACAAACTCCCAAGAGAGTTTCTATCCGTTAATATGCTCCGATTCTTTAGGGAAATCGGAGATGACGACTCTAATGAAATACTCTAAGAACACAATGGTCTTCTCCTTCACCTTAGGTTGCGTAAGCTCCGTTGCTCTGCAAAAGAGCCACATCTCCCTTCATCTCCTCCAACCTCCATTGTTGCTTTTTCACCTCCAAGCTTTTCCAAATGTGTTAAGTGTAATCGATTACCATATTGTGTAATCGATTACATCAGTTAAAAATTTAAAATACAAACTCAACGACTCTATGTAATCGATTACCAAACATGTTGTAATCGATTACAATGTGAAAAATGCACATATCTTATGCTTTTAATATGTTGTAATCGATTACGAGTATAGTGTAATCGATTACAACATGTAAAATACACAGATCTGATTAGTTTATCAGCATGTAATCGATTACCAGTATTGTGTAATCGATTACACTATTTCAGAGTGCCCAAAATTGCCATTTCTCGCCCATGCGAGACAACTCTCTCTCAGGCGAGACTTCCAGGACTGATACTATAATTTTAAAGATTAAAATTCGGGGAACCATAGCTAAGTTATGGTTCTTCTTCAAGGCAATTTGTAACAAAGTGATTGACCTTGTGAAATTACCTGCATTGCAAAGACAAATTATTTTGACTTTGTGTGAGCTTGAGATGTATTTCACACCCTTTTTTGACATAATGGTCCATCTTAGCATTCATCTTGTTTGAGAGATACAGCTATATGGTCCTTCCTACATGAGATGGATGTACCCTTTTGAACGTTATATGAAGATATTAAAAGGGTATGTGAAGAATCGATCAAGACTAGAGGGTTGTATTGCTGAGCGATATATTGTTGAAGAAACTCTTGATTTTTGTACCGGATACCTTGAAGATGGTGATTTCATAGGCATTCCAAAGCCTCGGTATGCAAAAGGAACATCTGGTGAAGGGATTACTAGGATAGAAATATTGAGTATATCAATAAGCGAATTGGAGCAATCACACTTATATGTTTTATATAATGTCGACGAGGTTGAGCCATATGTTGAAAGACACATAGAGATGCTTAAGAAGTCTAACCCAAGTAAGAATGAAAATTGTATTTCCAAAGAGCATAATCAGTGTTTCATAAAGTGGCTAAAACATCACATTTGATGAAGAGTTGAATATAAATGCGGAATTCGTTTCCGAAAGATTGAAATGGTTAGTCAATGGTCCAAGTATTCATGTCTTATTCTACAGTGGTTACCTAATTAATGGGTTCACATTTTATACTGAAAAACAAGATAATCAAAGTAAAATGCAAAATAGTGGTGTGACTATTGTTGCTCGAATTCTACATATGTCAAGTGCCAAAGATAGAAACTCAATATATGCAAATATGTCATACTTTGGGGTCATTAAACAAATATTGGAATTGGATTACACAATGTTTTGGGTGCCGGTTTTTGTTGTATGTGGGTTGATAACAATAATGGCTTTCGAGTTGATGAATTAGGGTTCATTTAGGTGGATCTTAATAGGCCAGAATATAAAGATGAATCATTTATTCTAGCATCTAAGGCTCAACAAGTATTCTATATTAGTGACCCAGCAAATAAGAAATGGTCAATTGTTCTATTGACCAACAAAATCATCATCAATAATATAGATGACCAAGAAGATATTGATGTTGAAGATGATCCTTTTTGTGGGATATCACTGTCGCATGAGAGCGGACCAATAACTACGAATGATGATTTATATACAAGAGGTGATAATGACGAGGGCCTTTGGGTGAATGAAATTCTTACCGGAGAAGACAATAATATTACAAGCCAAAAACCATTAAAGAAGTGGAAAAATTAGATGCATATCTTTGTATAAATATAGCAAAATTTTATTTGTTTGTAATTAACACTTTTACTTTGTTAGCATTGTGTTTATAATTTTGTTTGTTTGTTTGGAATAATATTCTTAGTTTGCATTGTGTTAATAATTTTGTTTGTTTCATTGTGTTAATGTGTTATTCTAACTTGAATATATACAATATAGTAAGTTTGTTGAGAGTCTGTTGGTTGAGTGTGTGTTGTGGATACTGTATAGTTTGCAGGTGAGAATAATCAACAGCGCATTCTAAGAGGAAATCTATAAATTGCTGTTGTAATATGGCGCTGGTAATGTGAGCCTTGCAAAAACAGTGGTTGTTGCAGTTAATAAACAGCGCATTCTAAGAGGAAATCTATAAAGCACTGTTGTAACAAGTCATGTGAGAGCATTGAATAAACTGTGGTTTCTTAATAATGTGTTGTCCTACGTAAACTATGAGACAACACGTCTAATAATGCGCTGTCCTACGTAAACTATCAGACATTGCGTCTTAACAATGTGTTGTCTTACGTAAACCTATACGATAGTGCGTTATTTAAGTTGTGTTATGGTATACAAACATTAAGACAGCGCAACTACTTGCTAAAATAATGTTTTGTGGTATATAAATATTACAACAATGGCACTTATAATGTCCGCTGTTGTACGATATTATTTTTTACAACGCTACGTGTGAGGTGTGTTGTTATATATTTATCATAACACAATGCTAGTTGTAGCTCACACTGTTATATTTGTCAGTTCCGTAACAGCGCATGACTTAGGTTGCGCTGTTGTAAAATGTGGTATACAATAGTGAAATAAGAAAGCGCGGTTAATGACTACCATCTACGACTTCGGTCAAACAGACAGCGGTGGGATGCGCTGTCCTAAAGCAACAAAAAAAAAGCGTCGTTGCTCAACGTATGTGACGTAGTGAAAATGTTCTGAAACAACTCTTCCACCAAGTCGACCCACAAAATTGAAAATGGTGAAAAGTGTTAGCCTGATAGTGGTATCTTTCACACCTTAAAGTGGAAGAGAATGAGGGTAGAGATTAAAAATGAGAATGAAAAATTGAGTGTAGTTGGAGGAATTAGGATGCTCTCCATTAATAGAGGGGTAAATTTACCTTTGTTTTTAATAGCAAAATTGTGATTTTATTGTAATCAAAGGGATATATGTGGCATTGAGTGTTGCATTTCCCTCTACTTTTTGAAGTACTTGTCTCTCCATTAAATCTCAACTCGGGAGGAACTAATATCTTCTCCATTAATGGAGAGACAAATATATGTTTTACCTTTGTTTTTAATGGCAAAAGTGTGAGTTAATTGAAATAGAGATATATGTGTCATTGAATGTTCTATTTTCTTTTACTTTTTGAAGCACTTGTCTAGTGGGAGATGAGGGAAAACTACCAAAAGTGTTATGTGTTGAGTTTTTTTGGAACTATTACATGTATTGTAAATAAATGTATTTCAATGTAGTTGTTTAGATCATTGAGGTTTCCATCATCCCCTAATTGCTAGGAATCAGCGTTTTAAACAAATATATTTGTAACTCTCCATTGTATTTCAACACTATGTAACATTTTTTTTATTGGGAGTGATCCAATTACTCTAAGAGTAAATTTAAAAAACTTACTTTATATCTTAATCATCAATTCTTGGGAAATCTAATTGTTTGAATTAGTGAGTACATCTAAACCATTAGATTTTCCTAGAATTCATGGCTAAGATGTTGGGTTAGTTTTTTAAGCTTACTCTTGAAGTAAGTTGATCTCTTCTCTTTTTTATATGGCAATATTCGTAGCTTTAAATTTTTGCAAACTTAAAACTATGATTTAATCTCATTTATGTGTCATGATTTGTATTTATAGGTAAATGCGTTTTACATTTGAAGAGGATGAATTCCGTTGTGTAATGGTGATATACGAAGTTGAAGAAAATCAAAACTTAACATAGATTATTATACTTTTTCATGTTTTAAAATGTTTTTTAAACCACGTGTATCCCTTTAGCTTGACACATTGAGTTACGCTATAACAATTCTTATTCATTTGAATGGAGTATAGCTTTAAAATGTTTTAACAAATATGTATTATATTTTTGGAGTGTTATAATGACATATAAATGAATTAAATGAAAGTATATATATTTAGTTACGTGAATGTCCATTTTGACATATTTTATATTTATATAGTAGTAAAGGCACAATAGTAATATAGAAATTATGTCAATTCAATTGTCTGAATACTCCTTAAACATATTTTATCTTTATATGTATAGGTAATAGTCAATGTATATATTTAATGGGAATGATTATTAATGTAAATAACTAGAATGATTAATAATATTGTTGTGTCAAATAATTAATGTAATTTGATAAATAATATGTGATGTTCCAAAAAGTAGGTCAATTCATTTATCAGTAGCTATAATTGGTTGAAAAATGTATTATATTAAAAATTTAATGATTAAATATTTTTCTTACAAATCACAACTAATAACATATAGACTCTTCTTCTCAAATAAGAGATATTTGTTAAAGATTGATATGAGTTATGAATGAATTTCTTGATGAACAAATAAGTATGAGAGAATAAGAAATAAAATTTGAAGAAAACTTAAAGAAAGAAGTAGGGATGACAATGAAAACCGAACCCAAATTTAATGGGGAAAACTCGATGTCATTCGGTTCGGATTTTACACGAGTTCAAATTTCGGGTTCGGATTTGATATTGTTAATACCCTATCCCGAACCCACCCGAACCCGATTAATATAAATATAATTATAATATTATAGATAAATACATATATAAAAGCTATATATATATAATATATAAGCTATATATATATAATATATATATAAAATATATATTTTGTTCGGGTTTTTTTCGGGTTTGGATTACCCGAAACCCAACGGGTTCGGGGATGATATCATTATTTTCAACCCCGCTTAATTCAGGTTCGTGTTCAGGTTTTGGATTTCGGGTTCGGGGTTGGGTAAGCACAAACCCGACCCACCCCGTTGTCATTCCTAATACTTAGAAAGAAGAATGAGTAAGATGATAATATTTTTCATTTTGAATTGAAAGGGAGAGAAAACAAGAATTTATATAGTGACAGATAAACATAACTAATTAACTTAAACTAATCGATCAAAACACATTTATTTTAACGATATTCTTCATCAAATAAGTTGATATATTATTTGTCCTTTTTTACAAATAAAATAATATTGGTGAAACGTGTTGTACGCAAGGGAATATAATAATCCATTTAATAATATATTCGCATGGAACACGCGTTTGGCTTAATGCAATCATATCATGGTCCATGCAAAATTGCAAACGAGTTATTTTGGACAAAAATAAATAATCATGGGTCATATCATGGCCCTATGCTTTTATATTTAAAGAAATGAGTAACATTATTCAGAAATCTATAGTTATGTGTTACATCAATTGGATTGTTAGCTTTATAAATTATTTTATGGTATTTCGAATCTTATCTTGACGAGTTTCAAAATGGATCAAACATTATATAGTTGTTTGAAAAATTGTAAGTGCTAAATAAATCAAATTTAAGTCTATGATTGTATACATAAATGGCTTCAGCTTATTATTTATTAATATATATGTATGAGATTGCTAAGTTTCATTCCTACCTATCAAATTTGAGTTTAATTTTTATAAAGTATAAATATATAATTAATATATCGTTAACTATTCATTTGTATTATTTTTGTTTAAGAGTCAAAAATAATAGTTCACATATAAATTATGGATGATATTCTAACCCCATAAAAAATACTTACACCGTCTGTAACGTCATTTTCACCATTTATTCAATCTACCTATATTGTCCCCACTCAATTATAGAGCTTTATGGGATGCATTTTTAGATCATACACATACATCAACGAATAAATTGAAATACTATGTTAAAAAAAGAAAATTTATCATTGATGAATAAATTTTACCCACATTATTATAATAGTATAAGATTTATTAGATCTTCATATATATATATATATATATATATATATATATATATATATATATATATATATATATATATATATATATATATATATATATATATATATATATCATATTAGATTATATGTTTAATTCCTAAAAATGATACTCCTTGAAAAGGATAATCAGAAATCTTAGCTCAAAAAATGATTAATTCTTACTCAAGTAAAAGATTTGGTTATAACAAAAAAGTAATCTTTTCTAAATCAGTATATTCTGACTTTACCATGGTCTTGTATTTTCCTTTTTGTACATAAATGTTATCACACTTATAAAAACGAGATCAAATTATGTCGTTCAATCAAAAAATCAGTGAACCATACATTATAACAATTATACTGATCATGTAATTAAATTGTCAAAATATATGCAACTGTATTATATTATATTGGTCAAAATTGAATTATATATGAAAAAATTAATATTTTTCAAAATTATGTAATAAGGATTCAAACATGAACTTGATAGTTGTTGTAACATAACTACTCATTAAATTATTTCAATAATTGAGTTATAGGTAGAAAATAATAATATTTATATTAAAAAATATATTATGTTTATTACAATTTAGATGCATTTTAATTACTGAACTACTTGTTCAATTATTGTATCATCTATGAGTCAGTAGGTCCAATCCTACTCGTTAATCAGTTTGGTCTGACCATGATTGAGTCTGAATATGGTTGTGTCTTATTGGCTCTAGGGTCAGGTTCGAGTAGACTTGATCAATATTTAAGGTCGGGAAATGGACAAATATGACCTGACACATCATATGTTCATTCATTCATCATATTTGTGTATATGTATATTCAATTGTGTACAAAGTAGTGACATCTCTTTGGTCGAACATCGTTGATTTTCTAATTTTTTCATCATATATACACAATTGACAAATATATATATATATATACATATCATTTCATATTTCAAATTACATATCCATAATAATAAGTAATATTGAGAAGACTTTATCTAAAAATAATATACATTATATTTAATCAGGTTTATGGTCAGGTTCATGTTCAAAGGTTGATCCGATCAATATTTGTGGTCTGATTAGCTTTGATTTTATGACTAAGTTCAAATTTAAAAATTGACCCAACCAACATCTAAGATCAAATAAAAGATAAAACTTATATGGTCCTACCAACCCATATTCACCCCTACTACTATCATGATTCTAGTACTATAACTCAAACCCTTACAGTATTCATAACGGTGTATGTGTTGACATTTAAGGCACTGGTTTTTTTAAAACATAAACTGGACCCATACATAGTAGAATTTGATAAGCGTGTGTTGTTCATTCTTGCCATCACATGGGTTATTCTACCCACTTCTTTCCCATCTTTTTTTTTTTTTTTTTTTTTGAGGTAAGTCTCACATCGTCTACCTTGTTTCTGAAATGATTTAAATACCTATTGTGTTACTCCTCTCATTGTCAGAGTCAGTCCAATTTCTTTCTGATTGTCATGAGTCAAAAGATGCCCATTAGTTACGGGTCAAAAGTAATCATTCACCTAATCCGACAGACTTAAGTGGAGGGGGTACGTTGGGAAATATGTTTGTCTACCTCATTGTCTTAGGAACGATTTAAATATATGTTAGATTACTCTTCTTATTACCAATTGGTTTTGATATGAAACTTTAACACATAGTTGATATCTTCTTCAAATCAGTACTGGCTCCTATAAAAGGACAAGTTCTGAGAATTAAATTCACATGTTTTAATCTTTAATGTTATTTAAAAATCACCATTTTCTGATGGAAAATAGATTTATTATATATACATTGTTTGTGTAATTGTTTTTATATTGTCAAGTTTAATTACTATTAAACTTCAAATAAAAATAATAAATAAATGTTGAATAATGTATTGATCATGTAAAAAACTGTACATTAATAATACATAAATATTAAATTTCAAAACATTTCTATATTTAAATATTACAATACTTAGAACACTCGTAACATTTCCATCACTTTAATATTTGCACCCTGTCATATTAATCTTATTGCATAAAGAAAGCAATTATTTTATTTTCAAGTAATATTATATTTTCCTATCAATAATTCTAAAATTTCTCCATAACATATTTAATATGAGTAGAAATATAATTATTTTATACTATTATAAAATTTAATATTTATGTACCATGGATATAAAATTAAATCATTTATTATTCATGTGTATTATTTGCCAATAATAATTAATACACGAATGATGAATAATTTATTAATAGTTTAAAAACTCTTAATTATCAATTTTTTCTATTAGAAAGAATGATTTTTAAACTTCTTATCTGAAAGGACATAGCATTTTTTATTATTATTACAATAGTAAGAACATTTTTTCTGGAAGTAAAAAGCATTATTACATTGTCTAATTGACACCCTATGTAGTAGCAAGTCAATGTTAATATTTGACAAATCTGGCTAATAGAACAATTAGGCTAGTTTTATAGGTCACTTTTGAATGTACTATTCACATATAGTTTTATACTTCTGAATGTAACTTGAAGCTTTTGAATGTCCTATTACATATAGGTAACTTAGCTTGAAAAATAATTTTATATATTGTCACTATATTATCTATTATTTATGTTTAATTATCATTGATTTTTAAAAAAATATATATAAATGAATGGTGGATGATATATCAGTTGTGTATAAATTTTTATATTGACTGCACATATGCATTACTCTAAATTTTTAATTTGTTTTTTAGCAATCTATGTTACCTTTATATCAAGAAACTTTAATTTTTTATTTTTCATTATACCTTAATATTTTATATTAAAGAATGCCACATGGGTTGTTGGATCATTTATGATGCAATATGTAATACTAGCCACAATAGCCCAACAAACCAAAAACCAGTATATTTCTCATTGCTTAATTATATTAAAAATAATTTTGGTAAAATAACATGGTGTATTCAAACATGCCACATATATGAGGAAAGTTATGCAAAACCACTAGACCATTTATTAAATATACTATACATACACAAAAATTACATATTATACATATTGGTGTGTTTTAGTATTTATTTTAAAATATCTACTTTTTTCTTGATTTTTTTAATTTATAATTATAAAACTATAATATGATAGAAAATAGGATATAAATATATTTTAATTCTCTATAACCTCTATAAACTTTATAATTTTTTAGTATGTAATTTAAAATACACAGCATTAATGTTGGTAAAATAGTAAAAAAAGAAATCATGCCAACTAACTAGAAATTTCCTTGATCTATTAAAACTTATAAAAGTTAACAATTACCATTATTGTCAAATATTAAGAGATAAATGAGATTATAGTTGATTTAATAGACATAATTGTCCCATGATAATAATAAAATATGTTCATAATATTAAGAAAAATGATATCCATGATATCTTTTTTACATTTTTAATTTATAATTAATAATCTATTAAATACTTATGAGGTAAGATGTAATAATCTATATATAAGATGCATTATTTAAATATGTTGTGCATAACAATATTTTCTTCTTGTTTTAATAATTATAAATATAGAAAATCAAATAAGTAATTGTCTGAAAATAAGTACTAAAAACAAATCATGTTTGAACCTTTCCTGATAAATATATCAAACCTAGTTTTGATAAATGGTTTTCTTGAAATAACCTATACATAGATATAGTTTTGAAACTAGACTGTTTATACAGTTTGGCTCATCTGCCATCACATATTAGAAAATATGGTATTAATTTTTTTTAATTAAGGGATAGATATGAATTAAAAGAGGGAACGAGAGAATCATGTCACTTGTCCTAAAGATTGTATCACTTTATGTATCATTGACGTCAATATATATGACTCTATGTATCATTGTTTTGTATTGGTCAGAAAAATATAATATAAATAAAATATATTTTAATTTTATATTTTTAACCAACAAGTATGAAAGATTATATAGAGTAACACATATTTTAAGACAAAATATATACTCTAACAAACAATACCAAAAAAAAAGTTGATAAGTGGTGTTAAGATGATATGAAGTAACTAGCAAAGAAAAATAGACAAGTAATTTGCAATATATCATAGGCCACAGTGAATCCAAATACAATACATATATATATAATGATACATAGATATGCTTTTATCTCTGTTGTAAAAAGTTACACCAATAGTAAAGGAAACCATAGAGCAAAAACCAAAAGCTCTCTTATTATACTCCCAAACCAGAGACTACTACAAAAGCACGCACATGATGATTATACTGTTTTATTGGAAGGTACATAATAACCTTTCATCTCTTTTATTGGTAGGTAAAAAAGGAAACCATATAGTCCTTTTAGATAGAGATACTATTGGGTATTCCTCTGAAAGTTAACCCTTCTTTACTGGTAGGAAGGAGCAAAGTGTAGGGTAGTTGAACCGGGCCAGTTCGGTTTCTCTGGCTTGAATCGTTGTTTCTTCTAGTGATGTTGTTTTCGATTTCGGCCAACTTTGTTCCGAACTTTTGGAAGGCTTGCAATGCCCTTGTATCTGATGTCCAGTTTGGATTATCTCTTTGCCCAAGGTAGATCTCATCAGAAGCATGTCTTGACAATATCTCGATCACCGAAAGGTCGACAAGCGCCTCGCTCTTTGCTGTAATTGTTCTTAAATAAGCCTTTTGAGGGTTTGTACCCAACTCATCATATTCAGGAGTTCCTTTTTCCGGGATCAATCTTCGGCTAAGAGTCGGACGGTTCAGGATATAACCTCCATAAGGATATTGTCCAAAATTAACAGCCGCGTGAAGAGCTGAACCGATCCATATGATGGTGGAGCTGGATTGGATCAGCTCATCAACAGTCTGCAACTTAGGCCACCACAGCTTGTCTTTCAAGTCAGCATGCCCTTTCTCTACAACATCCTTCCACCAAGCTTGTAGTTCAGAGTCCTTTTGAACTGCCTCATTCGTCGTGTAATACAACGAGACGTAGTCTCGAACCCATGTCTTAATAGCATCCCATATCTCTAGTCCATCAACAGCATAAGGATAGTCCTCTATCACTAGCCGAAGCCCGTGGGGCGAAGAAGGATCCTCAGATGCCAATCCTCTAAATATAAAAAAAAGAACTAGTTATTAATAGTCAAAGTTTCTTTCAATTTTTGCCATTATCAAGGATCATTTTTTGTGTTTTTACAATTCCATAATTGGATAAGTTTATGATTTTATCATGAAACACACTATAGTATCCTTTTGATATCTAAAAACTTAATTTCTACTATGATTTGTTTTAGTATCCTATACATATAAAAATTACCTCTTGATAAGATCAGCAGGTAGTGCTTGATCAGGGAAAACCCAATTCTTATAAACTGCTGAAGATATCTCCACCGAATATGGCCCAGGCAAGAACGTTTGCTCTATAATTCCACTTGCATTAATAAGCGAACTTCGGGCAAGTGCATTGATATTCATAGTGTCACGGTAGTGGGGATACAAAAGTTTATAAATTGGGTGAAGCACACTTAGGTGCCTGTTTGTTGCTATGATGAATGGCTCCATCGCTGCATGTGTATTTAACCTGTGACCCCAAGAACAAACCATAAAATTAAGAATCGTTTTATAAACTCATAGATTAACTTTTTCGGTAATGATCGCAAAGGAAGAACTCATACCAATGGCTCATGAGTTGATGATAGCATGAGTCATTTACAACTACATAAGCCTTGGCCAATAGCCAAATTGTACTTTCAACACCTTCGGTTGCAGGCAAGATGACTTTACTATCAGCTCCGAACTGATCTCCATCGGGATGTGGCAAACTTAATTCGATGGCAAGTGGCTTTAAAGTCCCATCGTCTTTCAAGAAAAGGATTGTCCTGGTAGCATAAGACTTCGCAATTTCGTTGATCTTCCTCAAAAATGGGATGAATGCATCATGATAGTCTAATAGGAATAATCTCTGACCACTAAGTGCCTGTTTCATAAATACAATTTCGATAATTGTGTTTCGTTTCTCCGAATCACATACTATATAGATTTAAGTACAAGGCTATAACCGAAATTTTATGTAAGGCTTTATTTTGAATTCCATTTTTATCATTACCTTTTCAAATGTTACCCCTTCAAGGTTAACCTCCAAGTGTTCTTTAGTTATTGTACTCGCTTGATCACCATAAACTGCGGCATCGAGAGTGCTTTGTGGTGGAAACTCCTGAATACATCAAAGAATATTATGAGTATAAATGATAAACATTGATGCTTCATAACATTGAAAGCAAATTCACTATCTGAAGAGTAAACACTACTTACTTGAAGGCGACGAATTACGCAAGGATTTACACCAGAGAGCATCTCTCTTCCAAATTCTTCATCAGTCATCCATGCAGATTTACTAACTGCTCCGAACAATATGAAAATTAACTCTTAAATCGGAGTACTTCAACTAATGCTTGAGTTTTTCACTGTTGTATTTGGTGCTGATATAATACAATGATTTTTAACTAGTATAAAAGTACAAGGAGTTCAATCAAATATGTAGAGCATACCATTGATGACTTTAGGTGGTGGAAACTTGAGAACTTGTTCACCATCAGTGCGAAAGATTTCCTTGAGAACCGGCAAGGGGCTAATTTTGCTAAACACATCTGTTGGCAGACGAATTCCACCATCGTAGAGACCGCGCACCTCATCGAAGCTATTGAACTCACTAAAAATTTTAGAAGTGAAAGTAGGCAAGAGAGTTTGTGATATCGATTTTATTCCATATGTAAGGAAATCTGACGATTTCAAGTGACCGAAATTTTCATCTCTTGGAACATACACACTTGAGCTCGGCGTCTCACTCTTAGGATCTGTTAAAAATTAGAAAAAATCAAAGTCATTTATATATGCAACAATAACAAGAAGAACGAGTAGCCGAAAAGAATGGAAAATACGAAGTCATAATTCATAACACCATGTTACTAAAACATATATACTTAATATCACATCTCTACTTTCCAAATCAAGTCCAGATTAGTTAGTATAGAACTCGACATTTACGAATGTGAATGTCTTACCTTTCCTTGTTGCTTTTCTACCAGTTCTTCCCCTGCGAGGGTAAGGATGTGTGCTAGACCCTCCGAGAACAGGACGAGCATTTTTTGCATCTTTGTCCGGGTTTCCCAAATCGTTGTAGACATCATAATCATAGATCCTATCCCATTCCTTGCGCTCACCTTTTCCATCTCCTCTTAAAGTTTTCAATTCCTCTTCTCTGTACTTGACTAGTGCAGCAGGAGTTTCACTTGGAAGGTATGTCTACAATATATTTCATGAATCTTATCATTTACATAACACCAAAATCTCTAATATATAAGACAAAGGGAAACTATATACATAGTTCAAACACCTGAACCAGTGATTTAAATTGCGGACCGCATCACAATGATTCGGCCGCATCTGGTCGCAAGGCAACCGCATCGGACCATATTTTGACCACATCAGGCCGTATCAAGCCACATCGTATTCAAAAATATTGTTTTAATCACAAAATAATCCACACCGCAACAGCCGCAATCCGCATCACAATGACCTCAATCGCAATAACCACAACCGTTATTACAATCGTGTCCGCAATTTAAAATACTCACCTGAACTAAACTATTGAAACCCGTGTTTTAAATTGCATTCCACAACCACAATATTACAGTTCGCGGCCACAATTGCGACTATATTCAACTTACTTTTATCCAGTTTTCCGCAATTATAGTAAATACAATGTAACAACAACTACAACTATAATTTAAAACACCTATGCAAAACATTACAAAGACAACATTTGAGTTTCAGAAGTTGGTAAACAAAAAACACACCTGATTGATAAAGAAAATGCGGTCACTTTTGTAATTTTTAGCATTGTAAATCCATGAGTTGCAATCAAAGTGAATGGACCCATGATTTGGAATATCTTCAAGAGTAACACTAACAAGAAAAAATTCAACACTCATAAAGTTTTTAATGTAAAATGCTCCTGGAATTCCAAAATCATCATCCCATTCAAAAAATATATCAAATGCATCTTGTGCAGCTCCTAAGTTTGGTAACGTTGGAAGATGTTTCTCCAAATATGTTTGCTTTCCAACTTTCCCATTTCCATGTCCTGCAAAAATTATGCAAATATAAGTCTAAATAAAATTAGAATTAAAAATAAAGAAAATTCTATGCAACAATTGTTTATACTTTCATTCATATATATTTAGTAATATAATGAATGATACATGAAATACTCACAATATTTAAATCTTTAGAGTGTGACAATGTATATATATTATACTTTTATAAAAGTCCTTTTGTTTAATTTTTGTACACAGTGATGCTTAGACAAATACCTTATTTATAATAATTAGTGAATTATTGTTGCTGAAGATATTATATTGCCATTTTATTTTTATTTTAGTTTTAACGAAAAGAAAAGCTACTAGAAATTAAAAATAAAAAAAAATAAAAAAAAGGAAAAGACCAACTTGATTAAAAAAAATAAGTGGGATAATTAAAAAACCAAACTAGTTGATTCCATTAAAAAACAAATGAGTCAAATTCCACACATACATATATACATATACATATATATATATATATATATATATATATATATATATATATATATATATATATATATATATATAATACAATAATTATCTATACTTAGTAATATAATAAATGATAGATGAAATGCTCACTGTCTTTAAATCTTTACAATGAACGTGTATATATATTATACTCTTAAAAAATTTATTTTGGTCTAGTTTTTTATAAACTAAATGCTTAGACAAATATCCTATTTATAATAATTATTAGTGAATTATTATTGGTGAAGTGTTATAATTACCCTTTTATTTTTATTTTAGTTTTAAAAAATGAAAATTTACTAGAAATTAAAAAAGAAAATTTAAAAGAAGGAAAAGACTAACTTGATCAAAAAAAACTAAGTGGGATACTTAAAAAACCATACTAGTTGATTAGATTAAAAAAAACAAATGAGTCAAATAACAATTATATGAACTGAAGAAAAATATTTGTAGATGAATGAAAATGATACCTCACGTTTGTTCTTATCTCTAAAGTGTGACATACCACTACACCCATGTGTAGATAATATTAAAAAGGGGAGGGACTCTACATCTTAGCCATCAATTCTAGGGAAAATTTACTCATTAATTTAAATCATTGGATCTACCTAGAATTGATGGCTAAATTGTGAAGTAAGCTTTAAAAACTTACTCTTCCTATTAAAAATGCAGGAACAGCAAAGGTCAAAATTTACAAGCTGTGGTATTTTGAATTAACTTTTCACAAGAAAAAAAAAACTCTAATTTCTTTATAGCTGCTTTTACCTTTTGGTAGTAAATTTAATTTAATGTAAGTATATATAGTCTCACAACAATTAAATATAAGTGAATCGGTATTATTTAGTTTTTAGATAATAAAATTATATCCAATTATTCTAACATGATATCAAAAAGCGTAGAATTAACAAGGGAATAAGAACAACCATCAGTCTTTGTCCCACTGATCAACTGAAGGGCAATGTTCCGGCTGAAGATGGCAGTAGCACCATCAACAGCTGAGCCAAGTGCTCCGGTAACAACGTTTAACGCTCCTCCCAGAGCCCCACCAATGCCGCCACCAGCCGCCGCTGTTATCTCATTGAAATCCAACACATTCTTGCCCATTAACACCACAGTTCCCTTAACCCTGTGACCCTTGTTGAAGAGTCCACCTACTACTGGAACTGATGAAAACATTGCTACTATGTTTTATGTTAGAAACACTATTTCTTTGTGTTTTGACTTGTGAGGAATAGAAGTAGATAACTAAGGTATTTATAGATTAATAGAAGAAGAAGAATGAGAGGGAGACTCATATCCTTTACTCGAGAGGGAAGTTAGGTGAAAAAACAAAGAAAACACAAAATGAAATAACACTTATATTCTTTAATTATATTGTGATTACATTTTTATCTTTAAAAATCAAACGAAAAAAGAATTTCTCTCTCCGTTACTTAAGAGGAGTCTCACTCATACAATAATTAAGAAATGTGTTAAGTGGATCACATGACTTAGTTAAAATGGCTATTATATTTCAAATATCTCATCTTATTTACAAACTCTATGTGTATTGACAATGATGTTCGCCAACCATTTTTTATTGCAGTAAAGTATGAGAACATTATTTACTTTTTCCATGTTGTAAATATTGTCACTAATTCAACTACTATATAAATCAATGCTATATCGAACATATAATTAAACCGGTTAAAATTAAAAAATACTAGTTAAAACTGGTTTAACTATATCGTATCGGTTAAAACTACTTTATCTATAAAAAAGTTCATATTTTTCGAAAAAACATTTTAAATATTCAAACTTTAAACTTCTTAGGCTATATTTGAGAGTATGATTTTGGAGGGGAAGAGGAAATGTAATTTTGGAAAGTCTCTCCTTTGTTTGAGAGTTGAATGAAGGAGATAGGAAGATTTTGGAGGATTTCTTAATCCATCTAAAATCCTTCACGTGTCTATTTTCATAGTTATCACAATTTAAAGTTTTTCTCGAGATAGAGTGTCAAAATACCTAAATATTTTTAATAAAATTATAAATTATGCTATTGTTCATTTCCCATGGTTAGTTATATTTTTAAATGATAAATAAAAAATATTCTTAGATTATCATTATTTTACTTTTTTTCATCTAAATTTCATACTTCCAATAAGGTAGAGGTTTGTCTTCCTTTCTTCTGATTTTCCTCTCATTTTTAGCCATTTAATCTCTCTTCTTCTCTTTCCCTTGTAACTCCTAAACATACCCTTACTTATTTATAGCATAGTTAATCATTTAATAATTGAATAATATATTTCAAATAAAAATATTTATATTTATAAATTTTTTATAAAATATGAGTATTCTAACTAGTATGGAAACTGATAGAATATTAATAAAACTTTTTTTATTAAATTTGGATGTCCAAATGTGAAATGAATGACCACTTATTCTTCAAAACAAAATTCACCAATTTTTTGAAGATGAAAATGGCACAAAGTTAATATTTTTTAATGATTTCATCACGAAGACAATCTATGGTGATACTAATTTAGTCCTTCAAATTGTTATCAAATAAACCTCTCAAAGATAAAAATGGTCACCATTAATTTCACCTATACCTACTGAGGTTCACATGATAAATACAAAAATGGCAATCATAAAGATGCATCCATCATATATCAAGGCATTTAAAACATTTTTTATATAACAAAAAAAACATTTTTTTATTAAACTCCAATATAAAAAGACTTAGAAAACAAAAAAACGGAGAAAATTCACTTCCTTCACATCTTAGCTATCAATTATAGGGAAATCCAATTGTTTGAATTAGTGAATAGTTCTAAACCATTGAATTTCCCTAGAATTGATGACTAAAATGTACAGTAAATTTAAAAAACTTAGTCGTGAAGTAAATAGATCTCTTTTGAAAAATGAATACAAAATTGTAACATTTCAATGGAACCAACATTTAATCTGATGCAGTTACGTTGTACCCTAATATGATTGTGATTCGAAGTCAAACCACATCAGGTGATGTGGGCCACAATTTAAATCATCGGTATAACCAATTACACATACCACTTCTGCCAGGCATGCCTTACAGTGAGGCAATCTCTTTCCATATATAAAAACGTGAAATCTCTATAATATTTGAGTCCATTATTACTGCTTGGTAGTTTATGGCTGCAACCAGTGACACTCCTTGTTAGTCCCTCATGAATCATGATTAAGCCATAACATCAACCATCCACTTTTTTAACATATGCGTCAACATTTATTTGGACGTAGGGGTGACAAAAATACTCGTCTCACGTGTTTCTGAAAAGTAGCTTATGGGTAAGATGATGAGTATCATAATATTCGCTTCATGATTACTCATATTTTTATAAAATTATTTTTAGTTTAGTTTAGGGAGTGTGACATGGATTTCTAGATGGGTGATGTGTAACATATCTTCTATTCATTTGTGACTATTGTATTTGGAATAACACTTGAGCTTGTTGTTGGACCAACCACTCATGCTACTCCAATCTCCCGCTGAGTGTGGCTTGCGGCGCTCAGCGCACTACCCACTGTGCTGAACGTGTGGGCTATGTTAAGCGTATTTTGGACAGTAGCTAGTTGATTTAAATCTTGAATCAGGCGCTCAATGCATATGTTGTGCTAATCGTGGCTCTTTCTACGTTAAATGTGAACCCGGCTCTGGGGGCAACTATTATATGCAGACAATTGCATTGGGCAAGGATCTGGTGCTACGCATGGCTTGTCCTGGCTCCAAAATTTGGATGTTTTTGTTCGGCTATCCCACTTAAGCCTACGAAACCACTTTTAAGAGTGAACTTAACTAATAATTCAAATAATCCATCTTATACAAATATTTTTACTTAATTTAAGTTGATTATGTTATAAAATGTCATATTCATGTGTTAAAAAGTAGATAAAAATGCCATCAATTATAAATCTCTAGCAGTCCACATGTATGTTGTCCTTCATTGTCATTTATCCTTATAAAATAATTGTGCTTTGTTGCACGTGGAACATGCAATGATTCTATCTTATTTATTATTGATAAGTTACACTCATATATCTTTTCCTTATAAAATAAAATAATCAGTATTGTATAAAATATAAGATACATATTAATTAGAAATGACAAAAATACATTCACAAAAATATTCAAAAGGTGCACTTGTAATAATAGGTTATGATCATGATGTCCCCTTGTAGATACCTTCACATTGATAAATTTATTTTTTAATAAATATTTTAATTATTAATAATGTTTTATTAGTTTAATATTATACATAATCTATTTTATTATTATTTCAAAATTAATTTTTGTGGTTGAATTATATTGAAAAATTTATTATATACATATGTTATTATTCATTAATAATTTTTTTTATTAAATATTGCAACGTTATTTATAATCTATAATTCATCTGAATCCAAGAAAATTAAATCGATTCATTAGAGCTAATGAATATCGTTGGATATATTCATTATATCAATGAATATCGTTGGATATATCCATTGGTTGGATAATGTTTTATTAGTTTAAAATTATACATAATCTATTTTAGTAGTGGATAGATTTGAATACATTTATTATATCCAATGAATATTATTGGATATATTCATTTGGATGGATATCCAATACATCAAAAAACAAGAATTTACAAACAATGTTCTTTGTTTTTCAATTTCATTCATTACCTCAACTCTTATTTTTTTTTAGTATTTATCACTCTTACTTTGATTTTTTTATTAAATTGAAACCAATTATAGAACAATTGGATGTAATTAATGTTAAAAATTTGTACTTAAATGTATTGCATATATAAATATTTGTTAAATTTTTTACACATACAAGTACAACCTTAAACGTTGTATGCTTGTAGAATATTGAAAAATGAATAAAAAAGTTTAGTTCAAAAATTCACTTTTTAAAAAATGTTTCTTAGAAACAAATATTGATTTTTAAAAGAATGATTTTTTCATAAATGTTTTTAGTTCCAATTAAAAAATCAAATCGATTGGAATCCACCAATTAAGTTTGGATATGAATGTATTTGATAATTCAAAATATAATTTAAATTAATTTATTTGGATTGATGAATGATTTTTCGTCTATTTATTATTCAAATTCAAATCTATTAATTTGTCACCTATAGGTTTTTTAAATATTAATTTTTACCAGGTATAAATATATAATTAAATTTTAACAATCCATGCATAGGTTGAATATAAATTTACAAAATATTGATTTACTTTTAACAATCAGTTGAGTTTATGAGTATTACCCATACCCTCCAGCAACATTCTCATCCTTAATATTAATAATTAATTTTATTGTGGAATCAATAGACTCATTCAACCCAACCCAGTAAAGAGTAAGTTTAGCATTTACCATTACTATCCCAACTCAACTAAATTTATTCAATTCAAGTTTATTAACCTAACAAGATTTATACCTTAACTTCTGAGTAAGGATATCTCCATTAATGAATAAATAAGTACTACAAAAAAGGAATTAACAATATGATAAGATATTTTTATTATTTTATATATAATGGAATAACAATTTTGTCATTGAAAACAAGTAAAATCAAGTATTTCTTTCTTTATTATTGGATATGAAATTTTTTCTTAACTTATATATCTTCTCTTACAATAAATTAAATCATATACATATTTCACTTACTTTTTGTATTGTATTCTATTTCTATACCTATCTTAAAAAATTGAATGTGAGGTGTGAATCACGTGCTTCTTTTTGCACAGCCATATTTCTTAGATACATTGTAATTAGACTTATTTCATTGTTATGATAACTGTGTAGTGAGGTTCACGAAATCATATTATAATTCCCTCGTGAAACTCGTTGTTTTGGACCATAGAAATATAATATACCTATTCTAAGAGAGATTTGGACACTTCATAGGAGGATTTTTTAACAGAATTTTTCTAAACTATGCATATTCATGGGGAAATATATAACACCAACAGTCCTGACTTTCCATGAATATACTAAGTGTGTTATCTACCGGCTTAAATATCCACTACAATATTTTATTCCTCATAAGCAGAGCCTCCTGCGACTCAAATCTGTGACCTCAGGGATAAATAGTCACTATTACCATGAATCATTACCATTAAGCCATGATAATAGTGATTCACTATTATTATGGTAGTAGTCACTATTTGTCCATGAGGTTATGGGTTCGAGTCGCGGAGAGTATTGGATAACATGCTCAGTATATTCATTAGAAAGACTTAGAGGGTAATAATTTGTTAATGAAATATAAATTCATAATAAAATATTATAGTGATGTTTTATCTATATTGTCGACTAGACATAATATAATGAAATGTTCATGGTTGTTAAACGTGTTTTAGGGTTAATATTCTCAAAATTATTTGAAAACTTTATATTTCTAATATTTGATAGAAAAATTAGAATATAAAAAACTTAGAATAAGACAATGTAGAATATAAAACTGTGAACTACATAAGAATAAGAACATTGAAGAGAATATTGAACGTGAACTTTGTCAAGATAGGACATCATGCATAATTAACCAATTAAGCACATAATATCTAACAAAACATTCCTTTCAGAGTTTAATATTTATATGTTGAAAGATTTTTTATATTCTTAGTATATCATACATTATTTATCTATTAATTATTATTAAATCTTAAAAAAATAATACATATAAATAATGAATGATATATTAATTTTATAAAAAACTTTACACTTACAATTAGTATTGGTAATTAGAGATGCTCTGTCCGCCTTGTCTGTGCTCACACAATGCCCTTTCAAATTAAGGTAGACATGAACAAGCAAGATTTTAAATAGGGCATGAAATATCATGTCATGTCCGCCATAAACATAAACAGGGTGGACTTGCAGGGCATCCTAAATAAAACTAAAAAAAATATATTTATAAAAATAAAATTTTATATACACATCATACAAAATAAATAATACACGATTTATATAATAATATACAAAATATTGATCATAATAAATAATCATACAATGAATAATACATACAAAATATGCATAGTTCATAATTAACTTACAAAATATAAAAGGAATAGTACATACGCATAAAAAATACAAAAAACATATATATAATAAGAAAATGATAATATTTTCTTACATTTGATATACAATTTGCATATATAACAAATAGAACACATTTTCTACATTTGACAAAATACATATACATTTGTATATTTCATGTCCTGCCCGCCCACCAGGCGAGCAGACCCGATGAACTTTGCCCAAATTGTCAATGATACTTACAATGTATAAGTATTAAATATTTATATTTATTCATACTTGTCTTTTTGATATACATAATCCATATTTTTTTAATTCAATAAATTAATATTATAGGAATAAAATTTATATAACTTAAAAATAAAATGATATATATATATCTATTATGTAATATAAGAATATATTTATTTTTAAAAAGATAATATAATGTTGTTTGAAATATATATTATTAATAACGGCAAAATAAGATAAAACTAAATTACTTTAATTAAGTATCAATTTCCTTTATTAGTAATGGTAAAATAGGAGAGAAAAATAAATTATGCCAATTAACTATCAATTTAATTAATTAACAAAACTAGAAGAAGATAATAATAGTTAGTATTTTTATTTACACATATTTTTAATTCAATAAATTTAATATGATCGACTTATATTTAAAAATAAAATTAGATGAAATAAATTCAAAAAATAAATAAAAAATATATTTTTTGTGTCATAAAGATAGAGATAGTTTTAAAAAGTTAATAGGGTTTAAGTTTATGAGTTAATAGTTTTAAAGGTTTTTACATGATTAATATATTATTCACAATTATTATTTTTATTTTAGACTCAATATTAATTAATACATTAATAGTAAGTGATGATAAATGTTGTGCTAAAAATATAAAAACTCATAGACTTTAGTTTATAAATTATTTTCTCTAAGTTTATTATGTGTGCCAAAAATGAATGTAGTTTTACATAAATAATATATATCACTTGAAAATAAAAATTATCATGGTCGAACTACACTAATCTAAATTGTCCATCTGTCAATAATTTAAATTGTTCATTTGTCAATTTCCTATATTAGTATAATATATTAAATATATTATTAATGATAGTATTAAATTTATTTTTACAAATTAAAAATAAAATGTAAAATGAAATAAGGCAAAATAAGATTACTCATTTTAACTACTAATTCTCTTTGTAATAACATAAATATATAAATTAATAGTATAGATATATCAATGTAATATACATATACTAAATAACAAGTGTAGATATATTGTTAACTATATATATGGATTCCAAAAATATAGAATAAAGATGTACTTATTATACAACTATTGTAAAATTTTATTATGCACAAAACTTTTTGTCATGTGAAAATTATTTGTTTTTTTTTCTTTTCTTTTCTGTCATCCAAGAATGATGTCCTCACAATTTTGGGTTTTTTCTTCAACACCACACTCATGTCCTCTCAATTTTCTGTTGCATGGGTTTTTGAATTCCTGAAGCCCGCATGCATCTTATACATAAATATTTATTAAAAATCATAGATTTTAAGAAATTAAAAAAAAGTAACATGTAGATTATGAAATTAATATCAACAAAGCGTTGATCTTTTAGTGTAAAGTTCTCTATAGATGATGGAGACTAGTAAAAGCCCTCGTAAGGAGAATGTATGAAATGAAGGCTAGTACAATTTCTACATGAAGAATGAGACTAAGAAAAAAAACGAAATGATTAAGAAATACTTACAAATCAATGTTATGTCAATGACGATAAAGTGTTATGTCGTCGCTCGATTCATATAGTTGACCATACCTAATAAGATAATGACTTGATTGTTTTATTGCCCGACCAACCTTCTACGGTGTGTGGCATATGCATACACATAGCCCCATTATTAGTAAATGTTTCAAAGGTTTTTTTTATCTTGATAATTAATTTTATTCTGCACATTATGAGTGCATAATTGTTTTTAATAAGTAATTAACGAGCCCATAACCTCTAACATTATTTTTAAATTTATTGTATTATCAACTATTAAAAAGTACTTTTTGCATAAATTTGTTCAATATTTTGTTGGTTATTATCATTGTTTTATATTATGATATAATTGATCTATATTTAAAATAAATTTGCTCAATATTTTGTTGGCTCCAAAAAATAATAGACTCAAAATCCTGAAAAGAATTAGAAATTGTATCTTAGATTCACATGATTTGACTGAGATTTTTTTTGTTTAAAATATATTGTAAAATAATACACAATTAAATATTTTTGATATACAGTGTGCATTTCATTTTTTTGGTCATCATAATTTGATTTTACTCTTAATTTTTGTTCATACTTTGACATACAAATTTAAATGCCTCAAATAATAACGCGGAAAAATTCAATTCTTTTTCTAATATAATAAAATTTCATACCATCTAAAATTTCCTTTCAACTAGGAATACTCCATTAGTATCGATAAACCATAAAAGGAAAATCAACAAAGTGATTCCACAACACTAATCTTTTACACCTTTTAGTCTTTTAACTGAACATCAAAAACATAAATGAAAACTCTCATATAAAGGGTCCAATATCAACCATTACAAACTCTTAGAGTAACTACTAAACACACACTAAATCCAAAGCAACGCAATTACTCCAAGACTCTGCAGTATCTTATCCCTTAGCTCCACCTACAATCCGATTACCACGGATTGAGTAAACAAGACAACATAGAGAGAGTCAGTCATTAAATACATGCAATATATAACATGGTGAGTTTACATAGAATAATAACATTAGAATAGTTAAACAGGAACTCTACATCATTCAGCACAACACAATTCATGAGATTCAATAAACCATTATTCATAACTACACCACCACTCCATAATACCAATAACTCTCAGTTGTCAAACCACAAATCAAAACCCATACTACAAGTGCATACCCAAAATCCATACCACGAAGGCAGGTCAAAATCCATACCACGAAGGCAGGTCAAAATCCATACCACGAAGGCAGGTCAAAATCCATACCACGAAGGCAGGTCAAAATCATACCACGAAGGCAGGTCAAAATCCATACCACGAAGGCAGGTCAAAATCCATACCACGAAGGTAGGTCAAAATATCATTCACAACAGTAGGACTAACGCGGTTAAATAGGGAACTCATGAGGTTTCCCGTTTAATCGTGTTAACCAATGAAATCCTCCAACTAGTGAGTGTCGTTGGAGTTTCCAATGTCATGATTCTAATACCACAAGTTTTAATGCTGCTCCATCACCTGAGTAGCCGCTAATGTTTGCACTAAAGTTCAGTTGCGTTCTCCGCCGTCTCCACCAACCTTAGGGTCTTTCAACCCAACACAACAACAATCACAATACATCAATTTACATGTCAAGACAAGAATAATACTAACCAAGACTAATACAACACAAGACAAAATTATCCATTCAGTTCATCTTCAACAAAAAGGTTTCCTTAATGTTGCCATGACTCTACGGTTTTTAAAATGACTTCTCACATACTCATTTCGAAAAACAATTGTTTTCCAAAGTAAAACGAACCGAAAAGCAAAGAGAGGGTTTATGAGGTTTTATCCCTAAATATGGAGAAGAAACCCCATTCAAAACGATGACATTCAACCATAAGAGAGACTAGGTTAAGCGATTTACCTCTTCTCCGGCCTCTTTCTCGACTCTAAGGGTGCTCAACTCCTCAAACCGTTCCTCTCCTCTTTGTTTTTCGAAAAATAACCCTTATCCTCACTTGGGACTTCTATTTATGTTTTCAGAGAATCTCACCGTGTTAAGTGTAATCGATTACCATAATGGTGTAATCGATTAAAATGTGAAAAAATGCACATATCTGATGTTTTTAATATGATGTAATCGATTATGAGTATAGTGTAATCGATTACATCATGAAAAATTACACATGTCTGATCAGATATCAGCATGTAATCGATTACATCATGAAAAATTACACATGTCTGATCAGTTATCAGCATGTAATCGATTACCGGGACCATGTAATCGATTACACTGTGTCAACAGTCCAAAATTGTCATTTCTCGCCCAGGCGAGACAACTCTCGCTCGGGCGAGAATCCTCCAGTATAACCCAGGACTTCACCCTCTCAGGTGATCCTTTCTCGCTCAGGCGAGAATCTCTCGCTCAAGCGAGACTTCTAGGACTGATACTATCATTTTAAAGACTCAAAATTAGGATGTTACACAAATTGTATGTGTTTATACTATTTTTCTAAATTTTGGAGTCCAAATTTTTTTCCTCCCTAATGTTAAATATTTAGAACAAACTTCTATGTTTGATATAGTGCTAAACTGAATTGAGTGTGATGACATAAGGGCACTGTGTTATGTTAGTTTAGACTAATATCTAAACAATTAATTTAATAATCATCACTGCCATAGATCATACTATATAATTTATCACAAGTTATGATAAAATCATACAATTTTTGTGCTATGAATCATAAGCAACATTCAGATTGACGAAATTCTGTAAAGAAATGATGCATTGAAATTCAGTAAACTTGTAGGATAATGACAGCAAATGAAAACTAAGCATATGAGAAAATAAAAGAGTTTGTCAGTGCATGATGCTACCGAGCAATTGAATTTTGGGAGGATAGATGTGTACAGTTTTATCATCGCAAGCGTTGTCTATTAGAGCAGATCATGCTCACATGGAATACACTTTGAAAACTGTTACAAAATCGTGGTCTAATTTTTATGCCACATTTTTAATGATTGCACCCAAAAAAATTTGTTGTGGCCTAAGCTGAAAAATATTATAGTGAATGAGACTATTTCTAAAATTTAAACTCCTAAATTCTATTCTCCCAATCATAAAACAAATAACATTGTTGTTTTGTGGAATTTAAAATGTCAAATTAAAGGAAAAATAATCCATATAAGATAAAACGAAGAAAAAAAAAACATCTTCATGCTTCTTTTAAGTTGGCAAGTAAATAAAATGCAAAGGAAATAACTGAGTGATCCCAAAGTCACTCATGCAGGCAGAAACGTTTATCAACAAAACCAAATTGGCAAAATGACTATGTTATGAATTAAAAAGGGGATAATTGTCTTTATTTTCTGTTTTTAAATTTTCCTTATCTAAGTAACTGAGTGATCCTAAAAGGTACAGTAGAGATCATTTTGGCTAGAAGGAAGAAGGAGGCATGAAATGAACATTCAATTTTTAATTCTTCTTGTTGCCATTTAATATTTCTTAAGTTTGTTCATCACCCACATTCTAACATCCGTTTTTTTGTATCCCAATGAAATTAAAATTTTTATTGTGAATGTTATTGATAGATATTACTTAACTGAAATTAGAAGATCGGAGTGAAATCAAAATATTAATTAAGTTTTATCATTTCAAAAATGCGGAAATATACAATAATGTTTTTAAATAAAAAATGTGTCATTACACTCAACTTCAATTTCATGATCTATACAATTATCCATTTTGCAAATATATAACCTCTTAAAGTCACTCATCTAGTCTCATCACATATTTAGAAAGAGGTGATATATACAAAATGAATTACTCTAACATATTTCTCATATCACATGCCTTAAACAAATACTTTCTTAATACATAAATCAAATTTCTCTAGTCTGTACTTCAATCAGCGAATATCCAAGGCGCAACATCCATAACCTGAACTCATATATAGCATAGACAAAGAAAATGCAGAAGGGAGTAAGAACCAACTACAACGACCGCAACGTGGAATTATAAGGAGTAATAACATTAGAGTAATGCAACCTATACAACAACTAAAATCAACAATATCAAATATATACAAATGATGCACGCAGTCAATATCTTATACAGTAGGATATTCACATCTTCAATTAGTATATCTATCATATCATACTTATGCAATTCAACATTCAATATCTTCATCAACATTACAATACTGGCAAGCAATTCAATATCTCCAAGGCACTACAATACCTCTTAGGACAATACCTCACTCCTTAGGGCAATTACCATACCTCTTAGGGTAATAACGTACCACTTAGAGTAAGACAACACCATTTAAGGTGATTCAATACCACAAAGGGAAAGTCAACACTACTTAAGGCGATTTAATACCACAAATGGCAAGTCAACACCACTTAAGGCGATACAATACCACAAAGGCAAATAAACACCGTTTAAGGCGATTCAATACCACAAAGGGCAAGTCAACATATATTTTGAATGTACTATCATCTTTTAGCTTTTAAATGTACTATCACATATATCTAACTTTTAGATGGGAAAATAATGTACACATAAATAGTATATATTAATATTACATTATTTATTATTCATGTTTAATTATCATTGATTCTTTAAAAAATTAATATAATTGAATGGTAAATGATACATTGATTGTGTATAAATTTTTATATTGACAATATATATATATAATAACTTTTTAATTTGTTTTTTTACCAATCTATGTTACCTTTGCAGCAAGAAACTTTAATTTTTATTTTATTTTTCATTATACCTTAATATTTTATATTAAAGAATGGTACATGGTGGCTTATGGGTTGTTGGATCATTTATGATGCAACATGTAATACTAGCCACAATAGCCCAACAAATCAAAAGCCACTAAATTTCTCATTGCTTAATTATATTAAAAATAATTTTGGTATAATCACATTGTGTATTCAAACATGCCACATTTATGAGGTAGATTAAGCCCAACCACTATGCCAGTTATTAAATATATTATACATACACAAAAATTACATATAATACAAATTGGTGTGTTTTTAGTATTTAATTTAAGATAATTCCATTTTTTCTTGATTTTTTTTATATTTATAATTAAAAAACTATAACATGTTAGAAAATTGGATATAAATATATTTTAATTGTCTATAATCTCTATAAACTTTATAATTTTTTAGTATTTAATTTAAAATACACAGCATTAATGTTGGTAAAATAGTAAAAAAAGAAATCATGCCAACTAAATAGAAATTTCCTTCATCCATTAAAACGTATAAAGTTAACAATTATCATTATTGTCAAATATTAAGAGATAAGTGAGATTATAGTTGATTTAATAGACATAATTGTCCCATGATAATAAAAAAATATGTTCATAATATTAACAAAAATGATATTCATGATGTCTTTTTATATTTATAATTAATAATCAATTAAATACTTATTAGGTAAGATGTAATCTATATATAAGATGCATTATTTAAATGTGTTGTGCATAACAACATTTTCTTCTTGTTATACTAATTATAAATATAGAAAATCAAGAATATAAGTAATTATCTGAAAATAAGTACTAAAAGCAAATCATGTTTGAACCCTTCATGAGAAATATATCAAACCTAGTTTTTATAAATGGTTTTCTTGAAATAACCTATAGATAAATAAAATTTTAAAACTAGACTATTTATACAGTTTGGCTCATCTGCCATCACATATTAGAAAATATGGTATTAATTTTTTTTAATTTAATTAAAGACCCTAGTTGTTTTTTTCTTTAACCTTTTAACAAAAAATTACAATTAAATTTTAAAAATAATATCTTACCCAGCTATTATTTATTGTATCTCTCTAGCTCCCTATTATTGTTTCTCATAAAATATACCCTCTTATAAAATCAATCTATTTACATATTATGATGGTAACATACCATTACTACAAATATAATTTATAGAAAACAACCCCCTCAAATTTTGTAGGATTATTATGAATGATAGTTTTTTTATTTATCAAATTTTGGGTTTTCTTAGATTAACTTATTATTAGCTTCCTTATTCATGTGTTTGATGAACATATTTGTATTAATAATTAACTTAAAATACAAGTGCTAAATTTAGTGTTATTAATACCGTACCGATCATCAAATTGATATGTTTATTGATACAGTGGTATATCGATTCAACCGATGCTTCACTAATTAAACCGCATACCGATGAAGTTAAATATACATATATAATATATTAACATTTATGTTGAAAATTAATAAAAAAACCATAATTATTTTTATTTTGATTAAAAATTAATTTTAAATAAAAATCGACTGGTATGACCGATACAGTTCAATTGAAGACTGACCGGTATGACCGGTTTTGACCAGTTTTGACTAGCATAATTACATGACCAATATAATTATTGTACCATACTGGTATTATGATCGATTCACCAGTTCACCGGCTGAACCGGCCAACACGAACCGGTTTTCATTACTATGGTTAAAATATCAAGAAGAAGATGATATTTAGATTATTATAAACAATTTTCTTACCATAATCATGTTCCGCGTGGTTGATTTTTTTTAATTTCTGTTTACAATTTACTTTTTCCACCCTGCATTATAAAATTAACGTCAGTCTATAAGCTATCATGTGTACTCAACATGATATGAGAATAAAATAAGAGAATATGAAAGTTTTATGATATGCTGAAATCTTAAAAAATTACAACAAAATAAAATAAAATAAGAGAATATGAAAGTTTTATGATATGCTGAAACACTACAAGTCTACTCAACATTTATTTTCATGAGATAGAAAATAGTCCTTCTATCCTATAAAAATAAAAAAAAGTATCAAAAATAGTACAATTTTTTATTCTCCTTAATATACTGAATCAATAAATAATTTAAGAAATGTGTACTAATAAAAAATAAAATAGTAAGAGATATAAGAAATATAATTAAGATATAGCATAACCCAAAGAAAGTCTAATAAATATAAAAAGCACTTATGTTTTGTATAATAAATCGGGAGTGCGTTGAACTTGCTATAAAAATGGTTTTTTCGTGCACAAAACATGTATATAATGATTAATTCAAAATATTTCAAATATAATGATTAACTCTGATATTTTAACATATAATTATATTTAAAAAATTTCATTCATTTTATGATTATAAATAAAATATATCTTTGAAAAAAATAATGAGTATATATGTAATAAATAATTAATATCTACATTTCGACTATCATACATAAAAGAGGGAATCAACTATAGAGATTGTATTACTTTATGTATCATTATTTTTATTGGTTAGAAAAATAAAACATGAATTAAACATATGTTAATTTTATATTTTTAACTAACAAATATGAAAAATTATATAAAGTGATACATATTTTAAGACAGAAAATATATTATAACATTAAATATGTAAAAAAAAAAGTTGATAAGTGATGTATAACATAGCTGAATCCCCAATATAATATAAATTTAAATGTTGCCATTTGATTTCATGAAGGGATATTTACTGTTCACACGTTTCCAAAAGAAAATAAAATTTACCTAAAGTTGAGGTTATCAATGATTAATAAAATATGTCCACATAAAACACGTTCAGATTAACATTGTTCTAACACGAGAGAAAGTAACACAAAAGCTTAAGAAATTCATTTCATTAATGAGCACCACCGACGTAGATACACCACCTTAACTTAGTATCTGCAATCTCAAAAATGGGAAAATCATTAAATGGTTTATACCTTTTATTTGTAGTATTTCATATGCTAAAAATATGTGATAAGATTATTAATTATTGAATACATTTATTTGCATTATTGATTCCATTTTGTTAATGTTGCTTGCTATGTGTTGTAGATGTCATGAATTCAAATCCTTAGAAATTTTTTTGATTGTTGTTGTGTTTATTTATCTTTTCTCAGATTTCATTAAATGGAAGTCTCATACATTAAGGTGTTCCTTTGCATCTATTTACATTAACAACAAAAGGAAACAAATGATATAATGTTCTAGTGTTGTAAGATGATGACACTTGTAGGGTCATCATCTTAGGATTTCTCCATCTTCTTTAAATTGTGTATTGTTCATCTATGAATGCAATCAATGAAAAATGAAGTATTTTATGTTTCTTAGTTTATATTTTTCTTAGGAGTATGATAATTTCATAGTGTTCTTGATAGAGTGATTTTTGTACTCTATCACATGCAAAAGTAGCTTATGGGTAAGAGGACGAGTATCATAATACTCGCCTCAAGGGTATTCATGTATTTATAAAATTATTTTTAATTAAATATTTTATATATATTATATTCTTTATAGTTTTATAATTAAATATATTTTTTATTTTTTATTTATATTTATATTTATAATGAATTTCAGTGATTGAAATATAATAATAAATTTAACATGTACATAAGTTTTATTATTCATGTAATTATTATTTTATATATATTGATTATTACAAATATATAAATATATACTTAAACTTAAAAACTCATTGCATACCTGCACATACTCACTATGGGCACGAGTAATCACTATTCGTGCTCGCCCTCGTCCCATTGTCATCTCTACTTGGTTGCAATGTTCAATGACAACGCCCATTTAGTCTCTTCTCCAATGCTTCTTTCACAATGTTAAACATCCACATTTTCAATGGCTAATGTTCTTTAGTGTGGAGGAAGGATGGTATGGGGAGGACTGAGTGTAGATTGAAATGGGTTGAAGTTGACTTTGGGATGCTTGAATTGGATTAAATTGGGTTGAGTACTCTAACACTCATATCATAATTTATAAAGGGAAAAATATAGCTAGAGAAAGAGTAGAGAGATGTCACATATGTGTTATGTAACACTCCAAACTTTGTACTTTAGGTTCTGTCCATTTCTAGCACAAGCCAGAAATTCTAACTCAAGTTAGAGTGATTTTGTCCATTTCTAGCTCGAGCCAGAAATTCTAACTCAAGCTAGAGTGATTCTTTCCATTTCTAGCTCGAGCCAGAAAATCTAGCTCAAGCTAGAATCCTGAAAATTGAGTATATGTGTCTCTCGCCCGAGCGAGAGAGTGCTCGCTCGAGCGAGAGCGAGCTGTTTTTTCTGCAGGATTCTCGCCCGAGTGAGATGGTGATCACTCGAGCGACAGTCTCAAGGTTTCCACACGATTTTTCAATGTATTTCTCGCCCAGACGACAGATCCTTCATCCGAGCGAGGCTACGCAGCTATAAAAGTGAAAAATGAGATTTAGAATCCCTAATCTTTATTTTATTTCTCCTCCTTTCACTCCCAACGGTGGCTACCCATAGTTTATCTCCTCCACTAAACCATAAAAACTCATCAAACCATCTTCCTTTTACTTTTTAGCGGCGCATTGGTGGATATTAGAGGTGAAAAGAGAGATTCGAAGATTGAAGGAGATGGTGGGAGATGTTGCTCTTTTGCGGAACAATAGAGCTTACACAAACCAAGGTGAGGGAGAAGAGGAATGAGGCATATTGTGATTGTGGCATTGAATTGGTATTTTGTGAATGAAATTGATGATTGTGTTATGTGAAGAGATATTATGGTGAAGTCATGATGTGAGAATAACATAATGGTAATGAGTATATTGTGGGTTGTTGTATTGTTGTATGGAATGAGATGTAAGGTAATGATAGTATTGATCTTATGGATGAACAAAATGAACATTGTGTTGATGAGAAATTCTATAAACGAATTATTGTATTGATATGGGAACTATCTAGATTGATTTTGAGAGTGATATGAGGAATGTACAAGTGTATGTGGTTTTTGATATTGAATATTAACTCGCCATATGAGGTGTTGAATGTCTTGTCCTAAGTGGTATTGGATCGCCCTATAAGGTGTTGAATGTCTTGTCCTAAGTGGTATTGAATCTCCCTATGAGGTGTTGAATGTCTTGCCCTAAGTGGTATTGTATCGCCCTATGAGGTGTTGAATGTCTTGCCCTAAGTGGTATCAGATCGCCCTATGAGGTGTTGAATGTCTTCCCTTAGTGGTATTGTATCGCCCTATGAGGTGTTGAATGTCTTGCCCTAAGTGGTATTGTATCGCCATATGAGGTGTTAAATGACTTGCCCAATGTGGTATTGGATCGCCCTAAGTAGTGTTGAATGACTTGCCCTGTGTGGTATAGTAATCTTGACCGTATGTGGTGTAGTATAAATCTTGACTTGCCTTATGTGGTAGTGTATTGCTTTGGAAGTATTGTATTGCTTTGGAAGTATTGTATTGCTTGGAAGTATTGTATTGCTTTGGAAGTATTGTATTGCTTGGAAGTATTGTATTGCTTTGGAATTATTGTATTATCTTCGGGTATGGGATTGTCGTTGTGTATTGTGATTGACTATGGTACTGTGATTTTGATGAAGATTGGGTTGGTCGAATTGTATAAGTAAGATATGATAAATATACTAATTGAAGATGTGAATATCCTAATGTGAAAGACATTGATTACGTGCATTATTTGTATATGTTTGATATTGTGGATTTTAGTTATTGTATAGGTTGCATTACTTTAATGTTATTACTCTTTGTAATTCCACGCTACGGTCGTCGTAGTTGGTTCTTACTCCCTTATGTGTTTTCCTTGTCTATGCTATATATCTGAGTTCAGGTTGTTGCTGTTGCCCCTTGGATGTCCGCTGATGGAAGCACAGACTAGAGTAGTTGATTTTTGTGTTAAGAAATGCATTTGTCTAATGTATGTAATATGAGAAATATGTTAGAGTAATTCCTTTTGTATAAATGAACTCCTTTAAATATGTAATGAGACTAGCTTAATGACTTTAAGAAGTTATATATTTGTAAAAAGGATAATTGTACAGATTATGGATTTGAAGTAAGTGAAATGACATGTTTTGTTGTAAGGATACTATTGAATATTTCCGCATGTTAAATTGTGAAAATTAACTAATCATTGAATCCATTCAGATTTTCTAAATCAATCAAATAATATCTCTCGACAACATTCACTTCATTTTCCTGAATAATGTTTTTAATTTTCTTGGATTATAAAATTTGGACGTTACAATTATGGTATCATAGCAGTTCTTTCCTACCTGGCTTGGGGTTATGGTCTCATAAACTTTTTATCGTGTGACTTTGAGGTGTTTACTTGTTTGTTTTGTAGTGATTCTCGGCTTAATCTATGATGCATTTTCTTTCTTATGACAATTACAATTTCTTATTTTGGATTTCTTGTTGAATTTATTGATGTGAAAGATTCTTGTTGAAATTCTTTATGTGGACTCCTTGTTGAATTTCTTACTGTAAATTTCTGGTTGTGAACTTATCGTTGAATATCTTGTTGCGAATTCTTAATGAAGTGCTTGTTGAAAACTTCTTGTTGGATTTCTTGCTGTGAATTTCTCGTTGGATTTCTTGCTGTGAAACTCCTTGTTGAATTCTTGTTGTGAAATCCCCGTGGAATTTCTTGTTGTGCACTTCTGGTTGTAACCTTCCTATTGAATTCGGCGATGTGAAAGTTTCTTCTTGTAATTTCTAGCGATGGACTTATTATTCTGAACTTCTTGATGTGAACTTCTTGTTGAATCGCTGTTGTGAACTCTATTCTACTATTATCATTAAAATGATTGAAAAGGAACATATAAAACAGTTTCCTTCTTTAGTTTACTCATATGTCTTCATTGTTACGGTTAAAAAGAAATTTGACTGGTGATCATTCGCTATACGATCCAATGGAGGATTGCGAATTTCGTTTACATCGTAAGAAAAGAAAACTTTTGAAAATGTATCCTATATCTTGGAAATTGGATTTTAAATTCGATTGTTGATTTTATAGGAATTGAAAATGCATGCAAGTGTAATCTAATATTTTCCTTCCATTGGTAATTTACCTTATGGAGAATAATAACAGTCTCCTTACTTGGAATATAAAAATTGATGTTCAGTACAAGCCCGTGTTATAGGAGATTACAGGTTGAGTTAGCAGATAATATGAGTCTTCTACTAAGCTCTGTTGATTTTTTGAAAATGAAAGAAGGTTAGCTCTTGCTAGTGTTAGGATATTGTATATCATGAAAACATGTATGCCATGCTATTTGGTTTCCTCCGTGTTCCTAGTTGAGATATGCTGTTAATTATTTTGTCACTCCTCGTGACCGAAACAAATATGCATAAGGTGGTGATGTAGGGATTTAATCGGTTATTAGACTTTTTGGCTAAATCTACATCTTCATTATATGACATGTAACCATGCAATTTTATTTTGTAAAATTTCTATGGCATGTGCTCTGCCTGGTTTTCTTGGAAATAAACGTGTACACGTTGATTAATTCTTTGATATATATTTTCTTGCAATGCCTCAAAGTTTAGAAATGTAAATTAAGTGATGAACTTGTGTGCAGCATACTCTGTATTGAAATTGTAAAACATTCCTTTGAGATTAATTACTAATGCTCTGCAATTTCATCTTTGATGCGTGAATTCTGGAAATAATATATTCATTATCTTTTAATCAATTGATAAGAAATTTAATAGATTCATGTGAACATGTGTATGGGTATGTTTTATTGAATGTTGCTGATCATTAAGTATTGGTTTTGGAAATATTGTGCTAACGAAACAAAAAGGAAAAGAAAGGTGCTTTATGTGTTTTGAGGAGACTAAGTCTTGAGTCTTTGTTTAGATGAGTTGCTAAAAATTAAACTTTCATTGTTTGCATAAGTTTTTTTTTTATTTGTACTAAAAAGTAAACATCTGGTTCAAAGTATTGATTGCAGTTGGTTAAGGTACTTAAATGTCATTGTGATGGGTTTGTTTTAATAAAAGTTGAATTTTCAGATATGTTATTATTTAAGTAACTCTCTAAACAGTTGGTAACCAAAAGTGAGTTAGTATAAGAAAATGAACAGAGTGAAGTGATAATGATAAAAATTTCCTTATGTCAGTGACTTTTTGGATATGTGTATGAGTCTAAGCTTTGATAATGAACATTGATGTTGTGTTACTTTAGTTTCAGTGAGTCGTCGCTAAACTAATTTTGCTTTCATCCTCTTCGTAGACATGGTAATGGAAATAGAAATTTTACTTTATATTCTTGTACATTGAACTTATGGTCTATAATAATTGATCTTTTGAAATTGAATATTCGCAATACCTGATATAATAGTAGAGTACACCTACTATATGATAAGATATTGTACCTTCAAAACTTGCTTGTGTTTCATGTGCATCAGTATTTGCTATGTATAATTATGGTGTTTATACATATATGTATGTATTCATAAATGAACTATGAAAATTCTACAATGAGGAATAGAATGTGATTATGGAATCAACTAGCCATTTTTGGAAACTTGTGGTCTATACCTTTCAGAGGTACAATTATAAGGTGAATGCTATGAATCTTCTATCTAATTCATTTTCAAAAATCATATTGGATGAAGTGTAGTATTCGATTAAGCAGTAATTAATTTCCATGTTGAAAATCCAAACTTTAAACAATTGTACCTTAGACAAAGATGGTTTCGTTAAAAACTTCTTGATGTGATTATGACCATATGTTTCTAGATATGATGTAGACTTGAGTACGAAAGGTATGTTTACTATTGTATTTTGAGTATTCATATATATAACTTATGTTATTTGAGTGGATGTTTATAAATTTGCAATTGTCATTGGTAACAAAAAATATGATTTGGTTGAGCCTATTATCTTGTACGTCTAGTTGCGACTATGTACTAGCAACTCCCCTTCTACCGCATCATAATGTATTGTAGAAGTGTTTTATTGAGATGGTTACTTACTTGCTCGTTTTTTTTTGCCTCTGAAAAACTTTAAAGATCTTGTTTGTCTATATGCTTTTTCGGTGAATAAATACTTTGTTTCCTCTCTCATTTTGATGTGGCAAATGCAGATTTGTAATCCTGTTGAAATTTTTGGTTAATTATGACTATTTCTCATGTGTGAAACGAAATAACGCTATTTCTATCGAGTTGATGTCAATCTAGATATTGCATTTTGGTTGAAATCTTGTACACTCTAGTGAGTTATGGGAATTGAATCCCATTTTCTTATGGTTTCGAAAACGTTCTTACGATTCTCATCCATTGGTACTAATCGTTTTGAGTGATTATTCTCTTGATAGATAATGGAGACCTATTGTTCTTGATAATTACTTTGGAAATCTTTATCCTCATTGTAATAATTTCCTCCTAGTCGTTCTCTCTTGTTCTGTTATTTTATCTTTGTATCTTGAATCTGACTAAAAGTTATTCCTTGAATTGATTAAGTGGTATCATCTCTATGTCATAGGTGTCATTGATCGTTAACTAAGCGATCTTATTGGTTTAGATGGTTGGAACTAGGTTTGATCGAGTATATCTTATATCTAATTACTAGTCTATGATATTATTTTCCTAAGATTAACCAAACAAAATTTCGGGGAAGAAATTACCTATTAGAGGGTAAGGATTGTAACACCCCAAACTTTGTAGTTTAGGTTCTGTCCATTTCTAGCTCGAGTCAGAAATTCTAGCTCAAGCCAGAGTTATTATGTCCATTTCTAGCTCAAGCTAGAATCCTGAAAAATTGAGTATATGTGCCTCTCGCCCGAGCGAGAGAGTGATCGCTCAAGCGAGAGCGAGTAGTTTTTTCTGCAGGATTCTCGCCCGAGCGAGAGAGTGATCGCTCAGTTAGAAAAGTGAATATTGTATATTCTTTAACTTGATCGTTACATGGGAGAGTACATGAATATATACAGAGAAATAGTAAAGTGCTGATCCTACAGTCAAGCTAGACATAATAGCAATGATTCTATAATAATCACAGTACACTAATGCTTATTGATTACATTAAAGAGCATAATATGGAATAGTTTAACTATAGGGATTGACTAATTCATATCATGATGCTCATGATAATCCTTCATTATAGAGTCCTTAAATCAAGGGATTGATTTATTCTCTAACTTCCCCTCTCAAACTGATGGTGAAGGAATCACCCCAAGTTTGTCTCTTAATTGATTGAACCTTGTATGTGTCAAGGCTTTGGTGAGGCAGTCAGCAATTTGATCAGCTGATGGAACATATGCTACAATGACTTTATCTTGTAGTACTTGATCTCTGATATAATGTACATCAGTTTCAATATGTTTTGATCAAGCATGCATGACTGGATTTGAAGCTAGTGCCTTGGCACTCATGTTATCACACCACAGTGTCGGTTTCCTTGGCTGGGGGAGTTTTAATTCAGTAAGAAGTGAACAAGTCCAAGCTATTTCAGTAGCTAGATCAGCCAAGGCTCTGTATTCTGATTTTGTGCTGGACCTTGATACAACTTTCTGCTTTCTTGAGGACCAAGAAACAAGTGTCTCTCTAAGGAAAACACATTGACCTACCATAGACTTTCGATCATCCACACTAGTGGCCCAATCTGCATCTGAAAATCCTGCTATGTCTTGGTCAGTAGAGCATTTAATGTGTAGACAGTAGTGAGTGGTGCCTTGGAGGTATCTTAAAATTCTCTTGATGCCCTGCTAGTGATCTAAAGTCGGAGAACTCGTGAATTGACTGAGTTTGTTGACAGAGAAAGCAATGTCAGGTCTGGTATTTGTCAAATATTGCAATGCTCCTATGGCTTGTCTGAACTCAGTTGGATTTTTCAGTTTCTCCCCTTCAACTGTAAACTGCTTTCCAGTGACCATAGGAGTTGGACAGGATGATGCACTTTCCATTTTAAATTTCCTTAGGAAATCCTTTATGTACTTGGACTGCTTTAAGTACATACCAGTTGCATCTCTGTGAACTTCTATGGCCAAGAAATAATGTAATTGACCAAGATCCTTTAGGGGGAACACAATGTTGAGTTGTTTGACAAAGGCTTCCAAGAACTTGGTGTTGTTCCCTGTCACTATTATATCATCAACATATATTAGAAGAAAAGTGATATGGTCTTTACCTCTTAGAGTGAAGAGTGAGGTATCACTTTTTGTGTTCTGAAAACCCCATCTCAGCAATGCATGTTTGAGACTGTCAAACCAGGCTCTTGGTGCTTGTTTAAGCCCATATATTGCCTTAGATAATTTGCAAACATGATTGGGTTTAGCTGGATCTATAAAGCCTTCTGGTTGATGCATATATACTGTTTGCTTTAGATAACCATTGAGAAAAGCATTATTTATGTCAAGCTGCTTTACTTCCCAATTGAGGTGAACTGCAATTGCAAGAATAATTCTTATTGTGCTGGCCTTGACAACAGGACTGAAGGTTTCTTCATAGTCTAATCCAGCTGTTTGTTGAAAACCTTTTGCAACTAATCTGGCTTTTCTCCTTTCAATGGTGCCATCTGCTTTGTACTTGGTTTTGAACACCCATTTGGAGTCAATGATGCTATCTTGAGCTTGATAAGGTACTAATGTCCAAGTCTGATTGAAATTCAGTGCCTGAATTTCTTTATGCATAACATCTTTCCACTGTGATCTTTGAAGAGCTTCTTTTGCATTTTCTGGTTCCTTTTCTTCAGCACAATTTTCAGCTAATCCAATATATGGTAGCTAGGGCTTGTATATCCCATCCTTGCTTCTGGTGCGCATCATGCTTGCCTCGGGAAGCCTTGTATTTGGTTCTAATTCAGCAGGTGCCTCAGGAAGTCCTGTGCCTGTATTTGATTTAGTAGGTTCAGTGTCATTCTCCTGAACTTGTTCATTGGAAGATTCAGGATTATTCTCTTGAACTTGTTCATTGGAAGCATCTGAGTTCTCAGTTGGTTCTGGTTCAAAATGTAAGTCATTGTTAGCAGGAACAATGTCTTCTCTAAGTGATGTACCTGTAACATGCAATGGAAAAAGACCAGATGAGCTCTTAGTTAGTGTTTTTAGAGGAACTCTTGTATTAAGAAAACCATCATGGAATGGGAAGTGGTCTTCATTGAAGACAACATGTCTTGAGATGAAGATTCTGCCATGAGAATTGACACACTTATACCCTTTGTGAGAATTGCTGTAGCCCAAGAACACACATCTAGTTGTGTGGAACTGTAACTTGTGTTGGTTATAAGGCTTGAGACAAGGATAGCATGCACATCCAAAGGTCTTTAGGTAGGTGTAGTCAGGTTCCTTTTTGTGCAGAACAAAATAAGGGCTTTTATTTTGGGTTACTGGTGATGGCAGTCTGTTTATAATGAAAGTTGCAGTGGAAAATGCTTCCCACCAGTAACTTAGAGGCATTTTAGCATGTGCCAATAGTGTCAATCCAAGTTCTGCAATGTGCCTGTGTTTTCTTTCAGCCCTGCCATTATGTTGTGATGTATATGGACATGACATTCTGAATTGCATTCCTGTTTCTATAGCATGCTTCTGAACAACTTTATATTCACCACCACCATCACATTGAATTGTTTTAATCCTTTTGTTGAACTGATTTTCTACCATATTTTTAAACTGGATGAAGACATGTCATGTATCTGATTTTTGTTTTAAAGGGTAAATCCATGTAAACCTAGTGAAGTCATCAATGAAATTGACATAATATTTAAAACCAGATGATGATATTATTGGTGCAGGACCCCATACATCAGTGTGGACCAATTCAAGAACATCCTGAGCATGAGAAGAAGAGGATTGAAAAGGTAAAAAATTCAACTTGCCATACTGACAAGCCTCACAAAAACTAAGATTATCACTAGGTGATAATTTCACATTACAGTCTTTTAAAACCTTGTCTAAGACTTTATTATTGGGGTGTCCAAGTTTCCTATGCCAGCTTTCTTTGACAGATACAAAAACACACGAGTCTCTTTCTTTTTCTGATAGCTGATATAATCCATTCTTAAGGTTCCCTTTTAGAAGTACCTTCCCTGTCAGCTTGTCCTTCACAAAGCAAGAATTTGCATCAAACTCAACAAGAATATGATTATCAACAGTTAGTTTGGACACACTCAATAGGTTTTTGGTAATATTTGGCACATATAAAACATCATGTAAGTTGATAGAATTTAGTTTTGAGGAACCTGTTCCAACAATTTGTAACTTTTCAACATTTCCAACTACTAGAGAATTCTTACCATGATGTTCAGTCAAATCACCAAACTTGTCTATTTGATGTGAGACATGGTTGCTTGCACCACTATCAAAGTACCAGTCATAGTCTTGAGCTGAGTTTTGAGAAGCTAGGAAGGCATTGGGAGATCCTTGTCTGTCACTGTCTGTTGAGTGATTAGAGTTTGAGTAGGCTTTGTCAAACCTATAATAGCAATGCATTGCTGTATGTCCCATCTTGTTTCAGACCTGACATGTTGGCCTAGATGTTCTTCCTCTTCCTCTGCCTCCTCTCCAACCTCTAAAGTTGGAACCTCTCCAGTTGTTGTTTGTGTTGAACCTATTTCCCTTGTGATCAGCTTTGTTAACCACATTTGCTGTTGCATTGAGGTTTAGGTTGGTGAGGCTATTTAGTTGCTCAAGTCTATTGTCAAAGGTTAGCAATTGAGCCTGTAGATCAACCCAACTGAGTGTAGTTTGATCAGATAATTTGACAACTACAGGATTATATTCAGAATCCAAACCATTCAGAGTTTGAATGAGCAGATCAGAGTTTGAGATTTCATTTCCTGCAAGTTTAAGTTTATCAGCCAGATTCTTCATTTTGGACAGATAATCTTCCATTTTCATGCCTCCTTTTCTGGTGCTATGGAACTCATATTTGAGGTAAGTAACTCGTGACCTTGTGTGGGCACCAGCTAGACTTTGAGCTTCATCCCAAAGTTGTTTTGAGGTTTCACAATGTAATAATTGTGTTGCTATGTCAGCAGTCATTGAATTCATCAACCAACCAAGAAGTTGTTGATCATATGCTTGCCAATCTTCAAAATCAAGATTGGACTTTCTGGTTAAATCTGCAGCAATTATGAATTCTTCATGGCACTCTTTTTTTCCTAACATATAACCATCGAGCCTAGCACCTCTGATAATAGGTAACACCAGTGATTTCTACAGTGTGAAATTGTCTCTGTCCAGCTTGACAGATACAGTGGATGGAAGGTCATTTTTGAGATTGGAATTGGCAGCGCATGACATGGTTTGCTTTTGGATCAAGAGCCTTCAAGGCTTAAGTGCTCTGATACAAAGTTAGAAAATCTTGATCGTTACATGGGAGAGTACATGAATATATATAGAGAAATAGTAAAGTGTTGATCCTACAGTCAAGCTAGACATAATAGCAATGATTCTATAATGATCACAGTACACTAATGCTTATTGATTACATTAAAGAGCATAATATGGAATAGCTTAACTATAGGGATTGACTAATTCATATCATGATGCTCATGATAATCCTTCATTATAGAGTCCTTAAATCAAGGGATTGATTTATTCTCTAACTCGCTCAAGCGAAAGCGAGCTATTTTTTCTGCAGGATTCTCGCCCGAGCGAGAGAGTGATCGCTCAAGCGAGAGCGAGCTATTTTTTTCTGTAGGATTCTCGCCCGAGTGAGAGGGTGCTCACTCGAGCGACAATCTCAGGGTTTCCACAAGATTTTTCAATGTATTTCTCTCCCAGGCGACAGATCCATCGCCCGAGCGAGGCTACGCAGCTATAAAAGTGAAAATTGAGATTTAGTATCCCTAATCTTCATTTTCTTTCTCCTCCTTTCACTCCCAACGGCGACTACCCATAGAATACGTGTATCTCCTCCACTAAACCATAAAAACCCTCTTCTTTTTACTTCTTAGCGGCACATTGGTGGCTATTGGAGGTGAAAAGAGAGATTCGAAGGTTGAAGGAGGTGGTGGGAGATGTTGCTCTTTTGCGGAACAATGGAGCTTACACAAACCCATGTGAGGGAGAAGACCATTGTGGTCTTAGAGTATTTCATTGAAGTTGTTTTCTCCGATTTCCCTCAAGGTTTCGGAGAGTTTTGTTGGATAGAAACTCTCTTGGAAGCTTGTTCTTCCATGTGAGAGTCCTTAATCTTCCATGAAGATGTATTTAGTCATAGACATGGAAATATATGTGTATGAAAAACCGTTTTGTCAAATAAAATGCAAAATACTCGTTTATGGTAAAACATCGTCATGAAAGATTGCTATATCCATATTTGTATATATGAATGATAATATTGTGATAAAAATTGAATGATTGTTTTATGTGGTAATAATTATATTGTTGGTTGTTGCATTGTTGTATGGAATGAGGCATATTGTGATTGTGGCATTGAATTGGTATTGTGTGAATGAAATTGATGATTGTGTTATGTGAAGAGATATTATGGTGAAGTCATCATTTGAGAATAACATAATGGTAATGAGTATATTGTGGGTTGTTGTATTGTATTATGGAATGAGATGTAAGGTAATGGTAGTATTGATCTTATGGATGAACAAAATGAACATTGTGTTGATGAGAAATTCTATAAACGAATTATTGTATTGATATGGGAACTATCTAGATTGATTTTGAGAGTGATATGAGGAATGTACAAGTGTATGTGGTTTTTGATATTGAATATTAACTCGCCATATGAGGTGTTGAATGTGTTGTCCTAAGTGGTATTGGATCGCCCTATAAGGTGTTGAATGTCTCGTCCTGAGTGGTATTGGATCTCCCTATGAGATGTTGAATGTCTTTCCCTAAGTGGTATTGTATCGCCCTATGAGGTGTTGAATATCTTGCCCTAAATGGTATCAGATCGCCCTATGAGGTGTTGAATGTCTTCCCTTAATGGTATTGTATCGCCCTATGAGGTGTTGAATGTCTTGCCCTAAATGGTATTGTATCGCCATATGAGGTGTTAAATGACTTGCCCAATGTGGTATTGGATCGCCCTAAGTGGTGTTGAATGACTTGCCCTATGTGGTATAGTAATCTTGACCCTATGTGGTGTAGTATAAATCTTGACTTGCCTTATGTGATAGTGTATTGCTTTGGAAGTATTGTATTGCTTGGAAGTATTTTATTGCTTTGGAAGTATTGTATTGATTTGGAAATATTGTATTGCCTTCGGGTCTGGGATTGCTGTTGTGTATTGTGATTGACTATGATACTGTGATTTTGATGAAGATTGGGTTGGTCGAATTGTATAAGTAAGATATGATAAATATACTAATTGAAGATGTGAATATCCTACTGTGAAAGACATTAATTACTTGCATTATTTGCATATGTTTGATATTGTGGATTTATGTTACTGTATAGGTTGCATTACTTTAATGTTACTACTCTTTGTAATTCCACGCTACGGTCGTCGTAGTTGGTTCTTACTCCCTTATGTGTTTTCCTTGTCTGTGCTATATATCTGAGTTCATGTTGTTGTTGTTGCGCCTTGGATGTCCGCTTATGGAAGCACTGACTAGAGTAGTTGATTTATGTGTATAGAATTGTATTTGTCTAATGTATGTAATATGAGAAATATGTTAGAGTAATTGCTTTTGTATAAATGAACTCCTTTAAATATGTAATGAGACTAGATTAATGACTTTAAGAAGTTATATATTTGTAAAGAGGATAATTGTATAGATTATAGATTTGAAGTAAGTGAAATGACATGTTTTGTTGTAAGGATACTATTGAATATTTCCGCATGTTGAGTTTTAAAACTTAACTAATAATTGAATCCACTCAGATTTTCTAAATCAATCAAATAATATCTCTCGATAGCATTCACTTCATTTTCCTGAATAATATTTTTAATTTTCTTGGATTATATAATCTGGACGTTACATGTTACTTCGTGTGTAGTAACATCCTCTATTTATATTAATCTGAATATGATTAACTTTTCCTAAAGGAAGGCCAAGTGATATCATGGATGAAGACATAGTCATGACCAATTAGCCTATAAGGCCTATCCCTTTGCTTATGACCGGTCCTAGACATCCCTAGCGGAGTGTTCCCTTGTAAATTATTGTACATGCTAAATCCTAGATCTTGTTGGTCAGAGTAGATTGATTCAGATCTTAGGCTGTATCTTGGGCCTTATGGGTCTTAGTCCTCTTGAATTGGTTGGCACATTGAGCTATTAGGTCGCTTCATGGTATGGTCATAGCCGAGAATGCCATCATACTTTAGTTTTTCATGGCTTTCCTCTCCGATTGATTGAACCATTAACTAGGAGGAATTTGTGAAAAATATTTGTCCATTGAACATTGATTTTGGGCTTGTACAGTTAATGAGATACATATTCTTCTGCAATCACCCTCGTCTTATCTGTGCTACACCAAGTAATAAAAGATGGGATGCATTTTGAGCATCTTTATATGTTCTCATGCGATCACACTCATCTTATCTGGTGTAGCATCAGACACAGGGTGTACATTTTGAACGTCTTAAGCGCTCTCATACAATCATTCTCGTCTTATCAAGTGTAGCCCTAGACAAATGGTTGATACATTTAGGATGACATTTCTTATGGTGATGAATGTAAGGACCCAAATTCTACCATTGAAAATTTTTCATTTATTTAAAATCATCTCTTACATACATTCATCATTTTACTTAAAACTCTCATGAATCATTCCTTGAAACTTATCTTTTAACCTATTATATTATCATACAATTCACATTGCAGAAAAACATAATTCATTCAATTAGTAATTACCACATACAACCAGTTATGGGTTTTCCAAGAGTTATAACGTTCATCACTACATATCTCCAATATTATCCTAATCAGATTTATATTCATCCCAAAATATTATCTAATCAACTAGAATGTCAAGGTAACGATAAAGACATTCAAGTTAATAAACACATAAGATTCCTAAGTGAACTCCCTCCTCAAATCCTTCATTTACCTATAATGAGATTATCATAAACAATACAAAAAAACAAGGGAGTAAGTCATTAGTTCAAAACTAACATTTCATGATAATCCACATTTCAAATACGATTAAGCATTAATATAAATTATAACCACAAATATGTAAATGTAAACATTCATATCTTATTTCGTTTATTTCCACGTTATTCATATTCATCCTATAGCATATATATCTCATAATATATATCCTATAGCATGTATATTACTTTCATACTTAACATCTTCATTTTCATCATTCATATTCACCCTATAGTATATATATCCCATAATATATATCCTATAGCATGCATATTACTTTTATTCTTAACATCCTCATTTCTCATCTCTCGTATTCACCCTTAATCATATTCACCGAGTTCTTTCACAAAGATAGTCCTCTACCACATCGGGTAGGTCTAGTTACTTCTCCATACCACGTCGGGCAGGTCTAGTTTATCCTCCATACCACATCGGGTAGGTCTAGTTCATTTCCCATACCACATCGGGCAGGTTTAGTTCATCCTCCATACCACATCGGGCAGGTCTAGTTCATTCTCCATACCACATCGGGCAGGTCTAGTTAATTATCCATACCACATCGAGCAGGTCTAGTTACTTCTCCATACCACGTCGGGCAGGTCTAGTTTATTCTCCATACCACATCGGGCAGGTCTAGTTAATTATCCATACCACATCGAGCAAGTCTAGTTCATCCTCCATACCACATCGGGCAGGTCTAGTTCATTCTCCATTCCACATCGGACAGGTCTAGTTAATTATCCATACCACATCGGGCAGGTCTAGTTACTTCTCCATACCACGTCAGGCAGGTCTAGTTTATTCTCCATATCACATCGGGCAGGTCTAGTTAATTATCCATACCACATCGGGAAGGTTTAGTTACTTCTCCATACCACGTCGGGCATGTCTAGTTTATTCTCCATACCACATCGGGTAGGTCTAGTTCACAATAATCCACTACCACTCTGGGTAGGACAACAACAATAGTCCACTACCACTCCGGGTAGGACAACAACAATATTCCACTACCACTCCGGGTAGGACAACAACAATATTCCACTACCCCTCCGGGTAGGACAACAACAATAATCCACTACCACTTCGGGTAGGATAACAACAATAAACCACTACCACTTCGGGTAGGATAACAACAATAAACCACTCCTACCTTGGGTAGAGTAACAATAATAATCCACTACCACTTCGGTTAGGATAACAACAGTATTCTTTCAAATACATTACCTCTTTCACATACCTCATTCACATCAGCGAGTATGATTTAGAGACACTTATCCCTTACCTTGGTGAGTGTTGGGGATCGGTTCCGAGTAACTTTAAAAGTCTCCTCCGCGATTTCCTCCAACCTTAGGATCTTTCCTCATTTCCACCAATAATAACAATGTCAGTCATTTATTCAAAATAACACATAAACAACTCGTATTTCATCATCAAACATACAAGGGATTCACATATTTTCAAGATTTCCAAAACTACTTCAACACAAGTTTCTAAACATCTAAACATACATATTCATCTCATATATCAACATCAAAGCACAAACTCATCATCCACATCTAACCTTTCATCCATTTCTCTTTTTACTCATATTCTCATTTTGGGGGTTTTTGGGGTTTTCCTGAATAACTCACAAAACCTTTCCATTCATCAAATACCAACTCTAAACCAAGAGTTTACAAGAGAAAAACAACATAAAACGAACCATAACTCTAAAGGATGAGTTTCCATGGTTTCTCATATTTTGAAAAGAGATCCAACATACCCAAAACAAGTTAGAGAGGAAGAAGAAGAGTTAGGAACAAGAGGTTTACCTCTTCTCAAGCTCTAAGATCATTCCTAAGGCTCTTTGCTCTTGAAACACTCTCCTCTCTCTCTTCTCTTCAAAGTTCTAACCCTAAAATGTATTTGGGGTTGCTATTTTAAAGAGGAGTCGTCGGGTTCTCGCTCAAGCGAGCCAATTCTTGCTTAGGCGAGAAAATCCCGCCATTTTAAAATTTCAGATCTGACGCTCTCTCTCAAGCGAGAATCTCACAGTATCAACAGGCTTTCTCTCGCTCAAGCGACCCATTCCTCGCTTGGGCGAGACTCCCAGAATTTTCCAATTTCAAAACACTGATCATCTCGCTTGGGCGAGGTCCTCTCGCTCAAGCGAGAATCTGGAAGTATTCCCCATTCCTCAGGACTGTTACCTAATTTCAAGGAGGATAAATTTGGAGTGTTACAATGAACGACGTGGAAGGCTTTGGACTCTGGTAGTCTATACGCCTAACAAGTGAGTTGGCAATCTGAGCAGCATCATACCTGATATTAACGATTTTTTGGATCCACATTCAACAATTGAGATAAGTTCATACTATGGTGTCAATGATGGATGACATAATTTAGTTTAGGGAGTGTGACAGAGCATGTGACCCATCTTATGTTTCTGCTTCATTTGTTGTTCTTAGGTACGTGCTTGGATTTCTATATGGGAGATATGTAGCATATCTTAAATTCATATGTGAGTATTGTATTTGGGACAACATTTGAGCTTGTTGTTGGACCAACCACTCATGTTGCTCCAACCTTGCGCTGAGTGTGACTTGCGGCGCTCAACGCACCACCCACCCTGCTAAGCATGTGGAGTGCGCTGAGCGTATTCCGGATAGTAGCTAGCTGATTTAATTCTTGAATCAGGCGCTCCACGCATATGTTATGCTTAGGCTGGCTCTTTCTACGTTGAATGTGAATCCGACTATGAGAGCAACTATCATATGCTGTCAATTGCTCTTTTATCCCACTTAAGCCTACAAAACCACTTTTAAGAGTGAACTTAGCCAATAATTCAAATAATCCATCATACACAAGTATTTTTCCTTAATTTAAGTTGATTATGTTTTAAAATGTCATCAATTTATGTATTAAAATTAAATGAAAATTGTAACACCCCGTTTTTGTAACTAAGAAATTAAAACTTGAGATATTAGAAAATCAGAGTAAATTCAAAACGTTTTGTCTCTCAAGTTCAAAATGCGGAAGTATTCTATATTATTTCAACCTCAAAACGAGACATTAACATCAACCTCAAAACCCAACCATAACTTATATAATTATCCATTTGAATTATATACTTTATAGAAGCATTAATCTAATCTTATCAACATAATTGTAAAAGACATCATAAGTGCAAAAAAAACATTCTTACATATTTTTCGTCAAAGATGACTTATACAAAAATTAGTTCAAAAACACCAAGAGTATTCCTAAGACAAAGATCCCAACATAGACAAACTATTATACTCATACACCAACCAACTTCTTCTAGTCTATACTTCCATCAATGATTATCCAAAGTACAACAACAACAACCTGAGTGTATACATAGTAAAGACAAAAGAAAGACAAAGGAGGGAGTAAGAACCAACTACGACGATCGCAGCGTGAAATTACATAGAGAACTAACATTAAAGTAAGACAACGTATATAACACTAAAATCAAAAAATGACAAACATATGCAAATGGTGCATGAAGTTAGCGTCTTATACAATGGGATATTCACATCCCCAATTAATATATCTATCATGCAATGCTTATGCAATTCAACCAACAAATCTCCATCAAAATTACAATACCTAAAGACAATTACAATACAGGAATGCAATTACAATACCCGAATGCAATTTCAAATTCCGAGAACATCACATAATAACTTAATAATCCATAAAATAAATGAGCAATGTCCCAAAAGTCACTACACTTCAAGTGAGTGATTATCTATAGGCTCTCAAAACAACTCCAAATAAATATCATTCGAATGCGTAATTAATCATGATTCACTATGATAAGTCAAACATGGATATAGTCATAATCGACTATAATAGCCTAACAACAATATCAAGTCGTATAAGTAAACCATCATTATCATACATACAACCATTTCAGTTAAGCCACACATATAATGACTAAAATGATTAAATGAGAAAGTCCATAACAATCAAGACAATTGACTACTCATTAATCATTTTAGTCTAAGAACTCTCATCAAATTCAATCCTTACAAAAAATACTACCTAAGTTAGTTGTCTCAATCCCAATGCATTTTTATTATGCCATGTCCTCGGAACGAACTCAAGATACTAACTTAGTAATCCATTATATGGGCAAGATCTTAATTTCAAACTTTTGTATTTTTAATATACATACAATAATCAACGAATATATTTTCCATATCAATACAACAATCAACTTATATATATTTCTCATATCAATGCAACAATCAACTTAAATATTTTTCCATATCAATACAACAATCAACTTATATATTCCACATCAATACAAGGACCAACTTGTGTATCTATAATATCAATACAACAATCAAATTACATCACATATTAATACAACAATCAGATTGCATCACATATAAATACAACAATACAACAAGCAACAATATAACCATTGCAATTGAGTTATTTTCAAATCACGACCTTGCCATAACATTTTATCACATAAAACAATCATCAAATTTTATCACAAATACTCACTCATACAAACAAAAAGAAATGTTTAGCAACCATTCATGATGATGTAATACCATAAGCGAGTACCTCGTATTATGTTAGACAAAACGAGTTCAGACACATATAATTCCAGCAAATCAAACATCTAAGACTATATACATCGTCATGAAAAGATTATGGACTCTTATATGGAAAACAAATTCCCAAGGGAGTTCCTAATCTATAACACTCTACGACTCTTGAGGGAATCGGAGAGAAGAACTTTAATGAAATACTCTAGGACCAAAATATTCTTCTCCCTCACCTTGGTTTCGTAAGCTCCTTTGTTCAGCAACTAAACTAGTACCCCTACCGTCTCCTTCAACCTCAGAATTTTATGCCGATACCATTTCGTGTGAGGTCTCCATCCGGTTTAGTCTTCGCTGTCCCATGATAGCCCAGAGGGATCATTCATGAGCAACGGACACCAGTGTCATTACTATAGTAGTGGACTTTATCCCTTAGTGATAAACATCTTCGTTGAAGATTTATGTGCTTTTTCTCAGTTCTACCATTTCGGTTCTAAACTGAACTCCATGGCCACCCATGGCCTCACCCTTCGTTCCTAGACACAACAACTCTCGCATTTGAGTAAAGCTAGAAAGAAATCCCCGTTTTTTAGAACATCAAGGAGATAAGTAGTTCCAACCGAGAGCACCATCGAGAATCGTCTCTTCTCTTCGCGGTGAGGCTTCCTTTTGGATTCAAACCGTAAAAGGATGGAGGAAAAAAGGAGGCGATTTTGCACCGTGAATTGGGCACGTCGTCGTCTCCTCTACAAGCTTTGACTACTGCCGGTAATGGAGAAGAGAGAAAAGAAGGAGACATGGAATTAGGGATTTTCCTCCTACCCCCTCCCCTTTCGCCACATGTACTAGTAGTTACTAATTAGGTCAAACTGTTAATTAAAATAATATCTAACGTTATCCTTATCCAAATAATAAATATCTAGTTTTATCCGCACAGTCTCACTTGGGCTACAAGTGTCGCTTGGGCGAGAGACCCACTGAGAGCTTGGGCTGCAATCCTGGAACTGACGCTTGAGCGAAATCCTCTCGCTAAGGCGAGAAACTCCTAGAGAGCTTGGACAAGTGTCGCTTGAGCGACATTCTCTCGCTCAGGCGAGAAACACACAGAGAGCTTGGATAACAATCTCAGAACTCTTGCTTGAGCTATATCCTCTCGCTCGGGCGAGAGGCAAACAGGGGCTTGGATGAAAATTTTGCAGTGTTACATCCCCCCCCCCCCCGTAACAAGAAGAAGTTTCATCCCCGAAATTTTGTTAGATTAATATAAGGGTCATAAGATTATAGATTCGTGAATTGACATAAGATACTATACACATAACCAAACACAAACTCACTACTAAAACAATTCAGAAAAATAAGTTGTCATTCATAGAGCGAACCACATATAGGTTGAGACAACTTGGTGAGTTCAAGAACTAACATTTGGTCAAATTTAAGATGTCAAGATACAATAAAAGGGTGAGAGAAAACAACTAGAAGAAAATTATTACAGGACAAAATTTACAAAGTAGTTATTAAGAAAACTAGATCTCCATGATCTGTCAAGCCAACAATTACTCAAAATGATTAGTAAAAATGGATGAAGATCACAAGGACATTTTCGAAAATAATATAAATTGAGATTAAATTTCCATAACTCATAGGAGTGTAAAAGATCTTAACCAAAATGTAATATTTAAATTGACACGAACTTGAATAGAAATAGCAATATTTCACTTCACACATGTGAAATTGTCATAACTAACAAAAATTTCAATAGGATTACAAATTTGCATTTGCCACATCATAGTAAGAGAGGAAACAAATTATTTATCAACTAAATGAGCATCTACGCATACAAAGATTTTTAAAGTTTCGAAGTGCAAAAAAAAATGACCAAATGAGTAACCAATTCAATATATCATTCCTACAAAAAAAAATAAGATGCGGTAGAAGGAGAGTTAATAGTTTATAGTTTCAACTAGATGCACAAAGAAAATAGGCTCAACCAAAACATATATTTTGTTACCAATGATAATTGCAAATTTATAAACATTTAGTCAAATAACATAAATTAGATATGGATAACCGAAATACAGTTTAAATATACATTTAGAACTCAAATCTACATCATGTTTAGAAATAAAAGGTCATAATCAAATCAAGGATTTTTTACAAAACTATCCTTATCTAAGATACAATTGTTTAAAATTGGAATTCTCAACATGAAATCTAAATAATGTTGAGTCAAATACTACACTTCACCCAATGTGACTTTTGAAAATGGATTAGATAGAAGACCTATATCAATCACCTTATAAGAGTAAGGGATTAAACACAATTATTTCAAAAATGATCCAAAACCAATTAATCATGCATAAATGAAATCGATGTGAAGGCTTAGACCACCAGGTTTAAAAGGGACTAATTGGTTTCGAAGATGCAAACTAACCATAAGAGTAGGATTCTTAAAGTTTATGTATGTATAGATAAATATGTATAAATACCTTAATTATTCATAGCATATACTAATGCACATGAAACAGAAGGAAAACTGCAAGTATAATACCTACGCATATATTAATGTATGTTACAATTATATTAGATAGCGTTAATATTCAATTTCAAAATATTAATTAATATAAATTATAGGATCAATGTACAAAGATAGAATAAAAATTTAGCTAATTCCATTACCAATGCTTACGGAGAGGATGGAAGCAAAATTAGTTTAGCAATATCTGACTAAAAATAAAGTGACACAATATCAAATATTTATTATTACAGCTTGGTCTCTTATACATATCTAAAAGTCATAAGCACAAGAAATTTTTATCACTGGTTACCAAGGGTTTAGAAAGTCACTTCGAAGTATGAACATATATAAAGGTTCAACTTTTATACAAACATTCTCTTCACAATAACATTTAAGTATCTTAACCAAATGCAATCAATATTTTTAACTAGAAATCTACTTCTTATTATAAATATATAAAACTTATACAAACAATGAAAGTTAAATTTTAGCAACTCATGAAAACAAAAACATAAGACTTGGTCTCTTCAAAATACACAAAGTACCTTTCTTTTGCTTTTCAATAATTTCCTTTTTGCTTTGCTAACACAATATTCTCAAAACCATTAAGACATTATTAGTGACATTCAATAAACTATATGCATTTACATATAACCATTAAATTACTTATCATTTGATTAGAATGGTACTAAATTTATTGTTCAAGAATTCATGCCTCAGAGATAAAATGACAGGACAATATCAATTAATTTAAAATAAATATATTATAATTGCACTACAGGATAGGTTGTACACAAGCTCATCATTTAAATTAAATTACTAAACTTTGGTGCATTTCAAGAAAACATATATTGAAGAAGTAATCAATATGTACAAGTTTTATTTCAAGGAAAACAAGGTAGAGCACATGATAGAGAACTTTTACAAAAGCAAATTGCATGGCTACATACTGTATAATAAAGAGGTAGAATTAGACAAAAGTTTAATAACAGAGTAATTCTCCACATCACCATATTATGCATATTTGTTTTCAACCATGGGAAGTGTACAAAATAATTAACAGAATATTTCAACCAAGTATGTGTATGAAAATAAACATCAAAGCACACATGTTTTAATGATATATATAAAAATAAACATTTTGATCCAAGACAATCAATTGATAGTGCAAGGAGAAAGAAAAAGACTAAGAAGTTAAGAAGTTAAGACTTTAAGAATCACAACAAAACAAACAAGCAAACACATCAGAGAAAGGGTATATGAGGTCATACTCCAAGCCGGATAGGAAGGAACAACTATATACCACTATTGTAACACCCCATATTTGTAACTAAGAAATTAAAACATGACATATTAGATAATTAGAGTAAATTCAAAAATTTCGTCTCTCAAGTTCAAAATATGGAAGTATTCTATATTATCTCGACCTCAAAACGAGGCATTAACATTAATCTCAAGACCCAACCATAAATTATATAATTATCCATTTGAATTATATACTTTATAAAGGCATTAATCTAATCTTATCAACATAATTATAAAAGACATCATATGTGCAAAAAGAATCATTCTTACATATTTTTCGTCAAAAATGACTTATACAAAAATTAGTTCAAAAAGACCAAGAGTGTTCCTAAATCAGATACAAAGATCCCAACATAGACAAACTACTTTACTCATACACCAACCAACTTCTTCTAGTCTACACTTCCATCAATGATTATCCAAAGTGAAACAGCAACAACCTGAGTATATACTTAGTATAGACAAAAGAAAGACAAAGGAGGGAGTAAGAACCAACTACGACGACCGCAACGTGGAATTACATAGAGAAATAACATTAAAGTAAGACAACATATATAACACTAAAATCAAACAATGACAAACATATGCAAGCGGTGCATGAAGTTAGTGTCTTATACAATAGGATATTCACATCCCCAATTACTATATTTATCATGCAATGCTTATGCAATTCAACCAACAAATCTCCATCAAAATTACAATACTCGAATGCAATTACAATACCCGAAGGAAATTACAGTACCTGAAGGCAATTAAAATACCCGAAGGCAATTAGAATACCTGGAGGCAATTACAATACTTGAAGGCAATTACAATACCTGAAGGCAATTACAATACTCGAAGTCAATTACAATACCCGAAGGCAATTATAATACCCGAAGACAATTTCAAATTCTGAGAACATCACATAAGAACTTAATAATCCATAAAATAAACGAGCAATGCCCCAAAAGTCACTACACTTCAAGTGAGTGATTATCCATAGGCTCTCAAAACAACTCCAAATAACTAGAATCCGAAAGTGAAATTAATCAATAACTAAGTAAACCATCATTATCATACATACAACCATTTCAGTTAAGCCATACATATAATGACTAAAATGATTAAATGAGAAAGTCCATAACAATCAAGACAATTGACTACTCATTAATCATTTTAGTCTAAGAACTCTCATCAAATTCAATCCTTACAAAAAATACTACCTAAGTTAGTTGTCTCAATCCCAATGCATTTTTACTATGACATGTCCTCGGAACGAACTCAAGATACTAACTTAGTAATCCATTATACGGGCAAGATCTTAATTTCAAACTTTTGTATTTTTAATATACATACAATAATCAACGAATATATTTTCCATATCAATACAACAATCAACTTATATATATTTCTCATATCAATGCAACAATCAACTTAAATATTTTTCCATATCAATACAACAATCAACTTATATATTCCACATCAATACAAGGACCAACTTGTGTATCTATAATATCAATACTTCTAACAAATACAACAATCAAATTGCATAAAATATTAATACAACAATCAGATTGAATCACATATCAATATAACAATACAACAAGCAACAATATAATCATTGCACTCAACACAATTAGTCTATCTTATTCATTATTTATAAGTTACACTCATATTTCTTATCCTTATAAAATAAATTAATCAATATTATATAAAATATAAGTTACATATTAATTAGAAATGACAAAAATACTCGCACTCATATATATTCACAAAAATATTCAAAAGGTGTACTTGTAATAATAGGTTATGATCATGATGTCCCCTTGTAGATACCTTTACATTAATAAATTTATTTTTTAATAAATATTTTAATCATTGATAATGTTTTATTAGTTTAATATTATACATAATCTATTTTATTATTATTTCAAAATTGATTTTTGTGGTTGAATTCTATTGACAAATTTATTATATACATATGTTATTATTCATGTAATAATTTTTTTATTAAAGGTTACAAAATTATTCATAATCCATAATTCATCCAAATCGAAGAAAATAAAATCCACTAATTAGAGCTAATGAATATCATTTGATATATTCATTATATCCAATGAATATCATTGGATATATCCATTAGTTGGATAATGTTTTATTAGTTTAATATTATACATAATCTATTTTAGTAGTTAATAGATTTGAATTCATCCATTATATCCAATGAATATTCTTGGATATATCGATTTGGCCGAATATTCAATCTATCCAAAAAAAAACATTCACGGAAAACGTTCTATGTTTTTCAATTTCATTCATTACTTCAACTGTCACTTTTGTTGTAGTGTTTATCACTCTTACATTTATTTTTTATTAAATTGGGACCAATTATAGAACATTTGAATGTAATTAATGTTAAAATTTGTTCTTAAATATATTGCATATATAAATATATGTTAAACTTTTTACACATATAAGTACAACCTTAAACGTTGAATGCTTGTATAACATTGAAAATAAATAAAAAAGTTTAGTTCAAAAATTCACTCTTTTAAAAATTGTTTCTGAAAAAAAGTAAAAAAAAATAAAAAATAAAAAGATATATAGATGTGATTTTAAAAAAAAATAGTGATTTTTAAAAGAATGATTTTTCATAAGTGTATTTAGTTTCAATTAAAAAAATCAAATAAAATAGATACTCATCCATTCGATCCATTAAAATGGATTTATAGATAGATTGAAATTCATCCATTATATGAATGTATTGAATAATTCAAAATATAATTTAAATTAATTTATTTGGATTGGTGAATGATTTTTCGTCCATTCATTAAGGTCCAAATTCAAATCTATTTAATTAACACCAATAAGTTTTTTATATATTAATTTTTACAAAGATATAAATATATAATTAAATTTTAACAATCCATTGCGTAGGTTAAATATAAATATAGAAAATATTGATTTAATTTTAACAATCAGTTGAGTTTATGAGTACAACCCATACCCTCCAGCAACATTCTCATCCTTAATATTAATAATTAATTTTATTGTGGAATCAATAGACTCACTCAACCCAACCCAGTAAAGAGTAAGTTTAGCATTTACCATTACTATCCCAACTCGACTAAATTTATTTCTATACCTTAACTTCTATAGCTTCTCTTAAAATAAATTAAATAATATACATATTTCACTTACTTTTTGTATTGTATTTCTACACCCATCTTTCACGTATTGACGTCCTTCTTTTTGCACAGCCATATTTCTTAGATACATTGTAATAAGACTTATTTCATTGTTATGATAACTGTGTAGTGAGGTTCACGAAATCATATTATAATTCCCTCGTGAAACTCGTTGTTTTGGACCATAGAAATATAATATACCTATTCTAAGAGAGATTTGGACACTTCATAGGAGGATTTTTTAAAACATTTTTTTCTAAAATGTACATTATTATAGGAAGATATATAAAAATTACCCATGCAGTATTTTATTTTCCACAAAGGGGAGCCTCCCGCGACTCGAACCTGTGAGAAATTAAATACTACAGAGGTATTTAAGTTGTTGGATAACACATTCAGTGTAATAGGCTCGAGTGTCGCATGTCAAGACTTTCTTAATGAATATAAATTCATAATAAAATATTATAGTAATGTTTGATCTATATTGTGGACTAGACATAATATAATGAAATGTTGATTGTTGTTAAACGTGTTTGGGTTAATATTCTCAAAATTATTTGAAAATGGAAAATTTAGAATATAAAAAACTTAGAATAAGACATTTAGAATATAAAACTGTGAACTACATAGAATAAGAATATTGAAGAGAATCTTGAATGTGAACTTTGTCTAGATAGGACATCATCCATTATTAACCAATTAAGCACATAATATCTAACAAAACATTCCTTTCAAAGTTTAATATTTATATGATGAAAGATTTTTTATATTCTCAATATATCATACATTATTTATCTATAATTATTATTAAATCTTAAATAAAAATAATACATATAAATAATGAATGATATATTAATTTTATAAAAAAAAACTTTGCACTTACAATTAGTATTGACAATTAGGGTCGATCTGCCCATTCTGTCTGTGCTCACACAATGCCCGTCTAAATTAAGGAAAACATGAACAAGCAAATTTTCAAATAGGGGCATGAAATATTATGTCTTGTCCGCCCTAAACATTGGCAGGGTGGGGTTGCAGAGCATCCTAAATAAAACTAAAAAAATATATTTATAAAAATACAAATTTATATACACATTATACAAAATAAATAATACATGATTTATAGAAAAATATACAAAGTATTTATCATAATAAACAATCATACAATGAATAATACATACAAAACATAAATGCATATATAATACAAAATATGAAATAGTTCATAATTAACTTACAAAATACAAAAGGAATACTACATATGCATACAAAATACAAAAACATATATATAATAAGAAATGATAATACTTTCTTACATTTGATATACAATTTGCATATATAACAAATGGAACACATTTTCTACATTTGATAAAATACATATTGTAATGACACAATTTACACTCTAGATTTTTTTAATTTAATTTAACCATATATATTTTATTGTTGAAACATACAAGAGTCTCCTAGTCATCATAATGCTACATTTCTCCATTTCTATTCATACACATTACCATCTAATCATTTATCGTTATCTTTCATACATTTACGTTCCAAAGTTGCAGAAAATCATAATTCATATTAAGTTCATTAGCGAGTCTCATCATGTCCTAGTTTTTGAGTTACATAATGGGGATTGTCCCCTAAATACAAAGAACATCAAATCCAGACAACGTGTTACAAATACTCAATCCCTTAATTACAATTACTAAGTCTCCTAGAGCATTTAGTCACTGCAATCCGTTAATCTCCCTTTTTATCTGCGAGTCATTATTATAAACAAAACACAACAATAAAAGGGAGTAAGTCATTAAATCTCAATACATTTACATTAGATAATTGACATGAAATATAAAGGTAAACATAATTATATAAATAAATGACAACAAATAATATGCATCACTTCTTACCACCTTGGTCATTCACCACCTCCAACCTCATACCTCATTTGGTACAGACCATATGTAATAACCAAACAGTGATGTTGCCTTTTATTACCATTCGGCTCATCACTAATTTAAAGTATTCAATTCATAATTCATACTATTATACTACACCCTTTGAGGGTCCTGATGTTACACTACGCCGCGAAGGGCCAAGATATTATTCTACGCCACGAAGGGCCAAGATATTATTCTACACCACGAAGGGCAAAGATATTATTCTACGCCATGAATGGCCAAGATATTATTCTACGCCACAAAGGGCTAAGATATTACAAAACCATAATATATATACTCATAATTTGTATCTTCTATTCATCCATAGATTTCTAGAATACACGTAGTATATAAGTATTTACACATAGAACATTCAAATAAGGTATATGTTCTCTTTCAAGAAACCTCATACACCTCTTAACCCTTTTTAGTTTCATTCACCATTTCCTTTCAAAACTATTTCGTTTTTAACCCAAGGATTCTCAAAAACCAATACTATGTTAACCCATTTTCGAAAGTAGCTTCAAAACACACATTTCAAGTATAAAGATTAGCTATAACTGAAATACAACTAAAAGGGAGGGATTAAACGATTTTCTACTATGAGAGAAGAGATCATTATGGACATTAATAGGTATCAATGCAAGAGAGAGTTAAAATCAAGGGGGTTTACCTCTTTTCAAACTTTTTCATCTCCTCTACACGAATGGGGGTATGGAGACGTCTTCTCACTTTCTCTTTTGCTAAAAAGTGTCCCAGATGTCATTTGGGACTTCTATTTTAGGGTTTAGAAAATCGGATTCTCGCTCAGGTGAGAATGGCTCGCTTGGGTGAGAAGCCCTCGACTTTTTAAATTTCAAACACTGATGCTCTCGCTCAAGCGAGGGAGCCTCGCTCAAGTGAGGGAGCTTCGCTCAAGCGAGGGAGCCTCGCTCAAGCGAAGGAGCCTCGCTCAAGCGAGAATCCTTCGGTCTTCACAACTTTCCTCTCGCTTAAATGAGCTTACTCTCGCTCAGGCGAGAATCACACAATCCCCTTAGATATCTCTCGCTTAAGCGAGAAACCCCTCACTCAAGCGAGAATCCCAAAAAAATCATGGGAGAAACTTTGAGCCCCTCGCTTGGGCGAAATCCTCTCACTCAAACGATAATTGTCTAGTAATTCCCAGACTTCCTGAGTTTTACTAAACTTAGGAAAAATAAAATTTGAGGAGTTACACATATACATTTGTATATTTCATGTCGTGTTGGCCCATTAAGTGTTATAGGCGGTGTAACGACCCAAATTCTACCCTTGAAAATTTTTCATTTATTTTAATCATTTCTTACATACAGTCGTCACCTTCATTAAAAACTGTCAAGTATCTCTCTTTGAAAATACTCTTTACCCTATCATATTATCAAACAAATTTATGTTGCGGAAAAACATAATTCATTCAGATGGCATTTACCACATACATCCAGTTATGGGTTTTCCAGGGTCATAACGTCCATAACTATATGTCACCATATTATTCTAATCAGATTACATTTATCCCAAAATACTATCAAATCAACTACAATGTCAAATAGCAATAAAGACAATCGAGTAGATAAAGACAAAAGCTTCATAATTGAGCTTCATCCTCAAAATCATTCATTTACCTACAATGGGATTATCATAAACAACACACAAAACGAAGGGAGTAAGTCATTAGTTCAAGACTAACATCACATGATGATCCACATTCAAATACAATTAAGCTTAAATATAATTCGTAAACACACATACGGAATTGTAAACATTCAAATCATCTTCCTTTAATTTCCACTTTACTCATATTCATCCTATAATATATATATTCTATAGTATGCATATTACGTTCGTTCGAACATCATCTGTCTCGTTATTTATATCTACCCTATAACATATATATCTCATAATATATATCCTATAGCATGTATATTACTTTCTTTCTCAACATCTTCCTTTTTTTATCACTCATATTCACCCTATAGAATATATATCTCATACTATATATCCTATAGCATGCATACGACATTCATGTGACATTCACATTTCTCATCATTCATATTCACCCTATAGAATATATATCTCATACTATATATCCTATAGCATGCATACGACATTCATTACTCTGAGTCATATTTCCATTGGTACTCCCCCAATAATATCGATTCCCTTTTGAGTCATATTTCCATTGGTACTCCCCCAATAATATTGATTTCATTTGAGTCATATTTCCATTGGTACTCCTCCAATAATATTGATTTCATTTGAGTCATATTTCCATTGGTACTCCCCCAATAATATTCATTTCATTTGAGTCATATTTCCATTGATACTCCCCAATAATATTACTTTCATTTGAGTCATATTTCTATTGGAACTCCTCCAATAATATTGCTTTCATATGAGTCATCTTTCCATTGGTACTCCCCCAATAATATTACTTTCATTTGAGTCATCTTTCCATTGGTACTCCCTCAATAATATTACTTTCATATGAGTCATCTTTCCATTGGTACTCCCCCAATAATATTACTTTCATTTGAGTCATCTTTCCATTGGTACTCCCCCAATAATATTACTTTCATTTTCCATAACAGAAAAGTCACGCATTTTCCAACATAATGCATAAATTACAGACGTATCATTTTAAGCCATTACCTCTTTTACATACCTCAATTCATATCAGCAAGTATGATTTAGAGACACTTATCCCTTACCTCGGTGAGCGTTGGGGATCGGTTCCGAGAAACTTTCAAAGTCTCCTCCACGATTTCCTCCAACCTTAAGATCTTTCATCTTTTTCACCAATAACAACAATGTCAGTCATTTATTCAAAATAACACATAAATAACTCGTATTTAATCATCAAATACACAAGGGATTCACATATATTCAAGATTTCCAAAACTACTTCAATACAAGTTTCCAAACATCTAAACATACATGTTCCTCTCGTATAACAACATCAAAGCACAAACTCATCATCCACGTCTAACGTTTCATCTCTTTCTCTTTATACCCATATTCTCATTTTGGGGGTTTTTTGGGTTTTCATGAATAACTCACAAAACCTTTCCATTCATCAAATATCAACTCTAAACCAAGAGTTTACAAGGGAAAAACAACATAAAACGAACCATAACTCTAAAGAATGAGTTTCCATGGTTTCTCATCTTTTGAAAATAGATCCAACATACCCAAAACAAGTTAGAGAGGAAGAAGAAGAGTTAGAAGCAAGAGGTTTACCTCTTCTCAAGCTCTAAGATGAGTCCTAAGGCTCCTTGCTCTTGAAAAGCTCTCTTTTCTCTCTTCTCTTCAAAGTTCTAACCCTAAAATTTGTTTGGGGTATCTATTTTAAAGAGCAGTCGTCGGGTTTTCGCTCAAGCGAGCCCATTCTCGCTCAGGCGAGAAAATCCCGCCTATTTTAAAAACTCAGATCTGACCCTCTCGCTCAAGCGAGGGATTCTCGCTCAAGCGAGGGATTCTCGCTCAAGCGAGGGATTCTCGCTCAAGCGAGAATCTCACAGTCCCAACAGGCTTCCACTCGCTCAAGCGAGGGATTCTCGCTCAGGCGAGGGATTCTCGCTTAGGCGAGAATCTCACAGTGTCAACAGCCCCAGTGTGCCATTTCTCGCCCAGGCGAGGCAACTCTCGCTCAGGCGAGAATCTTCTAGTATAGCCCAGGATTTCACCCTCTCAGGTGATCCTTTCTCGCTCAAGCGAGAATCTCTCGCTCATGCGAGACTTTCAGGACTGGTACTATAATTCTTAAAGACTAAAATTCGGGGTGTTACAGGCGGACAGGCCCGATGACCTTTGCACAAATTTCCAATGATACTTACAATGTATAAGCATTAAATATTTATATTTATCTTGTCTTTTGATATACATAATCCATATTTTTAAATTCAATAAATTAATATTATAGGAATAAAATTATATAACTTAAAAATAAAATAAAACTAAATTACTTTAATTAAGTATCAATTTCCTTTATTAGTAATTAGCGTGTCGATAGACACTTGATATTTGTCAACCCACATTCATATTTTTTTTGTATTAAATATTCAATTTTATATATTTTATTTTATACAATTAGAATGTTTTTGTATTAAGAGTATTTTATGTTAAAAAATGTATTTCTTATAACATGGGCATGGTGTCTGCCAATCCATCCGCATTCATATTTCGTTGGCTGACTTTGAGCAGGGTGTAACATGGGTATTGGCTTTAATGCATGTTGTAACAAGGGCATTGGTAGAGATGCAAGGTGTGACATGGGCATTGGCTTATATGCAAGGGTATGGCACGGACATTGGTTAGCATCAAGGTGTGTGTTGTGGGTATACTCCTTATTGTGGAGTATGATAGTTTTTTTGAACTATGACTGTCGGACTAAACAATGGTGGTAGCGGTTGAGGCTTTCCAAGGAAGCTCCAAGGTTCAACTTGACTAAGTATTAAAGAGGACGGTTGTTGGTGAACTTTTGCGTAGAGGTTTCATATATCGAAAGACTTCCTAGCAATATGTGGCTAGGCGGTGTGTTCCATTTGACGTCGGTACGGGAAGTTGCACTAAAAGTTTAGAGAGCTAGGCTCTTGGTAACATCGTCAAAGATACTCAGAAGGTTTATACTAAAGGGGAGCATACTCTTATGTAGAGGATTTGTTAAAGAGAATTATCCATTGAGCAAGGTGAAGGGAAATATTCACTAAGGTAGAGAATTTTGTGTAGGTTTTCTAAGGATCAATATATTTGTGTATTTCAATTAAGGTGGAGATTGTTGTGAATACTTGAAATATGTTATTACATTAGTCTCACATCACTTAGTATTGGAATAGAGTAGAGTAACCAATATTATATATTGGACTCAGTTCCCTTGTTTTAATGTGCACCGTATATAAGCACATAATAGAAACACCCTCATAAGCAAACTAATTTAAGATAGCTTAAAGTGACGACAAGATGGGTAAAGATGTGCTTAAATTAGTTTGCTTATGAGGGTGTTTCACATTTAACAACTCGAAGCTTTAAGCTTCGAGTTGTTAAATGTGAAACACCGTATATAAGCACATAATAGAAACACCCTCATAAGCAAACTAATTTAAGATAGCTTAAAGTGACGACAAGATGGGTAAAGATGAGACCCCATACCTATAAAGATAGCTTAAAGCTTCGAGTTGTTAAATGTGAAAACTAATTTAACTAATAGGGTTAATGACTTAGTTGAACACTTTGAACCTAACAGTTTATATAAATGTCATTTATACTACAAGTTGAGTTAAATAGTGAATAAATCATGTGATATCATTTTTATTCATTCTAGATATATAGAAAGTGGGAAAAAGAGCATGATTTTGTCAACTTAAACATGTGCTAAATACAAGAACTAGGCTAAGCGAGAATTTTGCTTAGTGGAAGGCTCAAGCCTAACGAATTAACCCAAATTTCAGTTAAATCTAATCGGAATTATTAGATATATGTTTGCTAAGGATAATTATGGAACCAGGGATTGTAATCATCTCAAGATTGCAAATGACTGAGTAACCTTCTATACATTGCTAATATGAGATAACGAGAAGTTAAGCCCCTTCTTTTTTAGATAAGATGTAGCTATTTAAACTCAATGTATCCTACATGAATATTTGATTTACTTGCAATATTATTCTATTTTTTTCATGTCTATTCTTTTATCTAATGCTTGTTTGGCTTGATCACTCAAATTATGATTTAAAGTTTGAATGTGTAAAAAGAATTTCATGTTTGAACTGGACCTAGAGTAAGTCATTTAGTAATTGTCGCGACCCGATTTTTGGTTGGAATACCGGTCCTGCGACTTGGGGAGAGACGAACTCGATTTCTACCTCTTCCAATTGATTTGGAGTCGCCACTACGTTTTTTGCAGTTAAAACATAGAAAACTCTAAATATGCCCAATTAGGATAATTTGGTCTTTAATCGGAGATTCTGAGATCGGGAGTCGATTACGGATCGGAGAAGTTATTAGCACCCCGTCCGCCCGTACTAAAACGGTACCCTCGCTAATAACATGAACTTTTGTACAAGAGTTTATCTTGCTGACAGGAGTTTATCTTGCTCCTACGTATCCCTAGATGTAATAGGGAAATCAAGGCTACGTAGTTCTGGTTCGAAAATTAATTGGCTGACTTCGTTGGTTTGAAGACATTGATTTGGTTGAGTAATAAAATAAGTTTTTTTCTAAAACATTTTCATATGGAATTAATAGTTTAGAGACGGCACTGGTCGTAGACCTCCTTCCCATTTTCAGAGAATTTAGAATCAACACGGGTCATAACCTTACTATAAAAATCCATTTAAAATCATTTGAATAAATAAAATAAATTTCTTTAAGATATTTGATGTGAAATTAATAGTTTAGAGACGACATTGGTCGTAGACCTGATTCCCATTTTCAGAGAATTTAGAGACAACACGGGTCATAACTTTACTATAAAAATTCCACTTAAAATCACTTGAATAAATAATATAAATTTCTTTAAAATATTTTATATGGAATTAATAGTTTAGATACGGCACTGGTCGTAGACCTCTAGAGAATTTAGAGACAATAAAGGTCATAACCTTACTATAAAAATTCCATTTAAAATCATGTGAATAAATAACATAAATTTATTTAAGACATTTGATATGAAATTAATAGTTCAGAGACGGCACTGGTCGTAGACCTCCTTCCCATTTTCAGATAATTTAGAGACAATACGAGTCATAACCTTATTATAAAATTTCCATTTAAAATCATTTATAAGTTATTATTTTTAGAGGTGCATTAAAGTTTCTATTAATATAATAAATATAAATTTTTGTAAAATTTGTAATTTATCGCAAGAATATAGGAACTTAAAATCATTGATTTGAATCACGTGATATAATTTGACAATAAATAAGAGAATTTGGTAAATAAACATAAAAGGGTATGACATTTATCAAATAAGCGATGTGTTAATTTAAAATCTTACTACCCTTTATTATAAACTCAAAAATGATAAATAAATAAATACATAAAAGAAAAACAGAAACACAAATAAACTTGTGGGCCTTCGGCCCATGGAGGAAGAAATCAGGTTAGAGGGGAGGGGTTGAGAGAATTTGAAAAACGATGGTGAGAAGGCAAAGGGGATTCGGTTTTACTTATTATTTCTTTAATGCCCGAATTGGTTAGAAAAATCACATAGGTTTTGAATGAAACTCATAATTTAACGACCTTGACATTATAAATCAAATAAATAGAGTAACTCTATTGAATATGTATGACTATTTGGTACTTGGGATGCCCTTGCTCTTACTAGTTTGAACAAGCATCTTACCTGAATGTGCACGTTAGAGCCCCTTTTGATATTGTGTTCATCCTTGTTGATACCTGTTTTAGAGTGGTGTAATGTACCTGAAGGATTTTGTTTATCAAAGAAAGAATCTTCACAAGATGTTCCTTTTCATGTAATGTATTGAGCTAGTCATTAAACACCCAATAGTATTACGATTGTTTGATTATTCAAGGCATTGAAAATTTATTATTTCAATTATTGATCTCTTTATTGAGGGAGTGATAAATAGATAAGAATTGATGTTGATAAATTCATAGGATTAGTTTTCTTTTAAATATCATAAAATATTGAATACCTAGAGGGTAAACAATAAAGTCTAATCTCATATTCATCGCATTCAATTCATTATCAAAATCTCTTTTAATTTTATTTTGTTATCATTAACCAATTCCAAAAACAAACCTTCTTGTTACCAAATTTAATTGAGTTTATCAATTAATTTAATATAAACTAACTTCATAAGGATAAGATAACTTTTTATACTTCTTTTGGGACAACCCATTTAGTTATTGTTGAGAAGTTTGTGTCTCTCATATATATTAAATCTTATTAAATATTATTTAATAAGATTATTGATTGCATTGTTGAGAAGTTTGTGTCTCTCATATGTATATTAAATCGTATTAAATCTTATAAGATTTTTCTCTCTTATTCACTTGCCTATAAAAGGGCAATGCTATGACATATTATCATAACATCAAATTTACAGAGAGTTTTAGATTTCCTACACAAGTGTATTTTGGTAAGAATTCTTGTTCCATTTGAGAGAGTATTTGTGGGATTAAATATTGTTTTTTATCCTCGTTACTATGAGATGATTTATTGTACTCTTCCTTTTTACTTAGTGGAATTTTCTCTTGAGCGCCCATGGTTTTTTTAACTCTCACACTAAGGGGGTTTTTCCACGTTAAATCTTGTGTCTTATTTTTCTTGACATTGAGAAGTTTGATGGCAAGATTAGTTTTTCTATTTGGCGAGTCCAAATGAGGGCCGTTCTTATCCATAGCGAATTAAAGAAAGCTTTAGATGGGAAGTCAAAAAAATCAACTTCCATGACCGATGACCAATCCAACTTTGTTTGTCTAAGGAGGTTTTTCGAGAAGTTGTCAATGAAGAAACCGTTGCGGCTTTGTGGTTGAAGTTAAAAACCTTATACATAACCAAGAGTCTCCCAAACAAGCTTTGTCTCAAAGAAATGTTATATATCTTTTGTATGGTTGAAGGTACTCTTATTCAAACTCATCTTTATGATTTTAACTCTATTATTATGGATCTGCAAAATATTGATATTAATATTGAAGATGAAGACAAAGTTGTTTTGTTGATTGTTTATTTACCTTCTACCTACAAACACTTCAAAGAAATCATGTTGTATGAAAATAATGATACCTTATCCTTTGAAGATGTTAAATCTAATTTATTGTTCAAAGAAAAGTTTGATCTTGAAGTTCATTATGTGGACAAGGGTGAGGGTTTAAGTGTTCGAGGTAGAACTCAAGAAAATGGGAGTATCAGTTACAAAAAGTTCAGATCCAAATCCAAATGCCGCAAATCCAACAAAACATGTCGTTATTGCAAGAAAGCAGGACATGATATTCTTGATTGTTTCATCCTGAAGAAAAAACAGGAAAAACAAGAAAGAGGAAAATCTCAACAATCCCATGAAGCTGCTAATATTGAAGCTCACTCTAACGGTGATGTTCTTTTATCTATTATCTCTTCTAATAAGAGGAGTAAAGTAGAATGGATTCTTAATTCTGGATGTACTTTTCATATGTGTCCTTATAATGACTTATTCACCACTTTTGAACATGTTGACAGTGGTATTGTTTTAATGGGAAATGATACACAATGCTTAGTTTGAGGAATAGGTACAGTTCAGATCAAGACTCATGATGGTGTTGTCAGAACTTTGGCTAATGTCCGCTATATTCCAGATTTGAAGCGAAACTTAATTTCTCTTGGCACCCTAGAGTCTCTCGGGTGCAGATATTCAGCTGAAGGTGGAGTTCTAAAAGTATCGAAAGGTGCTCTTGTATTATTAAAGGTTAACCGAGTTGGCAGCTTATATGTCTTGCAAGGCTCTGTTGTGACTGGTTCAGTAACTATATCTTCTTCAATGCCTGATAATAATGTCACCAAATTATGACACATGCGCCTGGGCCATATGAGTGAAAAAGGCATGCACCTTCTAAGCATGACATTGGTAAGTTGAGTTTTGCAAACATTGTGTTTTTTGGGAAATAGAAAAATGTTAGTTTCTCTACTGCAACTCACCGTACCAAAGGTATTCTTGATTATATTCATTTTGACCTTTGGGGGCCTTCTAAAGTTCCTTCCCATGGAGGATGCCGCTATATGATGACTATCATTGATGATTTTTCTCGCAAGGTTTGAGTTTATTTTCTGCGGCATAAAAATGAAATCTTCTCCACTTTCAAGAGTGGAAAACTCTTGTTGAAACCCAGACAGGGGAAAAGGTGAAAAAGCTCAGAACAGACAATAGGTTATAGTTCTGTAATGGAAACTTTAATGAGTTCTAAACAAATCATGGTATTGCTATGCACAAAACCATACCGAGGAATCCCCATGAAAATTGTGTTGCAGAACGGATAAACAGGACTCTACTTGAGAGAGCTCGTTGTATGCTCTCAAATGTTGGGTTATGGCATCGGCGTGAACTTTGGGCTGAGGCAACATCTACTGCTTCTTACTTGGTCAATCGTTCTCCACATTCGGCACTTGACTTCAAAGTTCCAGAAGAAATTTGGTCAGGTATAGGGATAGCAAAAAAACTCGTACACGCGGGTAAAATCCCCACGAACACGGGTCACAAACGGGTACCCGCGGGTATTTCGAACAGGTTTTTTAAAATACTCGTAGTACCAACAGGTGGGCACGGGTATTGTGGTACCCGTGCCTGCGGGTACCCACTATATATGTAATTATAAAATTATCCTTCCCCTAAACTCTTTAATTCATAATCAAAAACATTTACAAAGGCTTTCTTTCTTTGAATGCAAAACTGAAATCTTTGTTCTACAATATCATTATCAGTCAAGAAGGAAGGAGTAATGGCTACAAGTCAGATTATGTCAAAGGATTGATGAATTTAAGCTTTAAATCCAAATGTATCCACAAATGTGAAGAGTACTTCAAGGATTTGAAAATTTGGTTCCTTAATTTAATTATATGAAACTTTTATGTCAAAGTTCCAACAAAATATCGAGTTCCTAAAACAAAGTGATGGTGAAAAAAGATGAGTACCTACTGTATATAAAAATAATTTAATTATATATGTTTTTATAATAAATTTTTAACAAAATATATCTTGTATAAATCATGATAGCGTACTATATATTTTATTTTTGGACTTTATTATTGTTACTTATTGAGTAGAGATGGGCATTGGTTTGGAATGTGTGACATGGACATTGGCTTGGATGCAAGGGTGTGACACGGACATTGGTTAGCATTATGCAAGGTGTGTGCTGTGGGTATACTCCTTATGGTGGAGTATGATAGTTCTTTTGAACTATGATTGCCGGACTAGACAATGGTGGTAGCGATTGAGGATTTTCAAGGAAGCTTCAAGGTTCAGCTTGACTGAGTATTGAAAGGACGGTTGTTGGTGAACTTTTGTGTATATGTTCCATATATCGAAAGACTACCTAACAATAGGTGGCTAGGCGCGTGTTCCATTTGATGTCGGTACGGGAAGTTGAACTACAAGTTTAGAGAGCTAGACTCTTGGTAACATCGTCAAGAATACTAAAAAAAATTATATTAAAGGGGAGTAGACTCTTATGTAGAGGATTTGTTAAAGAGAATTATGCATTGAGTAAGATGGATGGAAATATTCACTAAGGTTGAGAATTTTGTGTAGGTTTTCTAAGGATCGATACATTCATCTATTTCAATCAAGGTGAAGATTGTTGTGAATGCTTAAAATATGTTATTACAGTAGTCCCACATTACCTAGTATTGGAATAGAGTATAGTAACCAATATTATATATTGGACTTAGTTCCCTTGTTGGAAGGCTCAATGCTTAAACATGTGCTAAATACAAGAACTAGGCTAAGCGAAAATTTTGCTTAGTGGAAGGCTCAAGCCTAACGAACTAACCCAAATTTCAGTTAAATCTAATCGAATTATTAGATATATGTTTGCTAAGGATAATTATGGAACCAGGGATTGTAATCATCTCAGGATTGCAAATGACCGAGTAACCTTCTATACATTGCTAATATGAGATAATGAGGAGTTATGTAGCTATTTAAACTCAATGTATCCAACATAAATATTTGATTTACTTGCAATATTATTCTATTTTTTTCATGTCTACTCTTTTATCTAATGCTTGTTTGGCTTGATCACCCAAATTATCATTTAAAGTTTGAATGTGTAATAAGAATTTCATGTTTTAATAGACCTAAAGTAAGTCATTTAGTAATATATTAATTATATGAACAAAATTAATTGAGCTAGTCATTAAACACCCAATAGTATTACGATTGTTTGATTATTCAAGGGATTTAGAATTGATTATTTCAATTATTGATCTATTTATTGAGGGTATGATAAATAGACAAGAATTAATGTTGATAAATTCATAAGATTAGTTTTCTTTTAAATATCATAAAATATTGAATACCTAGAGGGTGAACAATAAAGTCTAATCTCATTTTCATTGCATTTAATTCATTATCAACATCTCTTTTAATTTTAATTTTATTTTGTTATCATTAACCAATTCTAAAAACAAACCTTCTTATTACCAAATTTAATTGAGTTTATCAATTAATTTAATATTAACTAATTTCATAGGGATAAGATAACTTTTTATACTTCTTTTGTGACAACCCATTTGGTTATTTCATCAACCAATTTGTCGGTTAACTATGGTAGGCAACTAGGCATTATCCTCCATAGGGAAGTGACTTCTTTTGCGACATTATCACTTTCTGACGGTTAGTCCCAAAATACCTAACTTCAAAGGTACTATTAAGCATAATGTCTAAAGGGTTGAGGTGATGTACCTTTAAAGGAAGGTTTTGGAGTAAGGAAATGGAAGAGGTTTCAAATTAAGAAATGGTTTCTTTAAATGATGTCAGTTGCAAAATTCATAATGGTAGAAGAATAATGAAGAAACCCCTTTTATAATCCACTCAAAAGATGAAGGGTATATGCATCTACCACTAATCCTAACATTTGGTTAAAAAAAACATATTTTTAGAAGTGGTGATGAAAGCTAACATACCAATAAGATGTTGATCTAGTGGTATAAGATTTTAGTAGATTTCCAAAAAGAACAAAAGGTCAAAGCTTTGATTACTATAAGCGACACTTGTTGGGGTACAATCACATACCCAAAAAAAATTAGTTCCTAATCTCATATAAAGGAGTCTATGATATTCATATTACTATATTATCCATCAAAGGTTGAAATAACATGTAAGCATTTCATTAAATGTCTTGATACTATCATGATTAATCATAATTCAAATATCACATTGATGATTAAAGTTATTTTATTTTGTAGATAAATGTATCGGAAAAATTCAAGATAAATCATTATTGAATCTTAGTATACATGTTATGAGCATAAATATTTGACTATGTGTGTATACACTTTATAAATCTTAATCTCTTTTGAGAGAACTATATAGTCTTGATTTCCTTTTAAGATACTTTAGATCGATGTCTTAATCTCAGTAGGCTAAACTAAAATTTATGAAAAGTCCTAGCTTTACCATATCTTAACACTTCGAATGTGATATTGTAAATGAAAGTGATTGATTGGCCTTTGAGTTTCAATTGTTTGGATTGTGAAATTTTCATCATGTATTATTGATGAGTGTTGGCCATAGAGTAATATATTAATTTTGATAGCTTTGAGACCAATATGACCTTGTCTAAAACTTTGGAGTGAGAGTGAGAATTTTGTTATTTGAAGCTTTTTGAAAATTATCTTACACAATTTTGCCTCTTAGGTATAAACTCTTGTCTCAAAAATTTCCTTGTCTTGAATTTGTTCTCATAAATTTCAATCTTAGAAAATGATTTTGGAATCATTGGATTCCAAGCATTATTATGAAAGATAAAGTTAAACTAGATGATCTCTAAAGCATGTACACACCCATATGCATCGTAGTCATGTTTGGCTTCAATTGTTGAGTGTAATATCAATGTAATGTTAGTGTAAAAATTTATATACAGTTGATATATTATTTATTATTCATTTGTATTATTTCTTTTGAAGAGTCAACTATAATTAAATATGGGTGGTGAATGATACAATGACAGTTTATAGAACACATATATTGGACATTTTTTCCAATTTATGTTGATTTTATGTCTTAATCGGATTGGTGAGGATTGATACTCAATGTTGCTTTTGTATATATGTTCCATTGATGGGAGACATTTTATGTGATTATTAAATTAGAGTATAATATATATATTCTAAATGTAAAGTTTTATATACAATCATTATATCATATTCAGTTGTATTACTTATATTTAAAAGTCAATGATTATTAATTATGAACAATAGATGATACAGTGACGGTCCAAAAAACTCATATGTAACATATTTTGTTCTTGGCTTACCTTGTTATGATTAATTTACCCTACAAACCCACACCATTGGATAATGAGCTCACTCATTAAGTTGTATTCTAATATCTTTGATGGTGACTTTATGAGAGCATTTGGATGAAGACTTTGAGATAATAACTTTCGTATAGAAGAGTTCACTAATCTTTATTAATGGAGATGACAGTCTTATTTCTAAATATATTTTGAGGTATAAAAATATAATATGAGTGTAAGTTAAATGATATAAATGTCATTATCTTTTAATTTTTACATGTGTTTTCACATAAGTATCATCTTCGGTTATGGAGAGGAGTCTGGCTCATTATAGAAGGTATGATGCCTACTTAGTCTTGTATTTATGTATTATTTTAAAAGATTAATTTCATAAAAGTGATTTATGGGAAGAGTTATATCCTTTTATAAAAGCATTGGGTTGTGATGACATTTTAAATTTCTGTAAAAGGTTATAGAGGTATAACCGTATAAGTTTAAAAGAAATGTATATTCACGAAGGAAAATTTTTATAGTTGTTGAAGTCATGTTTCAACAAAATATACAACTTTTTTTACCTGATATGGTTGTATGGAGTGTTGTTTGGACCGGATCTCACGGTTCAATCATATACGAACAACTTCGTACAATCCAAAATAACTGTCTAGTTAAAAAAACGCCCAAAAATGAATAAATGTGTTAAAATGAATTATGAAACTTTATCTCGTCTCAACCCCATTTATCATTATCTTGGAATGTATTTTGTAATTATATAATATATATGATATCATCCGGTATAACCAAACGATTTAATAAATTAAACTGGTTATAACCTATATGGACTCTTCCAGTTTAATGTCCAGTTTATCTATCATAAGATTGGTTGTGTCCTTTCATGTTTTGCTGTGTTTTGACCTTTGCAAGGTTCTGTTTTTGTCATGAAAATTAACAATCTTGTGAAAAGAACCAATGGCATAAAGTCATAGGATACATGTATAAACAAATACAATTTTACATCTTTAGACACATGATACCAACTAATTACAAGTCCCAAAATACATAAATACCAAACATAAAGGTGTTTTTTTAATGTAACCATAATGTTCTTGAGAGTGAACAATCTTTTCTGATAAAATCTGGGTTACATAAAACAGAAGCAGCTGTATGTCCACATAGATATGATTGGTACCTATTCTTCTCAATAAATCGAGAGCTCGATTCGTCGAACATCAGCCTCGCCTTCCTCGTGTGAAGACCGATACTAGATATGAGTTCTTTTTTTTCCTCGGCTAATTGATTAGTGACAAGTTAGATTAAACTATACTTACCAGATAAGAACAATTATTGTTATCAACACAGCAATTGTGAAAACTAGAGCCTGCAACAACAGTAAACTTCAATCAAATATAGAAAAACAAAAGAACAATCACTCCAAAAGAATACATTACAAGCCTTCAAAGTAGAAATTTTAACAACTGAAATGCAGGATGAAATGAAAATCTGTTCCTAAGCAAAACACTTACGGAAATCGCAGAAGCTGTAAGGCCGTCACGCTCTCTCGGATCTTTATGATAGTAATTTCCGAAGTAGAGAATTGTGGCATAATACCACATTAGCGGGCACACGAATCCTAGCAAAAGACTGGTAAGAAAGGGGAGGGGAGAAAATGTAAGCAGCAGGCATCAGATTATGCATGTTAAAGAAAGTACTGAAGAGTTAATCTGTATAAAATAACTCACGAGAACCATCCGATTCCACAGCCAAAACATGGAAGTGGCTTGTCAAATTTTCCCAATTGCGGTTGCTCTGAATCCGTGATCGGGGCATACGCACCTCTTTGGTCAGTTGTATCCATCTAGAGCTCTCTGTATGTTAAACTCAAATTCAAATCAAAATTTTCTAACTCACAAGATGTATGTTTGCATTTTTTTCTTTACAAAAAGGACTTTGTAAACAAAGCATGAATTTGGTCCGGTGGATCTAGAAAATACCGAAGGGGGCAAATATCCTACCTTCGAAAATATCCTGAGTTATTATATAGCTTTTTGTAAAAGAATAATAGTTTAACACATCACGGAGAATCACGCATTACAAAAAACATTCACAAGAGCTAGAGTAGGTTGGATGATACAAAAAGAACAAAATATATGGACGAGGGTGGAGCCGGGGGCCACAGTTTCCCTTCCATCCATCCTTGTTGGCCAACCCTCCAAGTGGTTAAAATGCTTCATTTTATGATTTTTTGACATCTGACAGACAAAGCAAAAAATTCATCAAGAAGCCGCTTTGGAGCACAATCTTTTGCGCATTAATTGTCGAGTATATAAAATTACTGCCCTAGTTATTGAGATTTAACTGAATAAGCCAGTGATTTAAATTGAGAACCGCATCACCTGATGCGGCCGCAATATTGGGGTTACGGTGATCACTGCAACCGCATCACACCGCAATTGCCGTGTGACTCTGAATCACAATGATGCGGCCGCATCAGACCGCATTTGGACTGCATCAGGCCATATCAATCCGTATCAGGCCGCATCGGATTCAAAAATGTTGTTTTAATAACAAAATAATTCACAATGACCGCAATCGCAATAGCCGCAACCATTACTGCAACTGCGACCACAATTTAAAACTCTGGAATAAGCTCTAGATAATCTGACACCAGGGCCTTTTACCATACGGTTATCGGCTCCGTATTGATAGGAAAAATCTAGGATTGAACTTGAAACAGAATGGTTAACAAGTTCCAGAATGATAAAGAAGGAACCATCTATTTGGGGCACAAGAGCTACTATTTACCAAAAGAAAAAAATATTAGAAGGTGAAAATGATCTCTAAACTGCACTAATTAGTTCGACAAAATTCAGTTCAATTCGAAAGACCAACATCATCATTCACCACAATGATCAAAAACAGGATGCCAGAGAACATATACATGCTCTACTTCATTACGGTTAAGGAGATAAATGCGACATGTTTCAGACCATTGATTTAAAGGACATGTATTGTATAACAGATCAGACTTCAGTACTTAAAAATTCAGGAAAGCATAACCAACATAACTAGCCACCTATAGTGGTCATAAGTATAAGAACAAGCAAACTTATCCGATAGTTTCTGAGGTATTATAAATGATAATATAAACCTCGTGAAAAGAGAGAATGATGATATACATTATAGTATGATTTTATAAAGACAAGGCTAGCACCTTATAATATAAAATCAAATTTTCGGTATAATATAGGAAGGCAGCAACAGTAGATTAAATTTCCAGAGCTCAGTTCTGCCTACTCGGAAGTTGGAGCCACTAAACTAGAAGAAAGTTTATTAGAGTTTAATCAAGTAAGAAATCGAAATTTTAAAATCGAATTCGAACCTCGTCATAACCGCACCAGAACTAAGCTGGTCATTTCACACAGTACGCATAAAACATCCTAGCAGACTAGACAAACTTCACTGCACCCTTCAGCACTTGATAACTGAAATCGAAATTCTATGGAGTTCTTGAATTTCACTAAAAAGCTCCTTCATACATAAAAATAACCTCCTTATAGAAAAATCTCAAAATCAATACCGAATTTCAGGTAACCGATTTCATATATATGATAATCAAGCCAAGGTTTTCTAGTTCGAAATTCGAATGAGCTTATGAGAGGTAAACTATCCACACATTGAAGATAGAGGAACTACAACATAGATCATAAGGTAATATAAAATAAATTTCGAAGCTAGTACAGATTTGTTATAACAAAAAATAACCACTACAAACATTTAATCCAATATTAGAAACTCCTAATTAGTCATCAACAGTTAAAAAATTAAACCAGAACTTATGTATGTACCTTTATTTAGATGAAACACAATATACCAACCAAATACAAAGCATTCAAACAATGCCTAATTATGGATATTGATTGTATTTTATCTTTGCCAATTCTCTATTACTAAAAATATCTCTATTACTTATGTATGTTAACCACTGATATTCCAGAATTCAGAAGATGGGTTTGCACAAATACAAAAACTACAACATGCAAGTCAAGCATAATAGTACAAAAACATTGGAATCAATCTAAGAATAAAGAGAAGAGAACCACATCAAAAACAGCACCTTTCTTTAACAAATATAAAAAAAATTGGCACGAGGCTTCCACCTAGTGTCGGGTATGAGAGAGAGATCTACGCAGCCTTACCCTAAAAGGGTAGACTCTATTTTCACAGTTTTGAACCGATAAACTTCAGGTCACAAGGGAAACAACATTACTCACCCTCTAGTTAATTAAGCTATATAAAAAATAAAAATAGTAATTAACCCCAAAAGTATTGAATATATAAATAACTATGTATGTGACCCTATATGTGTATATTTAATCACCAAAGAGGTTGACTTTAGCGCAACAGTAAAGTTATTGTTTAATGACTATCAGGTCAAAGCTTCAAATTTTGAAAATAGTATCTCGACTTGTAGGGATAAGACTGCATAAAACCGACTAAGCGGGAACCTCGTGCACTAATATTTAAGCGAAATATGTGAAAATAGCGAAAACCCATATTCCAGTAGAGAAATTCATCAAAACCCAGCAACAAATTATAGATCTTTTCCACAAGAAAATATGAAAGATGAAAAAAGAAAAGGTAAAAAAAGTGTTACCTATGAAATCAAAGAGAAAGAGCAAGTTCCCAAGACAAAAATGAAGCGGTTGTGTTCTAAATGACAGTAACAAAAAGATTGTGATGTTTCGTAAAATTTAATGAATGAAAAACGGAAACATGACTAGTAACAGTGAAATTAACTGAATGCTAAGAAGAAGGAAAATCTTCACCGTCAACAACTAATTTGGAACAAAATAAGTAGTTAGGTTACTAATACAGCTCCCGAGATTTCTAACTACATTATTAGAGAAATTAATATTTATATATAGTTGGTGTAAAAATTAACAGATAATCATCGTATTATTCATTATTCATTTAGATTGTCATTTTTTTTTAAGAATTGGTAACAATTAAATATGAATGGTAGATGATATATTGAAATTCTATAAAATTCATTCAATGTCAATATTACCGTAAAGAATCAATAATAAATGACACAAGTAGAATGTATAAAATTCATACATTGTCATTACATACATTTTTTCATTTTTAAATAGGTTAATATCGTTAATTAATCCAATTTCATGATAACTGAATTGAAGAAAAAAATTAATAACTATTGTATAAAAAGTAAAGTATCTTATAAAAGAAGAAAAAGATGGACGAAGGGGAATAAGAGATTTTTACATTGTTATTGCATAATTTATTATTGATATTTAATAATTTTTATTTTTAAATATAAATATTATTAAAGAATGATATCTATATTAGTAAATGGTCGTTGATGTAATGATTGTGTATAAATTTTACACTTATAAAACACACCCTGAATTATTAAACTTATAAAAAAATATCATCAAAACTTTATAGGATGCCTAATGATAAATATTACATAAATATAATTGGGTGTGTTTTTTCTTTCAATTATCCAAAATTGAGAAGGTTGGACATATTTTAAGTTACTCAAAAAATGAGATATTTGCATTATAAACAGCTGAGCCATAATGTCGTGTCCGTCAACCCGTTTTTCTATTGTTTGTAACGTGCGCTCTACACTAATAAATGAATTGTATTAGATATATTATCATTGCAGCTGAATATATTATAATTTGCATTAAGTTATATGATTTTTTTTGGTAGAAATTAGAATATAGTGAAGACAAAATAGGAAATCAATAATTACACAATGATAAGTAGTTATTTTGAGTTTTGATTTTATTAATAGTATAGATATATATTTATCTATTTAGATGAATTTTATGAATATGTTAAATTCAAATGTTATCATTTTTTTGATTAATTTAAAAATATTCACACATAATTTAAAAACGGATAGTATTTACAAGAGTTATGTGGATATTTATGCAAAATGGATTTAACTAACTAAATTTGGTTGTTGAGCTAATTTAGGAACTAAATATTTTGGTTAACGGACTTAACCCAAACCTACTCGGTGGTAATTCTGTTGATTCACATGAGTATGAATTTAATTAAAAATAAGTTAAAATCAATTATGTTATTTTTATATTCTATATATATTTGTCCTTCTATCTAGTGCTCTAACTTTTGTAATCATTGATTTAGTCATATATATTTTAAATGTTTATCAATATACTAAGAAGATGTTCGTTAAGGATAAAGTTTTATTAGATCTTCAGAATTATTAAAAAATATTAGATTAGTTCCTTACGTAAAAGGTGAAAAGAAAACATTGACCCAAAAAAATGTGTATGAATATAGTCATTATATTTATACTTCTATACTACTTATAAAGGGAAAACATAAATTAACCATTCATGGTGTAATTTGTGTTTTCCTATTAGAGAGTAATGATATAGAATAACATTCACTTGGCTATAATGTTTTTCACAATAAATACAACTCTATAATTAGAGAGTAATGATATATGTTAGTACAAAATTCTTTCAGGTCTAAATTAATCATTGATATAATATTAGTCTATGATACATGTTACTTTTTTTATACATAATATTTGTAAAATAATATATCATCTATATCTATAATTCTATAATCTTCTATACTATTAATAAGGTCAAAATACAAAATAACTACCCTATCATGGTATAACTTGTGCTTCCCAATTTTGCCCTCAATAACTTCTACCAAAAAAAACCAAATAATTCAATAGTATAACTTTTTAATTTTAATTTAGCCCTCATGACATCAATCGAATATATTCAACTGCAAATTATAATATCTAACACCATTTACTATATTAAACATTTATTCCATGTAAATTACACATTACAAACGATAGGAAAGTGTCTGTCAACACGCCAGTCATAATAAGGTTAAAATATTTATCTCTCCTTTTTTAATGGCCAGAATCTGAGAATTATTATCGAAATCCGTTGGATTTTTTATTTCCAGATTTGGTTGCACCCCTTTTATTGCCTTATTCCTCATTCAAGTTTCTGATTCATTTTTTTCTTCATTTCATTAATGTCACGGTACACACACAATGACTCATTCACCCACCACAATATATGGAGAAAAAGTATACACAAACAATGTATATATTTTATAATTTATCATTGAATTATTTATCATTCATATATGATACAAGGTCGATGATGTATTAATTGTATATAAATTTTTACACTGATAATGCATAAATATTACACTAATATATATTTATCTATACTAATATATAAAGGGAAGACACAAAATAACTACCCATGATGATGTAATTTGTGTTTTCCTATTTTGCCCTTACTAATCTATATTTTCTATCAAAAAACCATATAACTTATTTCATCATTTTATGTTCTATGTTTGTTTATGTAAATTTACAGTTTTCCATTTGAACACGCAATATTTGAACACAACGGTTTATCCTTTACATTTTTTAACATGCAAAATTGCAAATCATGTTTTGTTGATTTTGTTATAGTTATGAAAAATGTAATAAAAATATACAAATCAATTACAGTTCACTCATGTTTCTACATTCCTATTTTGTCCTTAATAAAAATATACAAATCATATAATTTTAGGTAACCATCATTAATACAATAATCACATATCTCACTTTAAATTGGACATTATAATAAATACAAAATATATATATATATATATATATATATATATATAATTTGAAGGAAAATAAGAAATGGTTCTCCACACACTAGTAAATATAAATGAAATTTTGATATTTACTATCTATATATTTACTATCCATATAAGAATTTAAATGGATGTGGATTTTATAAAAATAGACATCTCATATGCTTGAAACTTGGATGTTTAGAGAGATATAATTGTAATAACAATTTAAAATGGGATGATGGTATTACCATTAAAGACATCTTCAAATTCTGCCACTTGGAATATTAGGGGGTAAAATTGTAATACAAAATTTAAATTGATTAAAAAAACCAAAATGCTTTCCCTTCAATTTATTTATTGAAATGTCCTTTAATTTTTCTTATTGTATTCACTATTCATGGGTCAATTATGTCATTGCACCTTAATCTTAAATATTTTTTTAATTGTTGTTGCAGTGCAATCATTACTTTGATATTTAATTACTAAATTGAGTTTGGATATTTTGCTCTACAATTCCTACACATAAGGGATATGTAACACCCCAAATTTTAATCTTTAAAATTATAGTAACAGTCCTGGAAGCCTCGCTTGAGCGAGAGTTGTCTCGCCTGGGCGAGAAATGGCAATTTTGGGCTGTTGACACAGTGTAATCGATTACACACTGCTGGTAATCGATTACATCGTATTAAAAGCATCAGATATGTGCATCTGACACAGTGTAATCGATTACACACTTCTGGTAATCGATTACACACTGCTGGTAATCGATTACACTCTGCTGGTAATCGATTACACTCTTCTGGTAATCGATTACACTCTGCTGGTAATCGATTACACAGTTCTGGTAATCGATTACATCGTATTAAAAGCATCAGATATGCGCATTTTTCACGTTGTAATCGATTACATCATGTTGGTAATCGATTACAACCCGACGACACCTCTTTAAAACAGAAACCCAAACACATTTTTGGGTTAGAACTTCGAAGAGAAGAGAGAAAGGAGAGCTTTTCAAGAGCAAGGAGCCTTAGGACTCATCTTGGAGCTTGAGAAGAGGTAAACCTCTTGTTACTAACTCTTCTTCTTCCTCTCTAACTTGTTTTGGGTATGTTGGATTTATTTTCAAAACATGAGAAACCATGGAAACTCATTCTTTAGAGTTATGGTTCGTTTTATGTTGTTTTTATCTTGTAAACTCTTGGTTTAGAGTTGGTATTTGATGAATAGAAAGTTTTATGGGTTATTCATGAAAAACCCCAAAATGAGAATATGAGTATAAAGAGAAAGAGATGAAATGTTAGATGTGGATAATGAGTAGTGCTTTAATGTTGTTATATGAGATGAACATGTATGTTTTGATATTTAGAAACTTGTATTGAAGTAGTTTTGGAAATATTGAAATATGAGATGTTATGCATGTTTTAGATGGTTGAATATTGATGATGAATATTTTGTATGATTAAATGATGCAAAATAAGTTGTTTATGTGATATTTGGAATAAATGACTAACATTGTGTTATGTGGTGGGATGAGGAAAGATCCTAAGGTTGGAGGTGGTGTCGGTAGAACTCGAGAAGTTGCCAAGAACCGAACCCAACACTCATCAAGGTAAGGATAAGTCTTTAATGTTGCATTTGAAATAGAAAATGTGTATTTTCTGGTTATGCAAAGACTAAGTTGTAAATTACGCATTTAGTAGGAACATATATGGGTGTGTTTACACTAAAGTAGGCGTAGATTTACGGAAAAGGAAAATGTGAGTATTTTCTAGTTATGAAATGATCGAGTTGTGAATTACGCATTTAGTATGAACATATATGGGTGTGTTTATACTAAAGTAGGCGTAGATTTACGGAAAAGGAAAATGTGGGTATTTTCTGGTTATGAAATGATCGAGTTGTGAATTACGCATTTAGTATGAACATATATGGATGTGTTTATACTAAAGTAGGCGTAGATTTACGGAAGATGGAAAAGGTGTGTGTTTCCTGGCCATGCAATAATTATATTGTAAATCACGTATTAGTATAAACAGATATGGAGTGTTTATACTAAAGATGACGTGGATTTACGGGAAATGATTGATGGCAAATCGATGGAAGGAAAAATATATTTTTAGCCGACCATAAATGGTTAGCGACTTCGGCCCGAGTTTATGATGCAACACTTCGGCCCGAGTTTATGAGGCAACACTTCGGCCCGAGTTTATGAGGCAACACTTCGGCCCGAGTTTATGAGGCAACACTTCGGCCCGAGTTTATGAGGCAACACTTTGGCCCGAGTTTATGAGGCAACACTTCGGCCCGAGTTTATGAGGCAACACTTCGGCTCGAGTTTATGTAGCAACACTTCGGCCCGAGTTTACGCGGCATGTTTTCTTTATAAAAGAGATGAGAAGTTGTTTTTAGCTAACCCTAAGGGGTGTAGCGACTTCGGCTCGAGTTTATGTAGCAACACTTCGGCCAGAGTTTACGCGGCATGTTTTCTTTATAAAAGATATGAGAATTTGTTTTTAGCTAACCCTAAGGGGTGTAGCGACTTCGGCTCGAGTTTATGTAGCAACACTTCGGCCCGAGTTTACGCGGCATGTTTTCTTTATAAAAGATATGAGAATTTGTTTTTAGCTAACCCTAAGGGGTGTAGCGACTTCGGCTCGAGTTTATGTAGCAACACTTCGGCCCGAGTTTACGCGGCATGTTTTCTTTATAAAAGAGATGAGAATTTGTTTTTAGCTAACCCTAAGGGGTGTAGCGACTTCGGCTCGAGTTTATGTAGCAACACTTCGGCCCGAGTTTATGAGGCGTGTTTTATTGGTAAAAAGGATGAGAATCTGCTTTTAGCTAACCCTGAGGGGTGTAGTGACTTTGGCTCAAGTTATGCAGCAAGACAAAATGAATTTCGAAATTGGTTTACTAACCCTTTTTCTAATGTGGATTATCTTATAATGACGTTTATTGAATTAACGACTTACTCCTTTGTGTGTTTTGTACTTTTGTCATTGATAATCCCATTGCAGGTAAATAGACGAATGGAGTATGCTAGTTCGGGAGCTTTAGGAGCTTTAGACGTTGGATTCACTATTTGCGTTTTTGTACTTTAAATGACTACTTGTGGATTTGAATGATTGTAACCATGACTGACATTTATTTGGGTATTCGTAACCAGGGGTATTGTTATATTTAGAGTATTATAACTTTTGGGCTCTTAGTACCCAATGAGAATAATAATGAATGAATTATGTTTTTCTGCAATTTAAATTATATGATAATATAATATGCGTAAAGAGTATTTTTAAGGAATGATTCCTGAAGGTTTTAAGTAAGATGATGAATGTATGTAAGAAATGATTAAAATAAACGAAAAAAATTTCAAGGGTAGAAATCGGGTCTTTACAGGATAATTTAGCCACTTTGATAATAATAATACAATAAAATAATGCTAAAATAAAATAATACAATAATGTAATTACTAAAACGTATACAACATTGTTCTTATGCCTTTAGTTTTGGTAGAGATAATTTAGGCATTTCAAATAATAGATATAATCAAATAATGTTGTGTGCAGAGTCATTTATTACTCATCAATGATAATGGGGTAATTTTTGTACTCATATCTATTGAAGGTTACATCATCTCTATTTCAAAATTCAAATTCACATTTCAACTTCATCTCCTCTCTTTCAACAATTATTTCTTTCAACTCATTTTTTTATCTTCATTTCTCTCTTTCTCCTTCTATGTTACCTTAGAGATAGTTGGTTACATTTGCTGGTGCTTTGTGCCTTTTGCTTGTGTTTTGTGTCATGAATGTTTAAGCTAACAAAGTCTCATTTTTTAATAGGTGAATGGGTTGCCATTTAACCATTATTCGTACTCTTCGTCTAGTAATAAAATTAATAATAATCTTTTTCTTTATTCCATTCCACAAAGATTGTATTTAAATTAGTTATTTATTTATTTATATGTAGTGGGTATAAAAAATATATAAACAAATACACCATTTATTTCCAATTAAAATAATAATAAAATGGTTTGTTTGTGATTTTGATAAGTTCTCATAAGTGTATGTTCTTTTTCAACCAATTTTCTCCTTTTTATTATTGAAAGTTATTTTTGGTCATTAGGAAGATAAGACTTTTCCATATTTGCATATTTTATGCATTTTTTATTTTGTGTGTTTTGCTCTTCCTCCATTCATTTCTTCACACACACTAAATTAGTTAACATTTTGTTCAGTTCGAGATCTGCAAATGCACAAAGTGGACGCAATAAACGACCCGCGATAGCATTGAGCCCCCGACTAATGAAGAAAACCACATGCACATGAAACCTAGGCGAAGAAATGAGATCCCTTACTTAGATTTGTTCTTGAACGAAAATGTGAGTGGAACCCATAAAAAAAAAAGTGGAGCAATGACTATGTCAAGAGTAAATCACTCACAATTTTCACCATATGCTTGCATTCTTTCATTGTCATTAATTACTGTCAAGTATACGCATGTTAGTTTGTCTCACTTTTCCATTGACATATGATAAGAGTGTTGTCTTGATGATGCACTTCTATGTGAAAGTGCACTCACTGATTTTGTGGCTAACATTTGAAATAATTAATTATTGCAGCTTCTAAAAAATCTGGGGAGATCCTAAAATCTGATGGTGCCTCCTACTACTAAGGAGTTGTTAAGACAACAATTTTGTATAAATTCTTTGCTCTCCTTTAGTTTGGATATGTAATGAGTACTAATAATATGAGTTGATTTTTGTCATCTATTTCTTGAAGGACTTCAAGAAATCTAATGAGATATATGCCAAATGTAAGTTCTGCTATAGAGATTTTGATGTTTCCTTGATATATCTTACATCTTTTTCAAATAACATAATAGATAGAATAGATGTAATAACAAGTACCATTGTCCCAAACTTTGGGCCATCTGTTTGTTAAATCTATTGAGCCATCCAATTAATATTGTTGACTTATGTGATCCATAGACAAACTGCAAAACTTTATTTATAATTGTTGGTTATGTCCTTCATAACCATCTCTTTAGTGGTTGCTTTCTTTTTTCATTTTCACATATTTTTTGTTGAGCTTAAGTCTTTGCATCTCAAAAAATGGATTTTATCTTTCTTAACACACATAGCGGAATAAACATAGATCTGTTTGTGCTTAAAACTATATATAATCGAAACTGCATATAAAATGCGTACCCGATTGTAGTTCCCGAATATTTAAAGTTGTTCTTCAATATTATGAAGACTCTACGCGTGTATCTATACCGATACCAAATTTTTCTATCAACTACTTGATCAATGGAGGAGAAATATAACACTCTAAAATAAACTCTTTTTGTATGTATTGTGTAGCAAATAAGGAAGAAAAAAATGATGATACAAAATAACACATTTTTTTTTCCCTTTTCTGTAACAAAATGAAGAAAGAAACTCTCTCTATCTCTAACATTTTACCTTGTTTCTAAGATAGCCTTTTATTTCCCAAAGAGCCTACAAAGTTCCTTTTTTGTTTTTATCTATCACTACACTTTGTTTACATGAACACGTATATATAGATGCAAGATGTTTCAAATGAAACAATTTCTCTATTGAAAATGCATCTCTTGAGATGTCATATATAATGCATCTCTTGATATATAATATGAAGTGATACCTATTGGTTGAAATATTACAAACCAATTATCACATATTATTTAATAAAACAATGCAATAACTCTTCTTTTATTTTTCAGCTACACATTAATATTTTAGAATGTGCTCTATTATTTAAATTCTTGGTGCTAGCAAAGAATTAAAATAATATTGCATAAAATTATTTATTTGATCAAATTAAATTCTCTAGTTTAATTATCAAATAATATAATTATTTAGCAAATATTAGAACACTCGTTAGTGTGTACTCTTCTTTTATTTTTCAGCTACACATTAATATTTTAGAATGTACTATATTATTTAAATTCTTGGTGCTAGCAAAGAATTAAAATAATATTCCATAAAATTATTTATTTGATCAAATTAAATTCTCTAGTTTAATTATCAAATAATATAATTATTTAGCAAATATTAGAACGCTCGTTAGTGTGTGTGACCCCGTAGGTTCAATATCAAGCTGGTAGTAAATTAAATAAATAATTTACTAATCAAGGTTGACATCTACCAACACTCCTTAACGACCAGTTAGTATGAAGTAATATGTATTTCACTTTCAAGAACCACTAGAAGATCAATTAAAATACTTCCTTCCATCTTTACAGCTTTGGCGACTAACTTTAAAGTATGGTACAATTATCAAACTTTAATAAGTTGTCATAATAACTCAAAGAAACCATTTCTTTATTTATTGTAATACCTTGGCCAAAGTCTTATTTTATTACCGAGCTTAAACTCGTTACCAATAGTTGATGGATTCCTTCTTGATTAATCATTAATTCTACAAGCATTAAATCATACCCAATATTCATTCGAATAACATCCTAAGACATTATGTGTCCGAAATCAAAGTATGATAAATAACATGTTCATTACTATGTTAATCCCAGGTCAAATGAAACTATTTCATTTCTTATTGATAATTTCCTATTGACAATTTAAGGTAATCTTAACAATTAGGAATTCTCAGTTGAGTCAGTTCAATGATCATACACACATATGCATCATCTAAATGTGCAATTTAATAAATAAAATCTATTAATATTTATCCAATAAATACTATTACACATATATTGATTTATTCGAGTCATTGATGTTCTATTCTAAATGATTCTATGATCAATAACAATTTAGACTAAAAATTATAAGAGACATGTTTCTCATAATTATAAACTCTATTATAATAACAAGTCTCTAATTTTCAATCAAGAACATTATCATATAATATATTTAATTAAACAAATAATATGATAAAAATAAATAAATACAATTACTTTAATTGTACTTAATAACAGATTGGGTCTTGAGCATAAATGTAGAAATATACAAATATATTTTCAACCATCTCCCACTTGCTATAATCAAGAAAATGCAAATATAGTGTGGGAAGATACATATGATTACCATGAAACCATTTAGGAGGGGGAAATGAAGGAGGAGATAACATGTGGCAAGTAATGATGTGAATTGAGCTAATTTTATTATATAGTTAAAATTAGTAAAAATTACATGAAATGTTAAAGGGAGAAATAATTATTTGCATTTCCCCCCTCCTAAATGGTTCCATGGTAATCCTATGTACATTCCCACACTATATTTGTATTTTCTTGATAATAGTAATAATTTAATAAATTGTTATTGCATTTCTGATGAGTACACTTTAAATTGACATATGAAATGATATTGAGGTACGTGTCTTTTTCTTTCTCTTCCAACAATATTTCTCTCCCAACAATATTCTTTTTCTCTATTTTTATTATTTCATTTCATTACATTATGTCTCTTCGTTATCGTCTCTTTCTTTCTCTTCCAACAATCATCTTTAAAGTGCATTTTTTCGTTGATTTAATTTATTTTGTAGATATATTCTTATTTTATACATCTCATGTTTAAAATGAACTTTTATTTAAAAAAATTTGTTTATTTTGTAGACATGATCTTATATTGTAGACTTGTTCTTATTTTATCATTGATTTCCTTATTTTGTATATGTGTTCAAGAAAAAGCAAATATAGTGTGGGAAGATACATATGATTACCATGGAACCATTTAGGAGGGGGAAAATGAAGGAAGAAATGACATGTTGTAACATTCCAATTTTGAATACATTAAAATTTTCTAATTTTACAAATAGAATTCCATTATTAAGATTTAATTCATGACCAAAAAGGTTTTTCCCCAATCATTTGTCATCTAATCCTGCCCTTCTCAATTGACGTTCATAGTCTAATAACATTCAAACATTGAATCCATATTCCTACCGTTAGTATCACATAGAGTTGTTAACAACGGGTCAGATGTTAGAAGGACCCTCAAAATGCATAAATGTATCTGTTACAGATTTTACACAGCATAAATTCCAAACTACATAATTGCATCCAAAAATGATCTACGCTACATAACAACCTCAATCTGCTACTAATCCACTTCGCCTGCAATTCGATTATCACAAGTACAACAGACAGGAAACACAAAGGGAGTAAGACATTAAATATTGCAATAATCGACATTATAGATTTATACGGAATCATTAGTAGATTCATACATATAGATATAGAAAAAAAATAAACAATTATGCAAGTTATACTTACTACCCCGGTCATCATCACATTAGGTTCACAATAGTACTCCATACTAAATACCTTTTCCGTCACATACACATTATGTTCTCAACTCAATCATCACCCAAAACTTACCATGTCATGAAGCTATTTCCAGGCCCGAAGGTAGTCTAACATCCATTACTCCTTAGAGTAATTACAACGCCACTTAGTGCGTTACAATACCATATAGGGTAAGTCAACACCTCATAGGGCGATACAATATCATGTAGGGCAAGTCAACACCACATAGGGCAAATACAATACCACATAGTGCAAGTCAAGATACCACACATGACAATACAATACCACATAGGGCAAGTCAAGATACCACATAGGGCAATACAATACCACATAGGGCAAGTCAAGATATGTTAAGGATCCATCTCAAAACCAATTGGCAATGGGAGGAGTATCCCAACATGTACTTAAACCATTCCCGAGATAATGAGGTAGGCGATGTGAGACTTACTTCCCAACATGTCCCCTCCACATAAGCCTGCCGGATCAGGCGAATGGTTACCTTTGACCCATAACTAAATGACATCTTTTGGCCCATAAAAACCGGAAAGAAGTTGGGCTTTGACTCTGATACCATGTTAAGGTTCCATCTCAAAACCAATTGGTAATGGGAGGATTAGCCCAATAGGTATTTAAACCATTCCCGAGATAATGAGGTAGACGATGTGAGACTTACTTCCCAACAAGATACCACATAGGCAATACAATATGTGTTCTCACAACGATTCATAGATGCCCTTTCATAAAAGTAATCCAAAATCAACTATTATTATTCACAATATATATTCATATATCAATCACGACAAGTATCTCCTCTTACTCAGTGTAGTCCAAGAAGGTTTTCCAATTTGTAGTATCATTGAAGTTGTTCTACAATCAAGTTCTACCACTAATAAGTTTAATGCTTCTCCCTTACCTTAGTATAGGTCAGCGTTTTCGTCCTACAACTTTGCTAGGTCCTCCTTCGTTTCTTCCAATCATAGGATCTTTTCTTATTCATATGACACAACAACAATAATCAATTATTCTTCACATAATATCAAACAAATCATCTTATACAAGCATTTGTCATTCATAAACGGAACAAGTTTGACATTTGCAAGGTTCGAAATCAATATCTACTTGAAGTTTAAATTATTCAAATAAATGTTTGTTTCCCTTCTCATGAAAATATCACAACCTTACAAACTCAATCTCTAACCCCTCTTTTACCCATGTTCAAAACTATTCCATATGAGTCAATAGTTTTCGAAATCAACACTACCCCAACACCGTTTTCGAAATCATAACTCTAAACCAAGAGCTCAAAGGAATACATGGATAGAAAATGAACCACAACCCGAAAGGAAGGATTATGAGGTTTTTGCACATTTTAAGAAGAGATCCACTGAAATCCCCCGCTGCAACACTGAGATTGTCGCTCGAGCGGCAAACCCTTGCTCAGGCAAGAGACAGGCAGAGAATTCCCTTCTCTGTCGCTTGGGCGACCTTCCCCTCGCGCAGGCGAGAGTCACAGGTGCTAACTGGGATTAAAACCCAAAATTCTCGCTCGGGCGAGAATCACACAGAAACTAGACATCAAATTCAACAAACTACTTATTTTGAGGGTGGAAAATCGGGGTGTTACATATATCGCATGTAATGATGTGGCAGGAGCTAAAAATTAGTACAAATTACATAAAATGTTAAAAGGAGAAATAATTATTTGCATTTCCCCCCTCCTAAATGGTTCCATGGTAATACTATGTACCTTCCTACACTATATTTGCATTTTTTTGATTATAGTAATAATTTAATAAATAATTATTGCATTTCTGATAGGTATACTTTAAATTGACATATGAAAGTATACCTCTTATTTTTCTTCCAACAATATTATTTTTCTCTAGTTTTATTTTTTCATTTCATTACATTATGCCTCTTCGTTATCGTCCCCTTTTTTCTCTTCCAACAATCATCTTACATTTTTTTCGTTGATTTAATTTATTTTGTAGATTTATCCTTATTTTATACATTTGACGTTTAAAATGAATTTTTCTTTAATTGTTTTGTTTATTTTGTAGTTATATTCTTATTTTGTAGATTTGTTCTTATTTTATCATTGATTTTCTTATTTTGTATATGTGTTTTCACTGATTTCATTATTTTGTAGATATGTTCTTTCAATCGTTATCTTCATTATCATCCTCAAGGACGATCAAATCTTCAAAACCTATGAAATGTTTCCAATATTCATTTATATATATATTCATTCACTTATAATATGATATTTTTTTTGTTTGTTTTTTTATTAAGCTATTTATCTCCTCATCTAATGTTATAATTTTTTCTCTTTATTTGTAGTTTTTTTTCCCTTTAAAGTATCTCTGCAGGTTAGTTTTATATTTTATTTTATTTTTATACACTTTTTATTCAAAGAAGAGGATAGATTGTATGTGTTTTTGAAACATGCAAAACAAAAAATTAAAATAGTGATTTTTTGAATAAAAAGTGTATAAAAATAAGATAAGAGATGAAAGGATAAAACTAACCTCAAGAGATGCTTTAATGGGAGAACCAAACTACAAATGAATAGAGAAAATGATAACGGTTAGATGAGGAGATAAATAGATTAATAACAAAAACAAACAAATAAATGTCATATTGTAAGTGAATGAGGTACACAAGGTTTCGAAGATTTGATCCTCATTGAGGATTATAACAAAGAGAACGATTGAAAGAACAGATCTACAAAATAATGAAATTGGTGTGAGGACATCTACAAAATAAGGAAATCAATGAAAAATAAACAAAGAAATCAATGATAAAAAGGAATAAATCTACAAAATAAGAACATATCTACAAAATAAACAATAACATTAAAGAAAAAATCATTTTAAACATCATATATATAAAATAAGATTAGATCTACAGAATAAATTAAATCAAGGAAAAAATTAACTTTAAATATGATTGTTGGAAGAGAAAGAAATGGACGATAACGAAGAAGCATAATGAAATGAAATGAAGAAATAAAACTGGAGAAAAGGAAGATTATTGGGAGAGAAAGATTGTTGGAAGAGAAAGAGAAAGATGTATACCTCAATAACATGTCATATGTCAATTTAAAGTGTAATAATAAAAAATGCAATAATTATTTATTAAATTATTACTATAATCAAGAAAAAGCAAATATAGTGTGTAACACCCTAAATTTGAGTCTTTAAAATTATAGTATCAGTCATGGGATCCTCGCTTGAGCGAGAAATTCTCGCCTGGGCGAGAAAGACTCACCTGGGAGGGTGAAATCCTGGGCTATACTTGAGGATTCTCGCCTGAGCGAGAGTTGGCTCGCCTGGGCGATAAATGGCATTTTGGGGCTGTTAAGACTGTGAGATTGTCGCTTGAGCGAGAATCCCTCCCTTGAGCGAGAGGATCAGATCTGATTTTTTAAAATGGGCGGGATTTTCTCGCTTGAGCGAGAACCCGACGAGTTGCATTAAATGAGAAACCCCCAAACACATTTTAGGGTTAAGAAAAGAAGAGAGGTGGGAGAATAGAGCTTTTCCAAGGGCAAGAAGCTTTGATACTCATCCAAGAGCTTGAGAAGAGGTAAAACTCTTGATTCTAACTCTCTTCTTCTCTTTGGAACTCTTTTTGGGTATGTTGGATCTCTTCTAAAAAATGAGAGAAACCATGGAAACTCACCCTTTTGAGTTATGGTTCATTTTTATGTTATTTTATATTGTAAACTCTTGGTATAGAGTTAGTATTTCAAGAAAGGAGGGGGTTTGTGGGTTGAGTCATGAAAACCCCGAAACCCTAAAGAGAAAATTTGTTTAAAATGGAAAATGGGTAAAATTCTAGAGGTAGAAGATGAGTTTACTTTCTAATATCGAAAATATGATAGATATTTCGTATGGTTAAATAATGCAATATAAGTTGTTTATATGATATTTAGAATAAATGACTAACATTGTGTTATATGGTGGGATGAGGAAAGATCCTAAAGTTGGAGGCGGTGTCGGTGGAACTTGAGGAGTTGCCCAGAAACCAAACCCAACACTCACCGAGGTAAGGATAAGTCTTTAACTTATGCACTGTGATAGAAAATGTGTGGATTTTCTGATGTGGATAATGAACTGTATAGTAAATCACTTAGTTGTTATAAGCATATATGGATATGTTTGTAACAACGAGGAGTGGATTTACCGTTTATGTATTGGTGGAGTGCCAATGGAAATAATACTCGGAATAATGCAATGAAGCGTAAATCATAAGCATATATGGGTATGTTTGTAACAACGAGGAGTGAATTTACCGTTTATGTATTGGTGGAGTGCCAATGGAAATAATACTCAGAATAATGCAATGAAGCGTAAATCACTTAGTTGTTATAAGCATATATGGGTATGTTTGTAACAACGAGGAGTGGATTTACCGTTTATGTATTGGTGGAGTGCCAATGGAAATAAAACTCGGAGAAAAGAAATAAATCGTAATTCACTTTGTAGTTATAAGCATATATGTATATGTTTGTAATGATGTCGGGTGCATTTACTGTTTTTTTTGTATTTGTGGAGTGCCAATGAAAATAAAACTCGGAAAGTGTATTGGTGGAGTGCCAATGGAAATAAAAATCGTTTTTGGCCGACCATGATTGGTTAGAGACTTTGGCTCAAGTAATGTAGCAAGCTTTGGCTCAAGCAATGTAGCAAACTTTGGCTCAAGTAATGTAGCAAGCTTTGGCTCAAGCAATGTAGCAAACTTTGGCTCAAGTTATGTAGCATGGTTTTCAAAAGTATGAACGTTGAAATTGGCTTTTAAGTAAACTTGATTTTAAACTGTTTATTTAACCTTATTAAATGTGGATTAACTTACATTGATATTTGTTGAGTTAACGACTTACTCCTTTGTGTTTCTTGGTGTATTGTCAATGTTAATCTCATTGCAGGTAGGTGGAAGGAGTATGAGTGTTTTTGATTAGGAGCTTAGAGACTTTTATTTTGATGTCTCTTATCCATTCTTTTGTAACCTCATTGGTTGTACTTGAACTAACTATTTTGTAACTATGAACATGATTGTTGTACATGGTATTAATCATGGAAACTAGTAACTCGGGATATATGTAGCTATGAGTGTTTTGGAAACTCATAGCTAATTGTATGCGGTCGTTACTAAGTTACATTAATACGAATTATGTTTTTTATGCTATCTGATTTGGTATGTTATTTTTGGTTTATAGATTGGGTGTGAGGAAGGAAGTGAGATCTTTTAAATAAGTTCATTCACTCGGTAATTATAATTTATCGTTAAATGCATGAAATTGGATTAAATAAGGAAAAAATTTCAAGGGTAGAATTTGGGTCCTTACATAGTGTGGGAAGATAAATATTGTAACATCACAATTTCTACTCATCTAATTTGTAAGTTAAAAATGTCGCTTAGCCTCTGTTCGGCTCTCGCCTGAGCGAGAGAATATCGCTCAAGCGCGGGTTGTGAGATTTTTATCCAAGTTCACTTTGTGTCTCTCGCCTGAGCAAGAGAATGTCGCTCAAGCGACACTTGTCCGAGTTTTTTGTGTGTTTCTTGCCCAAGTGAGAGAATGTCGCTCAAGCGACACTTGTCCAAGCTCTCTAGGAGTTTCTCGCTCGAGCGAGAGAAGCTCACTCAAGCCACAGTCTTAGGATCACAACACGAGTACTCGATGGGTCTCTCGCCCAAGCGACACCTGCGCGCAAGCGAGACTGTGCGGTTATAAAAAGTTAAAAAAGGAATTGGAATCCCTATTATCTATCTTCTTTCTCCTTTCCTTATTCCCAGCGACGGCGGCGAAGAAGGCCATCCCTGGCCGAACTCTCTTGTCCATCAATCCCTAGAAATCCATTCACCATCTTCTCCTTTACTTTTCTTAGCAGCAACGTCACTTGGGGTATGAAGAAGTAGCAGCAATTTTCATGTCGCTTTAGTTGGGGAATCGATGGGATACCCCTCATTTTCCTTGGTTCGAGTTTCGTGCCTGCAGTAACCGTGATTCACGGTGACTTTTGACGATGGTGGGAAATAATCTAAGGTTGAAGGAGATGGTGGGAGAACTAGTTTATTTGCTGAACAAAAGAGCTTACGTAAACTTAGGTGATGGAGAAGACCATTGTGGTCTTAGAGTATTTCATTAAAGTTCTTCTCTCTGATTCCCTCAAAAGTCGGAAAGTTTTGTAGATTAGGAACTCCCTTGGGAACTTGTTTTCCCTGAAAGAGTCCTTAATCTTTTCATGACGATGTATATAGTTTTAGAGGTTTGATTTGATGGAAATATATGTGTCTGAACTCGTATTGTCTAACATAATGCGAGGTACTCGCTTATGGTCTTACATCATCATGAAATGTTGTTAAATATTTCTATTTGTTGGTATGAGTGGGTATTTGTGATAAAATTTGATGATTGTCTTATGTGATAAAATGTTGTGGCAAAATTGTGATTGGAGAATAACTCAATGACAAAGTTTATATTGTTGCTTGTTGTATTGTTGTATTGAATGTGATGTAATTTGATTGTTGTATTGATATGTGATGCAATTTGATTGTTGCATTGATATGAGAAATATATAAGTCGATTGTGGTATTGATATGAAAAATATTTAAGTTGATTGTTGCATCGATATGAGGAATGTATAAGTTAATTGTTGTATTGATATGTAAAAATATTTAAGTTGACTGTTGCATTGATATGAGAAATATATAAGTTGAATGTGATATTGATATGGAAAATATCTAAGTTGATTGTTGCATTGATGTGAGAAATATATAAGTTGAATGTGGTAATGATATGGAAAATATCTAAGTTGATTACTACATCGATATGAGAAATATATAAGTTGATTGTGGTATTGATATGGAAAATATCTAAGTTGATTACTGCATCGATATGAGAAATATATAAGTTGATTGTGGTATTGATATGGAAAATATCTAAGTTGATTACTGCATCAATATGAGGAATGTATAAGTTGATTGTTGTATTGATATGGAAAAATATCTAAGTTGTTTGTTGCATTGATATGAGAAATATATAAGTTGAATGTAATATTGATATGAAAAATATCTAAGTTGATTGTTGCATTAATATGAGAAATATATAAGTTGAATGTGGTTATGATATGGAAAATATCCAAGTTGATTGTTGCATTAATATGAGAAATATATAAGTTGAATGTGGTAATGATATGGAAAATATCTAAGTTGATTGTTGCATTGATGTGAGAAAATATATAAGTTGAATGTGGTATTGATATGGAAAACATCTATGTTTATTGTTGCATTGATATGATAAATCTATATAAGTCGATTGTTGCATTGATATGAAAAATATATTTGTTGATTGTTGTATGTATATGAAAAAGACAAAAGTTTGGAAATAAGGTCTTGCCCATATATTTGATCACTAAGTTAGTATTTTGAGCTGGTCCGTTGGACTTGACATGATAAAATGTATTGGGGTTGAGATAACTAAGTTAGGTGACATTTGTTGAAATAAAAATTAGCAAGGTCTTGATTAAAAGAATTAATGGGCTAACTTCGGTTAGTGTGCATGCATTGTATTGTGGTAGTTGGAGTTGGAGAAAATGGAAAGATATTGCCTCCGAGTATTGTAATTGCCTTCGGGTATTGTAATTTGGAGGAAGATTGGTTGGATGAATTGCATAAGCATTGCATGATAAATCTATTAATGGGGGATTTGAAGATCCTATTGTATCAGACCCTAATTTCATGCACCATTTGCATATGTTTGTCATTGTTTGATTTTAGTTGTTATATAGGTTGTTTCACTTTAATTTCATTTCTCTATGTAATTCCACGTTGTGGTCGCCGTAGTTGGTTCTTACTCCCTTCTTTGTTTTTCTTTTATCTATGCTATATATATGCTCAGATAGTAGCTGTTGCACTTTGGATATCCATTGATGGAAGTATAGACTAGAAGAAATAGAATGGTGTATTAAGAAAATACTTTGTCTATGTTGGGATCTGGTCTCCGATTTAGGAGTACCCTCAGTCTTTTGAACTGATTATTGTATAAGTCATATTGTATGATAAATACTTTAGAGTGATTCCTTTTGTACATATGATGTCTTTTATAAATATCTGATGAGACTAGATTCATGACTTTATGAAGTTATATAATTCAAAAGGGATAATTATATAGATCATTACTTTGAAGTTGATTGTAATGTCTCGTTTTTGAGGTAAAGATACCATTGAATATTTCCGCATTTTGACCTTGTGAAACTTAATGGTTTTTGAATTTACTATGATCTTCTAACAACTTAAGTTTATATTTCAATAAACATTCCCTATATTTTCTAGAATAAAGTTTTATTTTCTCGGTTACAAAAATGGGGTGTTACACATATGATTACCATGGAACCATTTAGGAGGGGGGAATGAAGGAGAAGATGATATGTGGCAAGCAATGGTGTGACAGGAGCTAATTTTATTATATAGATAATAGATTTAGTGGGACTTATAGTTAACCCATAAATTGATAAAAAAAAAGTGTAATTATCATTACTAGAAAAGAGAGAGAAATTGAAAAAAGGAAAAAGATGTGAAACACCTCAGGAGGAAGGAGAATAAAAATGGAAAAGAAAAAATGTATATAGTGAGAAATGAAAGTAATAGTGAGAAACAAAACTAATGATACATTGTTTTGTTGGGAAGTAAGTTTCACATCGCCTACCTCATTTTCTTGGGAATAGTTTAAATGTTTGTTGGGCTATTTCTCTCATTGTCAATTGGTTTTGAGATGAAACCTTAACATTGTATCAGAGTCATAATTCAACTTCTTTCCGGTTGTAATGGGCCAAAAGATGCCCTTTAGTTATGGGTCAAAGATAACCCTTCACTTGGTCCGACATGCTTATGTGAAGGGGCTGTTGGGAAATAAGTCTCACATCGCCTACCTCATTGTCTCGGGAATGATTTAAATGCCCGTTGAGCTACTTCTCTCATTGCTAATTAGTTTTGAGATGAAACCTTAACATGCTTTATAATTTTATAGGTTCTACAACTATAACAAAAGATGATCAAAGTTTCAAGTTCGGTTGAAGAGGAAAAAATGTTACAATTGTATGGTTTTTTGGTAGGAATGGCAACTGGGCGAATCAGAGTCAGGTTTATGCTTACCCAATCCCGAACCCGAAATCCAAAACTGACCTCGAACCCGAACTCAACGGGGTTAAAATTAACAATATCATCCTAAACCCGAAAAAATCACTCAATTTAGAGATAATACATTGCCCATTATCAACAGTGAAACAAAGATTATGACCATTCTTTGTTGAAAGTAGTGTTTGGATATGTGTAGGTGGGTTGAGGGAAGAGTTCTCATTCAACGTTCTAACCTCTCCTTATCATCATCTCCATTTCTCACTTTTCTCCTTTCACCCTTTCCTTATATGCTCCACCTCGCCCACTTGTAGACTTCTCAGTTGCATTTTTGTGGTTGATGTGTGTTGGAACAATTGTATGTGTTAGAGTCTTAGCCTCTAAGAACTTAGAAGATAATCAAGATATATTAAATTATTAATTGATACGGGTTCGAGGTCACATATATCAAATTCGAACCCGAAAATCAACATCGAGTAAACCGTACCCGAACCCAATGATAACGAGTTTACCCCCTTAAATTCGGGTTTGATTTCGGCGGGTACCTACATGTTCAGTTTTTATTGTCATCACTATTTTTTTTTGGTAACATTCAAAAACTGGCACAATTATATATGTTAGGTTCACGTAATTATATATGTAATGGGTGGATTGAGACTTTAAATTATATGATTTTTTTGGTAGAAAATGAAAAATGGTAATAATAAAATAGGAACCTGCAAATTATTTCATGTTGAATGATTACACCATGGTTTGATTTTATTAAGTAATATAAATATGTTCTACTTGTCCAATTTTTAGGTAAAATACTGTCCTAATAACTTATACAAAATGCCCAAATGTTCCACATTTTTTAGGCAAGTTGTTAATATAATTCCACTATGATTATATAAAATATTCATGGTAACTTTCACACAATTTTTATTAATGTTTTTTTACAATAAGTATTGCAAAGTTAAAATATAATTAAAAAATAAATTTTTTTATTTGGTTGATTAAAATAATAACCTAACACATTTAAATATGGTATGCATTCATCACATATTGGGCCAATTTAGGAACAAAAGTTGGAAAATATATAAATACATCTCCTTGAGTATGTGATAATTTTTTGTTTCTTGCTGACTCAACTTTCTCTTCCTACAAGGTAACATTTTAATATACCTTATTCAAACTTTTTCTATTTCAATTAGATGATAAGTAATATATATTTATTAGAGTAAGTTATACTGTCATCTCCTGAGTTTTAATTAAATTATATAAATCATCTATTTTTTTGTCGCTATACAAACCATTCTTAATTAAGGATGTAAGCAATCTATTACTATATAAGAAAAGAAAGTCCTCATAGCCACATGTCATTTCATCATCACTTTTTCCCCCCTCCAAAAGTGTTCTATGCTATTATTATGCACATTACTACATTACATCCTCACTTTTTATACATTTTATATTTTAATAATTTAAATGCTAATTAAAAATACAATCTACTCCTATTAATGATTCAATTCATTCTTCCTCTTATTTTCCACCTATTTTTTCATGGATACAAATGTTCATAAATAATTTTTGTAGAAGAAAAAGAAGTTAGAAAAACTTTTTATCATTGGAATTGAAAATTAGAAGCAACAAATGTATTTGATATTCATGTTTTCCGTTTTTTCTCACTTAAATGTGTAAATATGGTCACCTGATCTCTCCAACTTAACATATACTCTATTAACCAATATATCATCTAATTTGAGTAGTTGATTCGTCAATAACTCAATAGGACTAAACAAATTTGTTTCTGCAATCTTCCCACATTTACTAATTATATTCAAGTATATACATCTAACCAATTCTAAATCACTAATAATATTTTATCATCCAACTAATTAGATTGAAAAAAATCATACTATTTTACCTCATTCAATATTTGCATTAATCTATCTACTTTATTTAATGTTAACTAATACTATAAGAATTAATGTACTTTATTTAAATTGAAAAAAACTATACAGTTTTACCTCATTCAATATTTGCATTAATCTATCTACTTTTCACCTCATCAAAGCTTTATGATACTTTACCAATTGAATTTTAATATCACATTCCTTGGATTTTAATTATTCCCTACTATAATTAAAAAAATCAAATTCGAAATTGAAGTTTTGTATAACTTGTAAATATTTTTTTAGTAAAAAGACTCATATAGTATCAAAATTTGATTTCCCTATTTTCATTTAAAAAAATCATATTTGAAATTGAAAAAATTGTTTCACTTTCTACAACTTTTACAGTATCATGTTTCGATTTCTTATTTTCGTTAGAATATTCAAATCTGGAAGTATCATTTATTTTCATCATGTGTTTGAATAGGCAAATACACAGATATCACTTGTTTTCTTAACAATGTGAATGTACGGTTAACATGTATGTTTTAACTAAGTGAATGCACATGTAACATATGTTCATAGAAATGAGAATGTACGAGTAACATATGTGTTTTTAACCATGTGAATGCATGACTCACATGTGTTCTTAAAAATACAAATGCATGAGGAACATGCATTTTTTTAACCATGCGAATGTACGAGTAACATATGTATTCTTAACTATATAAATGCTCATATAATATACGTGTTCTTAATCATATGATAAAAAAATATTGTCTCGTGCGAATACACGGGTAAGTTACTAGTTTCTATTTAAACCTCAAAACCTATAGAACCGAACCAAATCACCAAATCACAAACGGAATCGATCCGTTCCCTTACTCTATATAGTTTATATATTTTTTTTCTAGTAATTGAACGTGAAAAAGCATATTATTTTATATTACTCCCTAAGTCAACCTTGAACCTATGCATCTTAAATAAACTACTTTTTTCAAATTAATTCCTTAAGTAAATTATTGTTCAAGTATTTAATGACTTGTCAAGTATAGAGAACACATGTCTCCCCCTCACTATATCTAATAATTTCAAATTGTTCGATCCTAGTTATTTTATGTCTTTATATATTCCTATTTTGACTTGAATAGAAGTAATAAGAAGCTATATGTGTGAATGTACAACTATATTGCTAGTATAGTTCTCTGAAATATATGAAAATTGGATCTATTTCATTATATATCTATTCATACTAAACTTTTCTCAATTTTAAGACAAATAATGTAGATGTTAAATAATTATTAATGAGCAAAATCAACATAATTTATATTTTATAAAGAGAAAAAATGTATACACTTACAATATATGAGTTTTATACGTTATTACTATATCATCCATCATTCAGATTTAATGATATATCGTAGATATCTTTACAATGATATATCATAGATATTACACTCTTTTATAAAATATAAGTAACCATAGTTATTAAAACCGTTTCGTGGCGACCGATTGAACTGGTAAACCGGTGAGCCGGTGAACCGGTCCCAATACTGGTATAATATAATAATTATACTGGTCATGTAATTATACAAATAAAAATCAGCCAAAACCGGTCATACCGACCGATTTTCAATTGAACCGTACCAGTCATACCGGTTGATTTTTATTTAATTTTTTTTTAATGAAAATAAAAATAATTATTGTTTTTTTATTGATTTTTCAACTTAATGTTAATATATTATATATGTATATCAAACTTTACCGATATGCAGTTTAATTAATAAACCATCGGTTAAACCACTATACCATTGTACCAATACTCCTATCGGTTTGATGACCGATATGATATTAATAACATTGGTAAGAAGAATTTACTTTGTAAAAAATATATACACTAATAACATAAAAATTAATACATTTTCAGTGCATCATCCACTAATCACATTTAATCATCATTGAATCTTTAGAAAAAATTGACAATACCAGATAATAAGTATATAAATCTTTATGCTATAAGTAACATTAACCCTTACATTAACATGACTAGAAGGGCAATTCCGTAGTTTATCCAAAATATGAAGGGCAGAAATGGCAATAAAATTGTTTCCCTCAATCCCATTGTCAAACACTCAAACGTTTTCAAAACCCTCACTCTGTTCATTGTGCCCTCGAAGCCGCTTTCTTTTCCTTACATCGTTCAATTCCGAAGAACCCTAACAATTTTGAAATCGTCAAGTTTCATTTTTGAACTCTTTATTCGTCGATTCATACCATATTATCTTCTGGGTTATCTTTTGTTTCGAGTGAAATGGTCACTGTTAGTGGTAATGGTAGTGGTTCAAGAATGGAAGGTGTGAGTGGTACCCATATACTCTCTCCCAGAGTTCGCAAAACCATCCAATCTATCAAGGAAATCGTGGGTAATCATTCTGATTCTCATATCTATGTTGTTCTCAAGGAAACTAATATGGATCCTAATGAAACCACTCAGAAATTGCTCAACCAAGGTGATTGGGACTACACTATTAATTATTTTTTTATCTTTTATTGTGGTTGGTATTTTTTATTGTTTATTTGTTGATTTTTTTTAATGGGGTTCTTTTTGTTTTTTGCGGGGATTTGATTTAGTAGAAAGTGTTTCACGGGTTTGTTATGTTGGTGTAAATCATATATGGGGTGCATTTTTTTTATGTTTGGTTTTTTGTTATTGCAATCTATCAAGAGTTTGTAGTGATTTTTTGTATGTGTTTTTGGTTTTGTATTCTTTATTTTGAGTGGTTGCTGAAATTGGCAATACAGCATTGACTTTGTTGCACCTTTTGTAATTTTGAGCTGATCAATACTAACCATTTTTGTGACCATCATGAAGGTGAAGTTTTAGGGCAATGATTACTACATGCGCTTAACATGATTCCCTTGTTTTTATGACTTTTTATTTGAGAAAGTGGAGGAATAACTTAAATAGTTTATTGCTAACAAGGTTTTGGTGCAGTTGTAAGCTAGCTGTATTGTAAAAGATAGTTGCATAATTCTTTCATTACCCCATATATCACATATCGAGTTCACCGTACTGCCTACCATGTACTGAATTCACCGTACCGCATACCAAGTATCTTGTTCGTCATAAAGAAGGTCTTATAAAGTTAAACGAGTTGAGTACACAATTGAGCCACGTACCTGTACTCATGTGTACCAGATAACTATGTTGTAAAGATCATACCCTACAAAAGGGAATTGTTGGGAAGGGCTCCTTGATCCAACATTGCCCAAGGGTTAATTTATCAATACTGTATTCCATCTCACTTCTATCTGTTCCACTGCCCCCACACCTTCATTGGTGTAACTTTAGGTCTGCCTGGTTGCCATATCATGTCTATGACCTTTTTACGTTTTGAGGAGAGGATACCAACAATAATAGTTTATTAGAATGAAATTATAAGAGGCCAAAAGCACCGTGGCAAAGTGATATTTGATTAGTTTTAACGTGTTTATTCATTGAATCAATAAATGTTGGTATCTACAATGAGCCTACTTATACACGTGATTTCAATTTCTGTATTAAATTTATTATGCCTCTTATGATTTATCTCTTATGACATTCTTCTTGTTTGTTCCGTATTGGCAATGGTTTGGGGGAGGAATACTTAGCTTGAGATTATATGTTCTAATGTAAACAATTTAAATATAATAGATTTCGTTGACATGCTCTAATAGTCATTGCATGAAATGTCAGTGACATTGGTTTAAGGTGCAATAGTTAGGTGGACCATTGGGATGTGTAACTGCGTGCGTCATATTGTCTTGAACCATGTATATGATTTGAAATTGGTACATGCATTTTGTCATATTGCTTGTCCTATTTTAACTCTGTTTTGAAAGAAAATTAAATAATGAAAAGATATAATTTCCTAATATACGTTGTGATTTTTCTATTCAGATCCATTCCACGAGGTCAAGAGAAGGAGAGATCGGAAGAAGGAGGTATCACCTCTTGATACTTTTCTTGTTGGCTTATTAAATCCATGAATACATTACAGAGTATTGATCTTTTCAATCAGTGACTTATTGAAAAGTATGTGATTGCAGTCCCAAAATCAGAATGTTGGGAACAACAACTCTGCTGAGCATCTTGAGGCACAAAGGTATTATGAGAATGTTGGTCGGGGAATGAAATTTCATGTTCCTTCTGTGCGTAATGTTCGAAGAGCAAACTACTCTCGGAATACTTTATCAGGTAAAGTGTGATGCCCTGATTAGCATCTTTGTCAGAACAAAATGAGCATTTTTTTTGTAAACTCTTTTGAAATAGTAGTTTCTATTATTATTGCTAAAGAATAGGCTAGTAGGGAAGCTTAACACAGTAAATTTAAATGACAAGTTGTGTTTTTGTTTCACTTGGTAGTTGGTACTAAACTTATATGTAGGGGGATTAAGCTCATGAGCCATAATGCCACATTATGAAGCTATGAGAGATGATAATTTAGCAGAGGTTGAAATAAGAGACAAATATTACTAAAAACCAATTTGTTTTATATCTGGGAGGTCGACCATGGAGGCTATATACTTTTTACGGTGATTGATGGAGAGATACTGAATGAACCAAAGGGACTTGCACATGGTCTTCATTGATTTGGAGATGGTGAATGATAAGGTGCCTAGAAACTAGAGAGGTTTTGTGGAAACTTCTAGATGAGAAAGATGTTCGAATTGCCTACATTTGAGCAATCAAGGATATGTATGATTGGGTCAAAACCCGCGTGAGAACGCAAAAAAAGTGGTCTCAGAAGATTTTCCTATTGCCATAGGACTACACCAAAGGTTAACATTGAACTCCTACTTGTTTACATTGGTCTTGGATGTGTTTATTGAGCTTATGCAAGAACTAGTGCCACGATGCATGCCTTTTGAGGATAATATTCTGAGTGGGAAACTCGTGATAAGAATTAAATGAGAAGTTAGAAGTGTGAAGACAAGTTTTAGAAGCACATGCCTTTCATATAAGTCAAGGTAGTACGAAGTATATGAAATGTAAGTTTAACAAGAGGCAGACAAATCCTACTGTAGAGGTAAAAATTGATGTTCATATCATACCCCAAGTCATTAGATTTAGGCATCTTGGATTAATCATATAAGACGGTGGAGAAATTGATGAAGATATGAACTATAGGATTCAGGCGGATTGGATGAAATGGTGGAGTGCTTCATGTTGCATGCAATAAAAAAGTATCACTTAAGTTTAAGGGAATGCTTTACTATATGACTATATGATCTGTAATGTTATAAGATTGGATGTTAAGCGGTAAAATGTTAACAAGAGAATAGACTCTATGTTGCAGAGATAAGAATGTTGCATTGGATGAGTAGATACACCAGACAAGATAGAATTAGAAATGAATGTATAAGGACTAGGGAGAAAGTTGAAGTAGTTCCTATTGTGGAAAAGATGGTAGATTCACTCCTTAGGTGGTTTGGACATATGTGGAGGAGACCGATAGAAGCTCCCGTAAGGAGAGTAGATAAAATGGAGGTTAGTCAAATTACTAGAGGAAAATAGAGATTAAAAAATTATAGGGAAAGGTTAATAAAAACTTAGAGATCAATGTTTTGTTAATGAACATGACTTATAATAGAGCATTATTGCGTCGTTCAATCCTCGTAGGCGACACCACTTAGTGAGATTAAGGCTTGTGATAAGATCAAAGCTAATCAGAAAATTAAACATGTGTATAGAAGCGGAGTTAGATAACTAACTCACCCTAACTGAATTTGTCAGTTAGTTACAGTTAGTTACAGTTAGTTAGTAGGTTATCTGTTTCTGGTTGTTAAATAGGGGAAGCTTGTAAAGGGAAACTTAGACAATTCTAGTGAAACTTACTGATTGTGGAATCAGTGGATCGTGGGATCCTTGTAACTCAATTCCTTGTATTCTTCTTCTTCTTCTCTATCAATAAAATCTTCCATTAGAGCCCTGCCATCAACCTCTGGTTTTGGCTTAGGGACTTTTCTTTTCAATTCTTTCTATCTTTTCTACTTTCTGTTGATACCAATGTTAACACTGGTATCAGAGCACCATCTTGGTGCCTGCGAGGGAAAAGGAACCACCACCATTCAAGCTGCTGCAAGTTTATGGTCTCGACAAGAAGCCAAACATGAACCATGGATAGTTGGGTACAAGAAAAGGAGGAGATGAGAAGCAGGATAGAATTGAATGAAATAAGAACAAAGAAAGCTGAAGACTTACTTGCTGCCATAGCTTTGAAGCTAGGAGTCACTGGAGGGGAAGAAAACAGTGAAGACAATGAAGAAGTGGAAAGCCACCAAGTCCAATCCTCAGGAGACAAATGGAGAAGGTTAGAAATTCCTATATTTATGGGAGAGGATGCCTATGGGTGGGTAAAGAAGTTGGAAAGATATTTTTCCATGAGGGATGTGGCTGAGAAAGAGAAGATGAGGGCTACTATTGTGGCCCTAGAAGGCAAGACCCTGAGTTGGTTCCAGTGGTGGGAAGGTTGTAACCCCTCACCCACTTGGGACAGTTTTAAGATGGCAGTAGTTAGAAGGTTCCAACCTTCTATGGTCCAAAATCCCTTTGAATTGTTGTTATCTCTTAAGCAAGAAGGGAATGTGGAGGCTTATGTGGAGGAATTTGAGAAGTACTCTGGAACCCTAGGGGGAACAAACCAAGAATTCTTGAGGGGGTGTTTTTGAATGGGCCGAGAGAGGATATAAGGGTGGAAATCAAGCTTTATGAGTTGCCTACTATTCAAGATATCATCCACCAGGCTATCCTCATTGAGCAAAAGAACCTAGTTATGCAGAGAGGGGCTCCAACAGGGTATGGCAGGAATACTAGTGCTACCAGAGGGAGTTCTTACAATAGAGTGGTCAGTCTAGACCATACTGCAACAAATAACACCAGAAAAGAAGCTTCTTCTGTAGGAAGTGTGGTAGGATCTTCCAAACTTTTACTAGAGACAGAGACTTCTAAGGGTTTAGGTGATTATAGGAGACTCTCTAGTGCTGAAATGAGGGAGAATGGACTGTGCTTCAGGTGTGATGAACACTTCTATAGGGAACACATGTGTAAGAACAAGCAATTCAAGATGTTACTCCTGATTGATGATGATGAGGATGAAGAGGAGGTGGTTGATGAGGCAGAGGTACAACATTTCTATTCCCTAAAATTGTCATTATACTCCATGAAAGGTTTGACCTCTACTAGGTCATGGAAGGTAGGAGGAAGGGTGGGAGAAAGGCCAGTTGTAGTAATGATTGATTGTGGTGCCTCCCACAATTTCATTTCCCAAGATCTAGTTGCTGACTTGCAGATCAAGGTGGAACCCACTAAAGCTTATGTAGTAGAGGTGGGTGATGGGTATTATATCAAGTGGCAAGGCAATGTACTCAACTAGAACTCCTTCTTCAACAACTAGAGGTAATTCAAGACTTTAACCTTTTTGCTTTGAAGGGTGTTGACATGGTGTTGTGTCTGGAGGGTGGCTAGCTAGTTTAGGGGAGGTCAAGGCAGATTTTGGTAGAATGATGCTCACTGTTAAGAAGGAAGATGCCATCATTACCATAACGGGTGATCCTGCTCTCACCAAGGCTGAGGTTTCTATTGGTGCTTTTATGCAATTGTTGCTAAAAGAGGGGGAGGGGTTATTGTTGCAGTGTGGCAGATCTGATGAGCAGAGCAGTCTTATGCCAACAGAACTGGAAGGAGTTTTACAAGATTTCCAGCAAGTTTTTCAAGATATTGAAGGACTACCTCCTACTAGGTCACATGACCATGCTATCTACTTGAAAGAAGGGGCTGATATACCTCACCTAAGGCCATACAGATGTCCTTATTATCAGAAGGCTGAAGTGGAAAGGTTGGTTGATGAGATGCTTAGGGCAGGAGTCATTAGACCTAGCATTAGCCCTTATTCAAGCCCTATTCTGCTAGTTAAGAAAAAAGATGGGGTTGGAGGTTTTATGTTGATTACAGAGCCTTGAATAAGATCACTATTCCTAACAAGTTTCCCATACCCTTGATTGATGAGCTGCTGGATGAATTGGGACAAGCTAGGGTGTTTTCCAAACTGGATCTCAAATCTGGATATCACCAGATTAGGATGAAGGCTGAAGATATAGAAAAAACAGCCTTTAGAACTCATGAAGGCCACTATGAGTTCATGGTTATGCCTTTAGCCTAACCAATGCCCCTTCCACCTTCCAGGCCCTCACGAATGAGATTCTGAAACCTCATCTAAGGAGATTCACACTAGTCTTCTTTGAGGACATTTTGATATACAACTCAGATTTAAGATCTCATGACCAACATTTAGGGATTGTGTTGTCTTTGCTCAAGGAAATCTCTCTCAAGGCTAACCTCAAGAAGTGCAGATTTGGCCAGAAAGCCATAGAATACTTAGGCCACATTATTTCAGAGGGACATGTTTCTGCTGACTCTTCCAAAGTGGCAGATGTGGAGTCTTGGCCTGTTCCCGACAATCTTAAGGGCTTAAGGGGATTCTTAGGGCTAATAGGATACTATAGGAAGTTTGTTCAAGGGTATGGCAATCTAGCTAGACCTCTCACTGAGTTGCTTAAAAATGATTCATTCAAGTGGTCAACAGAAGCCAATGCTGCTTTTGAAAAGCTGAAAGCCATTATGATGCAATTACCTAATCTAGCCATCCCTGACTTTAACAAGAGTTTTTGTGGTTGAGACATATGATTCCAATAAGGGGTTGGGTGCAGTATTGATGTAGGAAGGAAGACATTTGGCTTTTTGGAGCAAAAGTTTGTCATTGAAGGCTCAACAGAAGTCTGTTTATGAGAGGGAACTAATGACATTGGTGCAATCTATTCAAAAATGGAGGCATTACCTTTTGGGAAGGCACTTCATTATCAGAACAGATCAGAGGAGCCTTAAGTTTTTGACAGATCAGATGCTGTTTTCAGATGAACAATTCAAATGGGCAGTGAAGCTAGTTGGGCTGGATTTTGAAATTCAATTCAAGCCAGGAAGGGATAATTCAGCAGCTGATGCACTTTCTAGAAGGATGATGTATACTTCACTCTCTATGGTGAATCATGAAGATCTAGACAATTGGGTGAATGAGCTGAGTTTAACTCCCAAGTGGAAGAATGTGATTCAAGACTTGTTGGTATCCCCTACCAGCCATCCTGGATTTGAGTTAAGGAAAGGAATCTTGTATTATAAAGGCAGATTAGTCTTGGCTAAATCTTCTAATATGATTCCCCTCATATTAGCTGAATGTTATGAAACTCCTACAGGTGGGTATTCTAGTTATTTCAAGACATTTAAGAAGATTTCAAGCTTCTTGTTTTGGGAAGGGATGAGAACTGACATTAAAACATTCATTGCTGAATGTGATATTTGCCAGAAGAACAAGTACTCTACTTTAGCCCCTGTAGGACTCCTACAACCTCTACCTATCCCTCAATAAGTATGGATGGACATATCCATGGATTTCATTGGAGGTTTTCCTAGGTCACATGGTAAGGATACTATATATGTGGTGGTTGATAGACTAACTAAGTATGCTCATTTTTTTGCATTGGGACATCCTTATTCAGCCAAGGATGTGGCATTGGTATTCCTAAAAGGTGTGGTGAAGCTGCATGGGTTTCCTACTTCCATAGTTTCAAATAACTAAATTGATCATTTTTTTCTTGTATGGTTGTTAGCATTATTATATGAGCTGATCTTAAATTTATTGTCAAATGTTTCAGGCAATGGTAGAGAGTTCCGTGTTGTCAGAGACAACAGAGTAATAAGTCGTATATATAAAGAAGTAAAGCCTCCTTCACTGCAATGCTCTACATCCGCCAATGAGCAATCAAATGCAAACACATCTGAAAAGGGGTATGTTTGGGTTTTTAAGTTATCCGAATTAATCAGTTTTGGTTGACTGCGCTTTTCATATTTAGTTTCAATGGTTGTCTATATATGCATATTCCTTGCCTCGTAGCCTCTGGGTTAGGTTCTGTTGTTCAAAGATACTGCTGCGTTAGAGGTGGAAGAAATGTATATGTACCTTAGTTATGAATATATTCTAATAGAAAAAGGTTACTTAAATAAGAGATGGCACATAAATTATGTAAAACATGAATTTTGATGAATGCAGACAAAAACTCTTTTATATCATCATGCAAGGTATGATGCTGGGATAGAAAGGTTAAAATTTATGTAGATAAGAAAGGGTTAGAAGTTAATCGGATGATGAGAGATAATTTTTGCATCTTCCTTTTACTTGTACAATTGATCTTGTTGAATGATCATTGCCAGGTACTAAGGTGGTGATGCAGGATATCAGGTTTAGGTTATAGAAGGCTGTAGTTAAGGTTCTTGCATATTGGTTCATCAATGGTGGAAAATAGATGGATCGAATGTCCATTGAATATAATTGAGGGTAAGGGTTAAGGGTGATTTGGAAGATATGAGAAAGGGTGTTAGGGTTGGATTGATAACTACTTTTGAGTGCTATAAGCAGTACTTGTAAATTAGAATTTGCAATTTCTAGGTCAAATTTAAGGAAAATAGGGTTTGCCAATGCACTATGTCCTCATCCAGTGGGGTCAGGTGGAAGGAAGAATCAACTAATTCGATGCGGTGAATTTTTGGTTATGGTCTCATTGGTCTGCCAAAGAAATCTGGTTTCGGAAGTAAATAAGATAGAAGGGGTGAAGAAAATAGACCTAGAGACATCATGCCTTTTTTTTTATTGCATCAGTGATTTAAAGCCGAAACATTTTATAACTGTTAAAATAGCCTTATTAGTTTTTCTGCAAGAAATTTCTAACCCTATATGGATTGAGACTCAGCTACTATAAGCACATAATATAAAATTTATAAATTTATAAAATGATAAAATGCTGGACTTACTAATCTTAATAAGCTTAAAACTAGCAAGGTGTCTGGAAATAAATCTCTGAAGCACCGACACGTGAAACGCTCCGATTCGTCATGGATAAGTATCCGTAGAGTATCCAAAAAAAAAAATATATATTAAGATATGTGTCTGAAACGTTTTGAACAAAAAACTAGAATAGATAGGATACGTATCTAAAACATTTTCAACGAAAAACTAGAATAGATATGATACGTTTTAATCAAAGCATCCCAATAATCAAGATAAATACCAACTTATTTAAAGACAAACACTAATGAAGGCAAACACTAATGGAGAACAATGATTTGCAATTTCCGTTATACTTTATACTTTGGATATTTTGATTTGCACTTATAATTTTATCATATTTTATATATTTTTTACAATTTTATACACGTATCCTTGAACGTATCGTATCCTATATTTTAGAAAAATGCGTATCGGCGTATCGGATACGTATCGTATCCGACACACATATCCGTATCTATGCTTCATAGTCTGGAATAATGTAAGTAGCACCAGAATGGAACTAAACTGAAATGCCAAGATGATTTTGATCTTCTGGATTATGCTTTCTTGATGCTAATAGTAGAATCTGATAAATTGTTCTATGGTTTATTCTGTAACTGTCAGTGGCACTGGATTGAAGCATGGAATCAGAAAGGGTCATGTCCAAATATTCAGACATTCATCTAGAAACAACATGTATCCACCATGTTGAAACTCTGGATCTATTTGGGAACAAGTAAAATCCTAAGAATAATGACACAGGGTGAAATCCCAAGCTTTAGTCTCACTAGGTAGGGTCGACTACTAGGATCGAATGAAGTCATAATGTTATCATAAATCATGTCCATTGACAAATCATTGATCTTTAATTTAAATCTTTCGTGGTCGTTTCGTCTATGATATTTTTTGGCATCTCTCTGTCTCTAGAAATTGGACTAACCCAATTTGATCTAGTCTCCTTAATGAAGTTTCAATTGATCTCCTCCACACATGTCAAAACTACCGAAGGTGCACTTCTACCATCTTTTTGTACTTTAAGAGCTACCCCAACTTTCTCTTTAATGCGTTCATTTCTAGTCATATCTTCTCTAATGTGTCCACTAATCAAACAATCCCATAGAAATTGTAAGTTTTGTACTTAAGCAGTAAAATTCTCCTTTAAGTTTGAGTGACATCTTTCTATCACATATGACACCTGAAGCGATACGCCATTTCATCTACCCACATGAATCTTTTGGGTTACATCTCTTTCAATTTCCCATAGTGTTGTATGATTGACCTAAGAATACTTCAATCCAATTACTTGTGATATTGTATGATCTTTAATGTTTACTTTTAAAGTAGAGTTTGTGCGCATCTTGCTAAACTTACATCTCATATACTCTGTCTTATACGAAAGTAATGTTCCTCTAAAGTTTGTTTGCACATTTCTACATTCTCATTTAATTCATCTTTTGATTCTCCAACTAGGAGAATATCATTCGCAAAAAACATGCATATACTTGAAATATATCCTTTTGAATGTAAAGGCAATAAATGTCAGGGATAATATTTTGATTTATTTTCATATAGTTATTGTGTCATTGAATTTTGAATATAATTCATGCATCATCTTTGTCACAGCTCATCAACAGCTGCAACCAATCAAAGGTCATCTGGTGCTAGGAATTCCTCGCAAGCTTTAAATGGTCCTTCTGATTCACATGCTACATACTCTAAAGATGCGGTTCCAAATGTGAACGACAGAAAATTTGCATCCAAGGGGAAGCAAGGTATTGTTTTGAATGCAGCAGTCAAGTTGCAGTCAATTAAGCCTAACAACGCACAGCAAAATTCTACAACCGTGGCTTCAACCAGTTCTGCTGTTGGGGTGTATTCCTCTTCAACAGATCCAGTTCATGTGCCCTCTCCTGATTCCAGAGTATCCGGTGTTGTTGGGGCCATTAGGCGGGAAGTTGGTGCTGTTGGTGTTCGGCGACAGTCTTCAGACAACAAAGTGAAACAACAATCAGTTCCCAGTAATTCTAATACTAACTCTCTTATAGAAAAAACTGGTACATCTGCAAATTCATTTCAACCTGTTGGTGCCCTCTCAAAGACTGAACGATTTAGTCAAACTAATGTAAATGAATCTTCATCCCCTGGCATGTCAGTTAGCAGACCGTCCTTGAAGAACCAATATAATAGTAGGCCGCATCAACTTGCTGGGCATAGAGGTATATAACGGCATTAGCAAATTATGGTTTGTTTTTTTAGATATGTTTTTAATCTTAATTGTCTGTAGTAATGATCTTTAAGAAAGGCATAACTTCAAATTGGAACAATTGATCTCGCATATAATTCTTTATTGGGCATATGAAAAGCATTTTAGTTCATTCAAAACAAGGTTAATCTTAGCAATATGGAACAATTGAAAAACGGCGGCCCAATACACGTAGTGGGGTTTGGGGAGGGTATATGTACGCAGACTTAACCTCGCACACGAAGAGGTTGGTTTTAGGGTTTGAACTCATGACCTCCAAATCACAAGACAAACAACTTTAATTTTGTGCCAATGCTCACCTTCAAATATGGAACAATTGAATGGGAGAGTTTTTTAATGCTTTCTGTTAAGTTGTTTTTGTCCTTGTTTCAGAACTCTTTGTTTATTGCATTGTGTTATCAGTATATAATAACCTTTTGAGTGCTCCTCTTTGTCTTTTTATTTAAACATGTACTCATGATTGGCAAAATTATCTATTTTCTATTCTGTTATAACGAGATGTTTTATTTCCAGGTAGATTTATTTTATATTTTTAGCCATTTATGTCTAAAATTTGTTGGCTTGTGATTCAGTTTCCCAGCATAATAAAGAGTGGAAACCTAAAGCAAGCCAGAAGTCGAGCAGTAATAGTCCTGGAGTGATTGGAACACCTAAAAAAACTTCTTCACCCACAGCAAAAAATTCTAAAGATATAGAATCAATTACAGCAGAGCTTCAAGATAAACTTTCCCAAGTTAATGTACATGAGAACCAAAATGTGATCATCGCACAGCATATTCGAGTTCCAGAGACGGATCGTTGTCGGCTGACATTTGGTACCATTGGGACAGAACTTGGCTCTTTGAGGCATCAATCTGATCATCAATTTATAAGAGCTTCTGAAAAATCAAACGAGAAATCTACTGCGAGGTTGGCATTCATGTCTTTCTATTGTTGTTTCTTTTATTATATTTATTTAATTTTCATCTTTATATGGTGAAGAGTCAACTTTTGGACATTTGGAAGATAGCTGCAGAATTAAGGCTTACTAATTAGCAATTACCATGAGTTCCTTTTTTATTATTATTTTGGAAGTCAAATTTTCATGTAGTCGATGAAATATTTCAGACATAATTAAATATGTAATGCTCATGTACAGTAAGAACCTGATTATGTACACTGTTTCCATAACGTAGTTGTAATATTATTTAATACTTGGTGTCAGCTTGACAGTACCTGCTCCAGAGCTATCCACTGATGATGTTTCTGGGAGCAAACAGCTGGACTTACAGGATGATCATGTTAGAAGTACCGGGTCGGTAACTCCTGCATCTGATGCTGCTGCTGAACAACAATTGCCTGGTAACAAAGTCTCTTCAAGTCCTCATAATTATGCTAATACTGGATTGGTACGTGATAATGTTCCGTCCTATGCACCAGAGTCACATCAGCAAGGTTCTCATGATATGCCAGGCTTCTCGGTGAGTTATTGCTTTATATTCTATCATCCAAATCTGTTTATCATTGGAATTTCCCTTAGGGTCATTCAAACCTCTTATCAGGTTTCAGTATTGCACCTGTATAGGGTGATTGATATGTGTGCCATGGACTGTTATGTGCTGTGTGGAATATGGACAATGTTGACACTATTGTTAGACAGGCACTGGATGTGGCCAGATAGGGGTTGGCTCTGGTCTGTTATGGTTGAAACATAGTAGGTCATTCTATGCAATTATTCTTGATAATAGTTGCGTTGGATGAGTGGACATACTCGATTAAATATGATTAGAAATGAATGCACTGGGGAGAAAGTTGGAGTAGCTCCTACTGTCGAAAAGATGGTACAATCACGCCTTAGCCATTAGGTGGTTTGGACATGTGTGGAGACCGTTGGAACCCCAATAAGGAGAGTAGATCAAATGGATGTTAGTCCAATTTCTAGCAGAAGACGATGACCAAGCAAAACTATAGGCAAAACGATTATGAAATATTTACAGATAGATGCTTGTCAATAAACGTTTCTTACATTAGAGCACTATGGCGTCATTCGATCCATTTAGTCGACATCACCTAGTGGGATTAAGGCTTGGTTGTTGTTGCATGTCATCTGGCAAAAGCGGCAAAGAAATTGAATTGAAATTGGAAAGAAATAATTTTAAAAATCATGAATTGATAAAGAATTTTGATTAATTGAATTCGGAAAAAGAAGACATCATATTTAACTTGGCAGAAAAAGATAATTGTAGGGAGACAGAAGGGAAGAGACCAGGAATAAAAAACAAGAAATATAAAATTAATTTGATGAAATTATTTACAATCTGAAATAAGTTATTATGAAAAGACCACAAAAACTACATTAAAAAAGAATAAGCAAATGAGATGGAAAGTAGAGTTGAAGAAATGGCAAATCGGCAACGCAGCAAACTTAATTACTGGATAAGTTAAATTATAGAATCAATCATATGAAAACAATTTGTTCATTCATCTCTACATACTGCAAACGCGGCAAAGCTAAATTCATGATAGCACCACTACCATTTGGTGGTATCTAGGCTTGGAAGTTTTTTTGGCTGAATGCAGCATTTCAGAATTGTCTCAGGCTATGTAGTTAATAGTGCATGATGTGCCCGTCTGTTGCGGCCCCTGGTTGCTATCTTCATGTGGCTGCTGAAAACCTTTATTCTCTGTTTCACAAACAGATGCTATCTTCTGTGCTTGTAGAATTAGGGCTTTCTTTTTCACATTTGTTTCCTCACATTTTGTTTTAATTTCACTTTCACCCTCACTTTAACTCATCAAAGTGCTATTTTCCCTCTTTAACACAACACATCTCTATTTGCCCTCTCTTTATCTTGTCAAATGGCATATTTACACTCAAACTCGGTAAATCTCCATTTTAGCCTCACATTACCGTCTCTTCCATTCAGACCTTCCTCCTTGCACCTTCTTGTTCCTTCCTCACCCAAACCCACTGCAGAGACCTTCCTTCCTCTAACAAACCTGTTGCAGAGACCTACTCCGTCACACAAACCCATAGCAGAGAGGGATTTTTGCAGCCGTCTTTTTTTGATTTTATTCTGGCTGCATGCATCAGACCTTGTTTTATCCTCATTTCAACAAGTTCCGAGCAGACTAGACCTGTATTGTGATGTCCCAAGCAACCTACACTTGTTTAATGCAGTTTCTTGCTCTATTTTAGCTTCTTTGTCATCCCTCTCTTGGTAAACCCACCTTTTTATTGTTATGGTTTGTGTTATTACCAAGTTATTGTTATTAGATGTCCCTTCTCGTCAATGGTAATTGTCTTTAGATTATAAATTTTGAGTATTACTGATCAATGTGAGGGCGAGCCTCAGTGAAATGGTAAGGTTGCTGCTTAGTTACCACGAGGTCACAAGTTCAAACTCTAAAAACAATTTGCGGGGGGTAAGTGTGCATACATTTACCTTCCCTAGACCCCACTGGGTGGATGTACGCATTGGGCTGCCCTTTTTATTGATCAATGTTGTATGAAAAGCTATGTTAAATATGTTATCAAGTCGAGATTTGAGTCCTGAATCGGAAGAACTATTTCCCAATTCGTGAACGGAATCATGAATCAAATTGTGAGATAGATGACCAATGATTAAAAACAACTTAAGTTCTATTTCACATAAAGGAAAAATATATAATTTCAAATAATTCATCAATAACCAACATGTATGACAACACAACAATAGGTGGTATAGGATATGCCAAAACGTGGATGTTGGGGGAAGTTTCATTATTTAATACTGAAATAAAGACCTATAATTATTAGGAAAGGTAGTTTCGAGTATTTAACCCGGCCTGTTTTCATAAGTGGCCCGACAGCAACGTAAAAAAGTGCCAGATAAAACCCTATCACTCTTTTAAGGAACAGGGTTCCGGGAGATCCGACCCACTTGTGTGTGCAACCCCGGGGCATTTCTGCAGCCATTGTGAATCGCAAAACACAAACAGAAATTGCGATTCAAATGATTTCTGCGATACATGATTCAGGGCCATTTACGATTCTTGTCAGGTTTTGTATATCCATCTTCCATTTTTGTTTCATTTTGGGTTATGAATTGTTAGCATCACTTGATGCTAACTACCATACCATGGTTTAATATATTTGCTATCTTTGTATAGTGACCATAACACTAGTGTTTTGAGATCATCCGTGTATGATCTGATAAGACTCGAACCTTTGCTACATAACAATTATTTTGTGGTGAATGGTTGACAATCTTATACTGTGACTGGCATTCATCCCATGCTCTCTTTACTCTTGACATTTATTGCTGTTGCTGTTTATTGTTGTATAAATACATATCTGTTTGTGTCTTAGTCTTTTCCATTCTCAGTCAAGTTTCCTTCCATTCAGGCATACGATCCTCCTACTGTTTACGAGGTTCCTTACTTCAGACCCACAGTGAATGAATCTGTACGGGGGCAGGGTCAGCCATCTCCTAATGAGGTATAATTGAATTATAAGTTAGTGGAGTATTTAAAGTCTCATTCAATTGGTTGGTTGGGATTAAATTTATGCATGTAAGGTCAATTTTTCCTTGATCCAGTTTGTATCTAAGAGTGAGTATTTTTTTGGTTTAAACCAAAGATATCTAAGAGAGTAAGAGTAGTTTTGGAGTTTACTTGTTGAATCTTAATGAAGTATCACTTAATGGCCCACAACCTATGTTTTTCAGAATGATAAAGTTTAATTGCATGTGGTTATTTTTGTAAATTGTGGAAGACTTAAACAGTTAAATTTGTTTTTTGGATTCAGAAAACACCCTTTGACGTCCCTTGAAAGTTGAAACCTTTTCTATTGATTGTTCTTGAAACTTCTTTTAACTATCATTTGAAAGAGTTCTTCATAATATTTTATGCTTTGGTGTTTGTGGATGAATAATAGTATTTTAGCCGGCCTATCTCTCTTTTCCTTTTACATGCAATACCAACTGCAACAGTTTATTTGTTCTTTTACCACCTTTAATAAATTCCACAGTTCTTGCATTCTTACACATTTTTGGTGAGTGAGTGCAGGGCTTGAGCTCCCACGCAGCCAATAGCATTCCTGCGTCCACGATACCGATGATGCAACAACAGCAACCTCCTGTTGCACAGATGTATCCACAACTTCATGTTTCACATTACGCTAACCTTATGCCGTATCGTCAGTTTCTGTCCCCTGTCTATGTTCCACCTATGGGCATGCCTGGATATTCAAGTAATCATCCCTATCCTCACCCAACAAATGGCAGCAGTTACGTGTTGATGCCCGGAGGCGGTTCCCATCTTAATGCCAACAGCCTTAAATATGGAATTCAGCAGTTCAAGCCCGTTCCTGCAGGGTTTGGAAATTATGCTAATCCAACTGGGTATGCCATGATATCTCCTGGCGTGGTTGGTGGTGCAACGACTTTAGAAGATTCATCTCGAGTCAAGTACAAAGATAATCTTTATGTGCCAAATCCTCAGGTAATGCGCTTGCGTAACCTTTTGAGTAAGAGAGCAAATTGTTTGTTGAATGTAAGCAAAAAGAAGCATTGACAATAGTCAGTACTCAACTAATACCTTGCTATATGATTTTCAAAATTTTCAATCAACCCAGTATTGTTCAGTGTCCACCTATTGCAGTAGTTATTATTTTTATAGCAAGAAAGGTGATAGGGTATAACCTAATGAATCATTTAAACTATGCTTGAAGTTGAAAACAAACATTAGAGCCCAATGAACTTATGAGATGACACAGGATCATATTCAAAACTGGATCATATTCCCCAAGAGACAAGACACATATTCCCTGCTATATGGATATTTTAATCCTGATTATAGCATAGCCAGTGTTTTAGATAGCGGTTGCGGTCATTGCAGTCATTGTGATACGGATTGTGGCCGTTGCGGTGTGAATTATTTTGTAATTAAAAACTATTTTTGAATTGAATGTGGTCCGTTGTGGTTGTGCTGCGGCACAATGCGGCCGCGTCATTGTGATTTGGTGTGATGCGGTTGCGGCTTTCACCGTAACACAATATTGCAGCCGTATCACATGTAAACAAAATCTTGTTAGTGCAAGATTAGTAAAGCTTCATTGTCATGTCATAAATATCTCTTCATTTGTGTGGATTATATTAATCAATAAGATTCTTTGTTTCTACCAGTTATCCTTTTCGGTTACGATTACCTTTTTATTTACATGATTACGATTTAGTTTACGATTTTTCCCCATTCGCAGGCTGAAACATCGGAAATCTGGTTACAGAATCCAAGGGAGATTCCTGGAATGCAATCCACTCCATACTATAACATGCAAGCGGCTCATGGCGCTTACATGCCATCACATGCTTCCTTCAATGTAGCCGCAGCTCAATCTTCTCACATGCAGTTTCCGGGTATGTATCCTGCTCCTCCACAACCAGCCGCCATTCCCGGTCCGCATCATTTAGGACCGACAATGGGAAATAATGTTGGAGTCGGCGTGGCTGCAGCTGCTCCTGGAGCACAGATTAGTGCATATCAGCAGCCCCAAATGGGTCACCTCAATTGGCCAACAAATTTCTGATGGAGAAAAAAAGAAGAGAAAGTGAATCTCTAACCCCTATGTGTACAAGGGGCTGAAGTAGATATAGAAAAAAAATGCAGTTTTCATTGTGAATTGAATAACTTGTATAAATATTTATTTTCCCTAATGCATTTGAGGCATTTATTTTTCAGTCTAGTTCATTTTGGGAATTGAGTTTTCACTAGAGAAAGTTAAACCTTATTTACAACAAATAGCAACCATCAGTGTACAGATTTATATACAGTCAATACATCATTTGTCATTCATTTGTATTACTTTTTATGAAGAGTCAATGATGATTAAATATAAATGATGGATGATATAGTGATAATATAAAAAACTTTTACATCGTTACGTACATCTTTTTTTTTCTCTCTTATTCTAATTGTAAGTAAATTTCACACATGAATGTTAATGTTACCTAGACAATACTTTGTTTAGGAATTATCTAACAATTGTATATTTCACCTGTCATTGTAAAACCATTTTTTCTCTTTCCATATAATAGTCAATGTTTCAAAAAGTGCCATCAACTTAATCCTTTTAAGAGAATTGTCACTGTATTAGTTCGTGAAAGATTATATTTGTTACTAACTTATTCAAAGAAATTTGTTATCTCTTAAAAATTAAATTTATCACCAAGTTAGTCCTTTGTTATTAGACAAAAATATGTCTATTGATAGTGTTATGGTTTTTTTCCATTGTTATTGTATCATCCACAATTTATTCTTAATTATTATTGACTCTTAAATAAAACTAATATAAATGAATAATTGATGATATATTTAATGTATATAAATATTTACGGTTATACTTCATTCATATTATACTTTTGTTATTAATGAAGAGTCAACTTGATGGAAAATTCAATCTTTAACATTTCTTTAGAGCACTATGTTGGTGGCACTATGATCCTAGGAGTACTAAGTTGGTGGATATCAAAATAAATAGTTAAATGAAAAGTTAAATTTCACAATTAGAACATTACATGTTATTTATGATTTGTATATAAATGTATATGTATTAGGTTTTGATGGGGATATATTTCTTGTCCCATAAGTTGTCAGTGAATGTTTCACTAGTTCATGATTGATTAAAAATATATATTTAAGTTAAAAAATTAATAATTAATTATTTTTTGATGAATCAGAGCTGATGAAATATATAGTAATACAACTTGTGGGACAATATATATATATATATATATATATTCTGATGGCATATATACATGGTGATAAATTTAATCCTTAAATTTTATTAGAGGACTTAGTTGAAGGGAAATGGAACATTATATGATATAAATTTCTTTGGAAGACTAAGTTTGTGATAGTATGATATTTGGAAGACTAAGTTGATGAATTGTGACCTTGGAGGACCAAATGAATATTAATTCAAAGTCTTTGGTAATGGTAATGAGTTAGGTATAAAAGGGTGAATAATAATATCAAATAAAAAAGAACGATTGTGGAATAATAATATTAGGGGTTTTAACATTTAAAAAACCTTCCCAATTTAAGAAGTATAAATAAAGATAACTTAGTTTAGAAAATATTTTGAATGTGAAAAGCATGATTACAATTATGAGAGGATTTCTCTTAATGTCACCCTACTAGTATGAAAAACAATATCTTATCTCACTCCATGGTTGAAAAACTTCTATTTTATTATTGAAAAATGGTTTTGTGATGAATAATATTTAACCTGTGGAATTTTTTAATCAACTATGGAATAAATTTGTAAAGCATATGTGAGATATGATATGACTCGCATAACTGAAAATTGGGGTGTGATATAAATATTTTTATTTTTTATTTTTGTGTTTGATAGAATTAATCTTGCTCATACATATTACTACATGTATTAGGGAAAGAAGATAGTTGACTAGTTTGAGTTGATTTTTATAAAATAAACCAATGATATATTTAATCAATGCAATAAGTTAGGGTATCGTTTCACTATGAGTGAATGGGGTGATAATATTTTTCCTGATCCGTAAGTATAAGATGACAAAACTCGATTCAAAATATCATTTTTGTAAGTATAAGATGACAGACTAAGACGGAGTGAATTAGTTTTCTCCATAATCAAAATTTTTTGCAACTTTAAAACAAGTAGAGTATGGTGCAGCGGAAATATGTTGCAGAAAATCAAAGTATAGAAATTAAAAGTAAAGAGTAGAGAAGGAAAGAGATACACCAATTTTAATATTGGTTCACCTTCTTGACTACTTGAAGGCCATATTCAGTTCTCTTGATCAATCAAGAGATTTTATTGATTTGATGGGTTTTTATTAAAAGTTTCACCCCGAGATTCTGAGTACAATGCACACTCACCACCTTAGAAGAACGTTTCTTCTAAGTATATATCTTCTTTCCTTTTTGACCACACCGTATGGTGAAAAGTTTACAACATTTGTGTTAGGGTTGTAATTACCATAGCAGATATGATCAAGAGAACTAAAATTTAAGTAAAATATTGGTTTATTCATATATTTGAATGATGCTTAACATTGATTAAATAATACTAAAAATTAATCTATGGATTCATAAATCTAATCTCAATCCCATTAATTGAAAAGTAAATATAAAGATAATTAAAATATAATCTTATCATGATTTCCTCATAATTAGATAAAATAATATTTAAATTTAGGATTATATTCATTCAAAACATAATCTAACCATAATCTTTAAATTTGATTGGTGGTTGAGTTATTCTTTTGGATCTGGCCAAACCTTCCTCTTCGGAGCGGAAACGGACGTGGCCAAAACATATAAAGATCGGCATAGTCGCTCATAGGGACACATCTATCCGGATAGAGGATAGTCTAGATCGATTCATAGATAGATTTCCTAGATGTAGCACACTCAACAATGCTATTGGGCTTAGACGGCCCAACAACCATAATCTTTAAATTTGATTGGTGGTTGAGTTATTCTTTTGGATCTGGCCAAACCTTCCTCTTCGGAGCGGAAACGGACGTGGCCAAAACATATAAAGATCGGCATAGTCGCTCATAGGGACACATCTATCCGGATAGAGGATAGTCTAGATCGATTCATAGATAGATTTCCTAGATGTAGCACACTCAACAATGCTATTGGGCTTAGACGGCCCAACAACCATAATCTTTAAATTTGATTGGTGGTTGAGTTATTCTTTTGGATCTGGCCAAACCTTCCTCTTCGGAGCGGAAACGGACGTGGCCAAAACATATAAAGATCGGCATAGTCGCTCATAGGGACACATCTATCCGGATAGAGGATAGTCTAGATCGATTCATAGATAGATTTCCTAGATGTAGCACACTCAACAATGCTATTGGGCTTAGACGGCCCAACAACCATAATCTTTAAATTTGATTGGTGGTTGAGTTATTCTTTTGGATCTGGCCAAACCTTCCTCTTCGGAGCGGAAACGGACGTGGCCAAAACATATAAAGATCGGCATAGTCGCTCATAGGGACACATCTATCCGGATAGAGGATAGTCTAGATCGATTCATAGATAGATTTCCTAGATGTAGCACACTCAACAATGCTATTGGGCTTAGACGGCCCAACAACCATAATCTTTAAATTTGATTGGTGGTTGAGTTATTCTTTTGGATCTGGCCAAACCTTCCTCTTCGGAGCGGAAACGGACGTGGCCAAAACATATAAAGATCGGCATAGTCGCTCATAGGGACACATCTATCCGGATAGAGGATAGTCTAGATCGATTCATAGATAGATTTCCTAGATGTAGCACACTCAACAATGCTATTGGGCTTAGACGGCCCAACAACCATAATCTTTAAATTTGATTGGTGGTTGAGTTATTCTTTTGGATCTGGCCAAACCTTCCTCTTCGGAGCGGAAACGGACGTGGCCAAAACATATAAAGATCGGCATAGTCGCTCATAGGGACACATCTATCCGGATAGAGGATAGTCTAGATCGATTCATAGATAGATTTCCTAGATGTAGCACACTCAACAATGCTATTGGGCTTAGACGGCCCAACAACCATAATCTTTAAATTTGATTGGTGGTTGAGTTATTCTTTTGGATCTGGCCAAACCTTCCTCTTCGGAGCGGAAACGGACGTGGCCAAAACATATAAAGATCGGCATAATCGCTCATAGGGACACATCTATCCGGATAGAGGATAGTCTAGATCGATTCATAGATAGATTTCCTAGATGTAGCACACTCAACAATGCTATTGGGCTTAGACGGCCCAACAACCATAATCTTTAAATTTGATTGGTGGTTGAGTTATTCTTTTGGATCTGGCCAAACCTTCCTCTTCGGAGCGGAAACGGACGTGGCCAAAACATATAAAGATCGGCATAATCGCTCATAGGGACACATCTATCCGGATAGAGGATAGTCTAGATCGATTCATAGATAGATTTCCTAGATGTAGCACACTCAACAATGCTATTGGGCTTAGACGGCCCAACAATTTGATAGATGAAGAATGTAACTAGGGCAATATTGCATAAATAATATGACACTTCTAAACTTGCAATCCTTTTGATCTTTCAATATAAGTAACACAATATGCTCAGGTGTTTGAGTGTATGAAAACATAGAATAAAACACTTGACATCAATTTCAGAAGTGTTTAAGAGACGTTTGGAATGTCAGCTATTCATTTGGGTGAAAACGGTTCATTTTGGATTTGAAAATTTAATGTAATAGCTCTCTGTAACCTATTACTCTACTAGGTACGGATTACCCAAAGTTTTTGTCCAAATGAGTAATCGGTTACTCCCAATGACTAATCGATTACTTTGTGTAGAAAATATAGGATAACTTGTTACTCAGTCTCATTAACATGTTACTCAGTTCAAGTAACCTATTACCCAGGTCCAGTAAACTGTTACTCAGGTCAAGTAACATGTTACTTAGTTTTTTGTAAATTAAGTTCATACGATACTAAGTTCAAATATTTTTCAAAATTTTTTTATCACTTGAGCATTATGATTAAACATAATTAAAAGACTTAGGAAAAAAGTATATATCTTAAAAGAATCTAAAACATCTGGATCTTGATATCATTTCTTCTAAGTCTTCAAGGTCTTTTTTTTTCTTTTTGGTGATTTTGTTGTCTTCACTAAAACTGCAAGACCATGAGAAATATATTCTTCACAATTTTATCCTAAATTTGGCATAAAAGAGAATTTTCTTTATATTAATTGGCAATAAACATAATGACAATTCCAAAAAGTCGTGTTATCAAAAATCGGGATGCAAGACTCATCTCTTTATGAATGTATATTTATATATTTCTCAAATATATATCTTTAATATTGATTAAATGATCATATGATAAATACTTAAATAATATATACATTTAAATCTTATGGATATATGTTATAATGTTTCTATTCATAATAGTATGACAAATAACACTAAGTAATTAATGTACATTGGACAATAGGTAAGACTTTTGTGTCTAATGCAAGGTTATCTAGAAACTAAGACTTGTATGTGCAACATAAACATTGTCCAGAGCTTTAATGTTATATATTTTCTTAACATTATCGGAAATATATCCCTTATATGTCTAAATCATATTAATGGTTCTTGTTCTATATGAAGATGATTGAATATATATTCTTAATTTTTTATCCGATAATATTCAATATATTATGTGCAATAAATGCAATATTTCTAATAAGAGAAACTTTGTATCGCTAACAACTGTTTTTTTTTTGGTAATAAAAAGTAGGTTTGTTATTTAGCATAAAATGAAACATTTGTTAATAAGAGAGAGCATTGAAGGCTAAAGTTCTTTGACATCAAGCCGAAATTTAAAGATCGTCAAGGAATGCTAAAAAATTATAACCAATTTATTAAGAGTTCTTGTTTCTTGGTATGATTTTGATGTAACACCAAGATCACCAAAAAAAAGTAAAAGGAAGAAAACATTGAAGACGTAGAAGATCAAGTTACAAAAACTATTAAGTTTTAAGTCTTCAATACATACTTCTATCCTCAATTTATTTTATATATTAAGTAGCAATGCTCTTAAGTGGAAAATTTATTTTGAAATCAATTGGAAACTCTTACTCAAAAGGAATCAATTTTCAAAATGTTAAGTAATGAGTTACTTGACCTGAGTAACAGGTTATTGGACCTGAGTAACATATTACTAACCCTGAGTAACAAGTTACTTGGACATCGTGATAGTAAGTACCAGGTCACCAAACCGAGTAATGAGTTACCCAGCAAAAACTAACACATAGTAACCAATTACTCTGAGGAGTAAACGATTATTCAGTTGGGCAGTGAGTTTGGGTAATCGATTACATACTTCAGTAATCGGTTAGAGAGAGTTGTTGGACTAGATTTTCAAATTCAAACTGAATATCTTTCATTTCAAACGAATGAGTTTCATTCCAATCGAGTTCAACCATCTCATAGGGATATAATGGTTGGTTGGAAGCCTATTTAAAGGCATTGGAACATCCTAGTTTGTGTAAGACTTACACACAACTATCTACAATCTTTCAAACATTTTTTTGCACTTTGTTCATTCAACTTGAATTATAAGTTTCAGATTTTTCTAAAATTGCACACAAGTTCTTGTCTAAAGTTTTCCAAACATAGAAACTAGATAACATTGTATATTGAGTATAGAAAGAGTTAAAAGATTGCAAGTTATAGTTTTCTCTTATCTTGTAAGGCAATCCTTGCCCTTGTAAATTTCTTCAAATATCTTGTATTTACTTTTCACCATAGGATGTGGTGAAAGGGGAAGAGTGTTTGTTTAGAAGTGGTTTTTCTTCTAAGTGGTGAGATATGGGTGAGTGTGTGATGTACAAGTGATCTCGGGGTGAGATTTGTAAAGGCAACTCAATATGTCAGTAAAAAATCTCTTGTGCTGCAAGAGTATTAGATGTAACATTTGTTGGACTAGAAGACGAACCAATATAAAATTATTGTGTACTCTTTCTCTTTTAACTTTCTGTTTTCTAAACTTGGAAATTTTTCTACACATTTTTCCGCTACAACATACTCTGTTTTATAGCAAAAAATTTTATCATTATTTTGTCAACAAATTCACTCCACCTCTTAGTAGTCATCTTATACTTTCTATTGGTATTAGAGCTTAGTTTGAGAAAGTTACTCCCAAGATCCTTATTCTAAAGATGGCCTCAAAATCCTTTTTGGGAGAAGGTTCCAACATCAATCATCCTCAAAGTTTACTTGGAGAATGCTATGATTTCTGGAAAATAAGGATGTGAATCTTTATAGAGTCTCAAGACCTTGACATCTGGAATGCGATTAAAGAAGGGCATTGTGAACCCTTTGTTGTGATTAATGGTGTAAGGAGAACCAAACTGAAATCCACATGGAATGATGAGGATAAAAAGAAAGTGCAATATGATTTTAAATCCAAAAAGTGTCGAATTGCAAATATGCAAAGGAGATCTGGGACATCTTAGACACCACATGAGGGAACTGAGGAAGTTAAACGTTCCAGACTCAATACTCTTTCTCAAAAGTATAAAATGTTCCACATAAAACCGGGAGAAAAAATTATTGATCTCCAAAATCGGTTCACTCACCTTACAAACCACTTGACTACACTTGGCAAAGTGCTATCAAATAGTAACCATAACTTAAAGGTTCTTAGGTCAATAACAAGAACTTGAAAACCCAAAGTGACAACCATATTATAAAATAAAAGTCTCTCTAAAATATCATTGGTTGCACTATTTGGAAAATTACAAGAACATGAGTTGGAATTAAGCCAATTCGAGCATCATGAGGAGCAAGACAATAAGAGGAAAAATACTTCACTAAAAGAAAAGGTAGGTGCGTGCCAGACAACTAATGATGACTCAAAATAGGAAGAGGAAGACATGAGTCTATTAACCATACTCAGCTGTCCTCAACTAAATGACTCAATCAATCACTTATGAAGGCCATTATTTCCTTCCATTTTTAGCTGTCCTCAACTAAATGACTCAATCAATCACTTATGAAGGCCATTATTTCCTACCATTTTTAGCTGTTGAAATTATCATGTTTTTCTCTATACTATTTATGTTTCTTTATTTTATTCCAAGTATAGAATTGATCCGTTGGATCAATTCTCTATTTATGCAGCTTGCTATAGCAATGTAACAAAAACTAAAAACTAGTGTTCACGTTTCACAATTCTAATAAGAATAGCATCAATCTATTCTTGTCCTTATTTTCTTCTTGGTATCCAGAGCCTCTGTGAACACTACCTACAAAATCATGACTCCATTATCCCTCAATGTAAGCAACTTTATCACCCTAAAACTAAGCCCTACAAATTATCCATTATGGCGTGAACAAGCCTTAGCACTTGCAGAAAGCCAAGACTTGGTGGGTCATCTTACAAATGAAGACCCAACACCCACTCAATACACCACCAACACCACAAACTCAGAACAATTTGTTCCCAAATTAACTGACGAATTCGTCACTTGGCGCAAATCTGATCGTCTTCTTCGAGGTTGGATAATCGGAACCCTCTCTGAGGAAGCACTTGGACTGGTCGTCGGGACTGACACTGCTCACGCCGTTTGGGTCGCACTCAAAGATGCATATGCATAAGATTCACAAGAACGTGAATTCACAATCCGTCAACAAATCACATACCTCCGCAAGGAAGAGGACCAAACTATTGGTGAACATATTCGCATTTTCAAAGGTTTATGTGACAACTTTGCTGCAATTGGGAAACCTGTTCCTGACAAAGAAAAGGTATTTTACCTCCTCACAAGCCTTGGACCTGAATATGAAACATTCACAACAACCATGCTAAAACCTCCAAGGCCACCATACTCCGAGGTAATCTCACAACTCCAAAGCCTTGATCAACGACGCAATTGGTTTTCCAACCGAGCTAAGATGCAAAACACCTTTGCTCCTCAAATGGCCTTCTATGGCCAACAACAAAAATCTCATCAATCTTTCTCTCAAAACCGTGGGAACTCTCAAACCTTCACATCGACAGGGCGAGGGTTCTAGGCTCAACAACCTAGTAGCCAAAGTAAGAATCAACACATCTTAACCACCAAGCAGAGACGCCCTCCACCACCGGGACAACGTCGTATGACTCCTGCAGAACGAGATCTCTATCGGAATGAAACATGTCAATATTATGGCACAGAAGGTCATATAGCAAAGATATGTTGGTGGGTGCCTAAGAGACCAACTCAATCTGATGATATACCTCAAGCACTTGCAGCACTCACCTTGGACAATACAATTGCTGAAACAGAATGGATCTCGGACACTGGAGCTTCCAATCACATGACAGGTAAAACTAGTATGCTGAGCAACATTCGACAATGTTCAAGTACAGACTCTGTGCTTATTGGTGATGGTTCTCCTCTACCAATTCATGGTATTGGTGATTCCTTCATTAAGCAAAAAAATATCACACTGCCTCTTCAGGATGTCTTACTTGTTCCCGATTTAACAAAAAATTTGCTCTCTGTAAGCCAACTAACCAAACATTTTCCTGTTAATTGTGAGTTTTCTAATGTTGATTTTTGTGTCAAGGAACGAGAAACTGGAGAACCAATGATCACAGGGAAACGCAAGGGTGATCTATATGTTCTTTCTTCTTTTCCTGAATTATATTTCTCACATTGCTTCAAATCTGGCTCAGCAAACATTTGGCATCAGCGACTATGACATCCTCAAACTTCGGCTTTACAATTACTAAAGAATAAAGGGTTCATTGATGTAGTTGGAACTGTTAAACCTGAACATCTTTGTGATAGTTGTCAATTAGGAAAACTTAATAAATTACCTTTCTCTTCTTCAGAGCATTCTACTTCTGTTATATTTGAAAAAATACATTGCGATTTATGGGGACCTGCTCCCGTTTTATCTATTTCTAAATTCAAATATTATGCATGTTTAGTTGATGATTTCTCCAAGTATACATGGATTATTCCTTTACAACACAAATCTGATTTTGTTAATGCCTACTTATCCTTTGAGCAGTATGTTAAAAGGCAATTTAACAAAGAAATTAAGATCTTTCATTCTGATGGAGGAGGTGAGTTCATCAACTCCAAACTTTCAACTCATTTTCGTTTAACAGGTACTATACATCAGGTATCATGCTCATATAGACTAGAACAAACAGGTATGGTCGAAAGACGACATAGAATAATACGGGAACTAGGTATGACTATGTTGTTCCATAGTGGTGCTCCTTTATTTCTATGGGTAGAAGCTTTTACTACTGCTGTTTATCGTATTAATAGACTCCCATCTTCTTCTCTTAATTTTGAAACTCTTTATTTTTTCGTGCATGGGACACATCCTAACTATTCCTCTTTGCGAGTCTTTGGCTCTAAATGCTTCCCTTACACATGGGACACAAGGCGCAACAAATTTGATCCCAAAACTATTCCTTGTGTTTTTGTTGGATATAGTGATACACATAAAGGATATAAATGCTTTCATCCTTCTACTAAGAAATTTTTTATCTCACGGCATGTTGTTTTCGATGAATTATTTTTTCCATATAAAACTAATCATCATAATATAATCCCCCTTCCTACACAACATGTAGTTAGCATATTTGATTCTTGACTACCTCATACTTATTCTAAATCTTGTGCAGATTTAACAGCAACAACTTCCACTTCATCACCATGCTCCAGTCTGCTACCCACAAATTTAGCTCACTCACTTGCCTTACAACTTCCTATTCCGCCTATTGATCAACCAGAACAATCCTTACATGTTGAACCTGAGGAGCCGGAACACTCCCCACACCATTTACATACTGAAAATGAGGTTGAGCTTGTCACTCCTACTGATCAACCAGACCAATCCTCACAGATTGAACCTGAACAAATTGGCCTCTCATCACACCATTTACATACTGAACATGAGCTTCTGAGTCCTACTTCAAATCAGCACCCTGAGCCTATTACTACTGTACCGGTTCAACTACCACATGATGTACCTGTACACTCAATGGTTACTCGCTCGCAACACGAGATTATAAAGCCTAATCCTAAGTACGCCTTGATTACCATGCCTTGTGCCGACATTCCACGTAACCCGCATAACATTCGTTCGGCATTATCTCACCCCGGATGGAAAGCCGCAATGGGCGAAGAAATCGAAGCCTTGCATAAGAATCAAACCTGGGAGCTTGTTCCTCGCATCCCGAACATGCATGTTATTGGCTCTAAATGGGTCTTCAAATCTAAACTCAAACCTGATGGGACTCTAGATCGCCTCAAAGCTCGCCTTGTTGCAAAGGGATATCACCAAGTTGATGGAGTGGACTATACTGAAACTTTCTCTCCTGTAATCAAGCCAGGAACCATCCGGTTAATTATCACTATAGCTCTTGTTCAAAAATGGTCCATTCGCCAACTTGACGTCAAAAATGCCTTCTTACATGGTGTGCTTGCTGAAAACATATACATGGAGCAACCTCCTGGCATGACTGATCCTAAATACCCAAACCATGTTTGCAAACTACAAAAAGCTCTTTATGGTCTTAAACAAGCGCCTCGAGCATGGTTTGACCGTTTTAGTTCTTATCTCATCAACTATAGTTTTTTTGTAGCTTGGCTGACCCATCTTTATTTATTTTGCACTCTAATGTAGGATCCTTAATTCTTCTTCTGTATGTAGATGATATACTCCTTACAGGATCCACTGCCTCTCTAGTCACTGCCTTCATTCAACTATTGCAATTTGAATTCTCTATGAAGGACTTGGGAACTCTCCACCATTTTCTTGGAATTGAGATACTCCCAACAACTGATGGCCTCCATCTATCTCAAACACATTATGCTGCTACTATCCTCGAACAATCCCACATGATTGATTGTAAGCCAATGAGCACACCACTCGAAGCCAAGACCAAGACTGGGTCAAATGACACTCCCCTTGATGATCCAAGCTACTATCGTGGGATTGTTGGAGCCTTACAATACCTTACTCTTACTCGTCCCGATCTCTCTTATAGTGTTAACTATACTTCCCAATTCATGCATTCTCCCACAATTATCCATTTAAAAATGGTTCGACGTATCTTACGATATGTCAAAGGAACTATTGATGTAGGTCTTCATTTTACTTCTAACACTAATCTTAACCTTTTTGCCTTTTCTGATGCAGATTGGGCAGGTTGTCCTACCACTCGACGCTCTACCACTGGCTATTGTACCTTTCTTGGAGGAAATCTCATCTCATGGTGCGCAAAGAAACAACACACAGTCTCCCGCTCAAGCACTGAAGCTGAATATAGGGCCATGGCAAACACTACAGCTGAACTCACATGGTTGACATTCATCTTAAACGACATTCGCGTTCCCCTCTTCTCCCCTCCAATACTCTATTGTGACAACATTAGTGCGCTCCACATGACCATCAATCTAGTGTTTCATGCTCGCGGCAAACACATTGAATTGGATTATCATTTTGTTCGTGAACGAGTTTCACTTGGGCTTCTTGTTACTCACTACGTTCCTACTAATGATCAAGTTGCAGACCTCTTCACTAAACTAGTGTCCAAATATATTCTCATGCGCTTCCAGGACAAACTCTGCCTTCAACTTCGGCCTCGTTTGCGGGAGGATATTAACCATACTCAGCTGTCCTCAACTAAATGACTCAATCAATCACTTATGAAGGCCATTATTTCCTTCCATTTTTAGCTGTCCTCAACTAAATGACTCAATCAATCACTTATGAAGGCCATTATTTCCTTCCATTTTTAGCTGTTGAAATTACCATGTTTTTCTCTATAGTATTTATGTTTCTTTATTTTATTCCAAGTATAGAATTGATCCGTTGGATCAATTCTCTATTTATGCTGCTTGCAGCAGCTTGCTATAGCAATGTAACAAAAACCAAAAACTAGTGTTCACGTTTCACAATTCTAATAAGAATAACATCAATCCATTCTTGTCCTTATTTTCTTTTGAGTCTACTTGCCAAGAAGTTCAGTAGATTTCTCAAAAGGAATATGGCAAATAAATCCAGTCTATCAAAGAATTCACAAGAAGCAATAAGGCTTCAACCTCAAATCAAACTTTCACATGCTTTGAGAGTGAAAAACAATGTCACATGAAGGCAAAATGTCATTCACTAAAGAAGAATCCCTTCAAACTGAAAGCAGAAAAGAAGACAAGAAGAATAGCATATATAGCCTGAGAAGACAACGATACAAGCTCCAATTCTAAGCCTGAAAATGACGAGTAGACGCACATGTCCTTAATGGCATCTCATCATCAGATGATAAAGATGTAAGTGATTCTGAACCTTTAGATAATTATGACCTCTCCTAAATGATTTGGAATCATCATTATGTTTTTTGCGTTTAAAATGTAGAAAACTCTCCTTTATGTCTAATTCAGAAAATATGGTTATTGAACAAAAATTATGAGCTCAAGAGTCACTTACATGTCGAGGAAGATATTAGCATCTCGTCCGCCTGTATTAAAATTGTACATTTACTAGCTGCATGAATTTTGTTTACCTTTAATTTATTTTATAAAAAAAAACTATTAAAACAAAATAATTTTTTTGTCTCTAGGAAGAGTTTATATTGTTCCTCAATATATTTAGATATAACATAGAATTCAAAACTATATAATTAAGAGTTAAATATTGATTAATGTTGGTTAATAGATTGGTTTGATTTTTTTATTTATTTAAAGATTGAGAAAATAAGAAATAATGTTTCGTCTTAGTCCGTCATCCCCACATCAAGAGAATAAAGTAATAACTTTATTAGAATAAAATATATTCATATATCAGGAGATAATTTACCTCCTCCAGCCAATAAAAGAATGACATGTGTATTATTTTGTTTAGTTTTAGAAATATTTTTGTAAAAAATGATTAAATGGTACACATGTCACGATTTTAGTGGCTGGATGAGATAATTTATCTCCTTATACCAGAAAATACATCATTCTCCAAATTTAATGTATGCTTAGCATCTAAGCTTAAGGAGAGAGAATATGTAAAATTGATTGTTTATGCTCTTACAAGTTTTACATTTTATTACTTAGAAAATAATTTAATATATAGGATTATTCATTTATAGACTTCAAGATAGTCTAATATTGTTTCTAATGTATGTTCCCCATCTTAGCATAAATGGGTTAGTTTTTATTATTAAAATATTTATTTATTTTAACCTGCCTATCTACTTCAAGAGAGTGAAGTATAAGCTCTAATGTTTGTTCTACATCTTACCTAAAAGGAATATGTTTTAATTATAAAAAGTCAATAATTATTATTATTATCTATCTCCTTGAATAGTGTGAAATAACAATTGCTATATCTCAGCTTAAATGGATAGTTTTTGGAAAAAAAATAACAATTTTTATTATTATCTTCTTACTTGGTTCAAGACTCCAATGTTCACTCCACATCTTATATTAAAAACATATGAGATATATCTTAATTGTCATCCTCTATACTATATATAAAAGCAAAATATGAAATAACTATCATTATGGTATAACTTTTATTTTTCTATTTTGCCCTTACATTTTTTAATTTCTACAAAGAAAACATATAATCATAAGTAACTACCATTAGCACATTAATCATCTATCTCACCTTAAATTGAATTATTATAAATACAATTTTAACATAAAGTACTCTTAATACAAAAACATTCTAATTGTATAAAATTGAATATTTAATATAATAAAAATAAGAATACGGGTCGGCAAACACGAAATGTCTGTCGACACACTAGTCTTTATAATTATACTTTATTATTTAAAAGTAATTATTCAATTTAAATTTTTTTAATTATATTTAATTTATAGTTTATTAATTATTAAATTGTTTCATTATTTATTATTAAAAATATTATATAAAATATTAATAATTTTTTAGTGAAATGAATATTAATTATTATTAAATAAAAAATTTAATTATTTTAAATAAAATTAATTATCATTTATTCTATAACAAAGAAATAAAAAATACATGTCGTAAATGTCTATGTGACAATGGATGGACTAATGTAATGAACGATAAAAAAGAGTAATCTTATATTCACATACTAAATCCTTTTATTAATCCTCCTACTTACAAAAAAGTAACATATGTTATAAATTGATACTTTATTTATTAGTGATTGATTTACAAGTGACATATGTCACTTTCTTGTGGGTAGAAAAATTAATAAGATGATTTAGTATGAGGATATATCATTTTCCCTTAGAATTATTGTTGCATGAGGATGACATTGATGGAGACAATTGTTAGCCAAATTACGAACCATTGATTATAGTATGGAAACTACACCAATGCCACCACTTTTTCTTAGGACAAAACTTAGGTAAAATATATAGATGCTAGTGGTACATGGACATATTAGAGGATGATATGTGAACATTTTTGTATACTTTCAAAGAATGAACATTTATTAGATTTACAATCAAATATTTTTTGACCTTAAAAGTATATAAAAATGTCTATATGTCATCCTTTAATAGGTCACATGTACTACTAGCACTTATGTTACTTTACTAAGTTTTGTCCTTTTTCTTATCTATTTTTTTTCTGCTTTTCCCTTCTTCCTCTCTTACATGTACTTTAATTTCTTTTCGCTCATTTTTTCTTCATTTATTCCTTACACGTTTCTTCTCATTTTTTTCGACTTTCTCTCTAATTTCTCGAGTTGAAGTTTTCTCACATTTTTTGTTTTTATTATTATTTCCTACAATGCTATTTATAATAGATTTTTTGTAGCATTTGAAATAAATGGTGATTATCTAATTAAAATGCAACTGCTTAAAACTAAAAGGTTTTGTTTAATAATTTTCAAAAGTATTGAATTAACTAAAATAAAATTGTTGATGATGAAAGGTTTTCTAACCAGGAATTTTTCATTGAATAATTACAAAATCTCTAATAGAGTAAAAATATTTTATTTAACTTCAATAATTATCATAGTATTTTCTATGGACAAAAAATCATTTGTGATTCTAGAAAATCTAAAAAAATTACCATAATATTCATAAATGGTTGCGAATAACTATTTGACTTTATAAAAATAATCAATATGACTATTTTGTTATTTTGAAATTTTATAATTTTTTATTTTTGTAAAAATGTAAATAATAAGTAAGACAAAATTGAGTATTCACACTAATGAGCCTTAAGTGATATCAAACTTAAAATGAATTATCAAAGCAAGGTCTTCAACTTGAAAGCATTAAAACTTATTTATATTTGTTAGAATTGTAATCCATACTATAAATAGAAGTTAGTTAAAGGTGGTTAGGAGTAGAAGTGATATAAATAGGTGTATGACTATTTTTTATTCTTAATGCATATGCAATAAACAATTCATTCACTCTCTTTCTCTCTAATTCTCTCTAAACCATACGCCTCCTTATTCTTCTGTTTCACTGCAACTCACACATTCTTTCTCCAACAAAATGGTATCAATAGCAAGGTTAGATCCAAGGGACAAATTTTCTTCTTCTTCTTCAATCAACTCATCATCTTCTTCGATTCTTTTTTCTCTTCTTCTGTTCTTGTTGGTTTCTTTTGTTTCTTGCACAACGATGGCTCAATCAAGCACAAGTTTTCAAACCACTCTTCCTGTTCTTGATGGAAAGAACTGGAATCGATGGAGCATTCAAATGAAAGCTATAATGGGTGGTCAAGAACTCACCAAGAATGTGGAAGATGGGTTTCTTGCACTCAATCCAGAAGCATCAGATCAAGAAAGGTTGGTGTATAAGGAGAACAAGAAAAAGGATTGCAAGGCTATGTGTCCTCTTCATCAATGTGTAGATCATCTCGAGAAGACAATATGAGCTTATGGAAATGGATTCAAATGAAAAAGTGACGCAATACTTCAACAGATTGATTAGCCATACAAATGCAATGAAAGAATATGGTGAGTTGATTTCTAATCAGACTTTGGTATAGAAAGTGTTAAGAACTTTGACTCCTAGGTTTGATTACATAGTTGTAGCCATTGAGGAATCAAAAAAGCTGGAAGAATTAAGAGTAGAAGAGTTACAAGGCTCACTTGAGGCTCATGAGCAAAGGCTTATTGAGAGATCCATAGATAAGCTACCATTAGATCAAGTTTTGCAAGTTTAAACCTCTAAGAGAGGGAACTACCATGTAGAAGTGGATTCAAAAACCAAGGGAGGGGCATATATTACAAGGAAAGAAGCTTCAATCAAGATCAAGAAAGTCTTGATCAAGAACAATCTAAAAGCTACCCAAGAAGAGGTGGATTCAATTCCAATAGAGGTGGTAAGATGAAGCTAGATAGAAAGAGGATCAAATGCTTCAATTGTAATAAGATTGGACATTTCTCTTCTGAATCTCAAGCACTGCCTAGACAACTTGACTATAATAGCAGGCAACACAATGATGCACACATGATGTAGGAAGAAATGGAAGCTAAGGAAGAGGACAATCTTGTGTTGTTGATGATGACAACAAGCCAAAAAGACAAAGGTGATGAGGTTTGGTACATTGACTCAGACTACTCCAACCATATGACAGGCCATAGAGATTGGCTTGTTAACTTTGATCCAAGCAAGGGCATCAAGGTCAGATTTGCAGACAATAGACTGATTCAAGCAGAAGGGAAAGGAGATGTCTTGGTTAAGAAGAAGGATGGCAAGAAAGCAATGATCACAGATGTGCTTTTTGTGCCTAACATGAAGACAAATCTAATCAGCTTGGGTCAGTTGCTAGAGAAAGGGTTTTCTGTGAATATGCAAGGAGGTTGCTTGGAAGTGTTTGATTCAGCTGATAGAAAGATCATAAAGGCTCCATTAACACAAAATAGGACATTTCAAGTCAATCTCAATGCAGTTGAGTCCGAATGCTTCAACATTGAAGTCATGACAAATGACTCTTGGCTTTGGCACATGAGACTAGGTCATCTCAACTTCAAAGATCTTAGTCTCATGAAGTCAAAGGATATGGTTCTTGGTCTGCCTTCAATTCAAATGCCTAAGAAAGTGTGTGATAGCTGCTTGATGAGCAAGCAACCAAGGCCAACCTTTAGTAAGTTCACTACATCTAGAGCTAACAATCTGCTACACATAGTATACTCTGATGTATGTGGAACTTTAGAGGTTCCATACTTAGGTGGAAACAGATACTTCATGACATTAGTTGATGATTATAGCAGAAAGTTGTGGTTGTATCTGATCAAGGCAAAGAATGAGGTGTTCTCTGTGTTCAAGACATTCAAAAGCATGGTTGAAAAGCAATCTGAAAAGTCTATAAAGGTGTTGAGGACAGATGGTGGAAGTGAGTACACCTCAAGGGAGTTTGAAGCCTTTTGCAAAGAACAGGGGATTGTGCATGAGATAACAGCTCCATACACTCCTCAACACAATGGGGTTGCTGAGAGAAGGAACATAAACATTATGAACATGGTTAGAAGCATGCTTAGGAGCAGAGAATTGCCACAAGGTCTATGGGGTGATGTTGCTACTATTGCAGCTTATGTTTTGAACCATTGTCCAACAAAGAGGCTTGCTTTTAAGGTGCCTGAAGAGGTGTGGATAGGAGTGAAGCCATCAGTGAGACACTTCAAGATCTTTGGGTCTTTGTGGTATAAGCATATTCCTAATCAAAGAATAAGAAAGCTAGATGATAAGAGTGAAGCAATGATATTTGTTGGTTATCATCCCACTGGTTCTTACAAGTTGCTCAATCCAAGAACAAACCAAGTGCTTTTTAGTAGAGATGTGCACTTTGTGGAGTCAAGCTCTTGGAAGAATGACAAGTCTATGTCAACAACTTGTGTGCAAGTTCCAATTGAATGGACAAATAAGGATCACAGTCAAGATGAGTCTCAAGAAGTGACTGATATTGAGCCTCAAGCAATGAATTTTGATGATAGAAATGATGGAGACAGACCCACAAGGACAAGTAATTTGCTTGCAAGACTTAGAGACTGCATAATCTCACTTGATGATGCAGTGAGCAGTGAAGGAGAACTAGTGCAATTCATGGCATTATTTGCATATACAGAACCACTTTCTGTAGATGAAACAGTGAACAATGAAGTGTGAAAGGAAGCCATGAATGAAGAGTTAAGGTCTATCCATAAGAATAAGACATAGGAGCTGGTTCAACCTCCAATAGATAAAGTCCTTATTGTTGTGAAGTGGTTCTTTAAGACAAAATTGAACCCTGATGGCACTACTGCTAAACACAAGGCCAGACTTGTTTTTAAGGGCTTCATGCAAAGAGAAGGAGTGAATTTCTCCGAAGTATTTGCACCAGTAGCAAGGTTAGAAACAGTTAGACTGATTGTGGCTCAAGCAAGCAAGCTTAAGTGGGAGATGTGAAGGCTGTATTCTTAAATGGACCACTTGAAGAGAGTGTCTATGTTCAGCAGCCTTCAGGCTTTGTGATAAAAGGCAGTGAACACAAGGTATACAAGCTAAGAAATGCCTTGTATGGCTTAAGGCAAGCACCAAGGGCTTGGAACAAGAGGATAGATTCATTCTTCTCAAGCACAGGATTCAAGAAGTGTGATGTTGAGCATGGAGTGTACATCATGTCAATTAGCAACAATGACACACTTATCATATGCTTATATGTACATGACTTTTAAATCACAAGCAACAATGCAAGTGGAATTGAAGAGGTGAAACTCAAGTTGAAATCAGAATTTGAAATGACTGATATAGGCAAGCTAGCATACTTTCTTGGCATTGAATTCACTCAAGTCAATGAGGGAATATTGATGCACCAAAGGAGGTATATTCTTGATGTCTTGGTAAAGTTCAATATTATGAATTGTAATGCAGCAGAGACACCATCAAAGGTGAATCTGAAGCTTGATAGAGGTGAAAATGAAGAAGTAGTGTACATAACCTTGTATAGGCAAATGGTTGGCTGTTTGAGGTTTGTGTGCCATATGAGACCTGAAATCTCATATAGTGTTGGCTTGGTGAGTAGGTTTATGAGTGATCCAAGGAAACCACACCTTGTAGCAGCCAGGAGGATTCTAAGATAATTGAAAGGCACAAGCAGATTTGGGAACCTATTCACTAATCAACATTCAAAATGCACCCTGAAATTTGTAGCATACTCTGACTCAGATTGGAGTGGTGATATGCTAGAAAGGAAGAGCACTATGGGCTATGTTTTCATGCTTTATGGATCTCCTATTTCATGGTGTTCTAAGAAGAAAGGTGGTTGCTTTATCCACTTGTGAAGTTGAATACATTTCAGCTAGTCATTGCTTGAAGAGTGGAAGCTTGGCTTTGATGGAACAATAGAGCTGCAAGTTGACAACAAATTTGTCATCAATCTTGCTAAGAATCCAGTTGCACATGGGAGAAGTAAGCATATTGAAAGGAAATACCATTTCCTTAGAGATCAAGTTGGAAAAGGGAAGATCAACTTGAAGCATTGCAAAACAGAAATTCAAGTGGCAAATGTGATGACAAAGCCACTCAAAGTTGAAAGATTTAGAGATTTAAGAAGACTTTTGAATGTAGTAGAATATGGTTTATAGTATAGATTAAGTGGGAGTGTTAGAATTGTAATTCATACTATAAATAGAAGTTAGTTAAAGGTGGTTAGGAGTAGAAGTGATATAAATAGGTGTATGACTATTTTTTATTCTTAATGCATATGCAATATACAATTCATTCACTCTCTTTCTCTTTAACTAGTATATTACCCGTGCATTCGCACAGGTAGTAATGCGTGTTGCATGAATTTTATTGAAGAATAACACGATAATTTGTGAATATTAAAAATTACTTCCAACAATATTAAACATAATTTGATGAATGCCTGTTAACAACACAACTTTCATTCATAACAGTTGTTGGGGATTGACATAATGCATGTTAAACCTATTGTGTGAAATAAGATGGCGTTAACTGAAATAACATAAATAAAGATAATTTGATGAATATCTGTTAAAGATTTTGAAAAACTTCTTTATAAACCACATTAGTTGTTGACTTTAGTGGGTTACCATCCTTATCATGAATCAAAATCTTCAGTCATTTCTTGTTTTTAACTCTTGAAATAGCAACATATAATTGACTATGACTGAATACTGGTTTTGGTAGATATAACCTCACACTCTCTAGTGATTGGCCTTGAGATTTGTTGATTGTCATAACATATGAAACAATTATAGGGAATTGTCTTCTTATAAGCTTGAAAGGCCATTGAGTTTGTGAGGGAGACATTGACATCCTTGGAATATATATGATATTTCCAACATTCTTACCTGACATGATCTTTGCTTCAAGTACATGGTTTGCCATTTGAGTCACAATCAATCTTGTACCATTGCATAATCACTCTAACTGGTCTAAATTCCTCAATAACATAATTGGAGTTCCAATCTTTAACTTGATTTTATGATTAGGGATACCAGAAGTTGAAAGTTTGTTTAGAAATTCTAGAGTTAGTACGTTCACTACTTCAATATCACTAACATCAGACATATCAACTGAATCTGAGCTTAGGTATTCATTTTCATCTCCTATAGTTAAACATTAAAACATTTATTAGTATAAATCTATAAACATCTTCATTAAAATCATTGAAATTTTCGAGAGAAAAAAAGAAAATTTACCTGGAATTGTGCTTAGCACATATTCATTGATTTGATCTACAATATCAATTGTTGATGCTAGTATTGCCCTACATTGGAGAAATTGTTCATCGTTGTAATGAAGATATAAGTCTGGATAAATGCTAGACACTATTACTTCAATTGAGTTATCAAAATGAAGAATCAAAAGTTCATATGGAATATCAACTTCAACGCAACCATCAGTAGGCTCTGATAATTTTCCATCCCCAATCTTTAGCATCCATTCTAAAAATTCCTTTATTTCTGTTGCGTTGTCATCATTTGCAAACGCATATTCTTAGTGAGATTCAAAATTGTACAATAATGCCAAAGATAGGATGAATTAATTGTAGCATGTACAATATTTAAACGACACCCTTTTGGAATTGCTGGCAAGATTTGTCTAAAATCACCACAAAAAACTAAAACCTTTCCTCCAAATATTATTGAGTCATTTGTTGTTGTACCCATTATATCTCCTAGACACATTGACATCCTCGGAATATATATGATATGTCCATTGAGTTTGTGAACAGAAAAAAATAGAACACATATTTGTGAACATAACAATAAAAAATATAAAATTAAAACAATATATTTAGTGGTTTCTACTGCTTCAACTCAGGTGAAACACACAGTGAAAAAACGTAAGCTTATAATCTTCAAGTTAATAGCATTACATATATGAAATTCAATTTCATTATTAACAATGTTAAAAAAATTGTTTCTTACACATATTACAGAAAATGAGAGAATAAAACTTTTTTTTTCATCTTAGTTCAATTTTCCTTCTGTCATAGAGTTAGACTTTGAAAATATTATCTTTAATCATGTTGCCTACAACATAATAGGTATGAGATAGAAAGTTTAAAAAAAGTAGTACATTCATATGGGAAAAAGAGAAAGTTAAGACACATGGTTTTAGAGTATGAGGTAGAAAGATTGTAAAAAATACTACATTCATATGGGGAAAAGAGAAAGTTGCATAGAGAAACATGCTGCAATTAATGCAAGTTGTACAATCTTATACATTAATTTATAATTTTTTTAAAAGAATTAAAAAATATTATTACAAATATATCCATTTGAAATCCAAGTATGAATGAAAGGGATCTATTTTGCAGAATAGGGCATTTTCACTTGGTGATCATCAAATCAATTCTTTTTATGGCCATACACCTCATCATAACTGCAAAATTTGATGTCTATAATAAAAAAATAGTATGTAAATATACTAAACATTAGATCAACAATATAGTAATTTAAAACACACATAAAATAATTGAAGTCATCATTTGAAATATGCAAAAAGATGCAAGTAACTATTATTTTCTATTTACTTATTTGATATACTAAATTATTTTGTTAGCAAATAGCACAAAGAGAAAGTGCAAGTTGTTGCATATTTTCAAATTTTTAGCTACATATAAAATTACTTTAAAGCTATGACTTTTTTTCCATCTTAGTTCACTTTTCCTTCTATCATAGAGTTAGACTTTGAAAATATTATCTTTAATCATGTTGCCTACAACATAATAGGTATGAGGTAGAAAGTTTGAAAAGAGTAGTACATTCATATGGGGAAAATAGAAAGTTAAGCCACTTGGATCTAGAGTATGATGTAGAAAGATTGAAACATTCATATGGGGAAAAGAGAAATTTACATAGAGAAACATGCTGCAATAAATACAAGTTGTACAATCTTACACATTAATTTGTAAATTTTTTTAAAGAATTAAGAAATATTATTATTACAAATATATCCCTTGGAAATTATTAATATTATTTTTATATATATATTCCTTATGGTTACTATTTTAATACTCAATAGTAACGTTGCAATATTAGAATCAAATCTAAACTCTAAAAAAATATTCACAATAAGTATTACCTAAATTAAGGAATCAAATATGTGTTACAGTGCATACAATTTTGTATATCTTACATTTGATTTTAATATAATAAATGTAGAAGAATCAATTTCATTATCATAATTAAGTCAAATCAAAGATATGATTTTTTTAAGTAAAAAATATTGTTTTTCTCTATAAGGGTCAATGATACATTGTGACTTTTTTAGAGTCTTTATTACAAAAAATTACGTTAAAAAAATTGAAGTTTCATTTCTATTATATAGTAGAATATTATCCTCAATGGATATAATATTATAATATTTATCACAATTTCATTAATCAATAACAATAATAATATTACCATTTTTACTTTAGATTGAGGCTCAATATGTTTTATACTATGGATTTGATAATTTTAATATGAATTCATACAATCATAAATATGAGAATATTTATACACACTATTATTATTTGAGAATAAAATAACTGAAAACAAATAAAATTAAAAAACAGTTATTATTGTTACTATTCTTAATAACTACTAAAAAATATTAATAATATAAAATTATTAATATTATTTTTATTTTATATTTTGGTACTACAATGGTAACATTGCAATATTAGAATCAAATCTAAACTCTATACAAAATATATTCATAATGAGCATTGTTTAAAATTAAGGAATATATATTTTATATGAGTTATAAATATTTCAGTATTTCATATTACTTATTTTAGGATTAAACAATAAATGCATATAAATTTATATTGTGAATTGCTTGAAATTAAGGAATCATAAATAATCTGTATTGAAATTGTATTAATATTTGAATTAACCATTTTCCTAAGGTTACTATGCTAATTTTAGGACAGACAAATAAAACAATATTATTACAGTTTCAATCTAGTGTTTTAATGTTATAGTTAAGTTTTTAAAATTCTAAAGTTATGAAATAATATTATTACAGTTACAATTCTAATGCTATAATAAATGCACTTTAATGCTATAATATAGTGCATTAACCATGAGTTAACTCAGTGTATTAAACAACAAAGTAAATGTAATCATATACGGGTATATACTAAATCAAGTTTAGTGTCAGTATGTGTTAACATAGACTAAAGGAAGCTTGAAAAAATTAAGTTCATTTATTCTAACATGATATTACAGAGATAAATGTTAATTGATTGACAATAATAATATTTTCTTACTATTAGGCCATATAAGATTTTTTTTCAAAATCATTCTAGGCAGGTAATGCAAGGTAAGTAGTAGCATTATAATGAAATGTGAAGGGTGTCACTACAACAGGAATTACAGTGAACAGATCAAAGCAGGTTGTTTGGTACTCTAACTTGGGATACAGTCTTGGTGTTTGTGTTTTCCCTTGCACCAGAGCAACAATTGCCAACCTAAAAGATATGCCAACAAATACATCATCAAGAGCAGTTGAGTGCATAATTGCACTTCAAGGATTCTATCAATTCCAACAATAAGCAAACCTACATGGTAGTGCAATATATGGTTATACATCTATAAGAAAAAATAAGATGTCAATTGTTTTCTCATTTGTGTTTACACCAAATATACTCAAAATGTTATTTATACTAACAAATATTAAATTTGGTGTACAATGTTGCAACCATGTAGTTTTGTACAACTTAGGCTGTAAATTCTCATTTACAATTCTACGTTCTAAATACTCTTATATTTTAGATTGAGTACATACCTAATGAGTTGTAGGTTTTATATAACTTTTTCCCCTTCTCACTTGGATGATAATGCTTCATGCTCTAGTGGAGCAATGATATTCTAGACCATGAAGACATGTTTAATCTTTTCTCCACTCTTTTATATAGTGCAATAAATGAATAAATAGAATATCATGAAACAAATGATTAGCATTAAAAAGTTATAAAAATAGGTCCCAAAAAAGAATCTATTGCAATGAAACATCTAAAACATATGGTACAAATGAAAGCAACATAAAGTTGAAAACAAAAGAGAGGTTCACAAAATAACATGGAACACCCAAAGAGTGAAGATTAAAAATTTATTTCATAAAAATTGAAACTTCTTTCTATTAAGATTTCAATTTTCTTCTCTAACATAAAAATTTTCAACTTTCTTATCCAACATAAAAAATTCTAAATTTCTTCTATAAAGATTCAAATTTTTTTATATAAAGATTACAACTTTCTCCTATAACATCAAAATTTCCAATTTTTATTTATAAAGATTCAAACTTTCTTCTATAAAGATTCAAACAAAACAAAATGATCATCAACGAAATGATGAAAACATACTTATAAACAACAAAATATGTGTCAAAGTTGTGATTTTTATAACACTAAAGTCAGATCTAAAACAAAATGGTAAATATAAAGAAAAGTGAGAAATATAAATACAAAATGATGAATATGTTTACATTGAACAAAAATAATGAATACAAAATGGTGAATATAAAGAAAAATATAAACAAAAATGATGAATACGTTTACCTTTATGAAGAAGAAAGATGAATGAAAAAAAATGAAGATGAATGAATAATAACATGAAGATGAAGATGAAAAAAAAAAGAGTTATCATTGACACATCCCTGGAAGAAAGAAGAGAGTAGAAAGAAGAATACGAAGTGAGTGATGAGAAATTGTTGAGAGAGACGAGGGAGTGAGAAAGATGAAATTTTCTATATCTGAAGTGAGTATGGGAATGAATGATGAGAAATGGACTGAAGTGAGTTTTTAAAATTGATTTTACAAAATTAACCCTACCTTAAAAGCAAAGATTTGGTAAATTGGAATGAACTTTTAGTAATTTCTCACCCTGCAGTAATAAATGCTGATAGAAGTTGGGTAATTAAAAAAAACAATATACAAAAATACCCCTAACTGAGTAATAGGAAGTAAAATATAATGAGGGTTATTTTAGGGAATCCGTGTTTATTTATTAGTTTATTTAAAGTTAAAGTAAATGACAATTATACCCTTAAATAAGTCATGTGTCAAGCATATAAGATGTCAATTTTGGTAAATTCACCAGCCCCTTCAATTAATATAGATAATAGATTTTCTCTAAGTCACAAGCCTCCTTATTCTTCTGTTTCACTACAACTCACACCTTCTTTCTCCAACAATATTGTTTGTGCTTTCCAATCTTTAAGACTTTCAACATTGTTCTTATTTACTACTTTTGGTTTCTTCATCAAACCTAACAAGATTAATGAGAGACTCTTCTTCATAATAATTACATAGAGTAACATGATCATACCGTGTTGGTCACCATAATCATGTACTTGAGCGAGGGTTGACCTAGTAATGTTAAGGGTGGAAACTGAACAGACTTTGCCTTAAGCATGGCGATTGTATATTGTACATAACATCTTCGACCTTTTCTTTTACAAAAAATTAAGGTATATGTTTGGCGTGTTTAAAAGTATGTTCTCGCTTGGAAGTCTATTTAAAAATGTATTATGCTATAAGGCATTTAGATATGTTAACATGTCTATTTTAAATAGGTTAATTTGTCTATTCTTAAATAGATTCATCTAACACTAACAATTAAATTATATTTTTGTATATAATTTTTATATTAAATTTACTATACCATTTAATTAGTTATATTGAAATAGTCTATATAAGTACTAATATATTATAATTAAATAGGTCGGTTAATTAGGCTTAATTGATTATTTAAATGATCTAAAGTCTAACTTGTTGAGCTAAATAAGATTTTTAAAAAGCTTTAGTCTGGTTTATTTAAGAAAAAAGTATTGTCTATTTTGTTATAGGCCAATTAGTAGGCCTCTAACAACCGACATGACTTATTTCCACCCTGAACAATCGTACATCGTGTAATTGGTGATAGGAATTAGCGATCCTTGGTTATCTCATGGCCCACAACATTGACACTTAGTTAAGAGTTTGGATTCATGAAAAGAGGTTGATATAGAAGGCAATATATATGTGTTATGTAATCCTAATAATAAAACTTAAATATCAATTCTTATTTTCTAATACATAGTAGTAATTGTTCAATGCTCCCGATAATATATATACAATTATACAATTGGTCAAACCCTACTAACAAATTCCTTTAACAAATTACAATGAAAAGGAACATTTTCTTTTTGGTTACTTTGCTACTTTTTTTAGGTTTATGCAAACATTTTTCATCTCATTAGAGTAAGTTGGTGGAACACTACTTCTTAGATTAAATAATATCACCTCTACATGGATTGAAAAGTTTGATATTCCTTACAAATTTGCTGGATAGCCGTTTTATTTTTCTTAAGAACAAGGTGCTATGGGATTAAGAGAAACTGAAGACTTTGTTTACTTATAAATTGAGAAAAAAATAATTTAACATTCAAATATATTAAATATAGATCAAATTAATTATTTTTGTCATTTAAAATATTAGGAAATCCATTTAAATTTCTCATATTTTCAACAATCAAATTAATGTATATGAAAATTTTGAAGGACTAAAGTATATTTTATACGTTAAGCAATTTTGTAAGGACCAAATCAGATGAGGTAGTCTGACTAGTAACCGTACTTGAAAACAGTTCTGGTTTATATTCTTAATCGAACGAGAGATTTGATCACTTTGTACCGGAGAAATCCTTATCCGACAGTGTTAAACCTAATATAAACCGTAAAGTGAATCAGACAATTTATATAAAATTAAAAAAATAACAATAACCTAATATTTTATTTTACTTTAGTCTAAAAAAGGATGAAGATATGTTACTTCACTATATATATTCATAATTATTAATTATATAAAATTTTGTATTTATATATATATATATAAATATTAATTATATATAAAATCATTCGAGTCCAGTTAAAACATGTTAATTATATAAACCAATTAAAACCTCTTCTCATTCCACTTTCCATAAGAATTGCATTATTCTTAATGAAATAAAATGTTAAAATGTATAAAAAGTGTAAATTTAATGTGGAGATTGACTCATCAATTTTGATGGTTCTTTAAAAAGAAGTCAATTTTGGTTTTAAGAGGGATCCGGTGACTCGGGGAGTAAATTTTTTAAACTTACTCCCATATCTTAGCCATCAATTCTAGGGAAATTCAATAGTTTGAATTAATAATAGATATAAATCATTAAATTTCTCTATAATTGATAGGTAAGATGTTAAGTTTTTCTAAACTTACTCTTGAAATAATTGGATATCACCCTTTAACTTTTAGTACAAATAAATCTACAAAATAGAAAGAATGATGATTTTTGAATTAATATACATTTGTGTAATTATTTTTCACCCATTTTTTTGAGTTCCAATTATGATTATTGGTTTGAGAGCATTGTCTCTCATTGCAATCGCTTCTCTCCTTGTTTTCGAAGAATGGGTATCAACACCAACTTGTAAACTCGTTCCTAATAAAACCCTTCAATATCCTCAATTTCATGATGATGATGATAATTCAGATGAGTTCAATGTCATGTTGGTAGCTGAACTTCTTCTTTTGGGCTCTGAAAATGGTTATGTTAATCACTTCTTCAGGGATTACTATATGTCCAAATTCTTTCGGGTACTTACTTACATTTTACTGTTTAATCGATTTCTCGATGTTTTAAATTGTACTCTGCAACCGCAATATTGTGATTTCAGGATAATGATGATGCTTTTTCTGTTCTGTTTGTATTTAATTGATTTCTCGATGTTTTAAATTGTACTCTACAACTGCAATGATGTGATTTCGGATATGACTGCAGTTGCGGCTGTATTTTCCTGCATTTGTGTTATGGCCTGCAATTTAAAATAAGGATGCTTTTTCTGTTTTGTTTGTATTTAATTGATTTCGTGGTGTTTTAAATTATAATATGCAACTGCAATATTGTAATTTCTGAGGTGACTGCAGCTGCGGACATATTTTCATGCAATTATGTTATGGCCCGCAATTAAAAATAATGATGCTTTTCTGCTCTGCTTGTATTTAATTGATTTCCCGATGTTTTAAAACTGTAATGTTGTGATTTCGTGCAGTTGTGACCATATCTTCCTGCAATTGTGTTATGGCCCGCAATTTAAAATGATGATGCTTTTTCTGTTCTGCTTGTATTTAATTGATTTACGATTTTTTAAATTGTATTTTATAACTACAATGTTGTGATTTTGGATGTGACTGCACTTGCGATCATATCTTCCTGCAATTGTGTTATGAACCGCATTTAAAATAATTATATTTTTTTCTGTTCTGCTTTTATATAATTGATTTCTTGATGTTTTAAATTGTACTCTGCAACTGTAATGTTGTGATTTCCGATGTGACTGCAGTTGTGGCTATATCTTCCTGCAATTATGTTATGGCCCACAATTTAAGATAATGATGCTTTTCTGTTTTGCTTGTATTTAATTGATTTCCCGATGTTTTAAATTGTACTTTGTGACTGCAATGTTATGATTTCGGAATCTGACTGAAGTTGCAGCCACATTCTTTTGCAATTGTGTTATGACTGGGATTTAACACAATGATGCTTTGGATAAGTGACTATCTAATTTCTGAAAGAAAAGTGGTGCTAGCTAAGTTAAGTGGGAAAGTGGGTTTAATTTTCACTATTTGCTTGTGATTGTTGAAGATAAGAGCTTGAGTCACATTTCTCAAGCAAGGAGACAGGGTGAAAGCCCTATTTTACCATGTTTCTAAATCACTTTCTCGCCTTTTTATGACATTTTCAACATCCTCCAACCCAACCCTAATTCGAAAAAATGGTATTGGGTGAGTACTATCAACTAGTGGTGGATCTAGGACGGGGTGTAAGTTGCATTGAATGGTCCAAAATGCATAAGAATGTCATAAATGAGTGGTATGTGTGCAATTTTATATAACTAGGGATGCAAATAAATATAAACCATAAGGGTAAAAGGGGCGGCCTAGTGCACGAGGCTCTCACTTAGTTGGGTCTGGGGAGGATAGATTTACGTAGCCATACATCTACAAGCGGAGAGACTGTTTCCAGGATTTGAACTCGTGACTTCATGGTCACTAAGTAACAATCTTACCGTTGTGTCAAGCTCGCCCTATAAATATTAACTATAAGGGTAATATATACAATTTTTTCCCACAATGTACATGTGCACACCCTGATGTATAAGTGGCTCCACCACTGCTCTCAACCCATTTGACCAGAACACTATTCTCTACCCGATTTTTAGGACGACTAGGTACTGTTTCCGGTGACTTGCTTCTGTTTCTGGAGGCATTGGCCTATTTCCATGACTAATTCATCTTCTTATTTTCTTCTGCTGTTCTGAAATGTGGAATTAATTAATATTTTGAATGCTTAGAATAGACTAGTCACCCGTACTCTTTTATAAGCCTTACATAGAGAGGGTAAAGTATTTTACTTGTATTGATTTGAGTTATATTGATATTGGATTTCAGTCATGTCATACTTTTATTTGGGTAATATTAGATTCAGTATGCCTTTAATTTTGTGTGTTTTTCTATTTTTGAGTATTTAAATGTCTCAATACGGCCATCCAAATATCGTGTTTTTGGGGTCAGCCACTCCGCTCTGCTATTTGGGATTGAGTACTTAGGTTTGTACATACCAATAAAGTATTAATTGTAGTTTTTCTAGCTTTGTTGTTTCTTCTAGTACTCCAAAATCTCTTTATGACATGTTTAGATTGATGGAAATGGATGAAATGGAATGATACGGTTCGACTATTTGGACGGTCTAAAATGGAATGGAACTTGATTGAATTCCATTCCATCTAATACCTCTAGTTTTCTTCCTTCCTAAATTGAGGTTTGAGATTAGAATGAGATGGAAGCACTTATTATTACTTTGTTTGATCATAAAATATCTAAGCAATGTCATGATAACTTTGTTCCGTTCCTTCCCACATTTCCATAGTAATGTTTAGTAGTTGGTTTCTGGAAATCGAATAAGAGTTCCTCAGTAAAATATCCCCTTAGTTAAAGCATTATCTGCCATCTTCAGCATGCATTTTTGCTTGAGTAGTACTTGGTTAATGTGGTTTGTGCTTGGATATTTATAGTTGCTAAAATTTTTAACCTCTTGCGGTATTTTTGTATTGCGAAGAACCGTGCTAAGATTGGAATTCTGGTTTACTTCATTGTTGAATTTGAGCATTGACATCCATGTATAAATTTCATTGCATCTGGCCCTTTTAATTTAACAATGGACCAACTGGCCAGAAATCTTTTGAAAGTTTGAAGCCTGATTTGCTTATTGTCTTGGGAGATGTTTCTGCAAAAGGTTCGGAGTTGACGAAAAGCAAATGGAAATCGGTACTCCGTCAATTTTACAAAATGTTGGGGCCTTTTGTTGATCTTCCATTCCATGCAATACTTGGTGATAGGGATGTCGGAGAATGCAATGATCTTGATGCAAACAAAGTTAATTGGATTTCTCACAAATTACCAGGACTGGATCATTCTGGCTGTGGTGCATTTGAAATTGGTAACATCAGTTTTGTCACGCTGAATTCGGTGGCATTACTTTGCGTGAACAGTAGTTTACGTTTCGATATTGAAAAAGCAATAGAGAGGGAAAGTCTAGAACTTCACGTGGGAATGGCGGACACAAATGCTGCAATAAGTAATTCCATGAATTTTAGAGATGCAAACTATAACTTTGGATGGAGGGAGAGTACTGTGTCACCTGGATCAGGCCCTGTACTTCTAATCCACTTCCCTTTGGATCAAACAAGAAATGAACATTATGGTGGCATTGATGCTATTAAGAGATCTTCTAACACTTTGATAGAAGGATTTAATGTGGTGCCAAAAAACAGGTTAGTGAACATCCTTCATATGAATCAAGTACTGTTCATTAGTTCGTGAGTGATGTTTCTCTAAGGGTCTGTTTGGAGGGAAGGGAAAGACACCGGAGCCATGAAATACACTTGTGAGATGACTCTGAAGCCCTAAGAGTATGTTTGGGAGTTAGTTTTTAGAGGGGAAAGAAGGGAAAGAGAGGGCTTCAGAGTCCTCTCACAAGTGTATTTCGTGGCTCTGAAACCTTCCATTTCCCCTCCAAAATTCAACTCGCGAACGAACCCTAAGTAAATTGTTCAGTATATTAGATTATAAAGTCCTGGTATAATAATTAATGTGAGACTTTCTTTTTTTGCATCAGGGAACTCATTGGAGCTGGCCTCTACAAGTCACTTCATACCCTCCCACTAAATGCTTCTGAATACATTTTGCAAGCTTTGAAGCCAAGGTAATTAATCAAGTGATTATTTAATTCTGAGTTTATGTTGTGTGTTCATATGACACGTACTTGCTTGTTCTCCCATCCTTTTTCTACCAGTCATATATCTCATGCTTAAATTCGGGTTGGGTTCGGTTTTCATTGTCATCCTTAATCTATCCTCCCCAGACCCTACTAAATGAGAGTCTCGTGCATTAGATCGCCATTTTTATTTTAATAATGCAAAAGTATGACATGGTTCTGCATATTGTTTGCAGGATTATTTTCAGTGCCCATAGGCATGCATTTTCTGATCACATTCATTTGGACAAAACTAGGGAGATAAGTGTTCCAGCAATGTCTTGGAATGCAAGAGATGACCCTGGATTTGTGATTGCTACTTTCCACAAGACAAGAAGAGAAGTAAGCATAAGCTATTGCTCTCTTGCTAGGGAATCTCATATTTGTATAGTATATATATCTATGATGGTTTTATTTTGTTTGGTATGTTTAAAAGCATAGCAGAGAATGCTGAGTTTCACATTATTCGTTATCATCATTGTTTGTACACTATAGAATCTACAAATTTTAATGTCAAGGAAAAGTTTTGATGTGTTATAACTTGGCTGACACAAGATGAGTCTAGCTCAAGATTAGGGAATATATAAATTAGAGAATAACCTGATAATAATTGTTATTGTGAGAAATGAGAATAATTGTTATTGTAAGCAGTGTTGTAAAAACTGGTTTGTGGCGGCTGGTATAACCGGTAAACCATTCTCAATACCGATATGGTATAACAATTATACCGGTTATGCAATCATATCGGTCAAAATCGGCCAAAACTGGTCAAAACCGGTCATACCGACCGATTTTTTATTTAAAATTAATTTTTAATAATAATATTGTTTTTCATTGATTTTTAAATATTAATGTTAATATTATATATATATATATATATATATATGAGGTTTGCTAACATGGGGAATGTGTATTTTCAGTTAGGTATATGTTAGCAAGGTGTACCAAAAGATTTGGACAAAATTATCCTCAAAGTTTTGTGTAACATGTTTTAGTAACTAGGGGTACTTATGTAATTTAACTTTATCCCACACATAGTGTAATCGATTGTTCTGATAAGTGTAATCGATTACCATATGGTGTAATCGATTACACCAGTTAAAAATTTCAAATACAAACTCAACGGATTGATGTAATCGATTACCAAACATAGTGTAATCGATTACAATGTGAAAAATGCACATATCTTATGCTTTTAATATGTTGTAATCGATTACTAGTATAGTGTAATCGATTACATCATACAAAATGCACATATCTGATGCTTTTAATATGTTGTAATCGATTACATCATACAAAATGCACAGGTCTGATTAGTTTATCATCATGTAATCGATTACCAGTATAGTGTAATTGATTACACTGTTTAAAGTTAAATTACATAAGTATCCATAGTTACTAAAACATGTTACAAAAACTTTAAGGGTAATTTTGTCCAAATCTTTTGGTACACCTTGCTAACATGTACCTAACTGAAAATACACATTACCCATGTTAGCAAACCCCTATATATATATATATATATATATATATATATATATATATATATATATATATTTAATTTCACTGGTATGTGGTTTTGTTAATTAACTATCGGTTGAACCGCTATACTATTATACCAATACTCTAACTGATTTGATAACTTATAAAGTATTAATAACACTAATTGTGAGAATGAGAACAATTATTCTGGATCATTGGAATGGTCTAGATTAAATGATAAATGTATGACTTTTTCAACTAATTATATGATCATTAACTAACTCTTAATCTTAATCGTTTATGAATGAAATTACATGACCATTGTTTTCCCTTTTCTCACTCATATGTATATATTGTAATCAGTGATAAACGGACCGGACGGTCCAACCGGTTCGATCGCTGACTGGACTTGAAAATAACTTCGTTTTGTAGTATTAATCGAATGAGTAGTTGGACCGCTTTGAACCAGAGAAATTTCGGTTAGACCGTGCAAAACCCGGTTAAATCGGAATAAGTCAGGGAAAAAACCAGAAGGTTTACTTAAAATTTAAAAAAATGGAATATTACTGTAATGTTTTGTTTTATTTCGGTCAAAAAAAAATAGGGAGATGTTACTTCAATATAATTATATAAAATCTTACATTTATATATAATTATATATTTATAGATAAAAATTATTAATTATATTTAAAATCATCCGATCGATTGAACGGCTTAATTGTTTAAACTGGTTAGATCTAATCTCCCAGCTTGACATCCGACTTGGGTTTCACAACATTGATTGTAATAAAATATAAAAAAATTATATAATATCCAAAATGGTTTTGGGACAGGCTTGCTCAATTTATCATACTAAAGCCCAACCTTGATGGTGATAAAAAAAAAAGTCTAAAAATGTGTCCTTTTGTATTTATTTTTATTTTCATTTTCGTTTAATTAATAATTAGAAGCATGTGACATATTGCTTATCATGTTTTTTCTATAGGAAAACGATGAATTTTTATTATTATTTTCATTGTTTCTTGGACAAATATTTGAAAACATGGAATACATTAAAAATAAGATGACATATATTAATGACAAAAAAATTATAAAAAGACAAGATGACATCAGACATAAATTTGTAGTTATGATACTTATCGAAAACTAGATAAGTAACCAATGTCACTCGTATGTGTATTAACAAGATGTTTTATGTCTCAATAACTCCATTTATGCCCTTAAGTTCATTTGATAATAAAAAACTATTGTTAAAAAAGATTAAGAAGTCATATTGCGATAATTCTAAAAATTTAAATAAATAAACAATCATTACTTATATGGCCAGAATATCCTTCATGGATCGTGGTATTATCTAAGGTTAGAAACGAAAATCGTGTATTTCCTAGAATATCATGATCTCATAAGGAACTACCTCGGCCATCGGAGATTCCTCACACGGCTCTCGACTCTGAAATATACAACAACCACTATAATTGTCCTCGTCTATTTTCCAAACAATACTCAATCAAGCAAGGTTTTCCCTTTCAACCACCACCTTCCCAAAATTTCACAACCTTTAAAACAATAAAAAAAACAATCATTCACCTTGTGAAGCATGTAATATAAATTATGATTCTTGATTTGATATAGTTCAAAACCTCTTGTAAATATGCATAAAGGTTTGTCCATGAAATTTAGACCGTTTACCTTTCAAATTTTATAAAATTAAAAATCCAAATAAATTTGGACAGTTGTTAATTAAAAAACATTACTTCTGTTATTATAGATAAATATAACCAATTGACAAATCAATAAGCATAAAGTTTAACCTTTCTATGATAGAATGCATGTCAATTACAACCATTCAATTCAAACTATCCCTAATCAAATTAAAGTTACAAGAAGTTTTTTATACAATTATAACTTACTTTCTCTTATATTATTCTGAGCAAGTTTTTTACTTCAACAACAATGGTTGATTCACAATTACTCAGATTACAAGACCAACATAAATCATTGGTCATCAATTATTTGGTTATTATGTTTTCTTTATTTACTATCTATCATATGTTCAAATATTAACTTCATGATTTGTACAAATATTAACTTTTGGTTAATTGTATATTCATGATTTGATCATTTTATTATCTTACTTTAATTATATCACTATAAATGTATTAAATAATGTTCATATTAGCATATTTGATAAATTCATTCTATAACTTCTATAAGAATATGAGTTGGATCTATTATTTTGTTTTAAAGTTTTTTTTTTTTTGACATTCTTTAAAATTAACATTTTGTTATATTTCAATTGACTACTAACTAATAATTTGTTTTTTTACAAGAATCATCTAAAGATGTTATACGAGTCAGAAATCTCAATTTATTTGAAAAAGATCCGTTATTAAATGATCTATTAAAGTTTACTGGTTTTTCTAAATTATCTAGCATCCAATCTTTCAACATAGACTCGTCTTTAATTACTGCTCTAGTTGAAAGATGGAGGTCTGAGACACACACTTTTCATCTATCATATGGTGAATGCACCATAACTTTGGAAGATGTCTCACTCCAAATAGGAGTAAATGTCAATGTCCTACCAATAACAGGACCTACTTTTTTTTATTGGAATGAACTGTGTGCAGACTTATTGGAAAGTACCAATAGACGAACAAGATATGATGGGTGTGAGTTAAAATTAACTTGGTTGATTGATAACTTTGCTTGGATCCCCCTCGCCCTACACAATTACAAATAGAGTAATATTGTAAGGCACGTAACCTTACATTATAGAGGGAAGTTGTTACCCGACAAATCAAATAATAGAGTACATTTAATGTACTTACCTTCACTTGGAGACCTAACAAGAGTTCACCGATATAGTTAGGGTTCAGCTTGTTTGGCTAACTTGTATAGGGAGATGTGTCAGACAACAAAACCGAATGCAAAAACCATTGGTGGGTTTTCTACTTCTACAATCTTGGGCATGATATCGCATACATTTTCTAGCACCTAGAGTCGATGGCCTACTGACTTATCCATTTGCTTCAAGGTAATATAAATTCCTTAATATACATTAAGAATTTCCTTAACTAATTTTCACTTTTCAAATTAATAATTTATATCTATTTTCTGTAGGTGGGGATTTGACGAGATATAGGTCATGCTTGGATCATATGGACGTCAATGATGTAATAAATGTAAAAATCTTTGTCAATAAGAATTAACACAATATTTCAATTTTCCTAACAATATATTTTCTTAACTTTTTAGTTTAAATGACTCTCATATGAGACTTATATCAACAATCTCTCACATGAAGTCCAACAAGATGAGAAGGTCTGGAGTGCATGCACAACTTTGGTTTATTTCTCCATTCTCGAATGACATCAAACATATCGAGTCAAACTACAGTTTGAATTTGTCCAAGATTTGCCACAATCACCAAAGAATCTTGATGCCCTACATAGAGTTGAAAAACGAGGTAATCAAGATGTAAATTGGGCAACCAAACATGCACATTGGATTGAATATTGGAGTCATCGCAGTGATTGAATCCTACAAGGATCTCAAATCCAATATCTTTCCACACACCATAATATATGATTTAGTATATAACAAATTCTAGATCATTCTTATCTTCGGAAACACAACTCTGAGACTCACGCCAAGTAAATTTTCAACAAAACCATCCACACCTCAAACACCAATGTTTCAACCTATGATGAACCAACCTAAGATGTCACAAAATCCAAATCAACAATGTCTACATCTTGTAACATTCAACGAGGGAGAATGCCATTTCATATGAATCGTCGCAACATCATTGCATTAATGATATGATGCCTCACCGCCACTCATTTTCTACCGACCATAATGACTTCATGAATAACTTACTCAGTACACGTGAGTCAGAAAATGTATTTATTAATGATATGGGCTACAACTTCAATCAATATGGTGTTGGACAAAGTTCTTTCTTGGTTGATGATAATATTTTCCCAATGGGGCAAAAAGATATAATTTCAGACCCGTTAACAGTTGAACATAGAGGAAAGTCAAGACATAATAGGCAATCACGTAGGTGTGGAACAGGAGGTCATTTAGGAAATGTGTAGATTTTTTAACTTTGTTATTTAATTTTAAGTAAAGTCATTTTTATTCCTACTTACATTTAAATCAATTTTTTTTACATATAGTTCTATTTTTTAAAAATCCATTTTTATTTTGTAATTCAATTTCTAAGTGGGCCTATTTTTTTAACAATTAATTTGGGCTAAAATAAAATTATTTGGGCCTATAGTATAGAAGTCTATTGGCCTCAACCCAACTTTAGCATTCATAGAAGTCGGTTGGGCCCATACCGACTTCTCAATGGGCAATTGTTACCTAGGCTCAAACCAACAACTTCTACAAAGAAGTTACCACAACCCATACCGATTTCTGTACAGGAATGACATCGGCTCAGACCAAACCGACTTCTAAACATAGCAAGTACCCGATTAACGCATTAACAACTGGGATTAAATGCAATATCATCCAACGGCCAAAGATCTAGTTTGTATCCAAGCGAATTAGCTTGCAGTGAGCAAGTTAGTCGCAACTATAAATAAATCGTTGCAATGATGAAGATTGAGTAGCAAAAAAGAAGCTATCAGATTAGGGTTAAAGAAAATGTCAAACCTTTTTTGTGATGATGATAATGCAATGCCACGAAAGAAGCATTGGATTTTTGTAACAAATGGGAGATGAATAGGTAGTGAAAACAAAACGAGAGAGGGAGAGTAAGAAAACGGTCATGAAAAAAGATAATCAAATTTAATGTGACATGTCATTATTACTTCAAATTAGTTTAAATTCAAAAATGCAAAACATATGGTCTGATCAATAATCACTATTAATTATTAAAATATACATTGTATAAAAAATGATTATATAATATGGGTAGGTACATATATCATGAAACCTTTAAGGATAAAAATAAATTTTAGAGGAAATGACATGAAGAAATTTATTTTATTATATAATTAATAATAGATATCAAATATAATATTATCCATTCTTATGTATCTTTAAAACATGATATAAAATCAAACATACATTTATTTTATAGTACAAGTAAAAATATTTATTATTTATTTTTCAACATTAAAATTAATATTATATATGCATATTTAAAACACTAAGATATATTTCATTATAGATAGACAACAATACCCTTCCTTCAATTGAAAAACTTCATCCCCTTTTGTGTTTCAATTCAACCATCAAAGTTTCAAAAACCCTGAATTTGTTGATTTCAGCATAGAATTTAACTCAAATCCAATGTCAGAAACAACTCCATCTGAATCATCACCTTCAACCATTCAAAATCAAAATCAAAATCCACAACCATCATCATCATCAATTTCAATCTCTCAACAACAACAACAACAAATTCTGAATCCATCACCTTCCACCTTCGATTACCAACAACAACAACAACAAAAATCAATTCAACAACAACAACAACAATCGCAAACCCTAAATCAGCTACACTCGAATTTTCAATTACAGCAAACCCTACAACGATCCCCTTCAATGTCGCGCCTCAATCAACAACTTCAGACTCAGCAACAGCAACAACAACAGCAGCAACAATTCGGCGCTGTCATGAGGCAACAATCTGGTTTATATAACAATCAGATGAGTTTCAACGGTTCTAGTTCACCTCAGTTGCAGAATCAGCAGCAGCAGCAGCAGTTGGGAGGATCGAATTTGTCGCGGATCGGGCAAAGTGGACAGTTTCCTATGTTGTCTGGTGCTGGGACACAGTTTAATTTGTTGCCATCGGTAATAATGAGTTGTGATGTGCTAAATTGTTATGATTTTTCGATTTGGTGTATGAGTCGTTTTTATGGTATGGTGAAAATTTATGATTATTATTACTGAACAATAGAGTAGTTGGATAGTAGATGAGACTATAAAGCATTCTTTGTTATAATTCAAGATTAGTGTATTTTATTCTTAGTGCCACACATTGTTTTAAATTATGATTTTTACTGCAATTGCGGGAAAAGGTGACCGATGCGATCGCGATGCTGTTGTGGAGACTCCTGAGACTGCAATGTTGTGGGCGCAATTGCAGTTCCGAAGTGCAATGTAAAACATGGTGCCATAGTTTTTAGGATGGTTGCAGTAGAATGAGTGGAAAAATAATGAAAAGTGTAGAAATAAATTAGGTAGGATGATTCGTGTGTTTGTATATGACTAACTTTATTATTGAATGTCGTTAGTCGTTACATTTCATCACGCCTTTTGCGTTCAAAATATTATGTTTTTTTCTGAAATAAGTTGAATTTGGTGTAGCCAAGGCAGAAGGGTGGACTGGCCCAGGGGTCTCAATTCTCTTCGAGTAATTCTGCTGGACAGCCACTGCAAGGAATGCAAGCAATGGGGATGATGGGGTCGCCAAATATCAGTTCACAGCTAAGAGCCACTGGAGCCCTTGCTTATGCTCAGCAGATGCGGATGAGCCAGGGTCAAATCAGGCAACAGCTATCACAACAAAACTCGCTTAACACTCCACAGGTATAATATATTCTTTCTAAATAATATCAGTGAACTAGGAAACAATTATGCATATCCTTGTCTTATTCTTACACAGTTTAGATTTTAAATGTCCTCGTGGCCAAAGTTCTATAGTGTTTTGTCATTTGAAGATGTAGTATACTTGCTGTTTTGAACTTTGTGCTCCAATATTGCCAAATATCTCTCTTTTTAACATCTTAGCACAATTTGATTTATTTTGGCACTATATTATAAATAATGTGTTCAATTTGCATGGACCATTTTTTTAAGGATTGGTAATTCAATATCTAAGTAGAATGTTTATCCTATTTCTATTTTCTTCTTCATTGTGTCTTACAATTTGGGACTAGGCAGAGGTTGGACACTCTTTGTAATTGTCTGGCAAAACGTCAAATTTTACTGTCATGACAAAACACACATGTGCACTCGCACAACGGCCCAACAATAAAGAAAAGAAAAAAATATTTTGGGTTATGTAGAATTTAACATTATGAACTTGAAAACCACCAGATATTGCACCGCCTAGGCACCTACTGTTTTGTTTATTTGTCATGGTGTTCGCTTTTATTGTGCATTTAATTCATGGCACTGTACAGCCACACTATCTTTGATGCATATAATGTATCCCTTACCAAACTCTCTTGCTACCCCACATTCTACCTTCAAAGCCACTGTTCTCTACCGTTTCGAAGATAAGATCTGATCCAGGGTAGACAGTTTTATGTCTGACCGGTTAAGCTAGTGTCTGTTCACTCTCTGAAGCAGTACCTATCTTATCTTATTCATTGTACCGCTTTGAGGTTCTATATTTTTCTCACTTTAGTTCACTTCTGGAAGTTGGGCCCATTAGCTTACTTGTGCACTCATAGATTTATAATCAAAACAGAAGGAAACTTGGCAAAAGAAGAGAAACCGGTATGGTTTACCACTCTATCATGTGAGATGATTATCACTTTATATTTCTTTTCAGATCCATCCTTTGGAAAGAAAACTTGAATTTGTTAATAAACATAGACCGTGTAAAAAATTTAAATGATTTCCTAATATATTAGTGGCTGATGAAGACAAGTAAACAACATGCATTCACTTATAAAAGTAGTTAAGTATGTTGTGCTCTTAGTCTTAACATTTCAAGTGCAAAAACTAAACAAGTTTTTACAGTTGAATATTGGTAAGGAAAAAGAAATTTGACCATAATTGATGAGAACCTCCGTGAGGGTGGTTCTCTTTTGCCACGATCGCTCTTGGTTGAAAGCACTTTTAATTCGCGAAATGTAACTTATTTATTGTTTTTCACATTTTGGTGTATGGTCTAAAGTGTATGTCACGGCTTGTGTATGATTTTAAATGTATGGCATGGTTTTGTGTATGGGTTAATTGTTTGGATGAAAGAAATGGTTAAGGAATGAAGGATGATGGCGCCACAAGCTAAGATGCTTGATAAGCCTATCAAGTTCGCCACAAGAATGGGTTCTTGATGAGAACTATGGAGAAGGCACCACACCCAGAGGTGATAAGCCTATGAATGCCACAAGAACAAGTTCTTGATAAGTTCTATGTTTAGGAAACACGGCTCAACTAAGAAGGAAATCAATTCCAAAATTAAAGTTAACTTCAAAAGAAGTCTTTATTCATGAATCAAAAACTTCATACAAATAGTTTTGTGGTTGGCCATATGGCTTCCATGAAATTAGCTAACAAAATGCATAAAAGAAAACTAATTTAACATGTATTGACTAGATTCAGTGAATCTCCTAACATGGCACCTAATCCACACGATTTTGGCATTTGAAATTAACATGTGCACACGGTTGGCAAAGTTCTCCCACGACTTGCATAAGATTCTCCTCAAGGCAAGGAACAACTTGATCACATGGTTAGCTAGAATCTCTCCCACATGGGTGGTAAGAGTTTGAATCCAATTTGAACTCCTAAACAAGCTCATCACAGTTTGTGACTTTAATTCAAACATCAAAGGTTTACCACATGACCATTTGAAATCTGAATTCAATTGATTCCTTCCCAAATAGGCAATATTCTCACGCCTAAGACCCTTGGAGATAGTACCACACGGTTGCCAAGTTTGAAACTTGAATTAAAAAATCTTTCAAACCAACTTGCACACGCCCAGCGTGTTGTTGCACACTCCCAGCGCCAATGTAGGGTTGTTGCACACGCCCAGCGCATCACACCACATGCCCAACGTCGAGCGCCTAAAAATGTGGCAACCAACTTGACCCGCCCAGCGCACAATCCCTCATGCCTAGCGTGCTGGCACACGCCCAGTGCCACTTCCAACCCGCCAAGCGCCCCCATGAGCCACTCCCATGCGCCTAGCTTACCTTCACACACCCAACATGTTTGGCTACTATCACATAGCCATTAGGTGTTATTTTACAAAAAGATTACATGAAATGTTCCTAAGTCAAATTACATGATTTATTTGCATAAATAATTAAAATACTAAAATGTCCTAAACTATCCATGAGAAATAATTCTCACTTTATTGTAAATAACCCAAAATAGGTCAAAGAATTCCCTTCATGATCATGGCCTCCAGGTGGTTCTCCTGGCTGGATGATGTCATTTGTTGGCCTGAGTTGTGTAGTTTTGACCCTTACCCTAGTCATAGGGCCTGCTACATCTTGCACGACCTTTGGATCAGCAATGACCCCCATCTGGCTCACATCAATAATGTTTGAGATTATAATGAAAAAACTGCTAAGTTTGATATACTTAAACTGCTAATAGAGTTCATTATATGGAGTATTGTGAATAATTAATTTAGATCATGCATGCGCTTGTGTGTATGTATATGTTTGTAATTTTTCAAAATGCGTTGAGGCATATTAGAACGTTGAAAATTGCTGTTGACTACAGGTTCAAGGCTTACCAAGGTCATCATCCCTTGCTTTTATGAATTCCCAGTTATCTGGGTTGTCTCAGAATGGACAGCCTGCAATGATTCATAATTCTTTAACACAGCAACAGTGGTTTAAACAAATGCCAGCTATGTCTAGCCCAGCCTCACCATTGCGTCTTCAACAACACCAGAGGCAGCAGCAGCAGCTGGCGTCGCCTACTCAACTGCAACAAAACTCTATGACCCTGAACCAACAGCAATTATCCCAGCTTATGCAGCAATCGAAACCAATAGGGCAGCCTCAGCTGCATCAGCAACAACAGCCCCAGCAGCAGCAACATATACAACAGCAGCCACAGCAACAATCTCAACTACAGGCAACTGTTCATCAACAGCAACAGCAGCATTCTCCTAGGATTCCAGGACCCACAGGCCAAAAATCAGTTAGTTTTACAGGGTCACAGCCTGATGCAACTGCATCTGGGGCAACTACACCAGGGGGAAGTTCAAGCCAAGGAACTGAAGCAACAAACCAACTCCTTGGGAAGAGAAAGATACAGGATTTAGTTTCACAGGTTTTCTTTAAACTTGTTTTTTTTCTAATGTTTTTTATCAAATATATTTTTAATCGTGATTTTATGTCCTTCAGGTGGATCCACAGGGTAAGCTGGACCCTGAAGTTATAGATATGCTTTTGGAGCTTGCTGATGACTTCATTGATTCTGTAAGGACTCTGACATGCCTAACCCCCCCTTGTGACAGACATGTACATATAAGCACACATAAAAGCGATTATATGCCACACACATTATGTTTAAATTTTCTTGTGGAAATGATGGAATGACTTTGTTTGAACATCAAAACAAATTTTCATTATACTTGGTAATTGTTTTGATTTTATCATAATTAGACTTATACTTGTAAGAGATAGAAAACAGAAGAGATGAAAAGAGTAACCGTATTCTAGAGAGAGAGCAGAGAGAAGAGAAAGAGAGAGAATCTGTATTTTGTATTAATGCATATTGTATTACAAAGTGGAGAGTTTAGCCCTATATATATATATAGGGTCACAAGGAAAGGGATTAGTTAGAAGTTAACCATGTAACTAATCTAGCTTTCTAACAAATAGTTTGTTTTAATAACAAACTGAATATTAAAAATTAGACTTCTAATAATGCTCATGCATGTTAATCCTGTAATGAGGCTTAATTATTTGTTTTCTTTCCTTTTTTTCGGATTCATGGTTAACTAAAGATATGGACATTGTTAATGTTACATGACCTGTTAAATCTATTCTTGCCCCAGTATAAAATGAGCAAATATTTTTTTATTTCATGGCCAAGATGGGTAGTTTTCTCATGAAATAACTATATTGTCATACTAAATGTCTTTCTTGTATTGTATTTTTTTGTTTTGATACTAAAATCCACAGTTGATGATTTGTGTTATTTTCAGTACTGACTTATCTTTTTCTGATATGCAGGCGACCGCACATAGTTGCATTTTCGCGAAGCATAGAAAATCATCAACTTTGGAGTCCAAAGATTTATTGCTACACCTAGGTATGTTGTGACTATAGCTTATTTTCAGCCCACCAAAGAAGGCAATTTGCATATTTCAAACCTCTATTTTATTGTACTTTAGATTAAAAACTTGTTACTTTCGCAAATTTTATCACTAGAGTATTACTGGCTACTTTAATTGGCTAAATTAGATTGATACTATATGGACCCCTTTTAGTTCAAGTGATGTACACTTGTACAGTAGTGCCTCTTGTGGGTTTTGCCTATGGTTAAATCTGCACTCTACACCAAAAAAATTGCATTTCTTTCTTGATCCCTAAGTTGTCTGATGCATGTGCTTGAATCCTTTTCTTTCTACTTCCCTACTAGCCCTTTCCTTGTGCATTGTTTCTGTCACACCTACTTGTGTAATATATATACTTATGTCCCGTGTTTCTTGTTTGACCCATAATGTTCCCAGTGACAATATGGATAGAAGTCTGATTTTGGTTTATAATTAATATTTTTATCTCAGAAGTTTATGGTCAGATCAGAGACACTTTGTAGAATTTGTAGTACTATATTTCGGAACAGATAATTTGTCTACCACTGAATCATAAGTATTGGCTCTTATTACCCTGAATCATAAGTATTGGCTCTTATTACCCTGAATCATAAGTATTGGGTATTGGGTGTTATTACCTTGAATAATAAGTCAGCTTAAGCCTTAAGCTTTTCCCATGTTACTCCTCTGCATACTGTTCAATAACATTTTTTTTTTTGTTACAAAAAGTTAAGTCAAACAGAAAAGCTCATGATGTTACAAATTTAAACAATGCACTACATAAAAGGTGATGTTATGATAATAAACTATTACTTTCTGCTGAGTGTCTACTTAAAATTAATATTGTCATAAAGTTTCCCTCCCCTTGTTCCTTTCTTTTGTATGACAATATGGTTTACAAATTTCTTTTGCATATAGGAAGTTATTCTCACCACACATTTGATAAAGTAGTACATTGTTTATTTTGATTTTTATAAGAGTAAATACTCACTTTAGTCCTTATAAATTTTCATGTGTATCAATTTGATCCGCGAAATTTGATATTTGACCCACATTTGATATTTTTGGGGACCATTTTGGGTTTTTCAGGGACCAAATTGGTACACATAAAAATTTTGAGGGACCAAAATAGGTTTTTACTCTTTTTTTAATAAAGAACTACTCTATATAAGATTTACATTACTTTTAATATCATTAAGTCCAACTTTAGTATTTCATTTTCAACATTGTCTCCCACCATCACATAATGTACATATTTGAATGTTTCCTGAATCACTATGCAGAGAAAAATTGGGATTTAACAATTCCCGGATATTCAAGTGAAGAGAAGTATGATAAAAAACCTGTAAGAAACAAATAGCTTCTCCAAAATAATAAAACTGATATCTTATAATAATCAGATTCTGACTTACAATGTTTCTAACTTGCAGCTATCAAATGACTTACACAAGAGGCGCCTAGATATGGTAATTTTGAAGGATTCATGCATGTAATTGATCTACATTCTTCTTCCATTAGATATATATTAGCATAATTGACATGTTTTCGTGGCTCTCGAATCGTCGATTCAGGTTCAGACATTGATGGAATCCTCAAACTCAGAGTCAAGTATGAACAATTCTAAAGAGATGAGTAGACAGGGTCTTCAGAATCCTGTTGGTGCCCATCACTTGATAAGACCCTTAAGTTCAGAGCAGTTAGTTTCTCATTCAAGTGACTCTCAAATGCTACCTCAGATGACAAGGTTTTAATGAATCTCAGTTCTTGCTCTTCATGCTGTTTGGTTTAGAACATGTATAAAGCCTTATTTTGTTACATCATTCTTAGTTTCTCACTTTTTCTCTAACATGTCCTTTTTCCTTTTATTTTTTGTTCCCCTTTGAAAATGTGTTATATATACCTGTTTAGTTTTTCTGACTGATCCAACTAGTCAATCTAGTTCAAATGATCTATGATAACAATTTGTGAGGATCACACTACACCGAGCGGTCTGACTGGTCTGATTGATAACCGAACTTGAAAACAACTCTGGTTTGAAGTCTTAATCGAATGAGGGATTGAACCGTTTTGAACCGGGGAAATTTCGGTCCAACCGTGATGAACCCAGTTAAACCGTAGTATCTCGGGAAGTGAATTGGATGGTTCACTTACAATTTAAAAAAAAACAGAACATTATTCTAATGTATTTTCATTTCAGTCCAAAAAATAGAGATATGTTATTTGAATATAATTATACATAATTACTAATTACATAAAATTGAGTTTATATATAATTATTAATTATATATGACATCACTAATCAGACATTTTAATCGGTTAAATTTAATACGAGACTTTTTTTCGTTGAGAGTTTAAATGTGAAAAACTGTATACATATTTAGACTCCATTATTCCTTTTCAACTACTATAATTATTGAGGAGAGATCCATTGATTCCAATAGTGAATTTTTTAAATTTACTCTACATTTTAGCTATCAATTCTAAGGAAATCTAATGGTTTGAATTAGTAGGTAGATTTAACTCATTTGATTTCCCTAGAATTGATGGCTAAGATGTAGAGTAAGTAAATCCACACCCATAATCATAATTTGGTCTTTTTAAGATTCATTATCCACTTTTTTAGTGAGAAAAGACTAAGTTACCACTTTTACATAAAAACAACTCATTTTCCCAACCATTCCAAACATGGCCTCTTTCTTCTTCCTCATTTAAACCACTTCATCTAAATCATCTAAAAAAATCTATGTTTGTTCCATAATGCTCATTGTTAATCTCGTTATATAAATAGCAATAATGGCTTAGGTATGCCTAACAAAACTTTTGCACACCAAGTGTTTTTTTTTTAATAAAAAAAGATTAAAAAAAATGTAATGCAACTCTTTCTTAAAAGTTTATGATGCATGCGTAAAATTTCAGGAAGCTTTTGAAAAATTACTACCTTCATTCAATTATAATCACATAAAAATTATCATAGTATAAGAATCCTTTTATCAATTGCTATTTATTTTAAAAATATATATGAATCAAAATGCCTGTATTTAAAAACAATTAAAATATAATTGGGACGAACATATTTCTATAAACAAAGTTACATTAACATCCTACAAAATGAAAACTTTTTATACCAAAAAATTCAAACATAACCTACATTCAAATAATTAGTTTTTATCTATATAGTATAAGGTTTTGAATGATTCCTCATATATCATATACGGCTAAAGGCAAAGATTCTTTTCATAGAAATTATATATTTATTGGAAATGATAATCACATATCTCAAAAAGAATTAAAATGTGGTAGGAAAAACATTATCAGTTTCCTCTCCTCCAACGGACATTTGCAATACCGATTTATTCAAAAATATAATGGACAAAAGTAACGGTAAAGATTTTATCATGGAATGATATTCCCAATATGAGAAATTAAAAACCACATGACATGCTCCGAAAAATATGTTTACTATAAAAAGTAAGATTATAATATTTCCTCGGTATATCATTAAGTTAAAAATATCTCTATTATATCACAATAGCAATATCTATCTTGGGATAGTAATATTTCCCTCACATCTAACTATAATATCTCTCTAACATGATGATGAATGCCTGATCCCACAAGTATCCATAGATAATACTTATAATAGATTGGATATGGGTTTGTGCTTGTGGATTCATATATAATTGATATCCGAGATTTTGAGGTCCACTATTAAATGTGCAAAAAAAAAAAGGTACATTTATTATAATAAAATAGAGCAATGGTACATAAAAAACCAAAATCATGGAACGTAGTAAAAAAAAATATTTACTATCGAAAACAAAATTATAATATTTATCTACTATCTCACCAAGGTAAAAATATATCTAACATACTAATTGATTAAGATGATTTAGAAGTTCCACATTTTGTATAAACCAATTGTGAGTAGTATAGGTAAATATAGAGCTAAGTTGTAGTATATAGGATAACTCACATTTGTGAGTGAAGTATTGAATATTACAAGTATGAATAGTGTATTAAAGAAATCTCATATTATCTATAATTAGATCAATTAAATAATATATATAAATAAACATAATCTTTTAAGATATAATATAAGTGATATACCATGGGATATATAAAATTATATAGGCATACTTGAAAAAAAGTGTGTAAAATTCATAAATTTTATTAATAGTTAAAAATGTTTATGTTTAGCTTTGGTCTAATAATATAAGGTTATTGTCAAATTCAATTCCTAATATTTTAAATTGCAATCGCGATTGCATTAACAATTGCGGTTATTATGATCGTTGCGATGCGAATTATTTTATATTTAATACAACATTTTTCAAACTGATGCGGGTTGATATTGTCCGATGTGGTTCAAATGCAATCCCATTGCACTCCAACACTACTACATCATTGTAATTCAATTGTGGTATAAGACGGTCTCCACAATTTTATTCATTGAATGACACTTAATTGGTAAGATAGCCTAATAGAAATTATAGTTTCTTAACCATGGATGGAAGGAATATCCTTCATTATAGTTTCTTCATCTCCACCGTTCAATCGTTGATTTAAATGTCACGCTTCTTAAAATTAAAATAATAAATAAAATAAAAAGTTAATTACGCTGACGTTCCATAAGTTTTTAGTAAAATTATATAAATCACTAATCTTTTTTTGTCATTACAGAATCATCCCTCACTCTTATACAAATCAACCATAATTTTATACATATATCATACTAATCACCCTGATGAGATATAACTATAATATTTTAAACAAAAACGTGTGAATTTGTCTACACAATATATATTTTTACAATATTACATTTATATTTTGTCGGGGTCATCAGTGTGTAATATATGTATATGTATGATTTATTAAATTTTATATAATTAGCTCTAAAGTAAAAGGTAGGGAGCTTCAGCAACGAGAGAAGAAGAAGAAGAAACAGGATTGAAGAGTGAGAACAATGGCTACTGAGTCACCGAGTTCCATTCGTAAAGGTGACTCACTTAATCACTTTTTGTTTTATTTACGAATTAATCAATTTCTTAATCACTTTTCTCTTTCAGTTGTTGTTCATCTCAGAGCCACCGGTGATGCTCCTATTCTCAAGCAATCTAAATTCAAGGTATTCTTCCAATTTTATATTCTATTTTTTGCTTTAATTGTTATAGATGATGTTATTTTTGATAAATTATGATTGAAAATTTAATGAAGTAAATTAGGTGAGAAAATTTTCACAATTGGTTAAAAAACATTTAATCTTTACACCTTAGGTTGAAGATTAGAGGGGGCGAGCCTCCTCGCAAAGCAATATTAAGGTTGTTTTACTCGTGACCTGAAGATCATGGGTTCAAATCATGTAGAAGGTGTAAACTGTTAGGAATTAAGTCTCACATCGCCTACTTCATTGTCTCGGGAATGTTTTAAAACTTTAAATACTTGTTGTACTACTACTCTCATGGTCAATTGGTTTTGAGATGAAACCTTAACATAAACAGTATTTTCACGCTTGCGAGGGTAAGGCTGTGTACGTCTACTGTCCTCACCTCGGATCCTAGCAGTTTGGAGCCTTGTGCATTAGGTTGAAGATTAGACCTACAATTGTAAGAGTCTGAATTTCAATTTACCAAGAAAAAAGTGACATATTCTATATAAATAAATGTGGAAGGATAAACCTGTGACAAGATAAATGTGATTTAGATGAACTGATAACTGGGATCGATATTATTTTTTCAGCTTAACTAGTGACTGAATGGCATTGCAATTTGGTTCAGACCTTTCAGGGATCTCACATTTTGTGGTTCTTTTAGCTTTGTATAATGTCAATGATTTTTGAGGTCTTCAAATGAGAATTAACAAGATCAGTGAAGTGAATGCAAGCTGTTCATATTGTTATTAATTTGTTGTCCTAGATGGGTGTTTGTTCTCGGAGTTTTATGTTTTCTGGGTTTATACTAGCTTCTGTTTGAATTGGTTTCTTTGGTATCAAAACTATCATGCCTTACTTTATATGGTTGTACTGGGTTCAAGGGAAAGCAGGATGTTGAAGTGCTCGGTAGTCATGACTAGGAAAATGCTAGATATCAATTACTTTGAAATGTACAAAATAATTCATTATTCCATGACTCTGTTTTTGTATGTCGCCGATAAACAGATTGGTGTTGAGCTTCTAAATCATGCTAAATTAATTAAACATTTGAAATATCTATAAAAGGCCCAGCTTTTATATTGTTTTATGTGCTTATTCCTTTTTTTCTTATGTTACTTCGCATTTATGTTCTGTTTTTGGTCACTGTGCTGCCTGTGTTAGGATCGATATGAGAAGGGAGCTCTCTCAAATACTAGCTAGCCATTGCTCTATTATTATACCCTTTCACTAGATATGGAGTTCGATATTGTGATATGATGAAAATCAAATTCTTTGTTGAGTTAGTTAACCATGCCAATTTATTATTACATCAACCAAACCCTATCCCACTAGATGGGATTGGCTTAAATGGACCAATAATGCCATTGGGCTCTATCAAAAACCAAATCTTCAGTTAAACTAGTTTGAGAAAGATCCTTTTACATGGTTTCTCCTAAAGTTATCTTAGGTCTTGTGCTTTCCCTTTAAACTGCTCTATCTTCCATTTGATATGCACAGTCCTATCCATGTTATTCTCTGTCAAATTAATATTACACTCCAATTTCCATGCTGATAATAGGGAAAGAAAGGTGCAGACGTTTTCTGTATGCATCTTCTTTGCTTGATGCTAGCATGAATAGGCAATTTTTGCACATATGGAAAATGCAGGTTTTGAGGTGCATGAACATTGAACTCAGTTTTAAACTCATGTCTGAAAATCATTATTTGGATGAATTCTTGAAAAAAATTATTGATCCTAATTCTAAGCTCATATGTATTCATTCTTACTAAAGTGTAAATGAATTCTATACATAATATTTGATATGGCAGATAGCAGGATCGGATAAATTTGCCAAAGTGATAGACTTTCTTCGCCGGCAGCTCCACAGGGAGACATTGGTAAACAACCACTGTATTTTATCCCCATCTGGTTCACTAACTGTCCTGCATGCTCAAATTTTATTTCCTGGTTTTGCAGTTTGTATACGTCAATAGTGCATTTTCACCAAACCCTGATGAATTGGTCATTGATTTGTATAATGTAAGAAATTTCTGTATCCTTTATTCCTTTAATTTTTATACCTTTGGACCTAACTGAATATAGATGATGCATATATTTGTGACTCTGGTGCTGCAGTTACTAATATTACACCTCAATGATTATATTTGTGTTTTCTTGGTTGTAAAACACGGTGGAGGAAATATTATAGGTTTATGCTTGATGGGTTGTGGAAGTTGTAGTGGAACAAAAGTCAAAAGAAGGAATAGAATTTGTTAGAGCATGGTTTGGCCTTTTTGTGGCCGTCTTTTTTGTCTTCCCGAATAGATATAAAAGACATTTTCAGCTTCGTTACATTTCAACTTCAAAATTTGAAATGGAAGTAAGGATCGCCGGAAAACTTTGAATAAGAAATCTGATGTCGATTTCGCTTCCTTTCCATTTTCTTTATTCATTTCAGATTATTCTTTAATCTACTTGATGAATAAAGATGCAAAGTGGTGTTAGAATCACATTCCAGAGTTCATGTCAAAATGAGTTTTCCTAACGGACACATTTACCTTACAAGAAAAGAGAAAAAGAAAGGATATCAAATTGCTTGTGTAGCATAGTAGCATTCATAAAGTATTTCAATGTTTAATGTTCTTTTTCTTGTCACGTGTGTGTCTATATAAACATACAAGTGTACTTACAATTAAAATTGCCTACTTTTCTTTCTTTACCGGTGAATATCGTGCTTTTGCTATGCCATTGTTTATTGAGGAAAAAATGTATGTACTGACAGTGTAAGAATTTTATAGATTGTTATTACATCACCCACCATTCATATTTAATCATCATTGACTTTTCAAAAAAAGTAATACAAATGAATTGTGAATGATATACTGAATGTGTATAAATTTTTACACCGGACACTGCATAGATGTTACACTCTTGTTTATTCTTCTTAATATCGTTTTGTAATATTGCTTTTAAAGTGTCTAGCTAGACATTGCTGGAGTAGTTTGGCAGTGAAGTCAACATTATAAGTAGTGTGTAGATTGTGTTGGTATCAATTTAGTTATCTTATTGTGCCATTAAGTTGTTTCTTTTTTCCTGTGCCCATTTTGATTTCCAGAATTTTGGTTTTGATGGCAAACTTGTGGTCAACTACGCTTGTTCAATGGCATGGGGCTAACTTTGAACAAAGGTTGGTGATTATAAAAATGTTCCTTATTGTGAATACACAATTTCATTTAAACTTACATTCTGACAAAATGGAAATGGAACAAGAACAACATTTGGGTCTCATTATCATGTTGTTGATCATTATTGTTTAGAGACTACACTGCTTATTGAATTGCTAATCTGATAAGTTTGTTCATTCTGTGTATATCATTATCATGTTGATGTATATTGTCAACCAATTATTACTTTTCTTCTGAATGCTAAGACTTTGTAGCTTGCAATCTGTGATTCTGTTCATTACTAGTTTCTAGGTGTTCATTACTAGTTCGATAAAGAAACGGGGGCATGACTTTCTGGGGAAAAAATGATTTTTAATCCTAAATTCCGAGAAAAGTCGGCTCAGTGGCTCAGCAGCTCTCACCTAGTAGTGTATGTGGGGAGCGTAGATGTATGTTGTTTTACCCTCGCAACTGAAGAGATTGTTTCTAGGATTTGAGTCCATGATCTTTAGGTCAAATGTAAACAACTTTACCGTTGTATGTTGCCTTAACCTTAGAAGTGAAGAGGTTGTTGATAGGATATATGTTAATGCTATGATGCTTCTTATGAGATTTATTAGAAAGGGGATAGGATAAAATATTATAGTTAGTTATTTAGATATAATCAAAAAAATTGTATTCAATATTTCTATATTTCTAGAATGTTCTTAGATAATGACACTTGTATGGTCATCATCATCTTAGAATTTCTTCATCTTTTTTAAATAGTGTATTGTTCATCTATTAATCAATCAATGAAAAATGAAGAATTTTAGTTTATTATCTTCTTAGTTTATATCTTTTCTTAGGAGTAGGATAATTTCATAGTATTCTTGGTAGAGTGATATTTGCACTCTATCAGTTGTTTACATGATTTAAAGTTTAAACCCATGACCTCCAGGTCAAAGGCAAACAACCATACTGTTGTTTCAAGGCAAATAATATTTAATATTTTGAACTTTGGATCCATTTAGCAAACTTCTGCCCATGGTTATAAAAACTGGTTCGTGTCGGTCGGTTCAACCTGTGAACCGGTCCCAATACTGGTACGATATAACAATTATACCGGTCATGCAATTATATCGGTCAAAATAGGTCATATCGGCCGGTTTTCAATTGAACTGTATCTGTCATACCGGGTCAATTTTTATTTATAGTTAATTTTTTAATGAAAATAAAAATAATTATTGTTTTTTATTGATTCTTCAGCATTAATATTAATATATTATATATGTATATCTAACTTCACTGATATGTGATTTAATTAGTGAACCACTGATTGAACCGCTATATCACTATACTAATACCTCTATCGATTGATGACTGATATAGTATTAATATGATTGTTTCCACCAAACAAGGTTAATTTTGATCATTTTACTTGGCTAGGAACAAACAATTCCATATGTTTTGATTAGCATGCATGTTCTTAGGCAATATTGATTGCTGTATTTTTGTGTATGGGATTGCATAAGCCCATAGTCCTAGTCCTTCCCTATCCATAATAGTACAAGAATCTGATTGAATATATACTTTCATTTATTTATTGATATGGGTGGGGATCCACTTACTCCAAGAGTAAGTTTTTTTAAATTTACTTCACATCTTAGCCATCAATTCTAGGGAATCTAATGGTTTAGATCTACTCACTAATTCAAACCATTGAATTTTCCTAAAATTGATGATTAAGATGTGGAGTAAGTTTAAAAAACTTACTCTTGGAGTCAATGGATCCCTCCTCTATTGATTTTGAATTCAGTGGTTTACCTAATTATGGTAGAGTTTAATATATATACATTGCAATCATTAATTAGTGATATGAGTATTGAACCGGATCACTCCACCGTTTATTGAGCTTGTAAACGGTTGTGGTTCACAATCTTAATCGAACAAGGGATTGAACTGTTTTGGATTGTAACAAATTTGGTCTGATCAGATTAAATCGGAAATAACCCAAGAAGCAAACCAGAGTATTTACTTAAAATTAAAAAATAGTGGATATACACTACTCTAGTATTTCTTTTCATGCAAGTAAAAAGCACCAAATATATATTACTCTATAATAATTATATAATTATTAATTATATATGACATTATTATGTTCCACATAACATGTTAATTGATTAAACCTTATATGAGTCATCATATGTTCGGCTCAAATTTTATAATTATGTTATTAACATATAAATATTGTTCCTATAGAAATCTCAACTTTGTAAAATACATCTATTCATCCTCATATTTACTTTCAACACTACCTCACATCACCTTAACCGAGCTAAATTAATGTGACCAACTAATAATTATTCAAAAGTGCAACGAAGTAACTCTTTTCACTGTCCTTTTTAGGAGGGGACTCACTTACTTCAATAGTAAGTTTAAATTAGTGAGTAGATTTAAACCATTAGATTTTTTAGAATTGGTGGCTAAGATGTGGAGCAAGTTTAAAAAACTTACTATTGGAGTAAGTGGATCCCTCCTCATTCTTTTTTCCATAACTTGAATCAAACTAATAAGTCATGTACAATCTTTAAAATTGTAGCATAATTTCTAGAAAATTACAAGAAAATACCATAGTTATTAAAACCGTTTCGTGCCGGCCGGTTGAACCGGTAAACCGATTAACCAGTCCCAATACCGATACGATACAATAATTATATCAGTCATGCAATTATACTAGTAAAAACTGACCAAAACCGGTCATACCGGCCTGTTTTCAATTGAACCGTACCGGTCATACCGGTTGATTTTTATTTAAAATTAATTTTTTAATGAAAATAAAAATAATTATTATTATTTTATTGATTTTTTAACATGTTAATATTGTATATCAAATTTGACCGGTACGCGATTTAATTAGTGAATCACCGATTAAACCACTATACCATTATATCAGTATCCCTACCAGTTTGATGATCGATATGATATTAATAACATTGGAAAATACAATCAATAAAGCTATTTTACGATATTATTATGAAAACTCTGAAATGAAAATATTATAACTAAAATTGTTAATGTGAATATAATTTAAAATAGAGAACATGCATAATTCAATTGAACCATATTAAAGTAACTCACTAATGTCTCAACTATATTGAAGTAATTCACTACATGACTAATTGACAAATTTGAAAGTTGAAACAGAAACTGAAGATTGCATGTCATCTGCATGAAGAAGATTGAATGCTGCAGCAGGAGCATGATAAAGACACATTAGATTCCTTCCAAGTTTTCAAGGTTTTACATTGGGAATTACTAAAATACCCCTCACTATGTCAATCTCAATAGTTAAGCTCTTATTAAATTACTAAAATGTACATGGTAGACTACAACTTGCATTTGCTCTACTACTTTTCCATTCACACTTCATAGTCAACCAACTGGACTGATCAATTCGATCCGATCAGTTCAACTATCTGATCAGTCCAATTGATCCAATTATCGAAAAAACATAATGGTTCTAGTTAAATATCATAGCTTTTTTTTTCACTTTTAACTTTCTTTCATTAAATAGATAATTTTACATGTAACTATTGCAGTTCCTAGTTTGAAACATACATAAACACAAGTTTTCTTGAAAGTTTTTATATATCACATAAATTTGTTAACCTATACATCTATAGTGTAAATGTAGGTTAGTATCTAGGTTTAACATCCATTATCTATTTCTAGAATAAAATTCTTTTATACTATTAATTACTTTTATGTCATTAAGTTTGACTAATAGACCATACCAAAATTACAAATGTAGACACAATTTACGAGCTAACATGCATACTAAAATGAAATAGAGCTATTAAAAAAATTAACTTATGTATAATTTGTTTAAAGTAATGTTATAAATATATCAATTATCAAACCATTTATGATAGTAATATAGTATAATGATTCACTAATTCATTTTATTTAATTTTTTAAGAAAACCCACCAATAAAATCAACTAATTTTAATCAATTTTGTTACATGAACTAATTAGTGTTTTTGGGTAAGAAATTCTATCCTCAATACACTGATTGAACCGGCCGATACAATAAGAAGCGAAGTGCTTTTATATAGATTAAGATATAGTATAATGTCATTTACCCTCCCATTGGGTTCAACTCAAGCATAATCTCCTGGTCCGCAGACCACAGGATCTCATCAACTCCTTAAATTTCAACCGTTTGATCAAATCTCAGTACACTACAATCAAGATTAATAGTTGATATCTACGACACAAACATTGCACAGCTAGAGGTGTCAAAACGGGCTACCCGTGCGGGTTTGGGCTAGCCCGCATTGGGTTTGGGCTAAACCGGACCGGGTTAAAAAGTCCGGATACAATTTATGTATATGAAAATGTAGCTCAAACCCGCCCTAAGCGAGTCGGGTTGTGGCAGGTCGGCCTGCATAATATTAAAAAAAAAATAACGTATTTAATATATATATATATACCATTTGATATTAATGCATAACTTTTTTAACACAATTGTTATACCCAATGCAACCAAACTTATAGATATAATGTCATGTGTTTAAGTTAAAACGTGATGTCAAATCTACGTATATGATTCATAACATAACTCATTTATTAAATATCTTATTGTTATTAGACTCTCAACCTCTAACACAATATAATTTGTAACTTCACTTCAATACAATAAATGGATACACTAACAAATAATATCACGTTGGTTTGTAGTAATGATAGTATAGACTCAAATTCAAAATGAAGTTTATGTGTTGAATTATAACCGCTATCATAATAATTCTTTACTTTGTTATAGATATTTTTTGTATATTCTTTACCAACATTTCCATTGTAAACTGTTATGTTAAATTTGGTTGTGTGAAATTCTCTATGGTAAACAATTAAGTTGTGATTCGTTGTAAATGATATTTTCTTTATTATGTTTTTGTTGTATAAGTTAAATCTAATTAAATATACAATTAGGAAAAGAAAAATAGAATCTATATAGTTTTATGTTCTCATTTAATTTGATACATTATTTTGTTAATGTGCTTAAAACGATATTAAGCAAAATAAGAAAAATAATATAATGTTTAACTTGATAACATTATTGTAATTTATAAATATTTATGTTATAGACATTACTCTATTTTTTATTCAAAGTTCATAACACAATATTTATCATCTACTATCTATTTTTTATTATAAGTTATTTTGTAAAATAATTTTCACTTTAAGTTTATTACCAAGCCAAATGTCCAAAAACAAAGTTTTAAAATAAATAAAAAACGGGTACCCCAAGCCCGTCCGGGTAAGCCCGACCCGAGCCCAATTTTAATATAGCTCAGGCCCGCCCATTTTGACAGCTCTAGTAGCAGCCTCTACTAGATCATAGCCATTGAACTTTTGGCATCTAGTATGTGACATTACTTTCTTGGGTATAAAAGTTCTTTATGGGTAAGACTCTAATCATTCTTTAGATCTCACTAAATGAGAGTCTCGTATATTAAACAGTTCGTTTAAAAATGGCGAACTTAACAAATGCAACAGTAAGTTGTTGCTTAATGAACAAGAATTCTCAGTTTAAAATCCTGGAAACAATTATCTACTTGTAGGGTAAGATTGTATACATCTACCTCTCAGACTCAATACCATACCCAATAAAAGTCTTGTGTACTGAACCACTTTTTTTACAATTTTAACCTATAAAAAAAAATTAGTATTCAATCAACACAAATGTGACTGAAAATAGTCTCTATAAAAAATCATCTTTAGAACAAAGATACTCTACATTAATGAATAGTCAAATGTTTATTTCTCCTCATTTTCAATGAAAAAATTGTAATTTTTCGATAAATAAAAGGATAAAAACATCATTACATATTGTCTTTTATTTGTTATTGCATGACACTTGCATCTATATTAATGGGTTAGGATCCTCTCCATTAATGAAGAGACAAATACCTAGAAAACAACATAAAAATATAAAATAGTATGACACTTTTATCCCTTAAAAATAATGATATTACAATCATACATTTGATGGTAAGTGCAAAATCAAGAACTTGTCTCTCCATTACTGGAGAGGATTCTTTTCCCTATATTAATAGAGTAAGACTTCTCTCCATTAATGGAGATCCAAGTACCAAAAAAATCAAAGAAAGTGGAAGATGCAATGTCACATTTGTCCTTTTTATTTAAAAAATGATTACATCTTTACCCTTATAATACACATAAAAAACTCACTTATCTCTTTATCAATGGAGATCAAGGCATACTCATATTAATATTCATTAAAGTAATAGTATTATATTTGTATATTTTTCCTACATTGTTACATGCCTCGGCCACCAATGCAGAAATCTGAGAAAGAAATGAAAGAGGGTGGCACAGAACCCAACACTTTCATTAGAAAACAAAGACATAACTGAGAATATAAGATAGAGAAGTTTGTCTAAAATTCTCACCCTTCACTTGCATCACCTAAAACAAAACAGAAAGAAAAAAAAACCCATTAAACCAGTTCATATGATTATGACTATGATACCCTTAAAAGAAGAAAAGTAATGAAAAAAATTGGAACTTTTCTCAACCCCATCAACCCAAATTTCCAACCATTATTACCACCTTTGAAGTTTGAGTTCAAACTCCAAGGTTGTTGATTTGCATAGATAAACACACAAACATAGATATTTGGTGTGAAGTGTAAGTGTTTGTGGCTTTGTGAGGATTGTTTTTTTCTTGAGAAAAGGAAGTGTGAGTTTGTGTTTGATATTATGAACAATTGGTTGGGATTTTCTCTCACTCCTCATTTGAGGATTAGTGAAGATTTTGGTAGAGAAAGACAAGATCATGAAGGAGGAAGAGGATCCTATCCTCATCATTTGTCTGTTATGCCTTTGCATTCTGATGGTTCTCTTTGTGTTGCTGATTCTTTCAGACACTCAGCTCCACATGAAGGTACTACTTCACGAACAAAGATCTGTTGTCTCAAACTCTGCATCATATGTTCTTCCCGACCAATGAAAATAAGTCGTACATTCATTATTATTGTTGTTTTTTATTCATTTTCATTGGTCCGGAATAAGATATGACACATGGTTTGCGATACATAAGAACTATTTTCCCTACTTGTTTTAAAAAGATATATCATCACCAACTTTGAATATTTCATTAACAAAATTGTTGTCTCTTTCCTAAGCAATGAAAACATGTCATATATTCATTATTATTGTTGTTTTTTGTTTTATTTCCATTGGGATACAAAAGAACTATTTTTCCTACTTTTGTTTGAAAAGTTATATCATCACCAACTTTGAATATTTCATTAGTTTGAGTAGTATTTGTTATTGCATGTTACCAAAAACTATTTCTTGTGTGCATTTTCTTTATAAAGTTTGCAATTTTATATAAAATAACCACTTTTAGTGATTAATATTATTGGGTTTTGGGTATTATTGTTTGTAGAATGGAGATATGATAATGAAGGGAATTCAAGTGAAGAAGGTCCAAAACTTGAAGATTTCTTAGGATGCTATTCAAACTCATCAATTTCTGAAACCAAAGTCTTTTGCCAACAAGATATTACAACACATCATAATCAAAACCAAAGTAACAACAACATTTCCAAGATTAATGTCAATCTTTCTGAGGAAAATAATGTAACAAACCAATCTTCTATGATCCAATCTTTCCATGCATATAATGAAAACCCACATGACATAATCCATAGCGATGCAATGTATAAATCTTGGTTAGCACAAACTCAGTTTTCTGATGCAACAAAACCTTCTTTAGTAGAAAATGGGGGTAACTTTCAATCATTGAATTTGACTATGAGTCCTATTGAACAAAATATAGTTGGAAAAGTTTCACCTTTGCAAGTTGATGATGATAGTAGAAAACGTTCCAGAGTGAAAATTCAAGGTAGGGAACATCTTCCTCGCAAATCTATTGACACTTTTGGGCAAAGAACTTCTCAATATCGTGGTGTTACAAGGTAAGACTTATGGAAATTGACTCTATTGTTTATTAGATAACTTTGTTGTGTGTTTGAGAAGTAAGTCTTATATCGCCTACCTCATTGTGTCGGGAATGGTTTAAATATTTGGTTGGCTACTCTTCTCATTGTCAATTGGTTTTGATATGGAACCTTAACAATTATCGAGAAGAGGGTAGGTAGCCTTGACCCAATGGGATCATGAGTTCAAATCTTGGAAATTGTCTCTCCACTTGCATGGGAAAAAGAATCCGTAGATTTGTTTTGATAGGCAAATGTTAGTATCTTTAGTGGATAAAACTCGAACTATTAACCTCTTTATCACTTCATTCTTCAACCATCCACCCCAAACCACCTGACCATCTTACGACTCCCGAAAGATTACGTAGATTTATTCTTTTTCCTCCGATATCTTATTGAGTGAGAGTCTTGTGCACTGTTTTTTTCCGGTGAATTTTGTTGTTCTCATTTTTGGGGTCATTGGTTTTATTAGGCATAGATGGACTGGAAGATATGAGGCCCATTTGTGGGACAATAGCTGCAGGAAGGAAGGACAAACAAGGAAAGGAAGACAAGGTGAGAAAAAAAAAACATGTTCGGTTATTTATTTTAGTTCCTTTTCTGCTTTTCTTTTTTTGGTTTATTTGGGAGCATTTTCAAGAAACCAAACAAGTCCTTTTTTTGGGTTTCTTTTTCTCATTTCCTATATTGATTTGAGAGATTATATTAACTGTTTGTTTCATGCACTGTTTGGCTTCTTTCTACTTTAATGGCTGGCTTCTTTCAAATCTTACACAGTTTACCTTGGTAAGTGATTCTCTCACATGCATTGGCCTTTTTCACGAGTTTTTTATACTGTCAATACATCATTCACAATTTATATTTAATTATCATTGACTCTCTTAAATATAAGTAATAATACAAATAAATGATGATAATATTCTGACTGTTTATAAATATTTATATCGACGTTGCACATATATTACACTCGTAATTGATTCCTTTCGGAAAATAATATTTATATATTATTATTAGGTGGTTATGACAAGGAAGAAAAAGCAGCTAGGGCTTATGACTTAGCTGCAATCAAGTATTGGGGTGCAACAACTCACATAAATTTCCCTGTAAGGTTTCATTAGTCTTAAACTTGGAACGATATGTTCCCAGTCTCGATCGTGCCAATGATAATGAAGCAAAAATAGCAATAATAATGAAGTTTTAAATTTTTTAATTGATATGATATGTCTAATATCTTTATTGACACGAAACGATATATGAGACAACAAAATCTCTTGTTCATAAGTTGTAAATTAAGTTATATATAGTAAAGTCAAAAAATTTCTTGTGTATTTAATCTATTTAGCTTGAAATGTTCAGTTAAGCACTTACGAGAAGGAACTTGAAGAGATGAAGAATATGACCAGACAAGAATTTGTTGCCAATTTAAGAAGGTATAGTACCATTAAATTTTTTTTAATGTGATCTTAGTAATTTCTCTTATTTTTTTAGCTTTTGCTTTTTTCCCTACTCTTTTGTCCTTTTTATTTCCCTTGTGTAGGAAAAGTAGTGGATTTTCAAGAGGGGCTTCTGTCTATAGAGGAGTGACAAGGTATGGCTAGAAAAGTGATTTTCTTCATTGTTTAAAAAGTTAGTAAAGTTTTTTAAGAATTTTTTACTTAAATTCCAGTTTCTAATAATGTAGCCAATTATTGGAACTTTTATATTTTCTCTTGTATTATTTCAGACACCATCACCATGGAAGGTGGCAGGCTCGGATCGGAAGGGTTGCCGGAAATAAAGACTTGTATCTTGGTACATTCAGTAAGTTTCTCACCCTTTCCTCTGTTTAAAGCTTCACTTTTTCCATTTTACATTATTATGAATCCGATATGTGATATGCAATATGCCGAATTCTGTATTTGTCCTGTTATTTTTCATAACCATTATCCGTGTTGGGAAGAAACGATCAATTAAATAGTAAAAGAGAAGAGAAGAGAATAACACACAAAAATTGGTAACGAGGTTCGGTCAATTGTGTCTACCTCTCCGAGAGCGTTGAGAGGCTAACGTATTAGAGAATAATAATTTGTGTTTAGCTATTGTTCTTATTGTTACATTAGGTTTACGTAACATAAATATATATAGTCCTCTATCTCAACATTTACATCAACTCAAGTCCATAACTTGTATTGCTTGCTGTTATGATTAGAAGAGACGTGATCTATTGAATATGAGTCATTGCACAACAATTCGCTTTTGCAAAGATGCGACAAATTGGTTGCAATAACCCATATTCTAGTTTTCATCTGAATAATTAATGCTATGTTAATGAAAATGATTTACAATAGATCATTATGATGTCGTTTATCTGACCCAAACTAAGGCTTGGTTGTTGCAATTTATAACGATAATAATTGCAGGTACACAAGAAGAAGCTGCTGAAGCATATGATATAGCAGCAATCAAGTTCAGAGGAACAAGTGCTGTGACCAACTTTGACATTAGTAGGTATGATGTGAAAAGAATTTGCTCAAGCTCAACGCTCATTGCAGGCGACCTTGCAAAACGGTCGCCGAAAGATGCAGCTCCTGTTGCTGCTGCTGCTGCTGCTGAGGACTTCAATCGGTGTGGTTCATCCACACCTTCTCAGCCGATGCCTTTGGCTATAACCAATGGGGAACACAGCGATGAATTTTCGAACATGGTGTGGAATGGCAACAGTGATGAGCAAGCTGAGAGCGAAAACACGAACAATGTCTCCGAATCATCGAAACAGGTTTCGCCAAGAAACAAGAATGTGTTGAACCCTCAAAGCCCGAAGTCTTTGGTGGGACTACCCAATGAGTTTGGAGTGAGTGGAGCAGATTATGGACATGGGTACTTCACCCTATCGGGACCAAAATACGACGACGATGATGGAAATGATGACAATAACCGCACGGACGATAACCGTCTTGGAAATTTGGGTTTGGTTAATCAAGTTCCTATGTTTGCCTTGTGGAATGATTGAAGAATATTGAGAACTTGAGACTAAAAAATTCAGCATAGGAAAAGTAAGGTTAGATGCAAAATTATTTAATGATCATTGTAGTTTGGTATGGTAACTTGTTTTCTGTTGAAAGAATGTGATGCCATAAGGGCCTATTCCTTGGTGTTTAGTAGGTATGGTACCAAATTAACTGAACAATCATCATCTCAATTAACGGAAAGTCAAATATTTATTTTTCCTTGTATTTTTAATGACAAAAGTATTATTTTATTATATATAAAAGAATAAAAATGTTTTATCATATTATTTTTTCTTTTGTTTTTATAGTATTTGTTTCTCCATTAATGAAGATGTCCGTGACTCTAATTATCTGCCCAAAGATTTTCTACTTTGGTGAAAGAGGCATTGCATAAAAATCTATCGTGATATTCATTCAAGGTCATAACTCTATTTATTATATAAGATTAGCATTTGACAAGTTTGAAATGATACTTTTTTTTTGTTTAATGAACGTTCTCTCTCACTTTATGGATAAAGAATTAAATTTTTTTTTAGTATTAGTGACTCTCTTCATAAGTGTCTAATGTGTTGTGATTTTAATGGTAATCTTTGCTTAATAATGTCAAAGGGTGAATCTTCTTGGAAATTTGATCCAATTTGAATAATAGAAGACAAGAAATCTATAGAAAATGGTGAATGAAAAGAGACATGTGTCTTATACAATAAAGACAAACAAAAAAGACAAAGAAAAAGAAGCATTTCCTTACATAGCATCATAACTTTACTTTCAAGAATTTCTTTAGCACTTGGATAAAAACAACCATGGAAAGTTCACACTAGTTTCATATCCTCCAAAGTATGAAAACTAGTTTCATACAATATGTGCAACTTTTTTTTTCGGTAAGGGGAAGAGTTACATGATTATCCTACTTTTATGAAAACTAACCATAGTTACTTTACTTATTTAGTTTGGCTTGAATTGATGATAACTTAGTTTTTAAGTTTGAAAGACCACATCCCTATCAATGATAAAGAAAAGTGATTATGTCCCCAGAATAATTAAATATGAGGATATATTGATTTACTTCAATAGTATTTTTTAAACTTATTCTACATCTTAGTCATTAATTATAGGGAAATCCAATAGTTTGAATTAGTGAATAGATTTAAACCATTGAATTTCCCTAGAGTTGATAAAAAACTTACTGAAAGTCTTTGAGTAAGTAAATCTCATCCCATTAAATATAATTAAAAATTAAATAATATCAGTTGATTACTAACTTTTAACCTTCTGTTCTAGCTTCCAATTATTAAAGTAAATTGATCAAACTTTTTTATTATGCAATATCCCATGGGGACTTGAAAAACTAAGGAATCCTAAACCCTTCCAAATTTAACCCATGGTTATTTTAGTTTCCAAGTATGGTCTCCAAGTTCCTACCTAATTCCAAATTGTTAAGTTTCTATTTTTACACTTCAATCCTTCTGATTAAATTTATTCATAATTGTTAACTTAAAAATATGATTTTTTATAAAAACAATTTTCGAACCCAAAAACACAATTTTCGCTTTCTCTTTCCCCATAAAAAACTTCGCATATAAAAATAATTCTTGTTTTATAATATAAAAATCTCTCTTACCGTATATGTCATATGTTACCGAGCCAATATATTAGGTATGTCTTAAGCAATATCCAATCATTTGATTTTAAGTCACATATCACTTATATATTAAATTGGCGAGGCTTAACCAAGACCTAACTCTTGGATCTTCATGGGTCAAGACATGGGTAACCTAATCAGTATATCCAATGGCTCTTAACCTAGGTCCAACCATTGGATCTTAGCATATAGAGGAGTCCTAGATGACCCATATAGTAGTTTAGGTGACTCTTAATCTAGATCCAATCATTGTGTCTTAACGGGTCAAGACATAAATGATGTGTTTAGTAGTTTGAGGAAGTCTTTACCTAAATCAAATTATTGGATCTTAATCTTCACCCAACAATCAGGTGAATCTTAATCTTAATTCAACTAGATCTTAACGAATCAAAACATGAATAACATGTATAATAGTTTGGGTGATTCTTAACCTAAATGCACCATGCAACATTTGGATCTTAACAAAATGAGGTATAGATATCTCAAATAGTAGTTGGATGATTCTTAACCTAGATCCAACAATTAGATATTAAAAAATAAGTATAAGATGATGTTATGGATTATATCCTATTGTCATTCTCAATCTAAAATCAATGATACAACCTTAAATGGATTGGACTTGGAATACTGAATTAGGACCATACCCAATATCATGGCATACAAGCTATATGCGGGCTAAATTGTTATATGTCCTCTAAATAGTTTTGGTACATAAAAAATAATAATATATATATATAGTATTAAAATATCTAATGAATTTAAAAATAAATTGTACTAGCATTCTGCACTACATAGGGTAACAATCATAGTATTTCTTAGGCATAACATAATTTAGAAACATTATTTTAAAAATTAAATCCCAATATAAAATATATATTGTTTTGAAATTTATTATAAATTTTTTGAAGGATAGTTAAATTATTATATGGTTTTGATTAATATTTTTGAAACAATTAGTTAATCTATTTACTCCATTTTATGTTTTATGCTTTATTATCTTATTTGTTCTAAGAATTTAACTCCCAATTAATTCATTCACTTTAAAACTGTTTCACATACTTGGAGGTTTCGTTTAATCAAGGTTATTTCTCACTCTAATGTTAAAGAACTAATGTATTTTGGGTGTATGATTACTTTCTCAACAAATGTCACTCTTATGAATTAAACATTTAATATTTTGGTCGATATAGGAATCTAAAGGAACACTACACTACTAAACTAACGTGTTGTAAATACTTGAAGAACCTTAATCGATAACACAAAACAGCATGTAACATTATGATATTTAGAGGTTAACTCATTATCTTTGGATAACAATTGAAAACTTGTTCCAGCAGCTATGTAGACCAATTTCCCAGTGGAAAATTTGTTTGCTGCTATGCATAATTTTCATATGAAAATTTGTTTGGTGAAAAGGCCATTGTTCATCTTATCACTGTTCATCTTGTGCCATCACACATATCATAAATTTTACAATAAATTACACTAATACCCTTGAGTTTTAGTGAAATTACACAAATTACTCTTTCATTTTTTACACCCACAAAAAACTCATACTTTTTATACATATATTACACTAATCACCCATGTATGAAGAAGTTTTATTGTTGTTTTTTACTAAGGACTAATCGAGGACCAACAAATTTAGGTTGTTTATCACTGTATAGACATTTTACTATTTATAATTCTATACTATATATAATATAAAGGCAAGACATGATATAATTATTATCATTGACTAATTTTCATTTCTCTATTTTGCTTTTAACATTTTTTAATTTATACAAAAAAACCATATAATCCTAAATAACTATCATTAACACAATAATCATCTATCTTACTTTAAATTAGACATTATACTACTACAAAAAATATATAACATAAAGTGGACCAATATAAAAAATATTTTAGTTCTGTAAAATGAAATATATAAAAATTGAATACTTAATAAAAAATACTTAATACCATAAAATAATAATAATAATACCGGTTAAGAAAAAAATACATGTTTGGATTAATAACTAATGTGTTTTAACAACTACCTAACCCTTACAAAATTTAAATTATATAGAAAAATATGATAATAATTGAATTTGACTATCACACTCATGAATGAAGTAAAAATGCAACAATTATTTCTTTTTAAGATATTTTGAATTGATATAAAATAAAAGATTTATAATTTCTAAGTTACATATATGATATAAATAAATGCAGAGGGGTAGTTTATGAGATAAATGTCCATTATTATGCTAATTTATATTAATAATGCACTTTTTAAAAATAATTACTTAAATGTATCAATTTATAAACTATTTACTAATTTGTGGATAGTTTAAAAAATATTTAGCACTTAAAGTAAACTACTTACTAAAATAGAGTAGTTAAAATTAACATATTATTAAATTATTTTTGTCTTGACACATGTCAGATGCTGATTGACACAAAAAAGTGCAAAAAATATTTATTTAAATTTTATTGATTTTTTTTAGAAAAATACAACAAAAATAAAATAATGAACTAAACTAAACTAATTTTACACATGTGTGGAATGCTGATTGACCCAAAAAAGATTGTCTCTTTCTTTAAAAAAATCAGTTATCCACCATTTGTGGGACAAGGGCATCAAATCTAAACAAATGATAAAATTTATCATCACACCAATTATTCTATACAATAATTTCTTAATTATAAAGTCAATTTTTTTATTATATGTATTCAAACAAATGTGAATGACCATTGATTTGCATGGAAACTTCCCCACAAAACTATCATTCAAATATGATATTATTTTATGGAAAGCAGCCCAAATGATTATCATGTGGGTTAGGTCCCAAAATCGACTACATGGGCAATAACATAATCGGCAAATGTTTTTTTTTTTTTTTTTTAATAAAATGTTATATATATATTTTATTTAAAAAGTAATAAAATTTAAATAAACGTTTTATGTAAAAAAAATTAAAAAAATGAAGAAAAAAAATGTGGGACACCCTATCACGTGTTGTCACTTCAGGTCGCTTGCTGAAATGACAACACGTGATAGGGTGTCTCACCCCTTTTTACGTTTTTTATTTATTTTGTTAAATAGTTTACTGCCCATTTTTATAAATATTCTTTTGGGCCACTCACAAATTAGTAAATAGTTTATAAACTACTCTATTTAAGTAATTATTTTTTAAAAGTGCATTATTTAAGTAAATTGCCTCCATTATTCACCTTTCTTTGTATATGCTTGTCACAGAGTTAAGCTCCTCTCTAGTAATGGATAGGACAGTGATTTTTCCCTTTGAATTTTAAGGGTTAAATTGTAATATCACTTTAAATAATAAAGATACAATTGTAAATGTATATTGTCTTTTGTTTGAAATTCCACAGCACTTCCCTCTCCATTACTGGAGAGGAGTCCCACCCCTTGTCACATGTATATTCTTTGACTATGTCAATAGGCTTTAATTTTTTTTTAGTATAATCAACGATTTCCTCTTACTTTTTTTGGGTACAGAGTTAATTTAGTGTGTGGTTCTATCTCCCAAAAAGTTTTGTTCACATGAATCGAACCTTTAATATTTTAGATTTCACGCGAACTAGGACTATGATCAATACGGTACGGGCTAGGAGTGGACTAGGAGTGAGCATGAGTCGGGTAATGCTTGTTCCTTATCCGGTCTTAAATGTTGGTCGATTCATTTTTTGAACCCGAACCCAGACCCGAAGTAACTTGATCCGAAATGTCCTGTCCATCCTTTGAACCAGAACTCAACCTTAGATCCGATTAAATATATTGCATACCGATTTAGATGAAGTCTTCTCAATATTATTTATTATTATAGATATGTACTTTAACATATAAAATGATATATGTATATATCATGAAAAATTAGATAATCAATGATATTTTCGATCAAAGATGTGTCACTACTCTCTACACAATTCAATAGAGACACAGACAAATATGATGACTGAATGGTCATGAGGCGGTTCTGATCGGGCCATGCTTCTCCCTTATATGACCCTAAATATTGTCTAAGTTTAATTTTTAAACTTCAACCCAATACTAGACCGAGTAAGACCCAACCATATTCGGTCCGATCATGATCAAGCCAAACAGTGTGAAAGAGTGGGTCGGGTTTACACACCCAATTATGGCCCAGAGAATTTCCTGCTAAAATACACAGCTGTGTGTGGTGCGCACTCCCCCAAAAAATCAATGGAAATGAATATGAATGAAAGAGATGAAAAATGAAAATGAATTAAGAGGGGCCTTAAATTGTGTGCCTTAGCCCCTCTTTATTGCACTTGTTTAGTCAACTCCATTAATTAAAATGTTTGAGTGTGTTGTCAACAAACATTCATTCCTTTTCACCTTTGCTATGTTTATATCTACAATTTCTTTTAGACAAAATAAAAAATTATATCCAATATTTTGAAATTTAAAAACTATTTAAAACATTTGCTATTATGAGAAATGAAAATAAAACATACATGCACATAACTATTATATAATCAATAACTAACTTATTTGAACAATCAAAATTAAAAAATATATATACATGAATATCATATGACCAATAACTAACTATTCAAAGAAATAAAAAAGGAAAAAATATATAATTTTTAAATAAAAAAATAATTATCATCACACGACTCATAACTAACTTATTTGAACGGTCAAGATTAAAAGATATATGCATATGATTATCATATGATCAGTAATTAACTGTTTAATGAAATAAAAAAAAAGCAAAAATATATAATTTTGACTGCAACAAGTTGTACGGATTAAATGAGGGGCCCCCTTGTTGGGGGCTTAGTTGCAGAGAGAAAATATAGATAAAGATTCTGCAAAGAGAAAGATGCATATGGTGACAGAGAAGAAAATAGCATAGAAAAAGACATAACATGTAGAAGATGCTTAAAAATCCAGACACATTTTTCCATCATTATTATTATCACTCTATTTCTAACCTATTCACTACTACACTTATTATGCACTCACAAAATCCAATATATACACTGTATACCTCATGCAACGTGGCTAAGCTACTCATAGATTAGGGCATGCACACATAAGTATCACCCAAACAATTGTATATATATTATTATTATTGGTGGTGAAGAACAATTATGAGAAATGAGAACATGTAATACAGATTATTACATCTTATTTGAATGATTAAGATTAAAATATACATATACATGATTATTATATAACTTTTTAATCATCCATGATTAGTTATAAGGTCTAGATTTAGTGTTTTTACCGTTTTTATAGGAGAATTGTTATTCATATGAAATTACAATCAGTGTCGGGCTTAATATTTTATTGGCCAAATGCAACAACAAAAGTTGATCATTGAGGTTTGAATGTCATAGTTCAAATAAATTTGAGATTTAAAATAAATTGCGATAACAAAATTACAATTTGTACACATTGTATATCGAATAATTTAATTATGTAATATTTTTATAATAAATTTTGAATAAAGTAGGTTCTAATAAAAATAATGAGAATGTCAGATAAGCTTTCTTTTTAGACTTCATTATTGTTGAGACTTGGGTCTAATATGTTTTTATTGGACCATCCTCTTAATAAGTGTTAAATAATATCACATTTTTTACTCTAGGTCACACTCTTATTTTAATTATACGATAATATAAAACAGCAACCATTATTACTAACAAAATATTGAATGAATTTATGTATAGAATAATAATAATTGACAACAAAATAAATTTAAACATAAATAAAAAAAATACCATATTTATTATATAGATAAAATTAATTATATAAGTTAAAAATTTGGGGACCCATAACACTCATAGCACTTATTCTATACATTTTGGACTATTCAAAATTCAATGCATCTGCTACATTTCTAGCACACTTCAGCTTTCTAAGAAGTTCCTTATGCTACTTATTTAATTTACTAGCTATAGCTGCTACATGCATGTTCTAGGTTTAACTAGTTTTCTAGGGTTTTGTGTAAGCAATGAAGAATAAGATAAGAGCTGAGTTGAGATATGAATCTATTGCATGGCTTTGATACTGAAAGTGTGACAGTTTGAGCATTTTTCTATGTTTATTAGGTACTTCTTCTGTGTGTCTTTAATTTGAAGGGTTTGATTTTGTTATGGTTGGACATAGACATGTCATGACTCTATTCTGTGCAAAACAACAGTCTATGGATGAAAATGTGTTCTTGAATCTCAATTTGACTGAGCTTTAAAGTCATTTCAATTCGGATCAATCAAAAGGTAGTACCTCAAAATCTTTACCGGTATTAATTTGGTGCCTGAAAAATCGGAAAACTCAAAATGATCCTGAAGATATTAAATGTAAATTAAATTAGTCATTCTTATAATTTTTTAATTACTAACTTTTGGCCATTTGGGACACTTCAATCCCTATCTAGAATGACGAGTTTGACCTACATTTATCATTTTTAAACTCCAATATAGGTTTTTTTTTACATTTTTAGAGATTAGATTAGTTAGTTGTGAAAATTAATAAGGACTAAAGTGTGCATTATGGAAGTGTCAAGCCACAAAATTAATAAAAACACTTCTACATATCCATTATTTAATGTTACATGGAAATGAGAAAATATAAAGGAGATATATGTGACAAGAAAGAAAAGAAGAGATGAAAATTAGAAAGATAAGGTATAAAAGGTGGTTTAGAAAAGGTGATAAGAATACCATTATTTAAAGATTTAGTTTTTATTTAATGATTAAGCTAATCTAAAAATAATATAAATAAAAAAATGCTTATCTCATTTGACCTACTTTGTTTCTTAAGAGGTGAATATATTTTGTATTTTAAGAATGTTATGACAATAATGAATCTTCACCAGATATTATTTCATCGACCAAAAGTAAAACAACAATTCGTTGTTAGTCCGTGAAATGCATATTAGTATAAGTTTTACTATTAAGTTGAAATATCAAAGTATAGAATATAAATCATCACATATTTTATTTGATTCCAATTATTTATAAATAGTCCTTCAATTTCCAATTAATAATTAGTACTAATAAGTAGACATGTCAAAACTTATATCCTAATAGGTTTGAACTAGTCCACTTTTGGTTTGGGCTAAAGTAGGTAAGTTAAAAAGTTTGGTTAAATTTTATCAAATAATAGCTCAAACCTGCCTAAAGCGGTTTGCAGGTTATGGTGAGCTGCCCAAATAACTTTTAATTAAGGAAATTAAATAATTTAAATCACATTTTACAACCTACATACACAAAAACTTATAATAAAGTAAATAATTGCGACATTTTTGCTCCATCTTCTACTAAAATGCTTTAAAAGGTACTCAATTGCTAAATAATAAATAATACAATTTTGTCAGAATATTAAATTGTTACATTTAGACAAAATATTAAATTCATAGTAATGCAAATAGAAAATGCATAGACTTACCAAAATCAACATTCTTTTTCCCATTCATTACATTGAACAATTGGTTCTAAACTTCCATCGGAAAGTTTTATGTCTTCAACATTAATAGCATCCCGCTCATCGTCATCTTTTTTATTATCATATTCTACAATAAAAAAGTAATTATGTTAATAAAATTGAGTGATTAATTTAAAGTGTATAGGAGAACTTGAACTTAAAAAAAAAAATTACCGACAAAATCATGCAACCTACTACATGTGCATAAGAGAGCTTAACTATTACATCATTTAAAGAACTTCTACACTTGTTCAAAACTCGAGCACCAATGTTAAATGCAAATTCTAATGTAACTTTAGTTATTGGAATGCTTAATACATCACAAGTCATCCTTGAAAGAGCAAGACATGCACGACTTCAATCAATCTAATAAGATAAAACATGAAAACATACATTTTATGGAATTTGTTCTGGTATGCCCCTAATTAAATATCAAGTTCAATTTTCCCATGAGAAGTCATTCTCTTTGTGTTCTTATGTTGTTTGAACTACAAAATAAATAGACAAATTTATTAAACTATACATCCATATAAAGAATGGAAAATGAAATAGTTATACAAAAATTATAAAGTTAACTTACACGAGATTTATATAAGGGTACTTGAAACTTCTTTCATTTTCCTCATTTTAATGAAGATGAAGCTTACACTTGCGAATTACTCTAATTGGATTGATCATCCTTGTTGACATACTCATCATAATTTCTATATACAAATTCATTTTGATGTGATTCACCTTCTCCACATAAAGTGGATATACTTCTTCATATAAACATTGCACAAAATCAAGTTCTTTAGATGGATCAAGAATTGCCCCAAATGTCATACAATTTCATATTACGAGCCATTTGTTGAATCATCAAATCTTCATTTGTCAATATTGATTTTAAAAGACACTCTATAGTCCAAATTTCTGCCAAATATAAATTTGATGTGGGGTAATAAGAACCATATATCAACTTTGTAATATTATTAAATGGTCTTAAAAATTCACATATTATTTCAGCTCTATTCCACTCATTTTCTGATGTGTACCACATAAAATTTGCATCATACAAACTAAAACTGTTAAAGGCATGCCCATAATTGATTGCGCTCTCAAGCATTGTAAAAGCAAACAAAAGCAAAAATTTGTCTTGTTCTACTTTCACTAACCTTAATATATTTCACACTTTGTCTAATTTTTTGCAATACATCGCTTGCAACTACCATTGGCAATTTGGGATAAGCCCATGTGGCTGCCGCACTTACTAGATGGGCATGACATGAAAAATATGTCTATTCACCCTAAAATGTCAATCTGGCAAGCCTTTTTCACTCGCGGGCATTTAAAACCAGAAAACGGACGACCCATGTGCATTATTATAAAAAGTACTGAACATTAAATGTGAAAATGTGTATTAGAAAGTGTGTTCTATTTGTTATATATGTTTTTATATATCAAATATGATAAAGTCCTGTCATTTCCTTATTATATATATATATATGCATTTTGTATTTTGTATATTATATATGCATACTACTACAATTGTATTTTTTTTGCAAATTATGTACTACTCATATTTTGTATTATATATATGCATTTGTATTTTGTATATGTTGCTCTATTTGTATGTATTATTTAATATGATAAATACATTTGTATATTTTTATACAAATTATGTACGGTTTATTTTGTATGGCCATTTGTATGTATTTTGTGTATATATTTAATTTTATTTAGGGCAGGGCCGGTATTGCGCAGGCACACGCAAGACGGCCCTAATTGTCAATACTAATTGCAATCTTCAAACCATCTTGAACAATGAGGTTCAACACATGACCATAACATCTTACATGAAAGAATTCTCCATCAGCAACAAACCTTTTGACAATCTTAAATGTTCTTTCACATGGTTTTGCATGTTGACATTTGAGGTAACGTTATCCAAAATGAGTGAAATTTTTATTTATTTAATTTCCCCCATCTCTTATAAAGTCCATCACTTTCAATTCTAATTCTTTCCCGGTATGTGAAGGTTTCATGTGAACAAATGCAAGAATCTCACTATTTAATTTACATTCATTATCAACGCAATGAGCAAACAAATAAATGAAATCATAATTTGTGCATGCAGTACAACAATCGGAAGTCAAGCATACTCTATCAGGAATTTCAAGCTATTGTGATTATAACTTCAATTTCTCAATATCATAAAGCTTCATCACATCACTTTTAGCAGCATTTCTAGTAATGAATCTGCAATCATCGTCCAAAATCTTTTAGTATTGTCTAAATACCCTACACTCAACAATATTAAATGGAAGACCATGTGAAATGATCAATTCAAATATTATCTTACGATTAACTTTATGGTCAAAATTTCTCTTTTTCAACCCCCTTCCACCACCATCAAGTAGCATAAATCCTATATCATTCTTATTGCAATTGTTAACATGATGAATTAAATATGAAGTTCTATTCTTAGTTGAGCAACTCAATAGTTTTTTACAACCTAGACACTCAACCTTTTCTTTTTCATCTACAATACAAGATTTTTCAAAGTACCTCCATGCATTTGAGGTTAGAGCCTTATGACTTTTTGGTTATGGTTGAGAGGTTACAGATATATTCATTTTCTGTTTTGATTGAGAAGTATTTTTACTCTATTTCTCTTGTACATTTTCATTATTATTTTGTGTAACTCCGGCTGAGGTTTCTAATATCTTACGGTCACCAACATTGGAATCCATAATATGCAAACCTGCAAAGATGAAGAAACAAACAAATAACAATGGAAGTCAAATTTTTAATAAAAATGGAAAATAAAATAAATTTATTTTGCTATACAAATTGAATTAGTTAATTAAATGGGGTTGCTTCATTTTACTATAAAATAAAAACTTATATTTCAATCCACCCCATAATTGTGTGCTTGACAGTGACACTCAAGTAAAGTGGGTACCCATGTTTCTTATATATGGTTCCAACAATGTTAGTTTAAAAAAAAAAAAAGATAATGTCATTTCTATTAGATAATAAAAAACAACCACATAAGCAGCAAGTTAGATTCTTTGCCAAAATTAGCCCATAACATAAGATAATGTCATTTCTACCAGATAAGTTAATTATATATAAATGCTATTTGTTCTTGAACATAATTGGTGAGAGTTATTTTCCAACTTAGATTGAAATTTTTTAAAACCAAGATCCCATAAAAATTCATATACAATGTCGAAAATGAAATGTAATCTTAACCACCATGGATATATACAATAGTTCAAAAATGATGAAGTAACCCCATTTCACTCGAATTGAATTAGTTTTACCTTCACCAAAAAGAGTGTTTTGCTTTTCTCACAAATTGAGTGAGAAGGGGAAAGCCAAAGAGTGAGAGAATTTAGATAAGAATATATATTGTTGGTCAATGAGAGAAGATTTATTTTATCCTTATACTAATTTTTTAATAATGGTCCAAATCCAAATGAATTAGCTTGGTTTGGGTCCGAATCTATTGTTGTCCGATCAAATCAGACTAAAATTCCTGATTTAAGTAAAACATTTGAAATTTAAACTTATGTCCGATACATTTTCGAGATTTAGTATGTTAAATAAAAACCACAATTTAAGATAAGATTTATTTTAAAATATGATAATTGCATTTTTTTTAAATATATTAATACCATATTATTATCACCATATAAAATTTGACAATTATATAAATTCTTGTTTAACCATTTAACTGTTTAGATTTTTTACAATTACACGTGTTTAACAATTTAATATCATGTTAGTTTAAATTTTGTTAATCTAAATAAATGTTTTAATTGTTTTCCTTATAAATTAAGATTGAAAAAAATTAGATTCAATTTTGATACTAAAATTTCGAATTTTAAAGAGAACATTAAAAGTCAAAGAAAATCTCCTTTTGAAAAAAAAATTACATATGAAAGAAGAGTCTCTCAATGTCCTTGACTAGATATTGATGAAGACACCAACAATAATAAAGAAGAAAAAGGTTGAAGAGATTGTAGGTCGGAAATGTCAAGATTAATAGATAAGATTTATTGTTTTCTAGTTTAAGGTCTTACCTTAATAACACATTTTATTTTTGATATCATACAAGGCTCGACCAAAATGATTTTCAAAGTTTAAAAAAGGTATAAAACATTATCAAGGTTTCTGGAATGGTTCTTTTAGAAAACCAAGTAACAAGTTACTTGAAACAAAGTAAGAAGTTACCAGAAACAGAGTAGCAAGTTACCTTAAACAGAGTAGAAGATTATTTGAAATTGAGTATCGGGTTTCCTGAAACAGAGTAACATGTCTCCTAAAACGGAGTAACAAGTTACTAGAAACAGAGTAACATGTTATCTGAAATGTAATAGCATGTTATTAGAAACAGTGTAACATGTTACCCGACTGTACAATGAAGTTTATTAATCGATTACCACAAGTCATTCATCGATTAATCTGTGCCGAAAGTTGGTTTTAGAATTTGAAATTCAATCAGTATGCACCCAAATGTACTAGAATAATCCCAAACATTTCATACCTCTTTAAATGGACCTTGAAACCGATTGAAACTCTATATATACCATCCTAAGTTTCTGAAAACAACAAAACACTTTTGTTGCAACTTGAACTTGCAAATATATCACAAGATTTATAGAAAAAGTTGAATTTTCATACTTTATGAAAAACAAGAGTCTAGTGTGATATTAATTTTAAGTGTTCTTGAAAAGATTCCAACATCATTAGATTGGGTTTAGTAATCCTTAACCATTCAGGAAGTCTTCTTCTACTTTATCAAATCAAAGAATCACCATATGTTTTGGTGAGTGATTGTGTTAGAATAAATTGGTATGCTTTCTTGTGGGATTTGAGTGTTTGAGGAGAGAGTCTCAATGTGAGGCTTGTAAGAAACACAATTACATAGTAAGAAATTCCTTTAATCAGAAAATGAGTCTAGATGTAGCATTTTGAATAACGTGAACCAATATAAATCTTGATGTGAATCTCTCTAACGTTTTCTCTTTTAATTTTCTGCAACTATCATTCTATAAGTTTTTGTTTTCGTTAAAATTCTACATTTTTGTTTAAAAAAACGATAATGTTGCAAACCTAGTTTTGTGCCTCTTAAGTTACTATCCACTCTTTACAATTGGCACGAGAGCAAGGTTGGGTAATTTTCTCCTAGGTCTTAGTATAAATTACATACATGACTTCCTTCAAACCATTTTTAAGTGAAGGTTCTAACATTAACATACCTCCAAGATTTATTGGAGAATGTTACAATTTTTTTTGGAAAATCTGGATGAAAATCTTCATAGAGTCTCAAGATTTATACATATGTAATCTTACCAAAGAAGATCAATTTATCCCCAGTTTTATCATTGATGGGGTTAAACAACCTAAACCTGGAAGTGTTTGGAATGACGATGTAAGACACTCTAGAAACAACACATAAGAGAATAGAAGAAGTAAAAAGGTTAGTCTAAATACCTTCTCCCAAGAGTATAAAATATTCAGAATAAAATCGAGAGATAAAATTCTAGACTTACAGAAAAGGTTTACCCACTTAACTAATCACTCGATTGCTCTTAGAAAAGTGCTCTCTAATAATGATCTAAATCTGAAATTTCTCATATCACTAATGAGAGCATGACAACAAAGAGTCATAACAATTTTTGAAACGAAAAGTCTGTCAAAAATATCTTTAGATGCACTTTTTAAAAAATTACAAGAACATGAATTGAGATTTAACCAATTTGACTAGCATGAAAAACTTGTAAAGAATCAAAAAATCATTTATTTGAAAGCAAAGGTTGACTCTTAGCTTGTGAAACTTCACAAGATGAAGACTCAAAAGAATATAATATTAAAAACCTAAATCATCTGGTAAATAAACTCAGTAAGTTCTTGAGAAAGAATAAGACAATGATGTATGACCAAGTAAAAAGGTTCGTTAAGAACAATGAATCATCTATATAAGGGTAAAACTTCACTTGCTTTGGATGCGGAACACCAAGGCATATTAAGGTTGCTTATCCTTCCTTACAAAAGAAGAATACTTTCAAAGGAAAGAATGACAAGAAGCCCCAAAGAACATTCATTGCAGGGGAAGATACTGACGTGAGTTCAAATTCAGAACCATAAAATGAGACTCTAGGATCTATACTGCATGCACGTTATCTTATATGGAGTGTTAGCTGTAGGCATGACTTTTTAGGTTATCTTATTTCCTTATAGTATAGAAATAAGGAAAGCTGTAATACCCCTACTATCCCTATAGTGTCTAAAGAAAGCTAAATTAGTATATATCCTTTAAGCACGAAAATGGTCAAAAAATTTTTTCCTATAGTTTTTAAATTTAGAATAGAATTTCCATTTTAAATTTATAATAATTAATAACCTACCTAATAATATAAATATTAAAAATGGATTTAACTTCATTTTATAAAATTTAAATTTGATCGTGTAGTGACTTTTCTGACAACTGACAACTAAGTATGAAACGAATATAATTACTCTATTAAAGAGTAGAAAATACCTAAGAAGAAAAAAGTAACAACAAAATTATTATTATAAAATAATTTTCTAAGCAATGGCATTGATTTGCCTTAGAATGCATATTGTATATATAAAAAGTCAAGAATGAATAAAGAGGTTAAGTTTAATGCATTTTAGTTCAATCGTGTGATTTTTTCTTCTTCTAATGTTATGCTTCTCCCTTTGAATGCAAGAGAATGACCTTTTTTATAAAGTCAATCGTTTGCAAAATTATGTTCAGTTTTTTTTCATCCCACAAATGCAATTAACAAAAAACGTTGGTGAAAAAATAATATTTGTATACATTAAAATCATGGAAATAACAACAACAATCACACTTTAAAGTCAACATATGGTGATGTGAATAAATAATGGAAATAAATATAATTAAAAAATGTTACAAAAGTCATAGATCCTAAACTTCCTAAAACCTAATTTTAAACACTAAATAACTTTTCAAACTCTAAGTATGAGAAAGTGTAAAGAAAACGTGCAGTATAGATCCTATAGTCTCTTGCATAGGCTGCACGAGATATTTATGTCAACAAAAGTCGTGTCTGTTGTGCACGAATTACAAGTAGAGTGCCGCATTACGAGGCCACAAGATTGGTATGTCGTGGATGGCACACACAACAACCTAAAAAGTTGCACTAGTTCCGTAATTTTTTGAAAACCTACACCAATTGGATGATAGTGTACACTATCTATGTAAATTTTCCGGCTATTCTCCCAATGATTAAAATTGTAGAGTAAAGAAAATTATTATTATAAAACCACGTAATACTTGTAAGCATGATCATATTAGAAAAATGCTTAGCAAGAAACATATTTGCTTTTATTGCAACACTGTAGGACATACTCTTAATACTTGTTATATTAGAAAATTCAGTGTACCTAGTGACCAATATAAATGGGTTGAGAAAGATGCTAGTCCCAAAGGACCCAAATTATATTGGGCACCGAACATATCATTTTAATTTATTTTGTAGGAATGCTTGAAAGCCATAAGCAAAATATGGTATCTTGAAAGTGGATGTTCAAAGCATATGATATGAGACATATCAAAATTTTCTTCATTAAGTCCAAGAAATATATGATTCGTTACATATGGAGATAACAACAAAGGAAATATATTTGGTATATGTAGAGTTAGTAAGCCCTTTGGTGTGTTATATGTTGACGGTTTAAAACATAGTTTACTTAGTATAAATCAATTATGTGACAAAGGCTTTAGTATGATTTTCAAGTCAGACACATGCGTCATACAAGACAAGTGACACATCATATAAAACTCATTCGCAATTGAATAAACAACATTCACATGATTTCATTATATGGTTTATCCTTAAAGGTCAAATTTCTTATCGTTGGAGAAGACCTCATTTTATTCGGGAACTCAAATTAATTGAAAATCTTATGCAAGATCTTTGAAACACTATCTTATGGAGAGATATTGGAGATTGTTGGGTATGGCCCCATGAAAAAATTGACTTTTACACTGTCAAATCTGCTTACAAGCTTCTTTTAATCCAGGTAAACAAGCAGGAGGGGGACCACAATTTCTCAAAAATTTTGTGGTCGTCTAAAGCCCCATCGGAAGTCTTTACCTTTACATGGAGACTTTTTAGGATATATTACTAACCATGGATCCCTTGCAAGGGAGAGGAATGACACAACTTCAAGGGGAACATTTTATCAATTTTGAAAGGAGGAACCATAATCCTTCAACCATATGTATGTCTCGCTTGCAAGGAACGAGGTATTATTTCATTCTTCTAAGGTGTCAATCCAACAAATCGTGGAAACTGTGAATGTGAAATATTCGTTGTGGATTAAATGAAAGAGTGGTATATATGTAATGTCATACTTAGAATGAGATAATAACTCATTTGAAAGTTTGACATCTTATTGTACCTAGTCTTCTCTATAGCCACATCTCTATGCATCTTTAGAATCCTCTTGTACCTCTATTACATTAATAAAATCATGTTTTCCTTTATAAGAAAAAAGAAGGATAACTAACCTTCATATGTTTCATTTAAATAAGTTGATTAAACATGAGCTTGTAGTTGGTTTGCTAAAAATCAAATTTGTTAAAGACAAATTATATAACACATGTCGAAAAGACAAACAAACTAAAGTATCTTTTAAACCAAAACATATTGTTTCAACTTTAGACCATTACATTTGTTACATATATATTTATTAGGTTCATCTCGAACAAAGAGTTTTAGTAGAAATTATTATGTTTGACTAGGTTTTGAAGAAGATACAAATACTAATAAAGAAGAAAAAGGTTAAAGACCTTGTAGATGAGAAAACTCAAGATTAATAGATAAGATTTATTTCTTTCTAGTTTAAGGTCTTACCTTAATAGTGTATTTTATTTTTCATATGACAGAGCTCAACAAAAATGATTTTCAAAGTTTAAAAGATATAGAAAACAACAACAAGGTTTCTAAAACAATTTTTTTAGAAAACCAAGTAACACATTACTTGAAATACAGTAACAAATTACCAGAAACAGAGTTAATGCTACCCAAAACAAAGTAATACGTTATATGAAACAGAGTAATGGGTTACCTGAAACATGGTAACACGTTATCTGAAACAGAATAATAGGTTAACCAAAACAGAGTAACAGGTTACCCAAAACAGAGTAACACATTACCCGAAATAGAGTAATAGGCTACCTAAAACAGAGTAACATGTTTTGTGAAACAAAATAACAAGTTACCAGAATCAATAATAGGTTACCCGACCAGACAATGAATTCCATTTATCAGTTACCACAAGTCACTAACCGATTACTCTTTGTTGGAAATGTATTTTCAAATTTGAAACCCAACTGGTATGTACCCAAATGTACCAGTACGATATCAAATGTTTCATACCTCCTGGAATGGACCTTAGAATCTTTCTAAACTATATATATATCATCCCAAGTTTTTGAAAACATCACAACACTTTTGCAACAACTTTCACGTGCAAATCTATTGGAAGTTTTTCAGGAAAAGTTTAAGTGAAATTATGCATTTTCATGCTTTCTCTAAAACAAGAGGATAATGTGATATTAACTTTAAACTTTTCTTGAAAAATATTGTAGCATCATTAGATTGGGGTAGTAATCCTTAGTCATTCATAAATTCTTCTTATACTGTATCAAATCAAAGAATCGCCATAAGATTTTGTAAGTAATTGTGTAAAAAATAGTGATGTGTTTTCTTGTGCGAATTGAGTGTTCTACAAGAGAGTTTTTGTGTAAGGCTTGTAAAAAACTCAATTACACAGTAAAAAAATCCTTTAAATTTGAAAAGGAGATTGAACGTAGAGTTCAAAAGAAGAAGACCAATATATATCTTGGTATAAATCTCTTTATCTCTTTTAATTTTCTACAACTATTGCTCTACAACTTTTTCCTTCCGTTGTAAAGTCCGAATTTTCATTTAATACGAACAATATTGTTGCAACCCTAATTCACTTACTCCTAGGTTACTATCTAGTGTTTAAATTAGATTGACACAATTGCATGAATAAATATTCTTTGAATTCCTCTTGTATAGGTTAGTTGGAAAATATGTATAAGCCTTTTTTTTAGTTTCAAATTTGAAGTAGTTAAAGAATGAAAAAAAATTATTTTTTCCATTAGACATTAATAACACACAATGCAAATAGAAATTCTTTGAATTCCTCTTGAACAAGAGCTCGTCAGCAAATATATATAATAAAATTTTAAGTAATGTTTTTAATCTTAAGTAGATTATTGAAAATGATTTCAAAATTTAATGAGATAATATAATTGAAAGTAAGAGAATTTTCCTCTTATAAATATTCCTTTCATAAATGTATTAAATTTTAAATCTAATTCTCTGACTATTATCATTAACACTTAAATTTTTGGAATAGTTAATACATCGATCATAATTGTGATCATATCAAATTATCAATCACAAATGCTCATAATTATTCAAAATATAAAAGTTTTCTAAGTTTTTGAAATGACTACTCATACAATTATTTAAAATCTTAAATTAAGTGATTTTCTTTCCCAAGACTTTGTTGCTAAAATTGCAATATAAGAGTTGATTTCCCATGTGGGGTTCCATGTTTTCAGCTGAAGTTTAACCATTCTAACCAATGTAGCCTCAATTTCCAAGGACCCCTTCTTTCTCCACTTCAATGTCCTCAAAACTCAAAATATTCACACTTTTTCAACATTCTAAAAATAATAATGGAGTTTAATTTTTATGTGCATGTAAGTTTTTTTTTTGTTATTTGATAAAAACAATGTTATTAAAACCGTACCAGTTATCAAATCGGTCAGGGTACTGGTATAGTGGTATTGTGGTTCAACCAGTGGTTCAGTAATTAAACCGCATGCCGGTTAAACCGGACATATTTGCTTATATATATATATGTAAACCTATAACAAAAAATTTCAAATAAGTAGGTATTCAGATTTATAATTCATATTCATAAACTACTCCAAATTAAAACAAAAAAACAACATTAAGTCTTTAACAAAATCAAAGTCTAAAGTGCAAAACATATATTAATCCAAAATTATCACTTAACAAACGCAAAATACAAATAAATGACACAAATATCAATCAATGAAGTTGAAGAATTGAAAATTTGAAATTAAAAAAAAACATTTAATGTACAAATCGGCCGGTTTAATCCGGTTTTCACCAGTTTTCATCGGTTCTATTGCATATGCGGTATAACATACGTACCGTACCAGTTAGGGGTCTGGTTCACCGGTTTTCCGGTTGAACCAGCCGGTACGGTACGATTTTTACAACATTAGATTAAAAATTGATCTCTTTCGGGGTGTGTGTTTGTCTTCCCAATAATTTTGCTCCTAGAAATCAAATTCTAATCTTCTAGTCTTTCTAGAATCTCATGGAACCTTAAAATGTCATATTTATATTTATGTACATGTAACGGTATGTTACACAACTAATATATCATTTTTTCATTGATATATTAATCATTATTACTTCCTTACTAAAGATAATATATATAAGAGTAATGCTATATTCTCCTACTAAATTTTCGTACTAATCCTTCTACCCATAAAAAATTGACATATGTCACAAAGTGATATCTTATTTATTAGTGATTGGTTTATAAGTGATATATGTCACTTTTTTGTGAATATGAGGATTTAATAGGATGATATATCATTTTCCTATATATAAATAATGATTGATGTACAACAATGTAAACTACACCAAAATTAGATAGGTTTCAAACTAAAACTAATATTGAAAGGAAAATTATATATTTTACTACTAATCATTCTACGCATAAAAAGATAGTATATATTACAAGTCATGGTAGAAACAAGTCAGACTGCCTATCAGAGGCCTGCCTATAACAGGTCAGACCAGACCAGATTTTTTTAGTAAATAGGTCAGACTTAGGCTTCTCCAAAAGCCTATTAAGCCTAACAGTCCGACCTATATAATGTTATTATATATGTATAAATTATTTTTATAACATGTTCAAAAAACTAAATAATAAAAAAATTATGTAAATCTACTAGAACTTAGAAGTTAAGTTATTTAATAATTTGATAGTTAATTCTTAAGACTTGAGCTTAAGTTCATAACCCAACTCATGTTAAATATTAGAACAATATCATATTTTACTATGATATTAAAAGACATTGTTTTGTATATTCTAATATCAAAAGCACCACAAATCATTTGCATACATTACGCAACATGGGAAGATGATGGAAATAGTTGTGATAACAATATAAAAAATTTCACACTAATTGCTATAGTTATAATAATTTTTCTAGTTTGTACATAATGTGTTTAATTTTTTACCTTAACATGCCTTTAAACATGCTAATAGGTCAGATCAGACTTTTAAATATGTCACACATAGACTTTGATTTTTTTTAAAGAGACTAACAAGTCAGACTCAGACTCCTATATGCTATATAAGATCGGTCTGCTTAAGGCAAAGACTGACCTGAACTGACTTGTTTCTACCCCTAATCACAAGGTGATATTTTACTTATTAGTGGTTTGTTTATAAGTAACACTAAATAAGAGGATTCAATATAGGAATATATAAAATTACTCTTATTAAAATCAATGATAAAGGATGTAGAGCATAAATATATATAAAATGGGACCAGGGTACAATAAACGATGTAGCTCATTCATTCATTTCAGAAAGTCTCACTCTGTCTCAACAATTCCTACACACCACCTTGTAAGATAGACTAGTGAATTTAATTGAAAATAGATAAATAATTACAATCTTTTAACAATCTTAAATTGTTTTTGGCACAAAGTAATAAATGGTGAATTTTTTTGTACTACAAAAATAGCCTATCACATTTTGACTTTTTGGGTAAGGAATTGATCTATTTTGGGGTGTGTAACTATCTCTCCTAACAAGTGTCGCTCCATGAATCGACTCATTGACTTTTTGGTCATCCTGAGATCTAGTGAAGTTTTACACCACTAGATCAATGACTTGATAAATAGTGTATTTGAGATACTATTTACAAAACACAGTCTTAATGTTAAATAGTTCTTGGCACAAAGAGTAATAAATGGTGTATGTAAGATACTATTTACAAAACTAAGTCTAAAAATACTAAATTTGATTAAGAAATTTATGTTTGGAAATGTATGCTTAAAAGTTGCTTTCATAATTAATTGATGCTTTGATTGTGTCATTGGAATTGACTTTTAGATTCATAATTTCAAAATAAAAAGAAAGCTTGTATGTGTAAGTTTAGTTTAACTTTTTAGATTTATAATGACTTTTAGATTTAACTTTATTTTTAATTTTTTATGGATGCTCTAATAACTAAACAACCCAAATATGGCACTGTCTCTTCTAAGTTCTAACATTAATGAGAAGTAATTTATTTATTTAATGAGATAATTACTTCTCATTAATGTCAAAGTAAATGATAATAGATAATAAATGGACAAAACTTAGGTACAATTTTTATGTACAAATGATGCTTGTAGCCTATTAAAAGGTGACACGTGTTCATTACCACCTATACTTTGAAGAGAGATTCTTAATTGCAAAAAAAAGATAGAGACTTAATGATATAAATGAATACGTGTCACCTTTTAATAGGCTACAAACATCATTTGTACCTAAGCAATTGTTCCTAAATTTTGTCCATAATAAATATAGTGAAATTCTATTCCGCTAAAACCAACCACCCAATAGGACAAAATTTAGGTAATATATCATAAATATTAGTGATACAGGTGACCTATTAGAGGATGACACCTATACATTTTTGTTTATTTTCAAGGTCAAAAAAAATATTTGATTATAAATATAATAAATGTTCATTATTTGAAAATAAACAAAAATATTTATATAACATTATCTAATAGGTGACTCGTACCATTAACACCTATGATACTTTAACTTTCATAAATACTAATAAGAAGCTATGAACCAACATGATATTTTAACTAGAAAAAGGTGAAACTCATTTAATGATTTAGACACACAAAAATGAATGTCTTCTTCCGTAAAAATGCATACACCTATACTATTATACTAAAGAATCTATGGTATTTAGTAATAAAGTACTAATTAATTTACAGTGACTAAAATTAATTTTGGATACATTTCTAAGTGCCAAAACCATATTTAACCTTTTTCAATTTAATCATAACACCCTTTTTACCTTCTAAAATATATTTCTTAGTTTAAGATCCCTCTTATTTAGAATTAGTAGATTTCCATTAAAATGGGAATGGCATAATGAAAAAATAGGATTAGAATTTTTTTTTGGAAATCATTTTTTAAATGAATAGTGAAGAATGATTGATAGAAAAGGTATGTAAAAGAGTAAAGGACGGTGATAATAAGTATTATATCATTGTAAATACATATTTATCATGTATATCTCTGAAAGATGCTTTCTCTATATTTAAAAGTATATGTTTTCATGTATTTGTAACTTATTTTTTCAGAAATATTTAAACTACATTAGCAACAACTGTATAGAAATGTTACAATGGTATCAACATGGACTCCATCAAAGTCCAATAGGTAATATCCATAGTTGCAGAAACCGATTCGTGTCAGCCGGTTCAACCAGTAAACCGATCCCAATACTGATACGTACAACAATTATACCAATCAGGTAATTATACCGGTCAAAACTAGTGAAAACCGGTCATACTAGCCGATTTTTAATTGAACCGTACCAGTCAATTTTTATTTAAAATTAATTTTTAATTGAAAATTAAAAAAATATTTTTTATTAATTTTTCAATATTAATGTTAATATATTATATATGTATATCCAACTTTACTGGTATGCAGTTTAATTAATGAACCACCGGTTGAACCGCTATACCACTATATTAGTATCCCTACCAGTTTGATGACCGATATGATATTAATAATACTAGTAATATGGGATAAAAAATTATGAGTGGACCAATAGGAATCATGGCCCAGTCCAGTTCAATAGAAACGTTAAAATATCTTAAATAAATATCAGAAACACAATTTAGAATTGCCCTAACTAACTGCTGGAATATATAGAGTTTCTGTCTTGAGATATAGTTAATGAAATCTGTAGATAAGAGTTAATGGAAAAAAATGAATGAAAAGAAAAATGCCTATCAATTTATAAACAAAAAGAACTAACAAAACATTGGTATAGTGGTTTAAGGTCTTGTTAGATTCTAAAATGACTAAAAGGTCAATAGTTTGATTCATGGTATCGATACTTGTTGGGAGGGACAACCACACGCCCAAAATGAATTAGTTCCTTACCTATAGAGTACGGGATATCATTGGTAGTACCAAGAAATTTACAAACAAAAGGGAAACCTAAACACCTTCTATCCATGTTATCATGTTGAAACAATACAACAACAATGAAGAAGCCTATATCCCAACGGGATCGACTATATAGATCAAATGACATCATAACATTCTACCATGTTGAAACAATATGCATATAAGTTATGTTTTTAGATTATTATGATTATAAATTATGAAATTTTAATCTGTAGATTATAAACTGAAGAAATCATAAACAACCCCATTTTTTAAGACATGTTACTTTTTGCTTATTTTTCTTTGTTTACAAGTTTTTTTTTACAAACTATGATTCTTAGCAAATAAGCTTAGTTCATCAAAGAACATATAAACCAAAATAATAAGAGAAGAAAAGAAATCAAACCAAAGATTTACAAATTTCCAACTAACACATGCAAATTGTTAAACAAACAAGATAATGATGTAAGAGAACAAACCCCAACAAAAGTATCATCATGGAAGATATTAGTAAATATTTGTTATCCTTAACATAAACTCAAATGAATATGAAATATACAGATTTCTGGGCTGAACCCAACTACTTCTCATCCAAATTTAACCAAAGTGTGTGCACAACACTTCTTTAGTGTTTTAAGTATTGTTTTGTGGACATGACAAGATAAAGACATGATAAGATAATAATAACATTATATGTCAGAGAAAAATATAAGATATGAGCAACATAAGTTTTTATCGTGTCCAATATTTGATGCACATCATAAGATTTATGCAGTGGTTGTATTTGATGTAGTGTGGTGGTGATGGTGGTGCTCATGTGAGGGTACAAAAAGAAAAACTGTATTATCTTATAATATTCAATTGACATACAAAACTCTATATTACAAAACTCTATATTACAAAACAGAAAATACACTAAGATAAAATAAGCCAACAAGATAAAGCTATCGTATCCAATTGACATACAAAACTCTATATTACAACCAGTGATTCAAATTATGGATCGCATTATTTGATGCGGCTGCAATATTGCGATTGTGGTGACGGCCCAATTGCATGGAATCACAATGATATAATCGCATCGGGCCACAATGCAACCGCATCAAACCGCATTTGGACCGCATCGGCCGCAATCCGCATCGCAATGACCACAATCACAATAGCAGTCATCGTTACCGCAATCGCAATTTGAAACACTAATTGTAACACTTTAACTATTTTATTTTCTGTCTTTTTGTATCCAACAATGACACGAGATAATCTTTACTGGCTGAGTCACGACCAGGTCGCTCTCTTTAAGACGTTTCGTGGTACTGCCTCAAGGTGCAAGCAGACTATCAACCACGCCGCCCCCAGGATAAAACAGCCCAGCTCTCTGTTATACGATATCTTACTGCACTGTAAGAATCGCTCTCGAATACACCCAAAAATATGGCTACCAGTGCCAATTCAGAAATACCCACAATATTGGAATTCTGTTCCAACTCTAGTGCCACGGAAAGAAAGGGAGAGAAGGAGGCCGGAAATGCGTCGGCAGAAAATATGGAGGGAGAAAGAAAAGAGCAAGTAAATTCGTACTTGCTCTTGGTGCAAGTATTAATGAGGAGGGGAGGCCTCTATTTATAGCGTGAGGTCTCCAACCGACCCTCCATCTAACGGCCCAGAAAAAATGCATCTACGGCGTGGAGGAAACTGGGGCGCGGATCCACCTCCTCAAATACCGGGTCATGCGAGTCATGCGGCGACTCGAGCATGTTCTTGATCATATATAACTAAGTTGGAAAAAACACAAAACAAGAACCTGTTTCCAGTAGTGTGTGATTTAGCACTCTAATCATAACTCATCTTCTTGGATTTGCGCTATTTTTCCTCGTACGCCTTTGCAGTAAGCAAAGCACTATAAGCTAGCTTCCTAATGTTAGGAACTTCATAATTCTGAGCCAAGTAAACCCCACAAACTGTCCCAGCTATGAAAGAGAAGTAACTCCTGATTATACCCATAGCTACTTGGATTCTTGGTGTGAAATTTCTGCTATTCAGATATCTCTTATGTAAGAATCACTGTCAGAAATAAGCAAAAAATCACATGAGAAATTGGCTTTCACTAAGGAAAAGTCTTTATTTGCAGTGCCAATATTTTAAATTGCGATTGCGGTAACGGTTACAGCTACTGTGATTGTGGCAATTGCGATGCGGATAGTGGTGTGAATTATTTTGTTATTAAAACAATATTTTTGAATCCGATGCAGCCTGATACGGTCCAAATGTGGTTCGATGCAGTTGCGTTGCGGTACGATGCGGCCACATCATAATGATTCAAAATCACACCGCAATTGCGGTATAGTGCAGTTGCGGTGGTCACTACAACCACAATATGGCAGCTGCATCAAATCATGCGGTTAACAACACACATTACAAAGGATATGAAATAGAGCACTATTGGTAGAAATCAATAGTATTTGGATGTGAAAATTGCTTCAAACTTTTCACCTTATGGGGTGCTTGGCAAGAACTGGTTTAAAACTGTTCACATTTATACTAATTTTTATTTTTTAATGTTTGTTATCACCAAACAAATAAGAACTTAAAATCAGGCCCTATTGTGATTAGTTATCTGGCTTTTGAAAGTTTGTCAACACACCCTTTTCTTCAAAAATTAATTACTTTCCCAATATAGAAATTATTATTGTTTTTAAAATGAACTTATTAAATAATTAAAATAAAAAATGTCCATTTAACATAACAAGAAGACTTGTAGGTTGATGAGGAAGTCACAAAATTTGTACCAAAATATAGTATGGTTTTCTAAAATTGATTTATGGTAACTAAGAATCACCATAAGATAAAATTCATAATGGTTTCAAATTCATTATCTGGATTTAAATAAACATATTCAGAAAAAAGACAGTTTTCATGTAAACAAGAACATGGACCATGACATTTTTTTAAATCTTTGCTACAGTGTTAGCAATATGAAACTCTAAACCAAATATTCACCTTAACCAGAAAACAGACACCATGACAATTTTTTATACTGTCTTTCCATTCAGAAGAAATGGCACAAAACTTAAGGGTCATAACAATTAAACAAGTATATAATGGAATCAAATACATAGCTGCATGCACATAACAGCATAGAACTAAAGTAAACAATTGCTTCCATGCACTTCATTTCATCCAAAACATTCATTTAAAAGGAAAACAGCTTCAAGTCCTTCTAATGCAATAGTTTAAAAGTGTGTCAACAAGTAAATAGTAAAAGTACCTGAATAGCTTAATCAATGTTCTTGCATTTACTGATTAAAATCAAACAGTTGTGCAAAGTAACCTCTGTCATCAACATAAGACATGTCATTGATATATAAACATGAAAATTGGAAAGTGGAGTGTTGGATGTGGCTCTCATATATATATATACACAACTTGCAAAGCTTCCTTGCAACACTTTTTTCACAACTTGCTTGCCAAGTTTCAACGCTTGGTTGCCAAGCCTTCCAACCTTGCCTCCCAAGCTTCCAACCTTGCTCTCCAAGTTTCAAAGTTTAATGAAATTTCTTTGCCTATAAAAGCCACACACGTAGAGCTTCTAACAGCATCACAAATTCTTCAATTCCTATCATACAATACTACTTGCATATATATATTTGAGTGTTTATTTTGTGTGAGTGTATTGTGGTGAGAATTCTTGTTCCATTTGAGAGAGTATTTGTGAGATAAATATTGTCATTTGTCCTCATTACTATAAGAGGATTTATTATACTCTCCCTTTTACATAGTGAAATTTTGTTCGTGATCGCCCATGGTTTTTTACCTCTCACGCTGAGGGGTTTTCCACGTTAAATTTTGTGTGTTATTTTCTTGCTTATTTTATTGTTTCTTTTTTTGTTCTCAGTTGATCCGATCTTGTGCTTCCGCATTGCGCTTTATCCCTAACATGAGCTTATTCAATTACATGATCAACAAGTTTCACTGGACTTTATGCCATGTACTATATATGAGAAAAGTCAGAAAACATTAGCACAAATGCACAATGCTTCTGCTCTATTTGCAAGACGGGGCTGACAAGTCACTGGATTTATGTTTCACCATAAGCATTGTTGGGAGGTTCGATTCCTGGGTATGACACTTGTTGGGAGAGACAACCACACATCCCGAAAGAGATTAGTTATTTACCCATAAGGTGAGGGAATACCCTTGGTTATACCAAAAAAACAAAAAAAATATACTCAATGGAACAACTTATGTTTGTTTATCATCCGGTTAGTTCAGTGTATCAAATTGCAGATCACATTGACTACATATATTGTGGTTCCTCCACAACCGCATCATACTACAATGAATCACAATGATTTTGATCACATCGGGACATAACACAACCACATTAAACCACTTTCGGGCTGCATTTGGACTGCATCAAATTAAAAAAAAATTAATCACAGAATATTTCATCCCGCCATGGTCATAATCCGCATCATAATGGTCACAATAACTGCAACCGCAATTTGAAACACGCGAGGGTTAGTTGGTTGGATATGTAAAGTGGTTCTAATTTGCAGTTCCTACAGATTAACAGGTTAATTTGATCAGTGGCTTACTTGGCTTAACTTTCACTTTGTGGGGTTATAACTTATCTGATACATATTCTCTATATTTAATTACAGTTCCATTATTTGTAATTTACCTATGTTTCCAGGAGCATTCGGATAATTTAAATTCCAGTGTATGTTATTTATTTATATTTCAAGAAACAAGGCAAAAGCAGCAACACTAGTTAAAGAATCTCTTAACCCTCATCAATAGCATGATTCCCAAGCCGGCCCAGTACACGAACCTTCCACCTAGTGAGGTTTAATGTAAGCGGCTTATCCCCATAAGCGGGAAAAAAGTTTCTAAGCCAATAATAGAGCAAAAGCGATAATTGTAAATATGAATTTTGGTACTTAGGTATGTATATAACCATAATCAATTATTCAAATCATACAGATCCTACGTAGTATGAATTGATTGGAATTGGAAGCGAAGAAATAATGTATGACTTGAAAATAGAATGTGCAGAGAAAAAGTTCAACCAAAAGCTCGATGAATTTAAATACCTGAATGAATTCTCTGCTATAATTGAACCGCCATTGGAGACTTGTTTTAAGTTCAAAGTGTCTACATTTAACTCCTTTCCCGGTCCATGTCCCTGTGTCAAGCACTAATTAGATTGTATCATTTAGTTAAATATGAAAATTATAAAAACAAAGGATAAAAAGGAAGTAAAAGTGAGCACCATTATGGACGATAACGAACGAAAACATCTAATCCAACTCCTACATGAATTCAAAGACGTCTTCGCTTGGTCATATGAAGATATGCCAGAGCTGGATCCGAGTATAGTGGAGCATAAATTGCCACTAGTACCTAACTCGAGGCCAGTAAAACAGAAATTGCGAAGAATCAAACCAGAAATTTCCTTAAGAGTCAAAGAGGAAGTGCAAAGGTGGTTAGAAGCTGGGTTCGTTAGAGTTGCTGAATATCCTGATTGGGTGGCCAACGTGGTGGCAGTGCCAAAAAAAGGAGGGAAGCTGAGAATATGTGTTGGTTAAGGACTCAAATTCTATCCTTGAAATTTTTTCTCATTTTAATTCAATTTCATTCAATCACTCATAACTCACATTACTATTTTAATATCCTTACTTCAAAATCTTATTTCCCCTCATCACACTCAATCCATGAATCAATAACCACATACATAATCATTTTACCTAGAAGTTCTCATGAATCATTCATGGAACTAATCTTATAACCTATTATATTATCATACAATTAATCTTGCAGAAAAACATAATTCATTCATATCATTCCCTATGAGTACTAAGACCTCAAAGGTTCTGATCCTCCAAAATAACATTACGCATGGTTACAAATATCCAAATAATGGTTAGCCATGATTACAATCATTTAAATCCGCAGGTAATCATTTAGAATACGAAAAACATAAATAGTGAATTCAAAGTCTAAAGCTCCTAAAGCTCCCGACTTGGCATACTTCATTCGTCTATTTACCTCCAATGAGATTATCAATGACAAAAGTACAAAACACACAAAAGAGTAAGTCATTAATTCAATAAACGTCATTATAAGATAATCCACATTAGAAAAATGGGTTAGTAAACCATTTGTTTTATAAATTCATTTTGTGCTACATTACTTGAGCCAAAGTTTTGCTACATAGCTTGAGCCAAAGCGTTGCTACATAACTTGAGCCAAAGTATTGCTACATAACTTGAGCCAAAGTTTTGCTACATAGCTTGAGCCAAAGCATTGCTACATAACTTGAGCCAAAGTTTTGCTACATAGCTTGAGCCAAAACATTGCTACATAACTTGAGTCAAAGTATTGCTACATAGCTTGAGCCAAAGCATTGCTACATAACTTGAGCCAAAGTTTTGCTACATAGCTTGAGCCAAAACATTGCTACATAACTTGAGCCAAAGTATTGCTACATAGCTTGAGCCAAAGCATTGCTACATACCTTGAGTCAAAGTATTGCTACATAGCTTGAGCCAAAACATTGCTACATAACTTGAGCCAAAGTATTGCTTCATAACTTGAGTCAAAGTGTTGCTACATAGCTTGAGCCAAAACATTGCTACATAACTTGAGCCAAAGTATTGCTTCATAACTTGAGCCAAAGAGTTGCTACATAGCTTGAGCCAAAACATTGCTACATAACTTGAGCCAAAGTATTGCTTCATAACTTGAGCCAAAGTGTTGCTACATAACTTGAGCCAAAGTGTTGCTACATAGCTTGAGCCAAAGCATTGCTACATAACTTGAGCCAAAGTATTGCTTCATAACTTGAGCCAAAGTGTTGCTACATAGCTTGAGCCAAAACATTGCTACGTAACTTGAGCCAAAGTATTGCTTCATAACTTGAGCCAAAGTGTTGCTACATAGCTTGAGCCAAAGCATTGCTACATAAATTGACCCAAAGTATTGCTTCATAACTTGAGCCAAAGTGTTGCTACATAGCTTGAGCCAAAACATTGCTACATAACTTGAGCCAAAGTATTGCTTCATAACTTGAGCCAAAGTGTTGCTACATAACTTGAGCCAAAGTATTACTACATAACTTGAGCCAAAGTATTGCTACATAGCTTGAGCCAAAGCATTGCTACATAACTTGAGCCAAAGTTTTGCTACATAACTTGAGCCAAAGTGTTGCTACATAGCTTGAGCCAAAGCATTGCTACATAACTTGAGCCAAAGTATTTCTTCATAACTTGAGCCAAAGTGTTGCTACATAACTTGAGCCAAAGTCGCTAACCATTTATGGTCGGCTAAAAATACGTTTCCTTTTCATTGATTTCACTATCAATCATTTCCTGTAAATCCACGCCACCTTTAGTATAAACACATCCATATATGTTTATACTAAACACGTGATTCACGATATAATTATTGCATGATCAGAAATACACACGTTTTCCATCTTCCGTAAATCTACGTCTACTTTAGTATAAACACACCCATATATGTTTATAATAAATGCGTCACAACTCAATGCGTAATTCACAAGATAAAAATAACATAAAACGAACCATAACTCTAAAGGATGAGTTTCCATGGTTTCTCATGTTTTGAAAATAAATCCAACATACCCAAAACAAGTTAGAGAGGAAGAAGAAGAGTTAGGAATAAGAGGTTTACCTATTCGCAAGCTCTAAGATGAGTCCTAAGGCTCCTTGCTCTTGAAAAGCTCTCCTCTATCTCTTCTCTTCGAAGTTATAACCCTAAAATGTGTATGAGTTTCTGTTTTAAAGAGGTGTAGTCAGGTTGTAATCGATTACCAACATGGTGTAATCGATTACAACGTGAAAAATGCGCATATCTAATGCTTTTAATACGATGTAATCGATTACCAGGAATGTGTAATCGATTACACTGTGTCAGATGCACATATCTGATGCTTTTAATACTATGTAATCGATTACCAGGAGTGTGTAATCGATTACACCGTGTCAGATGCACATGTCTGATTAGTTTATCAGCATGTAATCGATTACCAGGAGTGTGTAATCGATTACACTGTGTAAACAGTCCAAAATTTGCCATTTCTCGCTCAAGCGAGGCTTACAGGACTATTACTATAATCTTGAAGACTCAAATTTAGGGTGTTACATGTTGACTATAGAGACCTCAACAAAGTTAGCCCGAAAGATGATTTTCTAGTACCCCATATAGATGTCTTGGTTGATAGTACTGCGGATCATGCACTCTTCTTATTCATGAATGGCTATTCAGGGTATCATTAGATCAAAATGGCATCGGAAGATGTGGGCAAGACCACATTCATCACTCCATGGAGGACGTTTTGCTACCAAGTCATGTCTTTTGGATTAAAAAATGCTATGACTACATATCAAAGGGTCATGGTAGCTCTTTTCCATGACATGATGCATAAAGAGATAGAAATATATGTGGATGACATTATATGTAAATCCAAAATTGAGGGAGAGCACGTGGAAAACTTGAGGAGGCTATTCGAGAGGCTGCGAAAATATCAGCTTAAGTTGAATCCAACCAAGTGCAGCTTCGGGGTGAAATCGGGTCGAGTTCTGGGCTTCGTTGTTAGCCAAATGGGCATCGAGGTAGACCCAGAGAAGGTAAAAGCCATTATTGAAATGCCTACGCCCCAAGGAAGTTCGGGGCTTCTTGGGGAGGTTGAATTATATTTCCAGGTTTATCTCACAATTAACATCAACATGTGAACCAATTTTCAAGCTCTTAAGAAAGGACCAGACAATGAAATGGAATGACGATTGTCAATCAGCATTTGAGAAGATAAAGCACTATCTGACAGAACCTCCTGTTTTAATGCCTCCAGTGCCTAGCCGACCCTTAATTTTGTACCTCACAGTGCTAGATGAGTCCATGGGTTGTGTATTGGGGCAAAGAGATGATTCGGGAAGGAAGGAGCAAACAATTTATTATCTAAGTAAGAAGTTCACAACATGTGAAATAAAGTATACCCTGCTAGAACGTACTTGTTGTGCTTTAGTGTGGGCATCTCGTCGCTTGAGGCAGTACATGTTGAGTCATACCACCTGGTTAGTGTCAAAGATGGATCCCATCAAATATATTTTTGAGAAAGCCATACTGACAGGTAGGATTGCTAAATGGCAAGTGCTTTTATCCGAGTATGACATCGTATATGTAACACAAAAAGCTATAAAAGGGAGTGTGAACACTCAATTTTGTCCTACCGGACAACTTTCTTTGGTATGTGTTATATGTTGTAAGGCATTCCGTAATGCGGCGAAGAGAGGTGTGGATAATAGCAACTCGATAACATATGAATGCATGTTTTTGGTACATATTGGAACATATTTTAAAAGCAATAATCATTTAAGGTTTGCTTAAGTTATTCATGATATGGTTGGTGAACTTAAGTAATAATAATTCATAACATTTCTATTTTTGCATGATCTTTGCTAAAGCTATTTTAACAAGAAGTTTATATGGTCAACAATGAAAAAAAGAGAGAAGAGAAACACAAATCACAATCTCACTCACTCTCATTCTCATTCAATCTCAATTTTTCATAATTCAATTATACATAACACTTTTTCTTCTTCAGATCTCTCTCTCTAGATTAATAATAAGCATAAATTGTATTGTGTTTTTGGAAATGGAATCAAAAGAAAGTTTCAGCGATTTCCGATGTGGGAGTATGGGCTTCGCCACTACGTTAACTGGATTCCACTTTCCTGTAACTGCTCTTGTTGGTTTGGTATCAAATGCTACAGTCAGGCTCCAGTATGTTTCAAACGCCATCAACTGAACATCAGCGGGAACATCAGGTGCTGCAGAGGCGACAATTCAAACAACCTTAGAGGAGACAACCATCACTAGGACAACATATCCAACAGTGGCAACTTAATGAGTATGAACATGAGTATGCTAAATGGATAACTTGATGCCCAGTATCCTGTGCAAGGTATGCAATCACCTATGCAGGATGTGACACACATCCTATTCTCCCTGCAAGTATTCATAATGTGAGGTATCAATGAAACAGCATTAAGAGGAAGATAAGTCAAATCGTGAGTTGCCAACAAGCAATATTCCAGAAAGATACAACCTTGAACTCAATCAGTTGTGAGAAACACAAGCCACACACAGATGATGTCAAATAAGCCAGATTTTGCATACAGTCCAGGATTAATGTAATCCATGGAGGTAGATAATACACCAGCACATGGTATGGATCAATTAAAGTTTATTCTCCCGTATGAATAGTTACAATCAGAGGCATTAGTCGAATATTATAAAAGAATAGCAACCAGCTTAAAGCCACATGTGGAAAGCGAAACAAACATTATTCTACAGTTACATATCTTCACAGTAACAGTAGCAATAATAGACAGCCTTAAAGAGGAATGATCACTAAGCAGCCAGAGTAAATGGGGAGTATGAATAGGTAATGAAAACAAAAGCCAAGCACAAAGTAGGAGATGCTCCAGCCGAGAAACACAATATTTTCAAGAGAAAATCAGGCAGTTACACTTCAGCTTTATGAGTAGCATCAATAGGCAGCATTATGGCATTCAGTTACAATCAAAATTATTAAGCAGCAGTGATAAGTATTTCTAAAGGCAAATAATCAGAAAATAAAAGGCAGATAAGCGTAGAATGATAGTTATCAGCAGCCCTCCTTTCAGTTACACATTTAGCATAAATTGTGATCATTTTCAGTCTTAAATGAGAATAGTCAGAGTTATTTCAATCATAAAATGGCAGCAGTCACAGGCAGTTTTTTTTGGTGAAAATCAAAGTGGTGATTATGAGCAACTGAAGGGATTTTCTACAATAACTTCAATCAGCTATAAGAAGCAACCAACAGATCATACCAAGAGAGGGACAGAGATACGTACATTCAGCATTTTGCAAAAGGAAAAACACACAATACAAATAGCAGCCCAAACAGAGAACGCTCATCACAATAGCATAACCCGCACCACAAGCCAATATCACACATACACATAAATCCCCAACCACATTCAAATCACCCACAATAATCAGAAAAGGCAATAAGCTTTGGTTTTCTCAGGTAAACGGCCGCATACACAATCTCTTCTTATTACGACTATCATCAGTCTAGCATCAAACAGGGAGTCATTGCCAAATACAAGGTATATATACAGGTTTGGCACTCACTATGTTCGCGTAATTACAGATATGGAATCACGTCTTAACCATCACATATCTGTATTCATAATAATCAATCAAAAAGCATTCAAATTTCAAATCATAAAAGCATATGTTTCTGTTGGTTGTTAATCACCGTCTAATTTTTCCTATTTAGTGTATGTAAATGCTTACCGAAATGCCGAAATATGAGTATCTATTTCAATACTAAAATAGCACCTGGAACTTGACTATTCTTAGCGTAATACTATAAGAAATATCATAGCACAAAAGCAGGTTGTCTAAGCATGTTAAGGGAACCTGGATCCTATGTATTAAGTAATAAGACTGAAAGTGTTTGAAAAAGCAAGAGATTAGGGGAATAGAAAACGGAGAATATGGAAACAAAAGGAGGATTATGAGTCTATCCTTACTCGCTGCCATCGAAGCTACTAGGTCATCGAAACCGAAGAGAAGGAGGATCAAATACATACGAATAACGAAGAAGATTGAAATGAAAGAGGGTTAAGGGTTTACCTTCGTCGGAACCACCGCGTCACTGTAACGAAGAAGATTGAAATGAAAGAGGGTTAAGGGTTTACCTTCGTCGGAACCACCGCGTCACTGTAACGGAGAAGATAATCGGAGAAGAAGACCGGAGAACCAAATCGCCTTCGTCTTCCCGCCGTGACGAACCGCCGTCGTCTTTCCACCGTGACGAACCGCCTTCGTCTTCTCATCGCGACGAATCGCCTTCGCTTCTCACCTCCGCGACTTTCTCTCTTCTTCTCACCCTATTCTAATCTCACTCAAATCCCTAAAAATGAAAAATGGAAACCCCAAATCTGACCCCTCTCCTTTCAATCCTGTTTTGTTTGATTGGGCCCGTACCAAACCCATGTTTTTTTTTGTTTTTGTTCTGTTTTGTTGTTTTTTTTGTTTGTTTATTATGTTTTGTTAATTATGTTTTATCCCTTATTTGTAGTCTTTATTTATATATGATATTTAGTTAACTATTTATTCAAAAGTTTTTAAATGGAGTTTTATAGTAAGGTGATGACCCGTGTTGTCTCTAAATTCTCTGAAAATGGGAAGGAGGTATACGACCAGTGCCGTCTCTAAACTATTAATTCCATATCAAAAATGTTTTAGTAAAAACTTATTTCATTACCCAATCCAATCGATACCTTCAAATCAACGAAACCAACCAATTAATTTTCGAACCAGAACTACGTAGCCTTGATTTCCCTATTGCAGCTAGGGATACGTAGGAGCAAGTTGAATTCTTGTCAGGCACAACAATAAAAGATAAAACATTTTGTTTTTATTTACTGAATTTTAATAAATAATTTTAAGGGTATAAAAGTCCATGTTATTAGCGAGGGTACCGTTTTAATACGGGCCGACGGGGTGCTAATACCTTCCCCGATCCGTAATCGACTCCCGAGCTCAGAACCTCTGATTAAAGACCAAATTATCCTAATTGGGCATGTTTAGAGTTTTCTACGTTTTAACCGCAAAAAACGTAGTGGCGACTCCAAATCAATTGGAAGAGGTAGAGATCGAGTTCGCCTCTCCCTAAGTCGCAGGGCCGGTCTTCCAACCAAAAATCGGGTCGCGACAGCTGGCGACTCCGCGGGGGACTCACCCATAAGAGAGTCAGGCCTAGAGCCGTTAAATACATGGACGTAATACCCTTTTGTTTTCCTACTTTTTTTTATGTGTTGTTTAGATTAAAAAACAATTATTATATGTGATATTCCTTTGTTCCCTTATCTGTGTTAATTGTTGATTTGCAGTTTTTAAGGGGGGTTTATTTTACTTGCAGTATAAGGTTTGTATGCTTCCTCACACACTCCCACAGCACACTCGAGTGACACACACTTATGCCCTATACCCGGGTATTAGAGATTAGGATTTTTTGAAAAAAAAGGGGCATATGCCTTGTGGGTGCTGGCCTCGTGCCAAATCTTACATTGGCAGAATGTACCACCCAGATTGTTCCCGGTATTATGAGTTAGCGGCTTAGGGAGCTCTTCCCCTTTCGTTTCTAACTTGTAATATTCGGTTTTCCTTTCTTTCGAGATTGGAGGCAATCCGGCGACATGAAAATTCGTGACCTTTTTATCGAGTCCACTTTAATTAACATCTAGTACCTTGCCATAGGGTCTGACCATAGATGTTCCCAGAACCTTTTAGGGCATACCTGATATAAGACACAGGAAGCAGACAATTTATGTTCATTTGTCATCATGCATCATGAAAAAGGGACTTACCCTCCCTAAGTTAGATAAGTTCGTTATCTACGCCTAGGTGATATGAGGACGTCACATGGCGGTTTACATTTATTTCATACCCAACAATGGGATCCACGCCCTAGGGTCAGTTAACATGTCATGATTATTATCTTCATTAAACAATTTCATACCACAATCTAAGGCAGCAGTGCCTGATCCTAGATTATCATCATACCATTTAATGGGCTCGACGCCCTAGGGATAAAATGTTTATTCACGCATAAAATTTTTATTCCTCATACTTAGGGTCCACCACCCTAAGAGATCATGCATCATACATATCATATGTTTATTTCCCACTTTATTATTTAACACTTTTCCTTTATGGCTGCATTTTTATAACCAGGTTTTTGATCAGAGGAAGGACTTTGATATAGTAAGACATGGCGACTGGTTCAGAAGTTGTGGTTTTAACGGTGCTCCTTCATTCAAAAAAGGAGTCAGAGCTGAGGTACAAGTTATAGATGTGCAATATTTGATCGACCTAGTTCCCAAGATCCCCAAAGACGTACAAGAGCAGTTCGAAAAAGAATATGGTAGACTGATAGACCTTATCCTCATCACAGTCAACACTGAGGCGCTAAAGGCAATGAGTGCAATGATCCAGTACTGGAACCCCACTCTGAGGGTTTTCGAGTTTCCCAATCTAGATGCGTCCCCAACTATTGAAGAGTATGAAGTCCTTCTCGATATTGGAAAGTCAGGCAGACTCAAGGTGTACCAATTCACTGACCACCAGAACGTCACTGAAAGTCTCAAAGAGGAACTCATCGGGACTAGACCGGAGCCATTTGATATAATAAAGCAAGGAGAAATTTATGGGTTGAAGACTGCCTTCTTGAAAAAGCACCTTATCAAAACAATAGAACAAGGGGATTGGGTGTTGTTTAAACCAACCTTTGCATTAGCGATATATGGTGTGGTCTTGTTTCCTTTCGTCTATGACATGGTGGATCAAGCTGCAATTGATGTCTTCACCAAGTTCAAGAAATTCCTAGTTAACCCCGTTCCAGCTGTCCTGGCGGAAACGTTGCTATCTTTTCAGATGTGTCATGAAAGAGGCGTACACAAGGTTCGATGTTGCGTCCAACTGTTATATGTGTGGATGATGACCAGATTCAAGCATCACCAATACCCCGACTGGAGTCGATACCCCTTACGCAGATTCAGGAAAATTGCAATCAATCCCATGCAGTTGTCGGATTGGAAGAAGATCTTCGTCGAGATCACTCCTAGAAACTTTGGGACAAAATGTGGCTTATATGATAGGCATCCAGAAATCATGTACTCCTGTGGTGACTTTACAAACATGATGTTGATGGGTCCTCGAGGATGTATCAACTTTAACCCAGCTTTGATACTTGGTCAGTTAAAGTGGGGGATGATGCCCGTTCCTTCGGAACTACTACAAGGGTCTATGGTCTGGTATAAAGATGGTGAAACCAGTAAGGAAACCCTCATCTCGATAAGAAACGCTCTGAAAAGGATACGCCTATATGAGAAGAAAGAATTGGGGGAACACTAATCTTACTATACCCCTGAGTACAAAGAATGGAGAAAGGATAGAATGAAGTCAACTACAATACCACCACCTACCTTACCTCAGGAACCACCAAAACAATCAGAAAAGGAGTTGTTACAAGCCAACCAGATCCGTCTCTTGGAAGCCAAGTTGGAGGAGGCCAGGAATGAGATTGAGAAATATGGGTTCTCCGTCGAGAAACTTGACAAGATCATAGAAACTCAGAAAAAAGAATATACCAGCCTCAAGAGAGATTATGCTAGCATGTGCTCGACGTCGGAAAAATACCATCTTATCCGAACAGGGAAGGAGAAAGATAAAAAAATAGCTGAGCTGATCAAGATGAATGAAGAGAAAGATGAGCAAATATCCAACATGAGTCATCAGTTGAAGGCCCGAGGTAGAGCGTTGCATTCGGCACAGAAGGATATCCATGTGTTAGAGGCAAAGGCAGAAAGCCTCCAAGCCCTTGCTCATGATACCAAGAATGAGGAGGGCCATGCATAGGCCACTATGAAAGAATACCAAGCAGCTTTAGAGAAAACACTCGAGAGGGAAGATCAACTGAAAACCATAATGAAAGAAATGGAGAAGGCACACCATCAAGCCTTGGAGGAGGCTAATAACGACAAGGTCTATCTCTCAGAACAACTGAGCCTCCTCGAAGCTACCCATGACGAGTTGGTAACCAGGCAGCAGGAATGGTTGCACAATTGGGACCATATGCTCTAGGAGTGCAAATGGGACAAGGATAGATGGGAAGAAAGGTGCCGAAAAATAATTGATGGCCTCGGGAATTTTGCGGATGACTGGTTGAGGACTTTCGAAGATGCTCGGGGAGAACTACAGATGTATCCGGAAACGGAGCTACGCCCAGCAATGAAAGCATTCTATGAAACATGTGACCAGTTGGCATGGAAGCTGAGGAAATGGAGAATTGCTGCAACTAGGGATTTTTGATGTTTCATGTAAAAAATAAATAAATAAGCATGAGTAGAATCTCAATGTAATCCCCAATGAATAATCAATAAAATTTTCATTTTCCTTCGATATCTCCATGATTTCCTTCCTTATATACACCCACCAATCAATACACCATAAAGCCTTGATAAAAGAGAAACCCTCGCATTTAGATATAATCTCGGTCGAGAACCAGGTGTTCCTTCTAAAGATTGTTATCAACTGTAGATGGCCTTGTGGAGCACGCTCCCAAGTAACCAGACACAGGGCAGGGATTTCAAAGTTAAAAACCCACAAATGGAAGAACAAATTTAGATGCGATCAAGGTCCGAGACCTAGTGTTTCCTCTAAAGATCGTCATCAACGCAAGAGAAGCTATTGCGGCACGCTTCATAGTCATCAACTGCGGGTCAAAATGTCTTACTATGTCAAAGCCTTCGCGACGACGAAAATCCTTTTTTTTACTAATTTTACTTTCTCAAAATTTTGTTAAACATTTATTTTAACACCAGGTTTAGTAATCATTGCTAAAAGACATCATTACAACACAAGGTCGCAATCCAGAACCATGGCCGGTCAAGAAACCCCCACAAATATGGAAGGAAAGTCAGAAATGACCGAGTTAAAGGAGCAAATGGCGGAAATGATGAAGATGATGATGAAAATGCAACAGGAGAATACTACTGGAAATTTTTCTAAAACTAGCCCTGGGGCTAAAACCACTCCTCCACCTCGCCAAGGCTCCTCCTCAAAACAAACCACAAAAGAGGGAAAAGGAAAGGGGTCTGAAACAAAAGAGCAGCAACATGATGGTCAAAATGACAACATGAGTCAGACTGAAGAAACCGATGATGAGAACACTGAACAACCCACCGACGAGACTAACCCCAACGATGACATGAATTACCGTCCTCCCAAGGATGACAAACAACCTACAGGCCCACAGACAGGAAAGGAAACCCACGGTAATAAAAAGAAGGAAAAGGATGACGAAATGTGGGATATGCTCAATGCGAGAGTCAAGGCTGTAGAAGGGAATAATTGCCTGGATTTGAAAAATGCCTTTGAGATGTGCCTGGTCCCAGATGTCGTGCTTCCCCCGAAGTTCAAAGTGCTCGACTTTGAGAAATATGACGGGACGACATGCCCGAAGAGTCACCTCCATATGTATGCCCGAAAGATGTCGGCATACCATCACGATGATAAACTGTTAATTCACTGCTTCCAAGATAGCCTTGTGGGAATTGCCGCTTCGTGGTACATCCGCCTCGAGCGCAAGAATATAAGAACCTTTCTGGACTTGTCCAACGCTTTCATAAAGCAGTACAAGTTCAACGAAGACTCGGCGTCGGATCGGGCCGAGCTTCAGGGTATGACAAAGAAGGTCGCTGATTCCTTTAAAGAATATGCTCAAAGATGGAGAGGGATAGCATCACAAGTCTTACTTCGTTTAGAGGAAGATGAACAAATTACTATCTTCATCAATACTCTGCCGAATCCTTTCTTTGAAAAGATGATTGGGAACAATACATCTGACTTCAATTCGTTAATAAAAGTCGGAGATCGGATTGAGCAAAGCATAAAAGCTGGAAAAATCGCTGCTGAACAGACTGTGGAGTCTAAAAAACCCAATTATGCGAAGAAAAAAGAAGCGGAAGCCCATTACTGTCTGGAGAATCTCACAAACCCCCCAACAAAAACAACCATAACCCGCGACCATACACACCTCGTCCTCACTACAACCAAACACAATACCAACCTAATCAACAAACACCATACCAACCCATAGCATACATTAACCACAACCGCCCACCAACCCAACACAACCCTACACCCCACTACAACCAACCTCGTCCCAACCAATACCCTTCCCAACAAAATAGACCTCCTAACAACTATCAAACCCGTCCATACCAAAATTTCAACCGCAACCAACCTAGACCCTTCCAACCCCAAAGAACTTTTGACCCAATCCCGGTCACGTATGCCGAACTGTTCGCACATCTTCAAACAGAGAGAATATTGGCCCCAATAGCAGGACAGACCCCAAATACCACAGCACCTTGGTACGACCCAAACGCCAACTGCGATTACCATTCCGGAATAATCGGGCATTCCACGGAGACCTGTAGGGCACTGAAGCACAGGATCCAAGATTTGATCGACTCTAAGTGGCTAGAGTTCAAGGACACCGTTCCCACCATCACAGGCAACCCTCTACCCAACCACGGGAATCAGGGAATAAACGTTCTAGAGCAGGACGATGATATGGCTGTGGTAGAGAAAGTGGAGGATATGAAGACTCCCTTGAAAGTTATATTCAAGGTATTGTGCCAGCAAGGTTTGGTGGAAATGGTGGGAGAGGGTGCATATGAAGATGATGTATGTTTGATGCATGGGATACTAGACCATACTATAGAGACATGTACTGAGTTTAAAGCCGTAGTACAAAGGTTGTTGGACTCTCGATTACTGGTGATCGAGAAAAAAGTAAAAGGTTCTGATATTTTCGTCCTGGAAAGAGACCAGAAGATCCAAGACAGAATAATCACGAGGAAGTTTGTGCCAGTACTGAACATACCCGCTGGAACCCCATCATATACCGCTCCGCCCCGATGGGTACCCCGTTTATATATAGAGTCAGGGGCAACGAGGCATCCGGGCCCTTTCCCTTACAAGTCTGACAAGGTCGTCCCATGGAAGTATCAGGGGAAATCGGTGGCGGAATCTAAACAAACGGAGGAAGTTGTGAACCTAGCTGGGGTTGGCAACATGACCAGGAGTGGCAGGGTTTATAGCCCTGTCGATTTATCAAAAAAGATCATCAATGCCTCAAAGGGCAAAGAAAAAATTGTTGAAACATCGGAAGATAGACCAGAGCCAGAGGTTACAGAGCTGTTTCCGGAGAAAATGGAGAGAGAAGTTTCTGAGGAGGAAGCATGTGAGTTCCTCTAGTTTATAAAACAAAGTGAGTACCAAGTGATTGATCAACTGAGCCGCACCCCGGCTAAAGTATCATTGTTATCATTGCTGATGAACTCGGAGGCTCACAGAGAAGTCCTGTTCAAAGTCCTAAATCGGGCACACGTCAATCACGATATTTCAACTGATAAGCTCGGCGGAATCATCAACAACATCATGATTGACAACTTTATCTCCTTCAGTGATCAGGAGGTCCCAATAGAGGGCAGAGGGCATACTCGTCCTTTACACATATCCGTCATGTGTAAGGATTTTGTGATAGGGCGAGTGCTGATTGATAACGGAGCCTCACTAAATGTGATGACCAAGAGGACCCTATCCAAATTGCCAGTAGGAGATGCAATTGTTGGACCTAGTTCAACAGTCGTCAAAGCCTTCGATGGAGCAAGACGTGATGTACTGGGAGAAATAGAACTGCCGATAAAAATCGGACCCTGTATCTTCAAAGTTCTCTTCCAAGTGATGGATATCAACCCCTCGTTCAGCTGCCTATTGGGAAGACCATGGATACACTCGGCTGGTGCCATACCGTCGTCGCTTCACCAGAAAGTCAAGTTCATTACGGGCGGTAGACTTATAACAGTTATGGGGGAGGAGGACACACTAGTGTCTCAACTGAGCGATGCACCATACGTGGAAGCTGATAGTGAAGCCTTGGAAGCCTCTTTTAGAGCACTGGAGATTGCAAATGCTTCCTCTATCGAGAAGGGACACCCAATGCTTAATCCTCTACCATCCAATGCATCAATCATGATGGCAAAATTTATGTTGAGGAAAGGATTCCAACCTGGAAAGGGTTTGGGGAAATATGGACAAGGGATGGAGAATACATTAGTCCTCCCGTCCAATAGTGGTCGAGTTGGGCTAGGTTACAGTCCTAGTAACTATAGAGAGGGGGCTTCAGAAGATAAAAAAGGTGGAGTGGCCCAGTTAGGTACATTCATGTATAAAGGCAGAAAAGTACCCATTCCTCATATTAGTCAAAGCTTCATAAGTACATGCTTCATCAAGCCAGATACAATCGCCATGGTAGAAGATGGTCAACTAGAAAGCGATTTGGGGCCTGTGTATCAATGCATCCCAGGCACAGGATTAAGCAATTGGACGGAGGAAGACGTTGCTAGTGATGTTTATTATGCAATATCTGACAATGAATCTATAACTAATGACAACTTTAATAATCACCTGCCGAATTTTGATCACCCAATAAATCAAGCAGAGGAGGATAACGATGAAGAGTGGGAGGCGTCCCCGGAATTGCTAAGACTAGTCGAGCAAGAAAGCAGAGAGATCCAGCCCCATGAAGAACCGGTTGAATTGATAAATCTAGGTTCCGAAGAAGATAAGAAGGAGATTCGGGTAGGCACTATCATGGATACCTCCGAAAGAATGAAACTCATCGAGCTTCTGCATGAATACAAGGATGTATTCGCATGGTCATATGAAGAGATGCCAGACCTAGATCGGAATTTAGTGGAACACAAACTACCACTAAAGCTAGATTCTAAACCAGTAAAACAAAAGTTGCGAAGAATGAAGCCGGAAATCTCCCTAAGGGTTAAAGAAGAGGTACAAAAGTGGTTGGAGGCAAAGTTCATAACAGTGTCTACCTATCCTGAATGGGTTGCAAACATAGTGGCAGTCCCAAAGAAAGGAGGAAAGCTTCGCATATGTGTCGACTACAGAGATCTTAACAAAGCCAGTCCAAAAGATGATTTTCCGGTACCTCACATCGATGCTTTAGTCGATAGTACAGCAGACCATGCCTTGTTCTCATTTATGGATGGGTATTCAGGATACCATCAGATCAAGATGGCTCCGGAGGATATAGACAAGACAACCTTTATTACCTCTTGGGGAACATTCCGATATCAAGTAATGCCATTCGGGTTAAAGAACGCCATGGCCACCTACCAGAGGGCTATGGTAGCTATTTTTCACGATATGATGCATAAAGAGGTTGAGATCTATGTAGATGATATAATTTGCAAATCCAAAACGGAGGGGGGGCACGTCGCCAACTTGCAAAAACTCTTTGAAAGGGTACGGAAGTATCAACTCAAATTGAATCCAAGCAAATGCAGTTTTGGAGTAAAATCTGGGAAAGTCCTTGGATTCATCGTCAGTCAGAAAGGCATAGAAGTAGACCCCGAAAAGGTCAAAGCAATCATGGAAATGCCAATTCCTAAAACTGAGAAACAAGTCAGAGGATTTCTGGGTCGACTAAACTATATCTCTCGCTTCATCTCTCAACTTACTGCAACTTGTGAACCCATCTTTAAGTTGTTGAGGAAGAATCAGGCCGTGAAGTGGAACGAAGATTGCCAGTCAGCCTTTAACAAGATCTAGCAATACCTGACAAAACCCCCGATCTTGATGCCTCCTATGCCAAGTCGGCCATTAATAATGTACCTAACTGTGTTAGATGAGTCTATGGGTTGCGTCCTAGGGCAACATGATGAATCAGGAAAAAAAGAGCATATCATATATTATTTGAGCAAGAAGTTTACTGAGTGTGAAATAAGATATACATTACTGGAGCGTACTTGTTGCGCCTTGGCTTGGGCAGCCCGTCATTTGAGGCAGTACATGTTGAGCCACACCGTCTGGTTGATATCTAAGATGGACCCAATCAAGTATATCTTTGAGAAACCCATTCTGACAGGAAGAATTGCTAGATGGCAAGTATTATTATCTGAATATGACATCATATATGTCTCTCAGAAGGCCATAAAGGGAAGCATCATTGCCGATTATCTGGCCAACCAACCGATAGTTAAAGAGGACTCAATGACGAAAGAATTTCCCGATGAAGGAATTATGATGGTATCTCCAGATAACGAAAGACGGGATAAGGGATGGACACTAGTATTTGATGGGGCTTCAAATATACTGGGTCATGGCATAGGGACGGTATTAATATCTCCGGAAGGCAAGTTCATACCCTTCACTGCCAGGCTATGCTTTGATTGTACAAACAATATGGCGGAATATGAGGCATGTGCATTGGGTCTGAAAGCGGCATTAGAAACAAAAATCAAATCTTTGGAAGTGTTCGGGGATTCAGCTCTAGTTGTTCACCAGATTAAGGGAGAATGGGAAACTAGAGATAACAAGTTGATACCCTATAGAGACTATGTCCAACAACTGGTTGAGCAGTTTGAGCAGATAGATTTCTACCACATTCCGAGGGAAGATAATAAGTTGGCAGATGCTTTGGCCACTTTGTCATCCATGTTCCAGATAGAGGGAGATAGCGTACCGGTTATCCGGATAACTAGTAAAGATCAGCCAGCATACTGTTGTGCAATAGAATCAGAATCAGATGGAAATCCATGGTATCATGACATAATGACATACTTAAAAAGCAAGGAGTATCCTCCAGAAGCAACAGATAATGACAAGAGAACTCTGCGGAGACTAGCTATGGGTTTCTTTCTTAGTGAGAATATTCTATACAAGAAGAACCACGACATGGTATTGTTGAGGTGTGCAGACGCCAAAGAGGCAGAGCAAATCATTGAGGAAATACATGAGGGTATGTTTGGGACTCATGTTAATGGGCGTGCGATGGCTCGAAAAATCCTAAGAGCAGGTTATTTTTGGTTAACGATGGAGGGTGATTGTTGGGATCACGTCCGTAAATGCCACAAGTGCCAGATATATGCCGACAACATCAACGCACCCCCCAACCTGCTCAATGTATTATCAGCACCGTGGCCTTTTTCAATGTGGGGAATGAATGTTATTGGGCCCATTGAACCCAAAGCTTCTAATGGGCATCGATTCATCCTTGTTGCTATCGATTATTTCACCAAATGGGTTGAGGCGAGTTCATATGCAAGTGTGACTCGCAAGGTAGTGCTCCGGTTTGTGAAGAAGGAACTGATCTGTCGTTATGGGTTACCCCAGAAAATCATCACAGACAATGCCACCAACCTTAATAACAAAATGATGACGGAGATGTGTGAAGAGTTCAAGATCAAGCATCACACTTCTTCACCATATAGACCCAAGATGAATGGAGCGGTGGAAGCAGCCAATAAGAATATAAAAAAGATAGTTCAGAAAATGGTGGTAACCTATAAAGATTGGCACGAGATGTTGCCATTCGCACTGCATGAGTATCGAACTTCGGTCCGCACATCAACTGGGGCAACACCCTACTCGTTGGTCTATGGGATGGAAGCAGTTCTACCGATAGAGGTCGAGATTCCCTCATTGAGGGTACTGGCTGAAGCCGAGCTAGAAGAAGCAGAATGGGTCCAAGCCCGACATGACCAGTTGAATTTAATCGAAGGGAAAAGGTTGGCGGCTATATGTCATGGCCAACTATACCAAAGGAGGATCATGAGGGCTCATGCCAAAAAAGTACGTCCTCGAGAGTTCAAGGAAGACGACCTGGTGCTTAAGAAGATATTGCCAATACAGAAAGATCACCGAGGGAAATGGACTCCTAACTATGAAGGCCCGTATGTGGTAAAAAAGGCATTCTCAGGTGGTGCTCTCATACTAACCAACATGGATGGAGAAGACCTTCGTCTTTCAGTAAATTCTGATGCAGTGAAGAAATACTATGCCTAAGGCAGCTTCCTAAAAAAAAAAAAAAAAAAAAAAAAAAAAAAAAAAAAAAAAAAAAAGAAAAAGAAAAAGAAAAAAAACCTGTTCCTTAGAAATTTCGATGTAATGGTCATAATCACCATTTTTCATGCATGTTTTAAAATTAAAATGGAGAATGATGTAGGAAAATTCCCATAAAGTGTGAACCCACAAATGACTATTTCTAATGATATAAGGCTTCTTTGTAATCCCCAAACACCATGGAAGATATCTCTAGTTACCCCTTTCGAGCCTAGACGTCAGGAAAGGAGATCCATTCTAAATGAACCCGTAAAAATATCTATAACCAGGGAAGGGTAGCTTTTCAATATTCCTCAAAAAGCTCAAAATGTAGCTACAGACTAAAAGAGTGAGAGCCTAGGAATTCCATGAATGAAAGAAAGTCCCAAAGAAAAATTCCGCTAAGGCTCATGATGTGCCTTAGGCAAAAGTTAGGACGAAGACATATCAGACTCTCACTCACAATGAAAAAAAGCAAAACAGTAAAAGTCAAAGAGAGGAATAATTGGACTTAGGATATTGGAGAAAAGGAGATGAAGGGGGGATGGAAACACATTTTGAGCCTTTATACCTATTTTATTGAAAAAACTATTCCGCCAGGCCACAATCCAAGCCAGAAAAGTCCTTGTTGAGGAATAGATCGTTTGGGATCATACCAGGGTAAAAAAGCAAACTGACTCCGAAAAACACAAATTTCTAAATGCATTCTTACTATCAAACCAACACTAAGTGATCATTACATCGAAGTTCCTAACGAATAATGAAAAAAAAAATGAATGAAGAAAATATGACCCGTTAGGTCGAAAACCCGGAAGGGCGGCCTAAGCAAAAGATAGGTAATATAAAGAAGGAAGTCACCCCAATCAGAAAAGGCAATGCATATGCATCACTAGAGATATGGGTTTTCAAAACAGGATACTGGGGCAAAAATTATTGGATGAAACACTCTCCTCCAATAAATTCTTAGCAATGATCTTAAAATCTTTTGAGCGTAAGGCTAGAGCTTCAACGTGGGCAAGCAAGATACTGGGGCAGTTTATTGGACAATTATTCTTTAAACTCTTGGGCCGAAAACTCAGTAGGTGTCATCAATCAGTAGTAACTTTGGAGAAATACTAGGGCAAATTTTTTGTAGGAATCAGAAATTCGGTTGAAAATCAACGAAGGAAGATTAGTGTTGTCATTCTTGTATAGATAATTGAAAGAGATGTCATATACACTTTCCCGAAATTTTTCCACTCCTCCATCATACCTTATTCCCTCCATGCATGACTATGTTTATGTAAATTATACTGATGAACAATAAAACAACCTTTTATGATAGTCGACTAAAAAACAAAGTAATGACACATGCTAGCGACTTATAGATCCTCGCCCGAAGTTGCAGCTATTCATTCCAAAATGTAAAGGTGTCTTAAACCAAATGCAATGATTGCAACACTTAATAAAGCGAGAAAGTAAAGTTTTGTAAAATGAATCTCATAGGAGAGTACCAAATTGACACGCATCCCATACACATAGTCCAACAGTTTAGTTCGTTCATAACATGCATTCATTCATAACATATAGAAAAAAACAAACAAACTCTAGACCTTAGTGGGTAAAAGGGTAGACCAGTTAGAATCAACCGTCATGGTCCCTTAGCCTAATGCCGGCTAAATAGGCTGTATTTTCATATTGTATCGAGCCATTGAGAGCTCGAAATTTATTTTCTCTCTCGAGCCACTGAGAGCTCGCAAATTTATTTTCTGTCTCGAGCCACTGAGAGCTCGCAATTTATTTTTATGTCTCGAGCCACTGAGAGCTCGCAAATTTATTTTTATGTCTCGAGCCACTGAGAGCTCGCAATTTATTTTTATGTCTCGAGCCACTGAGAGCTCGCAATTTATTTTTTGTCTCGAGCCACTGAGAGCTCGCAAATTTATTTGTATGTCTCGAGCCACTGAGAACTCGCAAATTTATTTGTATGTCTCGAGCCACTGAGAGCTCGCAAATTTATTTTTTGTCTCGAGCCACTGAGAGCTCGCAAATTTATTTTTATGTCTCGAGCCACTGAGAGCTCGCAATTTATTTTTATGTCTCGAGCCACTGAGAGCTCGCAATTTATTTTTATGTCTCGAGCCACTGAGAGCTCGCAAATTTATTTTTATGTCTCGAGCCACTGAGAGCTCGCAAATTTATTTGTATGTCTCGAGCCACTGAGAGCTCGCAAATTTATTTGTATGTCTCGAGCCATTGAGAGCTCGCAAATTTATTTTTTGTCTCGAGCCACTGAGAGCTCGCAAATTTATTTTTTGTCTCGAGCCACTAAGAGCTCGCAAATTTATTTTTATGTCTCGAGCCACTGAGAGCTCGCAAATTTATTTTTATGTCTCGAGCCACTGATAGCTCGCAAATTTATTTTTCTGTCTCGAGCCATTGAGAGCTCGCAATTTATTTTTATGTCTCGAGCCACTGAGAGCTCGCAATTTATTTTTATGTCTCGAGCCACTGAGAGCTCGCAAATTTATTTTTATGTCTCGAGCCACTGAGAGCTCGCAAATTTATTTGTATGTCTCGAGCCACTGAGAGCTCGCAAATTTATTTTTATGTCTCGAGCCACTGAGAGCTCGCAATTTATTTTTTGTCTCGAGCCACTAAGAGCTCGCAAATTTATTTTCTGTCTCGAGCCACTGAGAGCTCGCAATTTATTTTTTGTCTCGAGCCACTGAGAGCTCGCAAATTTATTTTCTGTCTCGGGTCACTGAGAGCTCGCAAATTTATTTTTATGTCTCGAGCCACTGAGAGCTCGCAATTTATTCTTATGTCTCGGGTCACTGAGAGCTCGCAAATTTATTTTTATGTCTCGAGCCACTGAGAGCTCGCAATCTATTCTTATGTCTCGAGCCACTGAGAGCTCGCAAATTTATTTGTATGTCTCGAGCCACTGAGAGCTCGCAAATTTATTTTATTTGTCTTAAGCCCTGTATATCCATTGTTTGGGTTTTGACAAAATTAATGTTCATTTCTTTACTAATTACTTACTACGATAACACACAAACATCAGTTTGTTCGCTATCAAGTAAGCAACAAGTAAAGAGGGGCAGCTGTGAACACTCAATTTTGTCCTACCGGACAACTTTCTTTGGTATGTGTTATATGTTGTAAGGCATTCCGTAATGCGGCGAAGAGAGGTGTGGATAATAGCAACTCGATAACATATGAATGCATGTTTTTGGTACATATTGGAACATATTTTAAAAGCAATAATCATTTAAGGTTTGCTTAAGTTATTCATGATATGGTTGGTGAACTTAAGTAATAATAATTCATAACATTTCTATTTTTGCATGATCTTTGCTAAAGCTATTTTAACAAGAAGTTTATATGGTCAACAATGAAAAAAAAAGAGAAGAGAAACACAAATCACAATCTCACTCACTCTCATTCTCATTCAATCTCAATTTTTCATAATTCAATTATACATAACACTTTTTCTTCTTCAGATCTCTCTCTCTAGATTAATAATAAGCATAAATTGTATTGTGTTTTTGGAAATGGAATCAAAAGAAAGTTTCAGCGATTTCCGATGTGGGAGCATGGGCTTCGCCACTACGTTAACTGGATTCCACTTTGCTGTAACTGCTCTTGTTGGTTTGGTATCAAATGCTACAGTCAGGCTCCAGTATGTTTCAAACGCCATCAACTGAACATCAGGTGCTGCAGAGGCGACAATTCAAACAACCTTAGAGGAGACAACCATCACTAGGACAACATATCCAACAGTGGCAGCTTAATGAGTATGAACATGAGTATGCTAAATGGATAACTTGATGCCCAGTATCCTGTGCAAGGTATTCAATCACCTATGCAGGATGTGACACACATCCTATTCTCCCTGCAAGTATTCATAATGTGAGGTATCAATGAAACAACATTAAGAGGAAGATAAGTCAAATCGTGAGTTGCCAACAAGCAATATTCCAGAAAGATACAACCTTGAACTCAATCAGTTGTGAGAAACACAAGCCACACACAGATGATGTCAAATAAGCCAGATTTTGCATACAGTCCAGGATTAATGTAATCCATGGAGGTAGATAATACACCAGCACATGGTATGGATCAATTAAAGTTTATTCTCCCGTATGAATAGTTACAATCAGAGGCATTAGTCGAATATTATAAAAGAATAGCAACCAGCTTAAAGCCACATGTGGAAAGCAAAACAAACATTATTCTACAGTTACATATCTTCACAGTAATAGTAGCAATAATAGACAGCCTTAAAGAGGAATGATCACTAAGCAGCCAGAGTAAATGGGGAGTATGAATAGGTAATGAAAACAAAAGCCAAGCACAAAGTAGGAGATGCTCCAGCCGAGAAACACAATATTTTCAAGAGAAAATCAGGCAGTTACACTTCAGCTTTATGAGTAGCATCAATAGGCAGCATTATGGCATTCAGTTACAATCAAAATTATTAAGCAGCAGTGATAAGTATTTCTAAAGGCAAATAATCAGAAAATAAAAGGCAGATAAGCGTAGAATGATAGTTATCAGCAGCCCTCCTTTCAGTTACACATTTAGCATAAATTGTGATCATTTTCAGTCTTAAATGAGAATAGTCAGAGTTATTTCAATCATAAAATGGCAGCAGTCACAGGCAGTTTTTTTTGGTGAAAATCAAAGTGGTGATTATGAGCAACTGAAGGGATTTTCTACAATAACTTCAATCAGCTATAAGAAGCAACCAACAGATCATACCAAGAGAGGGACAGAGATACGTACATTCAGCATTTTGCAAAAGGAAAAACACACAATACATATAGCAGCCCAAACAGAGAACGCTCATCACAATAGCATAACCCGCACCACAAGCCAATATCACACATACACATAAATCCCCAACCACATTCAAATCACCCACAATAATCAGAAAAGGCAATAAGCTTTGGTTTTCTCAGGTAAACGACCGCATACACAATCTCTTCTTATTACGACTATCATCAGTCTAGCATCAAACAGGGAGTCATTGCCAAATACAAGGTATATATACAGGTTTGGCACTCACTATGTTCGCGTAATTACAGATATGGAATCACGTCTTAACCATCACATATCTGTATTCATAATAATCAATCAAAAAGCATTCAAATTTCAAATCATAAAAGAATATGTTTCTGTTGGTTGTTAATCACCGTCTAATTTTTCCTATTTAGTGTATGTAAATGCTTACCGAAATGCCGAAATATGAGTATCTATTTCAATACTAAAATAGCACCTGGAACTTGACTATTCTTAGCGTAATACTATAAGAAATATCATAGCACAAAAGCAGGTTGTCTAAGCATGTTAAGGGAACCTGAATCCTATGTATTAAGTAATAAGACTGAAAGTGTTTGAAAAAGCAAGAGATTAGGGGAATAGAAAACGGAGAATATGGAAACAAAAGGAGGATTAGGAGTCTATCCTTACTCGCTGCCATCGAAGCTACTAGGTCATCGAAACCGAAGAGAAGGAGGATCAAATACATACGAATAACGAAGAAGATTGAAATGAAAGAGGGTTAAGGGTTTACCTTCGTCGGAACCACCGCGTCACTGTAACGAAGAAGATTGAAATGAAAGAGGGTTAAGGGTTTACCTTCGTCGGAACCACCGCGTCACTGTAACGGAGAAGATAATCGGAGAAGAAGACCGGAGAACCAAATCGCCTTCGTCTTCCCGCCGTGACGAACCGCCGTCGTCTTCCCGCCGTGACGAACCGCCTTCGTCTTCTCATCGCGACGAATCGCCTTCGCTTCTCACCTCCGCGACTTTCTCTCTTCTTCTCACCCTATTCTAATCTCACTCAAATCCCTAAAAATGAAAAATGGAAACCCCAAATCTGACCCCTCTCCTTTCAATCCTGTTTTGTTTGATTGGGCCCGTACCAAACCCATGTTTTTGTTTTGTTTTTGTTCTGTTTTATTGTTTTTTTTGTTTGTTTATTATGTTTTGTTAATTATGTTTTATCCCTTATTTGTAGTCTTTATTTATGTATGATATTTAGTTAACTATTTATTCAAAAGTTTTTAAATGGAGTTTTATAGTAAGGTGATGACCCGTGTTGTCTCTAAATTCTCTGAAAATGGGAAGGAGGTATACGACCAGTGCCGTCTCTAAACTATTAATTCCATATCAAAAATGTTTTAGTAAAAACTTATTTCATTACCCAATCCAATCGATACCTTCAAATCAACGAAACCAACCAATTAATTTTCGAACCAGAACTACGTAGCCTTGATTTCCCTATTGCAGCTAGGGATACGTAGGAGCAAGTTGAATTCTTGTCAGGCACAACAATAAAAGATAAAACATTTTGTTTTTATTTACTGAATTTTAATAAATAATTTTAAGGGTATAAAAGTCCATGTTATTAGCGAGGGTACCGTTTTAATACGGGCCGATGGGGTAATACCTTCCCCGATCCGTAATCGACTCCCGAGCTCAGAACCTTTGATTAAAGACTAAATTATCCTAATTGGGCATGTTTAGAGTTTTCTACGTTTTAACCGCAAAAAACGTAGTGGCGACTCCAAATCAATTGGAAGAGGTAGAAATCGAGTTCGCCTCTCCCTAAGTCGCAGGGCCGGTCTTCCAACCAAAAATCGGGTCGCGACAGGGAGTGTCATTGCTGATTACCTAGCCAACCAACCCATAGACAAAGAGGGGCATATGAAGTACGATTTCCCAAATGAAGGAATCATGGTTCTATCGGCAGAATCCAGAGAAAAAGAGAAATGGACATTAGTCTTTCATGGTGCTTCCAATGCACTTGGGCATGGAGTAGGGGTTGTGTTGGTATCTCCAGTTGGAAAATGGCTAGACTATGCTTCAACTGCATCAATAATGTTGCCGAATATGAAGCATGTGCCTTAGGACTAAAAGCTGCCATTGATTCAAAAGCCAAGGTCCTAGAGGTGTTTGGGGACTCTGCCCTAGTGATCCACTAGTTGAAGGGAGAATGGGAGACTCGCGATAGCAAGCTAGTGCCCTATAAAGAACACATCAAGAAGCTGGTTGATCAGTTTGATCAAATAGACTTCTACCACATTCCAAGGGAAGATAATAGATTAGCAGATGCATTGGCTACCTTATCTTCAATGTTCCATATTGGTGGAGACAGTTTACTCCTCATTCAGATTGGAGATAAGACCAAACTCGCTTATTGTCATATGATTGAAGAGGAACTTGATTGCAAGCCATGGTACCATGACATTAGGGAATACTTAAGAAGTCAGGAATACCCTCCTGGCGCTTCGGAAAACGACAGGAAGACACTTAGAAGATTAGCCATGAATTTTTTCCCGAGTGGAGAGGTAGTTTACAGAAGGAATCATGATATGATACTTCTCCGTTGTCTGGAAGCCAAAGAAGCTCAAAAAATGGTGGAGGAAGTGCATGAAGGAACTTTTGGAACCCATGCGAACGAGCATGCCATGGCTAAAAAGATCATGAGGGCATGATATTATTGGTTAACAATGGAGACAGACTGTTGCAACCATGTGAAGAAATGCCATAAATGCCAGATATATGCTGACAATATCAACGCACCTCCAAATCCCTTGAATGTCATGACGTCACCTTGGCCATTTTCCATGTGGGGAATGGATGTTATAGGACCCATAGAACCTAAGGCTTCTAATGGACATCGCTTCATCCTAATTGCTATAGACTACTTCACTAAGTGGGTCAAAGCAAACTCTTATGCTAATGTGACTCGGAACATAATACTCCGATTCATAAAAAGATATTTGATTTGTTGATATGGACTACCCAATCAGATCATCACAAACAATGGTACTAACCTGAACAACAAGATGATGAACGAGATGTGTGAAAAGTTCAAAATTAAACATCACACATCTTCCCCATACCAACCTAAGATGAATGGAGCAGTGGAAGCAGCCAATAAGAACATCAAGAAGATTGTCCAGAAAATGGTTGTGACTTATAAAGACTAGCACGAAATGCTTCCTTTCGCCCTACATGGTTACCGCACTTCTGTCCGCACTTCTACCGGGGCCACGCCATACTCTCTGGTTTACGGAATGGAGGTTGTCCTCCCTCTCGAGGTGGAAATCCCATCCTTGAGAGTCATAATAGAAGCAGGGCTAAATGAGTCAGAATGGATTCAAGCTCGACCACGCCAGTTTCGTGAAGGAGATTTGGTACTAAAGAAGATCTTGCCAATAATGAAGGACAACCGAGGAAAATGGTCTCCGAATTACGAGGGACCCTATGTGATTAAGAAGGTTTTTTCTGGTGGAGCTCTAATTCTAACTGATATGGATGGAGTGGATTTGCGTCTCACCACAAATTCAGATGCGGTAAAGAAATATTATGTCTGAGGTACTCCAAAAAAAAATGTTTGCCATTGATCGCGTTTTATTTATTTATTTCTTCGCATAAAGGAGGATGATGTAATAGAACCAAAATAGTGTGAGCCCTCAGACGAGTCGATTTTGATGACACAAGGCTTCTTTTAAATCCACAAACACTTAGAAGATACCCTTAGTCACCCATTTTGAGCCTAAACCATTAGAAAGGAGTTTCTTTCAGCAACAACAATAACAAAAAAAAAAAAAAAAAAAAAAAACTGGAAACGCCAATGTTCCGGGAAAAGGGTAGTTTTAATTGAAAAGAGGAAAATCACTAGAAGCATAAATTAACACACAAAAGTTAAGACACACAAGATCGAAGTATCAAAATGAAAGCATACAAAGGTTAGCTCACAAAGACGGACTCTCAGAAAAGGATGAAATAGGCTTATGAGGAGTATGGAGAAAGGTGGGGTGGGAAACACTATATTTGAGCCTTATATCCGTTCATTCTTAACCACTAACTAGGCCAAGTTACAAGCCCGAAAGTCCTTGTCGAAAGTCGAAATGTCTGAGGCACATACTGGGATACGAAGTAAACTGACTCCAAAAGAACTTACAAAAAAAAACCTGTTTTCAAAACATTTTAGTATTATTGCGATCCTTGCACAAACAAATAAATAAGAAACCCGTTAAGTTGAAACCTCGAAAGGGCGACTTAAGCAAAAATGAGAGTCATAAAAAATAATAATAAGGGAAACCTCTCAAGACATGATATCTAACTAACCCAGAAGTTTGAGACATTGTTAGAAACTGGGACAAATTTTTATGAAGAAATCCGCCAGATCGGGGCAGTTCTCTTCAGGAGGTTGTAGCGGTCAGTTTGAACAAAAGAAACTGGGGCAGATTCGGTTTAGTTGTAAGGTTTGGATCGGGCTTTTGCTACAAGCATGTACGATCTTCATTTTTTGAATTGCTAGGATTCATGAGTAAATTTGGTTTTTATATCTCTTTATATATCTTGCATTTAAATCATTATAGAAAAGGCAAAATGATACTTGTACAAAATAAGGTTGATCTAAATTGGTACCTTGGTCCATCCTGATGCATTAGGAATAAGACAATATAAAAAGGGGACACGAACATGTATCCCGGTCAAGATATCATCATAGTCAAAGAAAATATGTGAACATGAATACAAAAGGATGTTGTGGAGCATACTGATCACACTAACTTCATAATAGGCACACTGAATTAAACATGTCATTACATGTAAACATTCTAGAATTAAACATAACATTGCATATAAACATTCGTTAGGTATAACGATGCAAAGAAACATACGTTCCTAAACTTTTGCTACACAAGCAGTCAGCTTGAACCATTCTAAACTCGTCACCAAATCTTCATCATGGCAAGCGAGAAACTGCCTCAACAAAGCCCTAATCCACCCGTAAGGCCTTAACCTATGCCTTCGAGGACCCCGTGCTTGACGACCTCGAAGTCATCCTTTCCAAGCTCTGTACCTGGCTTTTAATAAAATATGTAATTTTGAGGGTCCCGTGCTTGACGACCTCAAAATTATAAGATTGAGGACCTTATGCTTGACAACCTCAATCTATGCCTTCGAGGACCCCGTTCTTGACGATATCGAAGCCATTCTTTCCAGGCTCCATACCTGGCTGTTTATAAAAATATATAATTATGAGGGCCCCGTGCTTGACGATCTCAAAATTATAATATTGAGGACCCCGTGCTTGACGACCTCAATCTATACCTTCGAGGACCCCGTTCTTGACGACCTCGAAGTCATTCTTTCCAGGCTCTGTACCTGGCTTTTTAATAAAATTTGTAATTCTGAGGCTTGACGACCTCAAAATTATAAGATTGAGGACCCCGTGCTTGACGACCTCAATCTATGCCTTCGAGGACCCCGTGCTTGACGACCTCAAAGCCGTTATTTCCAGGCTCCGTACCTGGCTTTTTATAAAAATATATAATTTTGAGGGGCCCGTGCTTGACGACCTCAAAATTATAAGATTGAGGACCCCGTGCTTGAGGACCTCAGTCTATGCCTTCGAGGACCCCATGCTTGACGACCTCGAAGCCATTCTTTCCAAACTCCGTATCTGGCTTTTTATAAAAATATATAATTTTGAGGGCTTGAGTGGTGCATTTATTATAAACATATATGGGTGTGTTTATTATAAACATATATGAGTGTGTTTATAAAAAATATCTCAATTACGCATTGAGTGGTGCTAGGCAATGTAGGTGAACAAAGTAAGTCAATCTGACCTATCTTTGGTGTAGTCTGGTTATTGCTTTCCCATGTCCATGCTTGAGTCTCATCTACCTTGAGATCCCTGCTATAGATGGGTGAATTTGTCATAGGGTTGTAAGCCTTATATGCACCAGTTGAATGATACCCAAGGAATATCAATTTCTCACCCTTGTCATCAAGTTTTCTCCTCTTGGCATCTGGTACATGTCTATAGCAAACTGAGCCAAACACCTTCAAGTGTTTCACACTTGGCTTAATCCCAGTCCAGGCCTCTTCTGGTGTAATTCCACTCAACTTCCTTGTGGGACACCTATTGATCACATAAGCAGTTGTTGCAATAGCTTCACCCCAAAACCTTTTAGGTAGTAGTTTTGTTTTCAACATACTCCTAGCCATGTTCAGTAGAGATCTGTTTAACCTTTCACCTGTTCCATTGTGTTGTGGTGTGTAAGGAGCAACAACCTCATGATTTATACCTTCTGCCTCACAATGCTTTTGAAATTCAAGAGAATTATACTCACCACCACCACCATCACTTCTTAATAATTTCAGTTTGAAACCACTTTGCTCTTCCACCAGTGCCTTGAAACTTCTGAATCTGCTGTAGACTTCATTTTTCTGCCTCAACAGATACACCCATATCTTCCTAGTGCGCTCATCTTTGAAAGTCACAAAGTAATATTTGCCTCTAATGGATTGAGCAAGAGGTCCACACACATCACTATATACAATCTCTAGAGGATTGTGAGTCTTTGTCTCCATGTGATTTTTGAAAGAGTTTTTGGTTTGCTTGCTTGTGATGCATTCTTCACACAATTCTTTTGGAATTCTTAACTCAGGCAACCCATAAACCATTTGATTCTGACTTAGCTGTTCTAGGCTTCTAAAGTTCAAGTGCTCAAGTCTTTTGTGCCAAACCCAAGCTTCATCTGTTGAAGATTTCAAACACATTGCTTCATCTATGTTGATGCCAATCTTGAAAGTTCTGTTTTGTGACAGTGGTGCTTTCAAGATTAACACATCAAATTTGTTGTAGATCTTCATCTGCTTGTCCTCTAATCTCATCTTGTATCCTTTTTCAAGCAGCTGACCCAAGCTTATGAGATTACTCTTCATCTTTGGAACATATAGAACATTGGAGATACATGAAGTCAGTCCATCTCTTCTCTTGATCTGGATTTCTCCAATTCCTTCAGCTAACACAAAGCTCTCATCAATAAACTTCACCTTGGTGTTTGTTGAAGTATCAAGGCTTTTGAACCACTCTTTGTGGCATGTCATGTGATTAGAGCAGCCTGTGTCCAAATACCAATTCTCTGAGAGTGGATCATTATTCTTTGTTGTAACCATAAGTGCTCCATCTGAGACACCATCCTCCTCATCAAGCATTTCAGAGTCTGCCATTAAAAGCACTTCCTCTTCTTCTGAATGCTCATCCTTTGCCAACCTTGCCTCTGCTTCTGTGCCTTTTCTTTTCAACTTGCACTCTGAAGCATAATGACCCCATTCCTTGCAGTTGTAGCATTGGATTTTACTCTTGTCTTTCTTTTTCTTGCAAATTTAAGCCACTGTTTGCATAGCTGTTCTTTCTATAGTTCTTTGATACAGCTGCTGAACTTGAACAACCACTGTGCCTTTTAGCAGAGGAATCACTTTCACTCTTCTTGTCATCCTTCTTTAGCTTATCAAGATGACCAAGAATTCTCTTCTTGAATTGAGCACTTAAAGCATGTTGAGAGTGTCTATCAACCAATCTTTCAACAAATCTTTGCTCATGTGCTTCAAATGATCCTTGCAACTCATCTAGTTTGAGTTTGTCTAAATCCTTTGCTTCTTCTATGGCAATAACCACATTGTCAAATCTTGTGGCTAGTGTTCTCAATACTTTGTCTACTATCCCTTGCTCATCCATCTTATCCCCATAGCCCTTCATAAGATTGGTTAGGCTACGAATCCTATTGAAGTACTCAGTTATGGTTTCTTGATCTTCCATTTGGAGTAACTCATATTGCCTCCTCATCATTTGCAGTCTCACCTTCTTAACTTTCAGCTCACCAGCATAACACTTCTCAAGTGTATCCCAAGCCTCTTTGGAAGATGATGCAGCTGAGATTTTTTCAAAATTTGGTCTGTCCACACATTGATGAAGTAGGAATGTAGCTTTGCAATCCCTCTTCTTGGCTTCTTTATGCTCAACTCTTTGAGTCTCACTTGAGTTTGCATTGATTTCTGGTACTCCAGATTGCACAACATCTAAGCATTCTTGAAAACCAAAGATTGCCTTCATTTGGATACTCCAACACTCATAATCCTTCCCATCAAGCTTAGGCAAGTTTGTTGCAATGCCACTAGTAGTCATCTTCTTCGATTTCTTTTTCAATCCTGAGACACTTCTTCAAGCAGTTTCAATGCTTGAATCAATTATGAACCTTCCAATGAACCCCACCACAGATCCAGATCTTGATGCTCTTGATACTTATGCTTTTAGCTTCCTTTGTGCATGAGATAGAGAGGAAGAAAGATAGAAAGATGGGTTGCAGAAGAACAAGTAACAGAGAAGATGAAAAAGAATACGTGCATAATGATTTTATTGAATGAGTAGTTAAGTGCTTAACTTGCAACTCAACTAATACTTGCTATTTATAGTATTGACTTACAAACTAACTTCAACTAATAAGCAAACATCAAAACTAGCAAAGCCCACTAACTGATTGCCTTATAAGCCCAATCTACAATGCTATGAATTACTCTAAGCCACAACAACCAACTCATACATTGCTACGAATAGCCATTACCACGAAGGCAAGTCATACATTGCTCAACCTCTTAATGGAGCTAAAAAATATTTTCTTCCCATTACTTCACAATCCATATATAATCAGAAAATCCACGCATTCTTTATCATCATATACAATTAAACACTTCTCCTTACCTTGGTGAGTGTTGGGGTTGGTTTTGGGTAACTTTACAAGTTCCTTCGCTACCTCCTCCAACCTTAGGATCTTTCCTCATCCCCACCAAACAACAACAAAAGTCAGTAATGTATTAACAATAATATATACACAATTTATATTACATTCGCAAACATATATGATATTCACATATTTCCAATGTTTCCAAAACTACTTTCATTAGAAGCTTCCAAACATCAACAACATACATATTCATCTTCTATTTTACATTAGAACACATACTCATCTTCTACATCTACCATTTCACTCATTTTCCTCTTTAACCACATTTTCATTTTGGGGTTTTTGGGGGTTTTCATGAATCAACTCACAAACCCTTTCCATTTTTCGAATACCAACTCTAAACCAAGAGTTTACAAGAGAAAAACTAAATAAAACGAACCACAACTCCAAATGAAGAGTTTCCATGGTTTCTCACATTTTGAGAAGAGATCTCATACACCCAAAAACAAGTTTTAAAGGGAAGAATAGAGTTAGAATCAAGAGTTTTACCTCTTCTCAAGCTTCTAGTTGATTCCCACAAATCTTTGCTCTCCAAACCACCTCCTTCTCTCTTTTCTCTTAAAGTTATAACCCTAAAAGTGTTTGGGGTTTCTATTTTAAAGTTCCAGCGTTGGGTTCTCGTTCAAGCGAGAAAATCCCGCCCATTTTAAAAACTTAGATCTGGCGTTCTCGCTCAAGCGAGGGATTCTCGCTCAAGTGAGGATCTTCCAGTCTCCACACCCCTCTCCCTCGCCCAGGCGAGCCAAATCTCGCTCAGACGAGAATCCTTCAGCATCTCCCAGTTTCCAGTCCCCAAGTGAGTCATCTCTCGCCCAAACGAGACCCTCTCGCTCAAGCGAGAATCTGGCAGTGTGCCATATTCTTCAAGACTAATACCATATCTTAAGAAAGGTAAATTCCGGGTGTTACACATAAAAGATATTGTACTTTTACATCAATGACATTTGTGTGGGTTTGAATAGTGTTATTACAAATAAAATTGAACACAATGCAACATATATTTCTTCTTCTAATTACAACTTAAAATGTCAGTGCATTACATGGTAGTGCAGCACATGTAGAACATAGAGTTATAATTGAAAAAACATAACATAAATAGTGTTATAAGAGAAAAAATAAAAAATAGTGCAACACATGTTTTTTCTTCTAATTACTGCTTGTGAAATGTTAGGACAACACAATGTTACAACATATAAAATAGAACACAACACAACATATGATCAACAATGTTAATAAAATATCATTTTGTACATGATCAATTCCTAATACACTTTTGTTATATTCCTAATATATCACTCTAAATACAATTACAATATGAAACTATTCCTAATACACTTTAGAGTTTCACGGTTTTGACATTCTCATGATCCTTCCAAGAGTTGTGTGGCATGCATATGACCAACTTCTTTAGCTTCAAACACAGTCTTGAGTCAACTTCATGGACATGAAGAGGGCATGTGCTGGAAATGTCTTTTGTTAAACTTTTTAAGTGATGCTTGAGATCTTTATTCTTCATACCAACAATAAGATTCTACTGGTTAAGAACATAATATTTCTCCAGACTTGCTGATCAAGTCAAGTTAAAGGGGAAACTTAAATACAGGGAGAGAAAGCATAAGCATCACAAATGGCAAGAACATAATATTTCTCATGCTAAAAATAATAATATCCTCAGCTAATCCTCAATTGCAGGAACTTCTTTATGGGGTACATCTTCAGTGCTGTTATTGGCTGCATCCTTTGGTTGCGATTCGGGGGCGCCTTCTAGTGCAGATCTGTTTGCTTTAGGTGTTGTTTCTTTTCCATCCTTCCCATCCTTGGAGTCTTTAGCAGGGACAGGTGGAGGAGGAATCATGTGAGCTGGTGGTGTATGCTTCAGCTTTAACAATATGTGCTGCAACCGAGAAAGATTGATGGGTTTGTCAGGCTTTGGGCCTTGGATGACCTTAACGGTTGGCTCCTTATCCTATTCTTTTTTTCCTCTCTTCTTCTCAATGTTAGGAACCTCGCGAGGATGATCTCACAAATTGCTTTCCAATAATTTTTGTCTACCTCTTTGTGGAACTTCTCTTGATTAGCCAAATATAACTGCTCCACAAACAAATTTTAATATTTTGTATTCTAAAAGTAATAGAGCACATAGAATATGTTGTGAAAAAATATTCTGTGTAAACCTTACATTCTCCCTTTCTCTGTTTTGAACTTTGTTAGTATCAACATTAAGCGTCATTTTCTCATAGAAAGCCACCTTATACTCCTCAACTTCCTCGATAATCTTTGCTCTTAATTCTTTTTCCCCTTTCTCTTTCTCCTCCAGCTGAATGGCATGTTGACTGCATAATGACATCATTTTTGTTGACAACTGAGTTCCCAAACATGCACTAGATCTTAAATCTTAATTGGCCTATAAGATCACCTTGTAAGTGACCATTAAGTCGAAGAATAATTTTGCATCAAAATAAACAGCATTAGTAATAATAGTCTGAATATTTTTTATTATTTTTAAGGGGGTATGCTAATCCGTTAATTATATTCTGAACTTAATTATCTTTTTGTACCATATACACTATACTCTATCCTCAAATACTAAATGACAAATATTAACAAGGAGCAAAACGAAACACATTTTAAACAAATATATGGTTCTCTAATTTTATTGAACCATTAGCAGCTTCTAATTCGGACTACTTATGGCATATCATAGGAAGCAAAAAGTAAAATAGGTCCGGCATCATCAAGGTGTTATGATTGCAAAAGCTCGAATTGAGAGAATAGATAATAAAAATGTTAATTTATTTTTTACATAAGATGAGAATAGGAAACAAAACAAACTCAACAATAGGAAAAGGAAAGAAGAGAAATATGAACTGGAACACTCATCGGCGCCACTCCCGGAGCACGTAACCTTTCTTCGGCTCCATATCTCATGGCGGCGGATGTACCGGACCATCGGAGACAAAAGCACCGTCATTGTTTATGTTTCCGTTTCCGTTTCTGTTCCCATTTCCATGCTCTAATACATGCACATGTTCGAATGGAGAGTGAGAGAAAGTGGGATCCGGAGTGAATCCATGAGAAGTTTTGAGAACTTGAGTGAAAGAATGAGAAGGGGTAAAAGTGAAGGATATGGGTATGGAAACCCTTCTGTTTCTGGTGAGAGAATGTGAGAGAAGAAAATGAATCCTAATAAAATTAAAAATATCAAAAATATAAAATATTAAATGAGGTGACATGTATCATTTTGCCATTGGTATGAGGAAGAAAGTTATCTCTTTATCTCCTCATACCAGGTGATACATTATTCCAAACATGAAAAACCAACACTTGTATCTATATTTATTAGCGAACATTCACTCTTGTTTTTAATAAAATTCATCTCTACTATTAAATAAAAATTCAAACTAGTACTAAAAAATCACAAATGTGTGTCAAAATAGTTCATATTTTGGGTTATAAAATGCTAAAAAGACTAATTTAACATAAATTTGATATTTTTATGAACCATTTTGTGGTTTTCAAATTTCAGACAAAATTGATACATAAATTTTTTTGAGGGACCAAACTAAATCTTTGTTCATATTTAGTCTCCCTCCTTAATAATTTAGGGATTAAATGACTCTTAAATATGTCTCTATATAGGGAGTTATAGTTTTTTCATTTTGTTAGAGATGAATAGTTAATACCAAATTATGTTTTTTTTATTAATTATAATTATGGGATTCCATTATATTGCTTGAGGAAAATAGTGTAAGAGTTTTTTTTATAGTATTAATACATTATTCACCATTTATATTTAATTATTATTGATTCTATTATATATAAGTATTATAAAAAAATGATAGATAATATACTAATTATGTATAGACCTTTATGTTAGCAATGTATAGATATTACACTCATATTATTTTACATGTGGGTGTGGGATAATAGATAATATAGAGTAAATATTCATTTAAGTCTCTCATGTTTTTTGACTTCACCAAATTAGTCCCTAATAATAAAAAATTGAACCACCAACCTATGTAGTTGAAGATACTAAAAAGGATTAAAGTGAGCAAACCTATCTTCTATATTTCCGTTCTAATGCTTAGGGTGAATAAAATTGTAGAATTTAGAAATAGTCACAACTGAATTGTATATTCTAGATGCAATTCACTCGTTCTAGCTTATTCTTGGAGACTCTTTTGGAGATGTTGAGCATACCAATTCCAAAGTTGTTGTAAACATTAATGATTGATATTTAGTGGTGAAGATGTGAGGCCAAGAAATATGGCTTAAGGTTCAAAATTTGTATTATATGATATTTACGGTAATATTGAGTAACTAAAATATGTATTTTTTCTTGAGCTGATGAGGGGGGAATAATATTTTTTAACTTGAATCTCATCTTAGATCTAAAGCCTCATATGATCCCAAATGTTGGTCGGACAAACTTTTAAACATAAACTCAACCCTTGACCAAATTAAATATAATACATAGTTCTTTTAGATAAATTATTCTTAATATTACTTATTATTATAGGTATGTAATTTGACATATGAAATGATATATAAGTAGATCTTTTGTTAACCGTTTACATATTTGTATACGTTATAAAAAAAATTAGAGAATTATTGATATTTGGGCCAAAGAGATGTCGTTATTTTGTAGACAATTGAATAAGTACATACAAACATGACGAATGGACGACCATGAGACAAGTCGATTCATGCTCGTCTCTTACCCAACCATAAATTTTGACCTGGTCTAGTTTTCAACCTAAACCTAACCTATATTTGATGAAACTTGACCACATGTGGGCCCGATCTTACCTGACCCTAAATATTTACCCGTCTAATTTTTCAACTCGAACCTATACTCAATGAGACCGGACCATATTCGAGTTCGATCGTGATTGAGTCAGACCGGTAGACCGAGTGAATAGCTATGTTCGAGTTCAACACAACCCTAGTTAGGGATGGCAGTGGGTACTAGGGTCTACAGGTACCTACAAATAATTTTCGCAACTGGTCGAGTCTGGATCCATGTTTTTGAACGTGTAGGTAATTGAGACCCGCAATTTTAATACCCGATATTCAGTGGGTCTAGATCCAGGTAATGAGGTACCTAGACTCGCGAATACACGAATATGTTATTCCTTCCTAAATCTTAATATATATATATATATATATATAGGGTAATATCATGTTAATCACAATTGTAATATCACATTAATTCATAATCTTATGTTGTTAAATTGTATTGTTATGTTGTTAATTCATATGTATGATATAATTTTATGTTTATTGAAGAGTTGTTACTAAATGAATTTTTCATCATAATATTGAAGTTGTTTTTGTATCTGTTTGAGTAAAATGAGTTATGTTTAATATTCAAATTAAATTGAGTTTAAAACTTTAAATTATGTTTTATAATTTTTTTACTTGTTAATTGCCTAATTAAGACTTAAGATTGTAGAAAACAAACACACAAATACATAAATTACTCAAAATTATTTTAACATTTTTGAATTTATATGTACTCAAGGACCAGTGAGTACTATACCTAATGAGTATCAGCACGAATTTGAGTTAAAAAATGAAGCAACATGACATATCCATATAATGCAGTGCTCAAATTCATTGAAACTCATTGCCATCCCTATACCCCTAGCAATGTCGCCGAGCCACGATGAGTGTCGTGCGGACAATACCCAAATTACCCTTACTAATTATATGTTGAAAATGAAAATTATAATGAAATTAGTTTTTTTAATAAAGACCCTACTTACTAGGAAATTATTCCATGTTCCAAGATAGTGATATTAACCACATTGTTATCATTGATTCAAAATAAACATATCTAATTTAATCATTATGCAATTTTGATGATTCAATTGGATGAATCCAAAGATTCCATGTTGCAAACTCATCACTATCCTAAATTAGACCAACCGTTGAATCCTGTGTTCTCTCTCTCTCTGCAACTGCAATCCCTTGTTCCCATTTTCTGAGAAGGTGGGATAGAACCTCAGAGAAAATTTTCAACCCACCTTTCTCTTTCTCTTTACGGATCCAATTCCATTTCCTTCCACATTCTTTCCACTCTTTTTCTCTCCAAAAGGAACCACCACCTTTTTTTATATATATTTTGTTGCTGAATTGTAATAACCCTAGATACCATCGATTTGGGGATAGGTTCGAAGAAGATAAAAGAAAAGATTTTGACCCCAACCCATTGAAATTGGAAGGGTCCTGATTCAAAGGGATCTTTCAATTTTTATTGAAAATTCCCTGGATTTGAAGAATCAAAAAACCCCTTTGAAGTTGGAACTGAAAGCCCTAACTAATCAAGATAGGAGGAATCATTGTTGAAAATCATAACCCTTTGATTGTTGTTTCATGGATTCAACTTTGGGTTTTCTGATTTTTGGTATTTCAATTAGCCTTTATTCCTTTTTTGTTCAATCTCATATACAAGATTGGAATGGTGCTGAATTTTCACCTGCATTTCCATTTGGTTCACCACCACCACCTCCTCCGCCGCCACCACCTCCTCCACCTCCGCCACCACCACCACCACCACCACCACCTCCATCATCTGGCTCTCCTCCCCCACCCATATTGCAGTCGCCACCACCTGCACCTGACAGGAACCATGCTCCCCCTATACAAGAGCAGAACAATGAATTCACTATGACAAATTCACCACCACACCATAATCACCACAACCACCACCCGATCTATTTTCCGCCGCCTCCACCGCCACATAACAAGATGAACGCAGGGAAGATGGTCGGGCTTTTGTTTATCTGCATTGCAGCTACAATGCAGATTGGCATGGCTGGGTTTTTGGTATTCAAAAGAAGGCAACTTTTGAAAACCAATGACCCATATGAGACTCATGCTTGAAAAGAAAAAAAAACTATCAATTCCTTTTAATTTGATGGGTTTTAGGAATTGGTGTTGGTTGAGATTCTGCAGAATTTAGCAAGAATATGGAATAGCAATGATGGAAAAGCATGAATTTTGTGGAATCATTTCAACCCTTGGAGTTATTATGTATATTGGTATTGTTAGTGTTAACATTTCTTTTGTGTTTCATGTTACACATTTCTCCTTAGTTTCATTACATTGGCTTATACTCTATAGAAGCTCCTTGTGCTCTTCTTTGGTCCTTTTTTCCCCTTAATTTTACTCTAACATGTTCAATGTACAATTAGGAACCTTTGAAGGATTAACAATGACAAAATGTGATATTCTTTCTCTTTGTTGTTCCACAATGATCATTATTATGTGCTTGTGTGTAGTGGTTCAATATATCTGCTTCTTGTATTACAATGGTGTGATTAATTACTGTCTTGTTGCTTCAAAAAGAATATGTTTGTTAATGTTTTTAGCTCTCTGAAATGGCCATAATTTCTACTTGTGTAGTTGATTGATATGATGTTATAGCAATGATTTAAATTGCGGACCGCATCACCTGATGGGACTGCAATATTGTGGTTGCGGTGATCGTCGTAATATTGTGGTTGCTATTAAAGATATTTTAGAAGTTGGTTAAGTAGTTGGTGGTTAGGAAGTTAATAGTTAGGTTTGTATTAGTTGCTTGATTTACAAGTTTTCTTTCTCTCTTTTTCTCTTGTATCAATAAGTCATGATAGACTTCATTTCTAGTCAATGAGAATAATATAGATTTCTAAATTCTCTTTTTGCTCTTGATTTCTAATAGTTGCAGTAACTGCCGCAATATTGTGGTTGCAGTGACTGCCGCAATATTGTGGTTGTGGTGACTGCCGTAATCGCATCGGTGTGACTCCAAATCACAATAATGTGCCGCATTGGACCGCATCGGCTTCAAAAATATTGTTTTAATCACAAAATAATTCACACCGCAACAACCGTAATGACCGCAATCACAGTAACTGCAACCGTTACTGAAATCGCGACCGCAACTGCAATTTAAAACATGGTGTTCTAGTTTGCCATCTAAAAGGACTAATGCTCATTATACACTAGCCACATGATAATGAAGTTTATGTATAGTGATGTATGTGTGTGGGATAGTGTTATATCAATCAAATATACTCTAACACTATGAAGTTGTTGTCTATGAGATTGTTGTAGATGGCTTGTTGAAGGAACCTTCTTATTTAAGTCCAAAAACACTTTCAACTTAGGTTGATGTGTGATCTTTTCTGGTGCAAAATAGTCCTTAGATTTTCAAAATGAGTAAAAAGATCCTTAAATCTAGCTTAGGTGCAAAATGAGTATGGCTCGACATTGCATAGTTAAGATTATGACACATGACAAATGCAAAATTTTAATGATTCAGTTTTTTATTTTTATTTTAAAATTAAATATTTTAAAAAACTATCATCTCTCACATTTCCAGTACCAGAGAAATTATTTCCGTGCAAAATAGCACAAAATTGTTAGAAATTTTAAAATTTGGTTGGAAGGATTAAATCACACATCTAGGTAAGTTGAAGGAGGAGTTTTGAAGTTTTGTATTGTATTGAATTTAGAATAGCAAAGTAGAACAAAGAAATTGTATCCACCTTGATAAGATATTTTTTGGGATTTTGACATTTGTACTTAATGTTTGGAAGCTATATTCATTTTCATGATCTTACTTTCAAATTTTAATGGTGTAGTTTAGGATGAACCAAGAGCAACATTAGATATTTTTAGAGAGTACATGGTGGATGGTTTTTTAAGGCTTGTTTTGTTTAGTAAGGATATGGTCACAATGTATCTATTCTCTTAAATTATTTCATTTCTAGTAATACTAACATTCATTCTTATTTATTCAAAATAATACACCCATTAAAAAATATAACATTTATTGTGTTTTTTCTTAATAAATCATTTCTATCAGTGATCATTAATTGCTTTTACTACTTATATGAATGAAGAAAATATTAAATAATGATAAACAGAAAAACATACTCCTAACTCATGTTTATTATCCAATGAATGCTTTGACATTTTGATACATATGTATATTGGGAAGTGTAACAATAATACCCCCAATCTAATAAGGATAAAAATAACTACAGATTTTCTTTGTGAAAGGATTTAATGTGTTATTAAATTCAGATTGATGAATCACTCGATTAGGATACAGCGTCAATGAATTACTGATTGGACCAATAGATCAATGATTATACTGATTGAATTAGTTTACTTTAAAATTTTAATAATTCATAATACTAGATAACATTATTTAATAACTTTATACTTCAAATTTAAAAATATTATCATATCTAATTAAATAATCAATAAAGAAGATTTCACTATTATAAAATGTGACGAATAATTTAAATCAAATAAAACATGCGTTTTGTTTTAATTGCAAAAAAAAACATATAATAAATTCAAAATTTAATTAAACAAAGAAGATTTTCATATAATAAAATCTAACAAAAAGCAAAATTACTACAAACTTGAGATTTTTTCATTTAAAAAACATTATTTTGGTTGTTTTTAAAAAATATATATTTTTCAATTGACTAAGCCGGTCCAACCACTTCGATTATCCGAGTCATCGATTTTAGGCTTAAACCGATCGAGTAAATCCAATTTTGATGCAAAACTGATTAGATGAGAGGCTTGTACAGGTAGGGAGGGCAATATGGGCTTGACCCGACGGGCCAACCCGTTTTGATCGACATTTTAGAAGGGTCGGGCTGAAGATTTTAGCCCAAAAGCCCATATTCAACCCGATATGGAAGCCTGTTTTTAGACGGGTCACGGTGGGCCGGGCCGACCCAGCGGACCAACATTAATATTGCTTTCCAACCGAACATTTTACACATACCGTGTGCAACCGATTTATTATTCATGTATAACACGTTTAAGAGTAAATTACTTATCAATATAATTTATATCATATGCAATACAAAACATTTACATATTAGTGTTTAATTTATATCATATATCATATTTTATTTAAATTAATTACATTTATCACTTTTTTGTTTAAAAAATTAAATCTCTCATACATGGTTGATCAATCTAATGTATGTTTATAAATTAATGGTTTTTTGTAAGTGTAGAAAATGAAAGGATAGTTTGTTAATTTCACTAAAACTCATGGAATATCAGTGTAATTTAAATATGTTTTTGAAAATAAAAAAAAAAGGTCAACCTGCTGGCCTGCAAGCTCTGCCAAATATGGGTCAGACTGACATTTTGAGTCCTTTTAGCAATAACGGTCGGGCCAACCTAGCCCATATTTTGGTGGGCCAAATGTGGGCTGGATAGGGCCGGGTCGAGCCGACCCATTTGCCACCCATACGTACAGGTCATATACTCAGTTCATAGTTGAACCAGTTGGACCGATCGACCACTGCACAATTTTATAGCACTCAGTTTATAACACATAATCCAAACAATGTTTGTAAAACCCCGAGAAAAGTACACAATAGTAGTAAGTCATAAGCAAAAAACTGTTCGAAATATATTTGTATATTTCTACATTTATGTCCAAGATTCAATCTGTTATTAAGTACAATTAAAGTAATTGTATTTATTTATTTTTATCATATTATTTATTTAATTAAATATATTATATAAGGTCCTTGATTGAAAATTAGAGACTTGTTATTATAATAGAGATTATAATAATGAGAAACATGTCTTTTATAATTTTTAGTCTAAATTATTCTTGATCATAGAATCATTGAGAATAAGACATCAATGAGTCAGATAGATCAATATATGTGTAATAATATTTATTGGATAAATATTAATAGATCTCATTTATTAAAATGCACATATAGATGATGCATATGTGTATATAATCATTGGACTAACTCAACTGAGAATTCCTAATGATTAAGATTACGTTAAATTGTCAATAGGAAAATTTCAAGAAGAAATGAAATAGTTTCCTTTGACTTGAGATTAACATAGTAATTAACATGTTATTTATCATATCTTAATTTCGGACACATAATGTCTTAGGATGTTATTTTAATGAATATTGAGTATGATTTAATGCTTCTAGAATTAGTGATTAATCATGTAAGGACCCAAATTCCACCCTTGAAATTTTTTCATTTATTTTAATCCTTTCATGCATACATTCATCATCTTGCTTTAATCTCTCATGAATCATTCCGTGAAACCACATTTTTAACCTAGTATATTATCATACATTTCACATTGTAGAGAAACATAATTAATTCAATTAATCCTTAGTAACTACCGCATACAACTAGTTATGGGTTTCCAAGAATCATAATACTCATAACTACACATCTCCAGTGTTACCATAATCAGAATTTCCAAAATATTGTCTAGCAACTACAATACCAAAGTAAAGATAAAGAAATCCAAGTTAAGAAACACATAAAATTCCTAAGTGAACCTCCTCCTCAAATCATTCGTTTACCTACAATGAGATTATCATAAACAATACACAAAAAAACAAGGGAATAAGTCATTAGTTCAAGACTAACATTACATGATAATCCACATTTTAAATACGATTAAGCATTGAGATAAATTATAACCACAAACACGTAAATATAAACATTCATATTTTCTTTCTTTCATTTTCATGTTATTCATATTCACCCTATAGTATATATATATATTTCATAATATATATTCTATAGCATGCATATTCTTTTAATCCAAATATACTCATTCCTCATCATTCATATTCACCCTATAGTATATAAATCTCATAATATATATTCTATAGCATGCATATTACTTTCATTCCAAACATACTCATTTCTCATCATTCATATTCACCCTATAGTATATATATCCCATGATATATATTCTATAGCATGCATATTACTTTCATTCCAACCATATTCATTTCTCATCATTCATATTCACCCTATAATATATATATATATATATATATATATATCCCATAATATATATTTTATAGTATGCATATTACTTTCAACAGAACATACTCATTTACCATTAGTCGTATTCACCCTTAATCATATTCACAGAGTTCTCCCACAAAGATAATCCTCTACCACATCAGGTAGGTTTAGTTAATTCTCCATACCACATCGGGCAGGACTAGTTTATTCTCCATACCACATAGGGCAGGTCTAGTTCATTCCCCATACCACATCGGGCATGTCCAGTTAATTATCCATACCACATCGGAAAGGTCTAGTTCATTCCCCATACCACATCGGGCAGGTCTAGTTCAATCCTCATGCCACATTGGGCAGGTCTAGTTCATTCCCCATACTACATCGGGCAGGTCTAATTAATTATCCATACCACATAATCCACTACCACTCCGGGTAGGACAACCACATTAATCCACTACCACTCCGGGTAGGACAACAACCTTAATCCACTACCACTCCGGGTAGAACAACAACAATAATCTACTACCACTTCGGGTAGGATAACAACAATAAACCACTACCACTTCGGGTAGGGTAACAATAATAATCCACTACCACTTTGGGTAGGGTAACAACAATATTCTTACAAACATATTACCTCTTTCACATACCTTATTCACATCAGCTCATATGAGTTAGAAACACTTATCCCTTACCTTGGTGAGCGTTGGGGTCGGTTCCGAGTAACTTTAGAAGTCTCCTCCGCGTTTTCCTCCAACCTTATGATCTTTCCTCATTCCCACCAATAACAACAATGTCATTCATTTATTCAAAATAACACATAAACGACTCGTATTTCATCATCAAACATACAAGAGATTCACATAATTTCAAGGTTTCCAAAACTACTTCAATACAAGTTTCCAAACATCTAAACATACATGTTCATCTCATATATCAACATTAAAGCACAAACTCATCTTCCACATTTAACATTTCATCCATTTCCCTTTTTACTCATATTTTCATTTTGGGGTTTTTTGGGGTTTTCATGAATAACCCACAAAACCTTTCCATTCATCAAATACCAACTCTAAACCAAGAGTTTACAATAGAAAAACAACATAAAACGAACCATAACTCTAAAGGAAGAGTTTCCATGGTTTCTCATACTTTGAGAAGAGATCCATACACCCAAAAATGAGTTTGAAAGTGAGAAAGAGAGTTAGAATCAAGAGATTTACCTCTTCTCAAGCTCCTAGATGATTCCCACGAGTTCTTGCTCTCAAAATCACCTTCTCCTCTCTTCTCTCTCAATTTCTAACCCTAAAATGTGTTTGGGGTTTCAATTTTAAAGTGAAATCGTCGGGTTCTCGCTCAGGCGAGAAAATCCCGCCTTTTTAAATTTCAGATCTGACGCTCTCGCTCAAGCGAGAGATTTCTCGCTCAGGCGAGGCATCTCTCGCTCAAGCGAGGATCCTCTCGCTCAGGCGAGGATCTTACAGTCTCGACAGGTACTGAATGCCACTTTTCTCGCCCAAGCGAGACATCTCGCTCAAGCGAGACCACTCTCGCTCAAGCGAGGCAATTCTCGCTCAAGCGAGAATCCTTCAGTATAGCCCATGATTTCACCCTCCCAGGTGAGCCTCTCTCGCTCAGGCGACAATTCTCTCGCTCAAGCGAGACTCCCAGAACTAATACTATAATTTAATGACTTTAAAATCTAGGGTGTCACAAATCAAGAATGAATCCATCAACTCTTGGTAATGAGTTTAAGCTCAATAATAAAATATGACCTTGGCCAAGGTATTATAATAAATAAAGAAATGAGTTTCTATGAGTTATTATGACAACTTATTAAAGTTTGACAATTGAATCATACTTTAAAGTTAGTCAGAGCTGTAAAGATGAAATGAAATATTTTAATTGATCTTTTAGTGGTTTTTGAAAGTGAAATATATATTATTTCATACTAACTGGTCGTTAAGGAGTGTTGCTAGACGCCAACCTTGATTAGTAAATTATTTATTCAATTTACTATCAGCTTGACATTGAACCTACAGGGTCACACACTAACGAGTGTTCTAATCTTTGCTAAATAATTATATTATTTGATAATTAAATTAGAGAATTTAATTTGATCAAATAAATAATTTTATGGAATATTACTTTAATTCTTTGCTAGCACCAAGAATTTAAATAATAGAGCACATTTTAAAATATTAATGTGTAGCTAAAAATAAAAGAAGAGTTATTGCATTGTTTTATAAAATAATATGTGATAATTGTTTTGTAATATTTCAACCAATAGGTATTACTTCATATTATATATCAAGAGATGCCTTATTTATGACATCTCAATAAATGCCCTTTCAATAGAGAAATTGTTTCATCCGAAAACATCTTGCATATATATATATATATATATATCATGTAAATGTTGTGCAGTGACAGAAAAAAAAAAAGGCTCTTTGAGAAATAAAAGACTGTCTTAGAAACAAGCCATTGCCAAAGCGTGAGAGATAGAGTGAGTTTATTTCTTCATTCTGTTACAGGAAAGGGAAAAGCAAAATTGTATAGTTTTGTATCATCCTTTTCTTTTTCTTGTTTGCTACACAATACACAAAAAGAGTTTATTTTAGAGTGTTATATTTCTCCTCCATTGATCAAATAGTTGATAGCAAAGGTTGGTCTTGGTGTGGATATACACTTAGAGTCTTCATAATATTGAAGAACAACTTTAAACATTCGGGAACTACAACCGGGTATGCATTTTATATGCAATTTTTTATTATATATAATTTTAAACACAAATAGATCTATGTTTATTCCGCTGTGTGCGTTAAGAACACCAATTTTTCTTTCAAAAACCATACATAATAAATATGAGCAACCCACATAAATAAAAGATGGCAACAAAGGCAGCAGAATATGGGTTAGTCATTAGAGCTACCATGGTTCAAGAAATACATGGAAATAATCCTAACTACAACAAATTAATGCAATATCATCTGCTCTAATCTTCAAGGTCCAATCTCAGAAGTATCATCATCATGATTCCCCTCAATCTCCTTATATTAATGTCCTTTAGGTTGATTATAAAAATGACTTCAAATTAGATCATATGTAAGAGTATAGTCTAGACAAGAAAGGATGTATGAAAATCGACAAAAAAGGTATGTATAAGTAAGAGTCTGTTTATAAATTGAGTTTTGAAGGGAATGAATTGAAAAACAAATTTGATAGTCATGAAATACACTTGTCAAATAAATATGAAGCCTTCAACCAAAACACATCTTACAAACGGGCCATATGGGTGAATGAAAGTTTAGTTTCGCTAGAAGGAAAATTCGACGTTGCCCTCGTAGTAGAAATTGTTGGGAAGTAAGTTACACATCGCCTACCTCATTGTCTCGGGAATGGTTTAAATACCTATTGGGCTACTCCTCTCATTACCAATTGGTTTTGAGATGAAACCTTAACATGATATCATAGTCAGAGCTTAACTTCTTTTTGGTTGTCATGCACCAAAAGATGCCCTTTAGTTTTGGGTCAAAAATAATCATTCGCCTGTGTTGTGAATGCTTGAAATATGTTATTACATTAGTCCCACATCACCTAGTATTGGAATAGAGTAGAGTAACCAATGTTATATATTGGACTCAGGTCCCTTATTGTAATGTGCACCAGATATAAGCACCTAATAGAAACACCCCCATGGGCAGTTGGGCCCATGGATGTGATAGGGTTTGTAATTCTTATTCTCTAATAATATATTGGTAGCCGCTCAGCGCTACCGGGGACGTAGGCACAATTGGCCGAACTCCGTTACCAAATTCGTTGTTTCTTCTCTTCCTTTTATTCTATGCATTATTTGATTGTTTGTGACCAACGATTCGCAACGATCGCTTCCGTTGCACCAACAATTGGTATCAGAGCCAGGTTGGTAGATGACTCTTAACCCAAGTGCTAGATAATGGCAAAAGAGGGTGAATGCATGTTGGTTAGACAAGGTGCGTCAAAGGTACTACGCAAGGATAAAGGAGATGAGTTGAAGGAGAAGAAAACATGGAGAAAATATGGTGGGGGTGATATGTGTTGATCCAGAATCCTAGAAGTCCATGTATTGGATTAGGATCAAGGTGGAGATAATGACTCAAGGGTTGAGTAAAGCACATAGGCGATGACTGACTTTGATGCAGGGTATAACATGGGCATGGCTTTGATGCAAGGTGTAACACGGACATTGATAGAGATGCAAGGTGTAACATGGGCATTGGCTAGGATGCAAGGGTGTGACACAGACATTGGTTAGCATTACGCAAGGTGTGTGCTGTGGGTATACTCCTTATGGTAGAGTATGATAGTTCTTTTGAACTATGATTGTCGGGATAGACAATGGTGGTATCGGTTGAGGCTTTCCAAGGAAGCTTCAAGGTTCAGCTTGACTGAGTATTGAAGAGGACGATTATTGGTGAACTTTTGTGTAGAGGTTCCATATATCGAAAGACTTCCTAGCAATAGGTGGCTAGGCGGCGTGTTCCATTAGATGGCGGAATGGGAATGTGCACTACAAGTTTGGAGAGTTAGGCTCTTGGTAACATTGTCAAGGATACTTAGTTTATGCTAAAGGGGAGCAATTTGTTAAAGAGAATTATGCATTAAGCAAGGTGGAGGGAGATATTCGCTAAGGTGGAGACTCTTGTGTAGACTTCCTAAGGAGCGAGATATTCGTCTATTTCAATCAAGGTGGAGATTGTTGCAAGGGTGTGACACGGACATTGGTTAGCATTACGCAAGGTGTGTGCTGTGGGTATACTCCTTACGGACATTCGTCTATTTTAATATAGCCCGACCGGGCCGGGCTAAAAAGCCCGGATTCACTAAAAAGTGTCAAATATGATACCCAAGCCCTACAAAACTTCGGGTTGTGGCGAGCCGACCCGCATTGGCCCACCCATTTTGACAGCTCTAGTCACGGGGTTGAGGAGGTAGGGTATGCATACCTACCAATTTTTCAGTTATGGATCTAAGAGCCTCAACAATGGCTTCATATCTTGCATCTTGCTGGTCTTTGTTTTCTTGTAATTTTTCTGCAAAAATTTGCAAAATATTTTCATCCAAATCCTTGTTTGCAGCTTTGGGAGGCAAATAACAAGAATGAAAGCACCAATTGATAGGAAATGTGTGTAAACAGAGAGCACTAATCTAATTTAACAAAATTAAATAAGCTAGAAGTAGTAAAATCAGCAATGCAGTAATATCTTCTACCTCCTTCTGGGAAGCCAAGTAGCTTAAATACATAGAATTCTAGGATTGAAACAAAAGAGTCATGGACCTTAACAGAGTAGGTCCAATTCATTCATTAAACATTAAAATAAAAGATAATGAAAAGCATTTTATTTAGTGACATAATTAGCTAGCCACTTGGACCTGTGCTTGAGTCTAGTAGACTTAGGTGGGTTCCTATCAGTATCATATGTGATAAAGAAAGTATTTGTTGGATGTGGCTCTCATATATATACAACATGCAAAGCTTCCTTGCCAAACTTTTGAAGACTTGCTTGCCAAGCTTTTCAAGCTTGCTTGTCAAGCATCTATATTGCTTGTTTCTCAAGCTCTTCAAGGCTTGCTTCCCAAGCATCCATGCCTTTCTCTCCAAGTTTTATGACTTCTTGTATACATATCTTTTGCCTATATAAGGCAACATTATGAAGAGCATATGCATCACACAAAAAATTCAGCATTGAAACACACAACATTACTTCATATTTTTTAGTGTTTTGTTTTTATAGTGTGAGTGGTTTTGTTTTGAGAATTTTTGTTCCATTTGAGAGAGTATTTGTGAGATAAAATATTGTTCTTTGTTCTCATTACTATTAGAGGATTTGTTGTACTCTCCCCTTTAAATACTGGAATTTTGATCGTGAGCGCCCTTAGCTTTTTATCTCTCACAATGAGGGAGTTTTTCCACCTTAAAACTTGTGTATTATTATTCTTGCTTCTATTTTGTTCTCAATTGATCTGATCTTGTGCTTCCTCTGAGCACTCTATCTCTAACAATATCACTCAAGCTTAAAGTGAAGTTTTAATGCACGACTATAAGACATGCAATATTATTAGTGACTAAATGTTGGACGACAAATTGTCAACAAGATGATAGACTCTACGTAGTAGAGATGAAAATGTTATGTTGGATGAATGTACACACCAAAAAATATATGATTAGAAATGAATGCAATATGGAGAAAGTTGGAGTAGCTCATATTGTTGAAAAAGTGGTGGAATCACGTCTTAGATGGTTTGGACATGCGTAGAGGAGACTGGTAGAAGTCCTTGTATGGAGAGTAGATTAAATGAAAGTTAGTCCAATTCATAGAGGAGGATGGAGATCAAGAAAAACATAGAAGAAATGATTAAAAAAAGGCTCACAGATCAATGCTTTATCGATGAAATGTAGTAAAAACTTGGTTGTTGTTGATATTAGGATGTGTGATTTTGTCTTCACAAAACATCTATTGAGTGTGCCTTTGTTTTCTTTGACATATCAACCTATAATAAAAAAAAATATATAAGCGTTTTTTATTATGCTACCATTCATATGTATTACTTTTATTTAAGAGGTATGGTGATTAACACATGAATGGTAAGTGATATAATAATAATATAAAAAACTTTTATACTATGCATATATTATTTTCTAATAAAAAAACTAATATGTTGTCATATAATTGTGGTATTTAATATAAAACATAGCCTTGCTTCTAAATTTAACATGTAATACATTAGAGAAGCAAGTGTGTTTTTGGGTGTTAAAATTAATAAGGAATATGATAGTATAATCTTTAACTAGAAGGTTATGTGAAAAATTCTTATGAAGTTTAGACACTTGAGAATTAACTATTGAGTATCTCTTCTAATTCTAACACCCAACTAAAGAAAATATAGGAAATCTAGTTACCCAATTTGAGCATGTAAAAATTATTATGAACTTGGTGTGATTAATGAAGTTCTCTGATATGATAATGCTACACAAGGTATACTATTTTAGAGTTTTGAACTGAATTGCTTGTATTAGTATGGAGCAAACAAATTGTCTTTTAAGGTCAATTTTGTGAAAGAAAAAAACATTTATATGAAATGTGTAAAATAATGCCACTTCTTCACTTTCACATTCATCTAATTCATTCACTCACTTTCACTTCAGAGAAAAACCCACGTCAATTTCTATTCATTCACCCACACCAACTTCTATTCTTGATATTTTGTGAATGAATGAATGAGAAGTGGGGTGGGTTTTTCTCTTTAAGTGATCTTGAGTCAAATGAGGAGAGTGTCAAAGGGAAGGAGATGGTATGGAAACCCGTGGTTTCTAGTGGGAGAAGAAAATGGGAAATGGATTCTCTCCTGTACTTGACCCTCCATTACAGTCAGAGATGAAGACACATGTCACTTAAATTTTTTAAACGGTTCAGATTTTATATTATTTTTAATTAATGTATTTTTTTAAATTTCCAAACTATTATGGGCCTCACAATCCAGTACTGGACAGTCCAGTACTGGAGAGGATCCCAACCCGAAGAAAATGATTGTTCATAAAAACAAAATATAAAAAGATGATAAAGAAAATAAAAATATAAAAGTAATGGAGTAATGATAAGTCGGAGGATTTAGTAGGAGAATATACTATTTTCCAAAGTAATGAGATATGCATCATTGTGCAATTGATTTAAGGAGGAGAATTATCTCATCACATTAGGAGATACATTATTCTCTCCGCTAATAATATTATTTCTCCATATGTTATAGAGGTGTTATCCTATATTTATTGAGAATTAAACTTTAATTTTTTTATGATTTTCTTATAAGTGGGGGCCATTATCATTAATGTCCAATATTTATTCTGTTGTTTTTAGCTATATTTGAATTATCATTATTAAACAATCACATATACACTTGAATCCCAAAAATATATTTATAGAACAAAAAACAAAAGCAAGAGGCCAAATAAGATTATATATATCTACCTCTCCATGCCCCATTCGAGTTTTTTTACAGTTGCCCCAAATATTAAGATTTTCAATGCTTCGAATCTCTACCAACGGTGAGTAATATGTCAAGTTTTTTAGTAATCGTTGAAACCATATCACGATTACAATTATGGCTACATCAATTGCAATTGTCCCAAATATTAAGATTTTCAATGTTTTGGATACCGCTACGAAAACCATTAAATAAACATAACGGGTACTATATATATATATGGGGAGAGATCCACTTACTCCAAGAGTAAGTGGAAAAAACCTATTTCACATCATGATCATTCATTTTTTGAAAAATCGAATGGTTTGAATTGGTAAATACATCTAAACCATTGGATTTTCCAAAATTGGATGGTTAAGATATGAGGTAAGTATTTTTCACTTACTCTTGGAGTAAGTGGATCCCTCCCTTATATATATCTATTGGGTGGGGATCCATTGACTCCTAGAGTAAGCTTTTTAAACTTACTCCACATCTTAGCCATCAATTCTAGAGAAATTCATGGTGTTTAAAAAACTTACTCTTAGAGTCGATGGATCCCTCCTCGTATATATTTATATATATTTTGTAAAGTTGATTGAATGTTATGATAAAAATGTTTATCTCTCCACCCTTTCTGCATAGTCCTGATTGATAAAACATACAAGTTTCTCCTACCCAAATATATTTTACAATCATCATATGCTTTCACAGTTGTCAATTTGTATGAATTTGATCGAAAATGCTTCTATTAAGAAGTACGGCAAGTGCGCAAGACTCTTATTTAATGGTACATGGAGAGGTAGATGTATACAATTTTATTCTCCTTTATCATCCTATTTTCCTGACATAAGATTCATAAGATTTTGATTTTCATAGAAGTAACCAATATCCCAATCTTCAGTAGTTGAAGACAATGTCATAAGAGCCACCACAATTGATCTCATACTTGGACGCAGTTGGGGATTGTCTTGTGTACATGCTTTGGCTAGTTGAGCAAGCTGCAAGCCAACACACTCACTATAATAAGTAAGAGCGGAAACAAGTCAAACCGTTTATCAGGGGCCTATTACCTGACCTATATCAAGGATAGGTCAGACAAGCTTTTTTTTTGTGAACAGGTTAGACTCAGATTTTCTAAAAAACCTATTTAGCTTAACAACCTTTAGGCCATCTAAAATGTCTATTAAACCTAACATGCTGACTTATTTAGTTATATTATATAACAATGTTTATATTATACTATTTTAATATAAAAATGTATACAGAAATAAAATTTAATTATTAGAGTTAGATAGACATAGTTAAAAGTAGGCCTATTAGCATGTAGACATGGTGGTCTATTTCATGATTATATAGTATAGTAAACCTTTAAACAGATTAACAGACCGGACTAACTTTTAAACATGTCAGATATAGGATTTGATTTTTGCTAAACAGGCTAACAGGTCAGACCTAGGCTCCTATATGCTATATAGGTTCGGCCTGTTTAAGACAAAGTCTGACCTATTTACACCCTTAATAATAAGTATACTATTATTGAAATCATAAAAATAAACATTATAACAAATGTTCAAACCTTCATAACAGAATCAATAGGGTAGTTGTCCCCTAGCCTTGGATCCACAAGCTTGCAAAGATCTTCAGTTTGATCAGGCTGACAAAGAACTCCTTCGAACTGCATCAATACCAACATTTAGAACGACGAGGAACGATGCCGAAGGTTGATTTGAATAATAAAATTGTTCAGTAGAGAAATCAAGATTAACCAAAGCTACAAGGCTCTTTGAGTCAACAATAGATTGGATGATAGCTTCCTTAGCAGAAATAAGTTCATAAAGAACAACTCCAAAAGCATATACATCTACTTTGGGGGAAACATCTCCATATTGTGCATACCTTCATGCAAAACAATCTTAATCACAAATGAATTCCAATGCAAGCAAATCTTAGAAATACAACTTACTAAAATGAAAACAAGTAACAGGACAATATACTTCAATCACTACAAGATATGCACCAAAACTCAAGTTCATGATTCCATTGCAAATTTGTTTTGGCTTAAATTTATTTTCCATCTTTCAATTTTTTCTCGGGGCCCCCGATTTTTTTAATGGGAGGTTTTGGTCCTCAAGTTTTTCGATTACGCAATGTTGGGCCCTTCGTGATGCTTCCAACCAAAAAACTAGCGTAAAAATACTTGATTCGGGGATGACGTTGCATAACCGAAAAATAGGGCCTTCTAGGTTATGTTAAGTGTGTGCCTTTACAAGCATTGATAAGTTTTCTACTTAAAAAGAGTGCCTCTAGGTTATGTTATAAGTGTTTGTGTCCTAATAAGCATTCATCAATTTCTATACAGAGAACTTGTAGAAACATAAACATCACTCAACCTTATTAAATATTCTTTTGCATTCAGTTTTAGTTCAGTATTCAGTAAGACTTTCTAGAATAACTACTCAAGATCTTTAAGATTGTAGCAAAATTCAGCCTTAGGGGGTGGCATTTCCTTCTTCGGGGAACAACATCTAATAGCATATTTTCCAAATTCAAGGGCTAGCTAGGGTTTTATTTTTCACCACCTTATGCTGGTTCTTTTAGGATCTGTTTGCGAGTTGATTTTTGGAGTAGAAAGAAGGGAAAAGAAAGACTTAGAGTCATATTACAAGTATATTTCATGGACCCGAAGCTTTTTCCTTCCCTCCCATACCCTTCAAAGACCATCTCACAAACAGACTCTTTAAGATGTGGCCGATCTAAGTTCCTTTGCATTCTGCAGCATCTTTGTTCTGTTTGTAGCAGGGGTTTGGTGCAAATTTTACTACTGTTTTCAGTGGTTTAGCAATGTATTTTGGCAATTCTGTACTTTCTGCAGTTGCAGTTTTTTCTGTGTAATATCATGTTTGGTAATTGGTTATGTGTGCATGGAAAGTTGATGCTTAATGTAATAGATTTCGGCACCCCTTCACTGTTCAATATACTCTCTCTTCTACAAAAGGAGTTAATTTACCAACTTCAATGTCTGCATTTATTCTCTCCTGAAAAAACAACTTACACAAGAACTTGGAAAATATATGATCAAATGGTCTAGCATGAAAAGCTATTTCTTATATGAAGAGAATAAGGATTATCATACTCCGGAGCCATGTATCCAAACGTTCCAACAAGACGAGCAGTAGGACGCGATGAACTTCCAATTTCGGCCAGTTTTGCCAAACCAAAATCAGCAACCTGCGGATACGAATATTTTTATACCTTCCATAACACACTCAAAATCTTCAAAAATAAAGATCTCGGAACATACTCAACCTTCCCCCGGAAATTTTTGTCTACTAGTATATTCGCCGACTTTATGTCACGATGAATATATATAGGCATTGTATGCTCATGAATATATTCAAGACCTCTGGCAGAATCCAAAGCAATCTGCACTCTGATAGGCCATGGCAGTGGTTCTCTTCCTATCAACATTATCACTTGACTATTAAGTCATGACATTCACAATACCTCAGACATACATTAGAACTAAATTATGAGCTGATCTAACCTGAACCATGCAGATGTTGGCTCAAGTTTCCATTCTCAATGAATTCATAGACAAGGCAAAGAGATCCCTCTATACTGTATCCAATCAACCGCACCTTTATGTTCATTAAGAGTTTAAGACAGACACAACATGAGAGTCATTTTATGTCAGAAGGTGGTAACCAGTGATTTAAATTGCGTTCCGCATCACGTATTGCGCCCGCAATATTGCGGTTGCGGTGACCGCCACAACCACAACTCACCGCAATTGCGGTGTGACTCTGAATCACAATGATGCGGCCGCAACCCAACCGTATCGGACCACATTTGGACCGCATCAGGCCGCATCACACTGCATCAGATTCAAAAATATTGTTTTAATCACAAAATAATTCACACCGCAATGGCTGCAATCGACATCGCAATGACCACAATCGCAATAACCGCAACCGTTACTGCAATCGTGACCGCAACTGCAACTGCAATTTAAAACACTGGTGATGACTTAAAAAGTTACTTATTGTAAGTAAAGAAAATGTTTAAGAATTTTATGTTTGTTGCCATATCTTATGTGTACAAGCTTCAAGAAAATCTTTAGATTCGAATATCAATCCACTTACCGACTGATATCACTTAAAATTTAGGGGCAGAATTCTGTTTGTCTGAGATTTTCTTCAACAATAATGTTCAAAACAGAATGAGATGAATGAGTTGTGGCTTTACTATAGGGTAAATTTCAAAATATATATTTAAGTATGAGGGTGAGCCTCGGCATAACAGTAAGGTTGTTGCTTTATGACCCGGAACTTATAGGTTCAAATCCTTGAAAGTTGAAACAATCTGTTAACAGGGTAAGACGGTATACATTTACCCTCCCCAAACCCCACAAGATGGGATGCTCATGTACTAGACCTCTATTTTTACATTTACATGATATGTTGAGTTTTTCTCTATGACTTTTAAATTAAAACAGATATCATTCTCAAGTAAAAGTGCCACACTTAATCCATATAGTTTTGCCTGAGATAACATAGGTTAGTTTCTGCCATTAGAAGAATCTAATGAAAACAATGAATTTGACAATAATCAAATAGTGCCTCTACAATTATTAACTGACATTCATGACTTATGATCCTATACAAGCCTGAGACATAATTACCTGGTACATGATTCACCACTTTATGCATTTATTTTATAGGACATTTTTTATGAAGAACCTGGCAGGCGATACAGTGAATTTTCGATACGTGCGGTAAATGAAAGAATTATGTAACTATGGTCTAAGATGGAATGATGGATAGAAACTAATTTTCCATTTAATAGAAGCATGCTAAGTGTTTGGATGTGTTGAGATATTAAGAGACACTATTAGATATTAACTATATTTATATGATTGTCTTGTACCTGATATACCCTATAAAGCACCGATACTGATACAAGTATCAGATACGATACGTATCTGATACGTCGATGCGCATTTTATTGAAATGTAGTATACGATACATTTGGGATACCCATATAAAATATGTACATAAAATCCATAAAACATAATAAACATATAATTATTGTTATGAAAAAAATGGAGAATCTGAGGCAGGATGAATCCCAATTGAAAGTAAATAATTGAAGTTTGAAAGGTTTAGTACCAGGTTAAGATGATGAACATGTGTCAGGACTTTCAATTCAGCAAGAAATTCTTTTGATGCTTTCATATCCATCTTCTTGATTGCAGCTTTCTACATGGAAAACATTATTGGGTATGAGAAAATGCAATCTAATAAGAACAACATGGAATGGCTAATAAGAACAAAACACTATGATCCATCATTAGAGAAATTATCAACCGTCAAGCACACAAGCACTGTAAAGATGACATAAAAATGCATCTTAATTCCTATGCATAAAATGATTTTAACAAATTAACATTACCAACAAGACATTGGTCTAGTGGTGTAAGGCTCTGCTGGAGGCCCAGAAAAACCAAAAGGTCAAGAGTTTGATTCCTGGGAGCCACACTAGTTGGGAGGAGCATCCACACAACCCGAAAGGATTAGTTCCTTACCCATAGAGTGAAGAGATACCTTTGGTAGTACCAAAAAATTGACATTTAGAAGAATGACATTATTTTAGCTTATCCACCCATGCTTATCCCAGAGCATATATTTTCATCTTCGGTCTCAATATGTCGAGAAAATTTTACCGACCCCAACATTGTGTAGAAGTTTATCATGGTAAAGATACAAACTACAGATAAATTCAAATAAGATGAAACAAACTAAATCTTTGATAAGATAATTCTTTATCAATCCAAATATATCTAACACAATGATCAACCATGAATCATCGAAGTTTTCAACATTTTTTAACTAATGTTTCAGTTATACTGCACAATAGCATTCCCATATTTGATTGAATGTCACATAGTACTGGCACAGTTAAACTATAATCTCCTATTTCAGCATGTCACTTTCATTTAACTGATAACCACTCAAATACAAAACCAACTAGATGAATCAACAGTGATAAAATCCTTCAAAAGTAACAATGAAATTTTCTATTCAGAAATGCTTCTAAAATTAGACAATTATAAATTTCATTACTAACTTCTCCTCTTAGATTTGCATAGTAGACAATGCCAAAACCACCTTCACCAATTTTATTAGCCATACTGAAGTCATTTGTCGCATTTGCAAGTTCTTTATAAGAGAAATCCACCGATTTGTCCATTGAAATGCCTGAGATCGCAGCAGGACCACCAGGTCTTGAAGTTTCATATGCAGCAATAGGAGTGGTTTCGTCTGAAAAAGGTAGCACCAAATCACAAACTTCATTAGTTTACTATATTACGCAATTTCAGATAGATACAGTGTTTTAAATTGTGGTTGCGGTTGCAGTTGTGGTAACGGTTGCGGTTATTGCGATTGTGGTCATTGGGCCGTTGCGATGCGGATTATGGTCGTTGCGGTATAAATTATTTTGTGATTAAAACAATATTTTTGATTCCGATGCGGCCTGATGCAGTCCGAATGCAGTATGATGCGGTTCGAATGCGATCTGATGCAGTCCGAATGTTGTCCGATGCGGCCTGATGCGGTTTGATGTGGCCTGATACGGTCCGATGCGGAGTTACACCGCAATTGCGATGCGATGCGGTTGCACCGGTCACCACATCCGCAATTTTGAGGCCGCATCAGGTGATGCGATCCACAATTTAAATCACTGGTTAGATATATTATACAATAAGACTATAGGAGAAGTGTTAAATCAGATATACTTTCAACTAAAAGCAGTGTACTATTCAGCCACATCTAAAGTGTTACCTATCACATCTTGAAATATTAGTAGAAATAATAAACATACCCATCCCATATGGAACTGAGAGTGATTTGGAATCTTGTCCAACAACTTCCTCTTTCTGTATCTTCTTCTTCTTCCGGAAACATAGAACATATATACAAACTATCAACAACTGAAGACCAACCACTACTCCAGCAACAATCCCAGCAATAGCCCTACCACCAAAACCTGCTTATATAGAAACAAAAATATGATGCCGATCAGTCATTCAAATTGCGGACCGCATCACGTGATGTGGCTGGAATATTGCGGTTGTGGTGACTGCCGCAACCGCATCACACAATGATGTGGCCACATTGGACTGCAACACAACCGCATCGGACAACATCACACTGCATTGAATTCAGTTTTTTTTAATCACCAAATATTCACACATCAACTGTCGCAATCCACCTCGCAGCGGCCGCAATGACTGCAATCACAGTAACCGCAACAGTGGTCGTAATTTAAAACAATGATACTGACCATGGGTTTAATATGATATCAAAAGGAAGATATATCCATCACATAACCAAAACTCTGAGAAGAGAGAATGTCAAACCTCCTGAACTGCAGACACAATCAATTAATTAGAGAATGAACAATAATTGCATAAAAAAAGTAGTATACCAAAGCTTACCTAGAACTCAAAAACACATAGCTGCCATTTTGATCTGCCAAATGTAAGAAAGAAGACAAGTATATTAAAATTTGTAGTATGTACGAAAATGATTCGGATAAAAAGATGTATGTATCGACAATGTAAGAGAATTTTACACTATCACTGCATCATCAACCATTTATACTTGATTGTCATTGACTTTTAAATATAAGTAATAGTAATGAATATTGGATAATGTAGTCGCAATGCTAGAGAAATTACATCATTTACCAATGTATAACCAAGTAGCGCATCAATTATCCCATCCTTTAACAATATTTAGTCACAATTCAAGGAAAACATATAATTCTTGGAAATTTCAAGTGCAAGTGTGATATGAGTTAAGACATTGAAAGAAATGGATAAGTTGAAAGCTATATAGCTAGAAAAAACTCATATAGACCAATTAAATTAGCACACTTCTGTAATATAATAAAGCATTCATAGTAGCACACAAATACATAGGGATAGATTGATAAATACAAACCTCTAGTAAATAACCATCCATACATAACCCAGTGGATAATTCTATATTCATACATCCTTGAAGAAACAAAAATTACAGAAAATCAAGAGACCATTTGTTTAAGCTTTTTCCAAAAAAATGAATTTTTAATAAAAAATATATTTTCCACACCTTTATGTTTGATTGGTCATAGTTTTACTAGAAAACACAAGCTGCAAAAAACACTGAAAGCACTTTTATGGAAGCTATTTATATCTTCCCACTTCTTTCTAAGAATGGACAGCTCGTTGCACGAAGCTACCATTTAGTGGAGTCTTGGGAGGGAAAATGTATGTGGCTTTAACTCTGTTAGTCAAGAGGTTGTTTTCAGGATTTGAACCCATAAACTCCAAGTAACAAGGCAAACATCCTTACTAGTGTTTTAAATTGCGGTTGCGGTAGTGATTGCAGTAACGATTGTGTTCACTGCAATTGCAATCATTGCGGCCGTCGCGACGCGGATTGCTGTTGTTGCGGTATGAATTATTTTGTGATTAAAACAATATTTATGAATCCAATATGTTTCAATGCAGCCCGACGTGACCTGATCTGGTCCAAATATGGTCCGATGCCGTTGCGTTGTGGTCCAATGTGACCGCATCATTGTGATTTAGAATCACACTGCAATTGCAATATTGCGACTGCATAAGGTGATGCGGTCCGTAATTTAAATCGCTGATCCTTATTGCTCTGAACTTCCTAATATAGATACACAAACTTTACTAGAAGTACATTTTATAACTATAGCCAAAAGCAAAATAGCTACAAGTTACACAAAAGATATACAACAAAATCACATTTTAAGCATTTTAATATGACCTTGTTTATAAAAGTTCAAACAACTTTGGCCCTAAAACTAGGTTACCACCACCATTTATCACACATGGAAAACTAATTCAATAACATACCAAGTACTAGTAATTTAAATTGCAGACCACATCACCTGATGCGGCCACAATATTATGGTTGTGGTGACCATCGCAACCGCATCAAACCGCAATTGTGGTGTGACTTCAAATCACAATGAAGCGGCCACATCGGGCTACAACACAACCGCATCAGGCCGCATCGGACCGCATCTGGCTGCATCAGATTCAAAAATATTGTTTTATTTACAAAATATTTCACACCGCAATGACCGTAATCCGTATCACAACGGCCGCATTGACCGCAATCGTGACCGCAACTGTTACCGCAATTTAAAAGTAGAAAACACCAAAACAAAACCACCCATCTTATCAAAATCTGAAGAAAAAAAGTACCTTTTCCTGGAATATAGACCAGACCACTCCCTTGGTTGAAATTCACACTAGGATTGTACCTCTGCAGCAACCCAGTATCAAGTTTCACACTACTAGCCACTGAACCCAAAGTTTCCCCAGGCCTAAGTGGGTATGTAATGAACAACTCATAATCTGATACATCACTATTCCCACAAGAACAATTAACAGTAACATTAAGCATTCCTGTATTAGAAATATTATCAGGAGGATATGTATTGAACCTCCTCAACCAATCAACATTAGTCAAATTTGCATACTTTGTTCCAGCAACAGTTTCATAAGTATCCCCTGTCTGAACAACATACTCAAACATATGACCCAAAAACTCACCTTTGATGCATTCACATGGGAATGGAACATTGACCCTAGTGAAAGCTTCAACTTTGTCTTTGTTTGGTACTATGTTTTTGTTGTAACTAACTATGTTTTCTGGTGTATGAAGAACTTGTGATGACATTATCTGAGAAATATATGTGAAATTTGAACCTAACAACATATAGTATGAAGCTAGAGCTATTGGGCAACCTTGTGTGCATTTGGATTCTGCATTTGAACAAAGAAACAACAAAGGTAAGAGCTTTATAAGAAACCAAAATATGGGTTTCATTGAAAAGTTTTGGAACAAGAACATAGATTTAGATAAGCAAAGGAAGATAGAAAGTAAGTGGAAAAATGAAAATTTGGGTTTGAATCTTTTAATGAGAGAATGGAAAGAGGAAGAAAGTGATTCATTTTGAGATTGATATGGGGTTGTGTTTTGGGTTGACTTGAGTTTTTGGATTGTATGATTGAGTTGACTTGTGGAAAGAGAAGCTTCAAAAGTTCCTCCTCAAATTTTACCCCTAATTTTTAATTAAATTATATATAATACTGCTTCATTTTTTTACCCCGATTTATATATATATATATTACATTAATTACCTCTGTATATAAGATAAGTGTTATTTTTACATTAAAAATGATGATAAATGTAATGAAGTTGAACAAAATAATATATGAGTCAATACATTTTTATTATTTTTGGTTCATTATAAAATCATCAATAATTCTAAGGATATATTATTTAAATCACTCTTATACTATATTTTAACGAGCAAAAAATAATGAAAATGTATTCATACGTATACTATTTGGACTTGTTTCCACATTATAACATATTTTATTTAATTTAATTACATTTATGACAATTTTTGTTTAAAATATCACACTTGTTTCTCATGCAGGATGATCAGTGCAATGTATGTTTATAAATTAAGAGGGTTTTGTAGTTGTTAAAAATGGAGGGATGATTTATATAATTTCACTAAAACTCAGGAGGTGTCAGTGTAATTTACTCCAAATTTTATGTTGTTTTTTTCAACTCTTATACTTGAATGATTCGAGTATTTTTGTGGGTGAAAAAATTTTACTTCACATTTTAGTACCCATGGTTGAAAAATATAATAATTAGATCTATAATTATTAATTTAAATCATTAGATTTTTTAAGAATGAATAACTAAAATATGGAGTAGGTTTTTTCCACCTACTCTACATTTTTTTGGTATCTAATAAGATATATATATATATATAGATGGAGATCATATATTATTTATGTTTATCATACTTTTAAATATAAATAATACAAATGAATAGGAAATGATACAGCGACCATGTCTAAATGTTATATATATTACATTTATATAAATATATAATTTCCATCTACGTCTATTTAAGTTCATGATTTTCATTATAGGAGACTTTAACAAATATAAAGTAGAAGTTGTTTATTTTTTAGTTGTGTAATTAAATAAAAATATTCTTTCACTCTAAACACGAGACTCTAACTCTTCAAAATAAAATAGGTAGAAGAAGCTTCTTTATTAACGTGAGATAAAAAAAATGTTCATCAAATTTTTTCAATAAAAAATTGATTTGTCGAAATAGGTTGGGAAGGATGATCATTACCAAAATACCCACCAATTTGTAAAGCAAAATGATGCCATAAAATTGGTAGCAATTCAAAATTGAAAATCACAATTCTTCTCTATATTGCTTTAAGATTAATGTGGAATTTGAAGCTGCATATAAGGATATAAAAAAAGATTATGGAGATAATGATAAATGGTCAATGCTAATTTACGAACTACAACTTGGTTCGCTTCAGAGCGAACTTATTTTTAACTAGATGACAAATTTAGTTATCGGTCACCGGTTGAATACCCTTTAGAAGTCGGTATGGGGGACGTAACTTTAGTGTAGAAGTCGGTTTAGGATAATACAAATGCATCTCCCTATTGAGAAGTCGGTTTGGGCCAACCCAACATCACAAAATCTCATTGAGAAGTCGGTATAGACTTTACCAACTTCCATTCAGAAGTCGGTTTGAGTCATCCCAACTTCCATTGAGAATTCGGTTTGGGAACCGACTTTTGAATGGAAGTTTGTAAAGCCCATACCGACTTCTCAATGGAAGTTGGTAAAGTCCATACCGACTTCTCAACAGGAACGATGTCGTCCAAGCCCAAACCGACTTCTAAACGTGACAGGTTCCCGGTCATCAAATCAACGGCTGAGATTAAACGCAATATCATCCAACGGCTAAGGAAGCAGTTCACATCTAAGCGAACTAACTTGTCATTCACAAGTTAGTCGCTGCCATGATAAAGACCTACAAAGTTTACTAAATGTTGTTATTAAGTGCAAAATTTACCATAGATGTTAATTAAACACTTTTTAACTCTAAAATATACATAAATAGTATGCATTGAGTTAAATACATGAATGATCTCTATTACATTATTTTAAGTTATTTGAGATACAAAAAAGTAAAATAGAATGATACAAAAAAGTAAAATAGAATGATTCTCATGCTATAAATCAACAACTAAGATAATCAATTACCAACCCCTTGAACAATTAAGCATTCAATTGTAACACAAGTGTTAAATAACTAGTTTAATTAACCATACTCCTAGAATTAATCTTTTGCTAGATGACTTACTCAAGATCCATTTCAAACATGAAATTTTCATTACACATTCAAACTTTAAAAATTGGGTGTTTATGTGCTCAGTGCAAGGCACTTTCTACATCGGTCAAACATTTCAACCAATTTTGAAAATGTTTTCGCATCGGCTAAATTTCATGAAATTTTGACATCTTAAAAATAGTTGCAATAATGTCACAACCTCTCTATTTAAATTGATGACAACACATCCAAATTTAGAAACCTAATAATATATGTGTTGTTACCGTTACATGAATGTCCAGTTCTCTGTTATGCGATTTCTTACTGCACTGTAAGAATCATTCTTAAATACAACCACCACTATATGGCTATCAGTGCCAATTCTCGAAATTCCCACAGTTTGGCTACTAGTGCCAATTCTATTCCCACAATCTGACTACTAGTGTTAGTTCTCAAAATTGGCTACCTGTGCCAATTCTTCTCCCACAATTTGACAACCAGTTTCAGTTTTCGAACATCTCAATATATGGTTGTCTGTGCCAATTCTTAGTGCCACGGAAAGAAAGGGGAGAAGTTTGCCAGAAATGCATCGGCGAAAATTATGAGGGAGAAAGAAAAAGTTGAGTAAAAACATACTCAACTTGGTGCAAGAAAATATGAAGGGGGAGGCTTCTATTTATAGCATGAGATTTTGTGAAGACTTTTGCATCCTCCAATGTAGGACTTGTGAGATTTTTTCAAAATCTTCCAATGTGGGACTTGTGAGGTTTTTACAAAATCTTCCAATGTGAGACTTGTGAGTTTTTTCATTTTCACAACAACACAAGTTCCAACAATCCCCACTTGAAATTAAAAAAAACGATTTCCATGAATTTTTGTGGTCTCAATAAGATTGTGCATAAACAAAGGTGTCATTCGACTTGAACCTTTGCATAGTGAGTAAGATCCAGATTTTACTAGAGTGACTCGTAGTCTTGAACTCCATCTCCGGCATCAAACCACACACAACTTTTTCAAAGGTGTATTCAATAAAGCTTGTGCGTTAAAGGTCATTCACGTCTATCCCAGTTTAGTGAACGCTCTAGAAATTTATGCCCCTAAATTTCATAGAAAGCGGCCCCCACTTCCACATTCACATAGGTGAGTCTATCAAGAGTACTCCTGTAGTCTAAGTACTACACTCCAATTGGAGTATAGATCTCATTAAGAGTTTAACTCATCCTTACATATACTGCAGGAATCATGCTTCTCATAATTTCATAGCATGTTCATTCTCATACCACTTCACGACTTGTTATTACCCATTGAACCTACTTCTTGGGATCTCCAATCAGTTAGGTCGGGTTACCATCGTGAGTGATATTCGTTCTAAAGGCAATAGTCCCATAAACTTAGAAGTATTATGAACTTTCTCTCTAGCTAGTCCTTTCGTCAAAGGATCTGCTAAGTTATTCTCAGTGCGTACATGATCCACTTTAACAACTTTTGTAGAGAGAAATTCTCTAATAGTGATGTGCCTACGACGTATTTGTCGTTTCTTACCGTTATAAAAACGATTCTCAATATTTCCAATAGCCGCGGTACTATCACAATAGATCAACACAACTGGTATCGGTCTTTCCCATATGGGAATCTCAACTAGCAAGCTTCTAAGCCAACTTGCTTCTTCACTAGTTGTTGCTAGTGCTGTCATCTCGGCTTTCATAGTGGATTGAGCCAAAATAGTTTGTTTCTTAGACTTCCAAGAAACAACTCCACCATCTATGCTAAATATATAATCACTGGTTTCTTTGGAATCAACTGAAAGAGTGTTCCAATCAGCATCATTGAATCCTTCCAGGACAACTGAAAACTTTCGATAATGTAATCCAAGGTTTATTGTTTTCTTAAGTTACATAATTATCCTTTCTATAGCATGTCAATACTTCATACTAGGTCTACTGGTAAACCTGCACAATAGTCCCACAACATAGGCAATGTCGGGTCTAGTGCAATCACTGGCATACCGAAGGCTGCCAATGATGCTCTAATACTCGGTTTGTCTTACACTTTCACCAATGTTCTTAAAATTTTTTACACTTGGGTCATATGATGTGCTAGCAGGTTTACAATCAAAATATTTATATTTCTTTAGGATCTTTTGCACATAGTGAGATTAATCCAAAGAAATTCTTTCTTTTGACCTAATAATGTTTATACCAAGGATTACACTTGCCTCTCCAAGGTCTTTTATATCAAAGTTGATACACAACAATGACTTCACATTTTTCACAACATGAATGTTGGAACCAAATATGAGTAGGTCGTCTACATAGAGACATATGATAGTGCAAATGTCATTTTCTGATTTGTAATAAATGCATTTGTCACTTTCATTCACCTTAAACTCATTCGATATAATTAAGTTATCAAACTTTTCATGCCACTGTTTAGGTGCTTGCTTAAGACCATACAATGACTTATCTAACTTGCAGACCTTACTCTCTTGCCCGTGAATTACAAAACTTTCAGGTTGTTCCATGTTGATTTCTTCTTCCAAATCACCATTTAAAAAAGCGGTCTTAACATCCATTTGATGTACTACTAAATCATGTATCACAACGAGCGATATTAGTACTCTATTGAATGTTATTCTAGTAACATGTAAAAATGTATCGAAGAAATCTACATTATCTCTTTGTCTGAAACCATTGGCTACAAGGGAAGCCTTGTATTTATCCACTGTGCCATCAGGTTTCAGATTCTTTTTCAAAACCCACTTACAACCAATCGGTTTGCAACCAGGTGGCAAGTCAGTCAATTGTCAGGTCTTGTTAGACTCTAGAGAATACATCTCATCATTTATGGCCTCTTGCCATAAATCAACATCCAAGGAAGTCAAAGCTTCTTGGATTGTTGATGGATCATCCTCCAATGTATAGAATATATAATCAGGTCCATACTCTCTAGCAGTTCTTATTCTCTTACTTCTTCTAGGTTCTACTTCTAACTCATCATCACAATCTCTAATCACATATATGTGACTTGTTGACGTGCCCCCACTATTCCTCAATTTAAAAGGGAATTTATTTTCATTGAAGTCTGCATCATTAGACTCAATGATCACTTTGGTGAGATGTATTCTCTAGAGTCTAGGTTCTACTTCTAAACCATCATCACAATCTCTAATCACAGATATGTGACTAGTTGACGTGCCCCCACTATTCCTCAATTTAAAAGGGAATTTATTTTCATTGAAGTCTGCATCATTAGACTCAATGATCACTTTGGCGTTAAGGTCATAAAACATGTACGTCTTGCTGTTCACATCATACCCAAAGAATACAAATTCATAGGCTCTACTAGCGAGTTTAACTCTCTCGGGGTCTGGTATCTAAACATAAGCTAGACAACCCCAAGTTCTCAAATAAGACAAGTTTGGTTGTCTATTCTTAAAGATTTCATATGAGAATATTTTGCTTTTAGCCTTTGGGACACTGTTTAGGACTTGGCAAACAATCAATAAAATTTCACCCCATCAAGAGGGTGTTGCACCAGAATTTAAGATAATAACAACAATTAATTCAGATAAAGTTTTATTATTTCTTTCAGCCTTACCATTCATTCCAGATGAATATGGTGCAGTTGTTTAATGAATAATGTCATTTAATTAATAAAAAACATTTTTAGATAACTTAGGAATTAATCATAAGTTACTTAAATTCGAAATATCACGTTTATTAATTATGACAAAGTCTAGAATGTCAAATATTAAAATCACACAACATGTAAATGCAATTAGAAATTTTATTCATGGAAAATCAACATTTAATTTAAGCATATCATCAGTGGCGTCCCCATTCCTTACAAATAACCTATTCTTACTAAGAGTATACAAGTCTGCTACTATAGTCTAGGTGAAACCAATTTTATGAAGAAGAAAACCAAAAACTAAATTTTTACTCACATCTAGAGTGTGCATCACATCTTGGAGAGTCAAAATCTTCCCATATGTAAACTCCAGCTCCACATCACCAGTTCCAGCAACAATAGTTGTGTGAGAATCTCCTAACAACACTTTCTTGTTATCAACATTCGTGTATGTTTTGAACATAGCACGATCATAGTAGACATGGCGGGAGGCACCAGTATCTACCCACCACCCATTAGTTTCTCCAACCATAGTAACCTCATATAACACTGCCATAAATAGCTCATCAATCATGTTGGCTTATGAATAATGTTCCATTAGTTTGTTTCTGCACTTGCGTGCCATATGACCTGACTTTCCGCATTTGAAGCAGATAGACATGTTGCCAAAGTCATTCTTAGTGGGTGGCTTAGCATATTGGACCTTCTGGGGGTTCCAATTCTTGTTGTGGCCGATGTTCTTAGCCTTATTCTCATTGTGGTTCTGATTCTTAAAGTTATTGCCCGTAGATTTCAGAGCCGCACCTAAGAATTTCTTTCTAGTGCTATTGCTTGATAAAGCCAACACTTCTTCGTTCTGATCTTGCTTACGAGTCTCTTCCTCAGTGCGAAGACGAGTGATCAAATATTTCAAAGAAAATTCTTTGGTCTTATGTCTTAGGACGTTTTTAAAGTCCTTCTAGCTAGGTGACAGTTTTTAAATAATAACAGCCACTTGAAATTGCTCATATAGGGGTATCCCCTCAGAAATGATCTCATGAGCAATTTTCTATATCTCGTGAGACTGAGATTTTATTGATTTATCATTAGTCATTTGATACTTGAGGTAGCGGCTTACAGCATACCTTTTAGTCTCAATTTCCTCAGTATCATATTTTTTCTGGGAATGCATACCAAACTAATTTGGCAGACTTGTATGAGCTGTAGTAATCATAAAGATCATCATACAACTCATTCAGGATGAAATTCTTACATAAGTAATCATTTTCATTCTAGAGAGCTATATCAATAGCAATTTTATCCATTTCCTCTTTTTCAGCTTTTTTAGGCAACATTGGGACATCATTTTTCAAAACCTGGACAACCTTTTTCATAGTTGGGAAAAATTACATTTGGTTTTCCAGCGTTTGAAATTAGTCCCATGAAACTGAAATGGTTTGTTCACGTCGAAGCTGTTCAGACCAGTAATATTATCTACGAATGTCATTGCAGTAAGAAACGTCTTAAAATTGTTGTTACCGTAACTTGCATCAATTCTAAATGACACGAAATAATACTTATTGGCTGAGTCACGACCAGGTCGCTCTCTTTAAGATGTTTCGTGGTACTGCCCAAAAATGTGCAAGCAGACTATCAACCACGTCGTCCCCAGGATAAAACAGCTCAGTTCTCTGTTATGCGATTTCTTACTGCACTGTAAGAATCGTTCTTAAATACACCCACCACTATATGGCTACCAGTGCCAATTCTCGGAATTCCCACAATATGGCTACTAGTGCCAATTCTATTCCCACAATCTGACTACCAGTGTCAGTTCTCAAAATTCCCGCAATTTGGCTACATGTGCCAATTCTTCTCCCACAATTTGACAACCAGTGTCAGTTTTCGAACTTCTCACTATATGGTTGCTTGTGCCAATTCTTAGTGCCACGGAAAGAAAGGGGGAGAAGTTTGCCGGAAATGCATCGGCAGAAATTATGAGGGAGAAAGAAAAAGTTGAGTAAAAACGTACTCAACTTGGTGCAAGAAAATATGAAGGGGGAAGCTTCTATTTATAACATGAGATTTTGTGAAGACTTTTGCATCCTCCAATGTGGGACTTGTGAGATTTTTTCAAAATCTTCTAATGTGGGACTTGTGAGGTTTTTACAAAATTTTCCAATGTGTGACTTGTGAGTTTTTTCATTTTTACAACAACACAAGTTCCAACAATATGTAATGATAAAACACAATACAAATATGGCTATTCAGTTAAGGGAATAAATGTCTTAACTACAAGTAGTATGTTTACCCTTATTAAGGGCAATGTTGAATACTTGTTGTATTGTAATATTCAAAGGAAAAAGATAAGGAAAGTACTCTAGGCCATATGAAAACATAATTGACTTGAAGCAAGAGCCTCTCTGATATTAGAGAGAAGAGTTTTTTTTTTCAATAACAAAAATGTCATTTTATAAAGTGTAACATTAGGATTAGAAAAAGTACACATGAATTCTGGTTCGTATACTCCGTGAGGTATTGTATAAAAATTAAGATTTGGAAAATTTACATCCTTACTACAACATTCATCTTGTTTTCATCAATATTTGGCATCTTTGGGTCCATAGAAACAAAAAAAAAGTTCAAGTGAACATCACTTTATTCTTGTCACAAATGATTATTTATCTAATGGGTAGATGAAGCTTCTTTTGCTAATGTGACAAGAAAAGTGTTGATTAGATTTTTAAATAAAAATATGATTTGTTAATATATGTTTCCAAGCATCATAATTACCAGCAAAATGAAGCCATTAATTTGCTAGCAATTTAAAATTGAAAATCACAATTCTTCCTCATATTGCCTTAAGTTGAATGGGGAAGTTGAAGCTACTACTAAGAATATAAAGAAGATTCTATAGAAAATGGCATAAACACCTACAAAAAATCGCACTAAATGTCTTTTACACTTATCTAACTTCTATCCTCGATTTGAGTCATCTATAAATAGATATATCCTCTTCGGAAATCATCCTTCATATCCGTTGATGTCTTTATAAATAAATTAAGAAAACAATTTGATGTATATTTTTTTAACTTTTTTAGTTTCGCATTAATTAAGTCCTCAATGAGAAGATCGACAGTTTATTTCGCTAACCATCATTTCCTTGAACTACTAACAAAAGTGACTTGTAATAATAAGCATGAAAATTATTTTGATTAATTCTTCTATTTCTATTCCTAGAAATTAAACTCATTAATGATATATTGTAGTAAGACCAGTGTTGTTTGGACCGGACCGGACCGGCCAGTCCAACCGGTCCAACCGTCACCCGCTTGAGTAAACGGTCCTGTACATGTAGAAAACCGGAATTGGTTTCTAGCCATTTTGGGCCGTGGAAAATCCGGTCCAACCGGGTTAGACCGGGTAAAACCGGAATAACCCGGTTGGTTAAACCGGCCGGATTGGTAAAATTAAAAAAAAAATGTAAAAAATGCACATATCTGATGCTTTTAATATGATGTAATCGATTACGAGTATATTGTAATCGATTACATCATGTAAAATTCACATATCTGATGCTTTTACTATGCTGTAATCGATTACGAGTATATTGTAATCGATTACATCATGTAAAATGCACATGTCTGATTAGTTTATCAACATGTAATCGATTACACTGTTTAAAAATGCAAATGATCTTAGTTTCATGCATGAGTTTTTCAAAGATCAGTATTATACATATTTTCTAATTATTATACATATTAATCTAACGTATATTCTAATTTGTAGGTATGGTTGAAGAACAAAATATTACTATTGATGGATTGCTTAATTTAGACTCTTTTCCTCAAGAAGATGTAGATAGTTACACTCAAAGTACATCTTTAACCAACAATGTAAACTTAGGATCTAACAAAGACAATGATACATGGATGAATTAGAATGTTTACTCTCTAAATGAGATGTGTTTTGATTTATTGCTCTAATTATGTAAGACTTAAACTTTGATGCACTTTTATTTTGATTTATGTGTAAGCTTTGTGTAAAGTTATTCACTTATTTTAATTAATTATATAATATATGTATATATATATATATATAATTATATATGATATTATATTATCGTCCGGTCCGACCGGACGGCTTAACCGGTTAAACCGGTTAGAACCTATACAAGACCTCCTCCGACTCGGGTTTCATAACATTGAGTGAGACTACACATTCAATATCTAAAATTATGTTTCAGGTGATCAAACTAAAACAAATATTATAAATAAGAATCAATCAGGGAAATCATTGCATAATTATATTAAAATGAACCAAAATAGGTATATCAATATGAAGGGTTTTGTTAACCTAGGGAAAATAGTTTTTTAGTTGGTGTAGGTTAGGAATGTGCACCAAAAAATTTGGACAAAATTAACCTTCATATTTTATTTATAAAATAAATACTTAGGGGTAGTTTTATAATTTCTATCGCACAACAAACCTAATCTTCATCTCTAACTCACCGCAACACACTACCGTATCGCCGCACACCGCAACACACTACACATCGCCGTACACCGCAACACATCACTGCTGTTTTCTACCCTCGCCCTTGTTATGTACCCCATTTCCTCCTTCTGCATCTCGAGTACTGAAACCAATCAATGCAATTCTTCTGTCAATGTTGAAAGTGCCTTGGAACGGCTCATAACACGGATGGACATGATAGAGGAAATCTGTATGGACTTTCAAGAAAAAAATGTTAATGCCCATGAGCAACATTGAGGCAAGACTCCAACCAGTTGAGCAGAAAGGTCATGTTTGTTCTGTGATGAAAATTATAAAACTACCACTAAGTATTTATTTTATAAATAAAATATAAAGGTTAATTTTGTCTAAAATTTTTGGTGCACAATCCTAACCTACCAAACTAAAAAACTACTTTCCCTATATTGGCAAAACCCCAATATGAATAACTATGTTTAATCCAAATAAGAGGATATTTATCTCTTATGAATGTTATAAAAAATGTAAAATCATATTGGAGATTAATTGTTGAATGATATTTAATAATTATTTTGAAGAGATGTATTTTTTATATATTAAAAACATAACAATATTATTTATTAGTATTTTAACATTTAATGGTTATGATAATACAGTACCACAAAATTTTTTATATAGTTTTTATTTGTAATCTAATCAAATTAATAATTAATATTTATATATTTAGAAAAATATGTTATATTTTCAATGTTATTGTGATATATATATATAGACATTCATAGCATGCACTCACCATAATTAACACACACTTGCATTCATTCATTAAAAATATTTTGACAAGCAAGCCACCAATTATTTCTCTTTTTTGTCACTTAGATATGCATTTTTTATTTATCCTTACTTTATTTTCCTAATTTTTAGCAATACATCAACTTGCGTTCTTGGTGTATCCTCATTCTCTGTTCCCAAGTTTCGATAGTACATCGATCTGCAGTCTTAGTTTTTCTATACTTTCTTTTCCTATGTTTAGACAATATATACATCGACTTGTATTCTTAGTTTATCCTTATATTTTGTTGCTAACTTTGGAAGTACAACAACTTGCATTCTTAGTTTATACTTCTAAGAACAATCTCACTTTAAAAGTTTTTTATGATTCAGATTGGGCAAGTTGTCGTGCCACAAGAAGATCAGTTACAGGATACTGCATTTTCATTAGAAATTATGTTTCAAGATCATTAGCAAAAGTTGAATACCGAGCTATGGTCAACACATGTTTGGTGCTGACTTGGTTGCACTATATACTACATGATTTTAAAGTTTTACAAGCAGCTCCTATACCCTTATTTTAATTTTATGATAACCAAGTAGCTTTATACATAACTAATAAACTTGTTTTTCATCAACGTACAAAACATATTGAAATAGATTGTCACATTGTTCGAGAAAAACTACAAGTTGGAATGATTAGTCCTTCCTATGTATCAACACGCTTCTAATTAGCAGACATTTTCACAAAAGCTTTGGGGAAGGACCAATTTATGACACTGCGTAGCAAATTGGGACATCATGATATTCACTCTCGAACTTCAGGAGGAGTATTAAGAAATATCTTATAATTTATGTTTTCAAATCATGTATATATTTTCCACGTTATGTATATGCTTTATTTCCTATAATAGCTTGTATCATATCTCACTAATTAATTAAGGATCACTACTCCTATGCCTTAGAAATAGCTAAGTATTTTATACCATTGTAGCAATATTCAACCTAGATTTAATATATTAAAAAGAGATGTTGATATTATTTTGAGTATTTATATTTATTTTATGTCATCTCAATTTGAACACGAAAATTAATTTCATTTGTCAACATCTAGAATGAGAGCTAATTGTATCAAAATGGTAGCAAATACAAACCAAGTTCAGAATATTCAAACAATTTTTTTCAAGTATGATGGAGTTATTTTTAACAACTAACGGGTATGGACAAACTATCAAGAAAGGTTTTGTTGAACCAAGTGAAGAAGATAAAGGAAAGGTGATACACAACAAGTTGAGAAAGGTTGTGTGATCAATGAAAAAACTTTATCTTTGAATTTTCAATATATGGAGTGGTTCGTCCATGAGAAAATTTTATAAAAAACATATGAAGGTGTTGATTGTGTCCAGTGTTAGCCGCAATATTGCGGTTGCGGTGACTGCCGCAACCGCATCACACTGCATTTGGAACGCATTATGCCGTATCAGACCGCATTTGGACCGCATCTGGGCCGCATCAGATTAAAAAATATTGTCTAAATCACAAAATAATTCACACCACAACGACCGCAATCCGCATCACAATGACCACAATCACAGTAACCACTACCGTTACCGCAATCACGACTGCAACCGCAATTTAAAACTCTGTCAAAGGAACGTGGTTGCAAGGCTTAAAATACCACTTCAAATTGACAGAGCAAGGAAGAAATGAAAGCATTCATAATTATTTTTCACAAATGGACAAGCTCATGAATAAAATGAAAAACAATTGTTATGATATAAAGGAGAAAGAAGACATGGTAAAATAATGTATAAGCTCGATTTGATTACACATTAGTAGCCATTGAAGAAGCAAAATATCTCATCATAAATTCATAATGACTCTAAATGTTCACACCAAACCATAGGCTCTACATCCAATCCCTTTTCGAATTTGAGAATTTTCCACTATGTAGAATCAATTGTAGTATACAAGCACTCTTCTAGATCCATTCCTGATCTAGATGCTTGATATCCTAAAACTCTTAGAGAAACAACACAGTTGATTCTTCTTTCTCATAACCATAAGATACTAATCATGCACTACTATCCTTTATCACGATCTGAATAAAGTTAATCCCAAAGATGATTTTCCAATATCTGATAGATGGTTTGGTCCATAGCACTTCTAATCATGCACTACTTTTATGGATGTGTAATCATGTATGACCCATTGTTGTGATAACTGGACCGGACTGGACGGTCCGACCGGTTCGATCGTTGATCAGACTCGAAAACAGCTTCGTTTTGTAGTTTTAACCGAATGACTAGTTGAATTGCTTTGAACCGAAGAAATTCCGGTTCAACCATGCTAAACACGGTTAAACCGGAATAACCCGGGAAAAAACCGGACGGTTCACTTTAAATTTAAAAAAAATTGAACATTACTCGAATGTTTTATTTTATTTTGGTCCGAAAAGATAGAGAGATGATACTTCAATATAGTTATATAAAATTATTAATTATATAAAATTTTACATTTATATATAATTATATATTTATAGATAAAAATTATTAATTATATTTAAAATCATCCAATCCGACCGGACGTCTTAAGTGTTTAAACCGATTAGACCTAATACGGAAGCTCTTCCAGCTTGACGTCCGGCTCGGGCTTCACAACATTGGTATGACCAAATCAAGATGCCCCTAGAAGATGTAGGAAAGACCACTTTCGTCACCATGTAGGGACGTTTTGATATCAAGTCATGTCATTTGGTCTTAACAACACTATGACCACGCATGAGACGCTATGAGCATGCATGAGTCACTCATGATGAATTTTTTTCTATGTTGTGATACACAAAGATATTAAATTCTAAGTCAATGATATAATTTGCAAGTCCAAGGGTAAAGAAGAACATGTTGATAAATTGAGAAAGTTGTTCGTAAAATTTTACAAGTATAATCTCAAACTAAATCCTGCAAAATGTAGCTTTGGGATTAAGTTTGGTCGATCCCTCGATTTTATTGTCAGTTAGAAATGTATCGAAGTTGACCCTGTTGGACCAGACTGTGACCGGAGAGTCACAAGTGATGCACCACATTAAGGCATTAGTTCTATGAGCTTTTTCTAGTTATAAAGTCTTTTATTCCTCCCGCATATTCAATGTGAGACTTCACATTTGAATAAACCCAATAATCTCCCCCTCAAGGGGTACCACACACTTTCCGGTCCGCTCCCCTTTAAGTCCACCATGTCCTAGCCAAACCATCGGCTCTGATACACCACGTATGGGAAGAGTGTAGAGCCACAAGTGATACACCACGTTTTGAACCAAAACCTTAAGGCATTAATTGTGTGGGTCTTTTCTACTTATAAACTCTTTTACTATTCCCCGCATATTCAATGTGAGACTTCACACTTGAATAAACCCAACAGATCCGAAGAAAGTTAAAAGGAATTATTGAAGTTACATGTCATTTGTGTTAAAGGGTTTTATATGTCGTTCCCTTTGTTTGAAATTGTCAATTACGAAATATAAAGACATGAAGCTATCTCTATGTTTCGGTCATGCACGGTAGCTACGTTTCTCCTTTCGTTGATGAACTGATCCACATTTTTTCTCATTCTTGATTTTTGTTTCTAATTTTCTCTCCATATTTTGTGGTTTTTACTAGATTGAAGATGATTCAACTTTTGTGTTTATATGAACCTCAAATCTCAACACTTCTATTTTCAATATCATGTTCGATTTTTCATTATAGTTGGTGAATCTACATTCTAAATTACCATGTGTGCTTTATGTTTCAAGAAGACAAGTGCATAATTATTGTTGATCACCAATTAATGGTTGAGATTTTTAGAACTTTACATTTTGTTATTTATGTAAATGTATCTTATCATAATCTTACCAACTTTTAATCCTTCATCCTCTTTGGGTTGTATTAGAACTTTTTTTTTTAAGCAAACTGATACAATAACAGTGAACAAACATTTTGGGGTCTGGTATAAAATTTCAAGCAGCACTTGTTTTTTCTAAAAGAAAATTGATATTATGAATAGATTTTTTGGGGACTGTTATTAATGATTGTTTTTAATTAGGCATGTTTGGTAATGCCCATGTTGTCCATTCTTTAATACCATATTATGTATCACATCAATGAGATTGAAGTAAAAATAGAAAAAATAATGAATGTTTAAATTTTTTAATTAACATCATATTTTTATTAGTGCGTAACAATATTTGTGACATGATTTGGACAACACAGAATCATAGATTCATCTCTAGAGTGTTCAATCGAAAAAACAACAAGGTTACAATGAGAACTTAAGAACAACTATTTGTATGAGTAGTTAAAGCAGACATGGGGATAACAAGATGAAGATTGTTGAACACATACAACCCTTCAGGTCCAACAGTTCATTCTAGAAGGATAGTGTCATCAACCTGAGATTTGACACAATAGTAGTGAGAATGAAACTCGAATTAAATAGAATTATCCTTAGCATACTAACGCACACTAACCAGATTCTTAGTTATAGAAGGGACCAAAAGCAAATTAATAAGAGTAAGGGTATAGACAGGAATACAAGGGAAAGAGAAAGTGGATACACCGATACATGTTATGGGAACACCTGAACCATTTCCCATGTGAATCTAATCTGTTCCAGAAAGATCAGTCTGATGCATAATATTGGAAGCATTAGACGTAATATGATGTATGGTTCCATAAACATCGCATGAGACTGAATCCATGGTCGTCATTGTTGAGGAGGAGCTCTATATGAAGGTGAAGAAGAGTGCATAGAGGGAGTACCCAAAATCAAAGCCTGAGTATAACAAGGAGGATGTGAGGCATATGGTTGAGAAAATCCATACTCGCGAGGAAAAAAATGATATGACTGTTGAGAAGGACACATACCCGCATAGGAGGGGGCTGAAGTATGTTGAGCCGAAACAGCTTGTTATTGTGTTCCCAAAACCAGATCAAACCTATACCAACAATGGAGGGCCTGATGTCCAGGTTTCTGACACAACAGACACCTCACATCGCCTCCGCCTCTACCAAACCGAAATTTGCCCCCTCTTCCCTTGCCGAAACCGTGACTTCCCCCTCTCCCAAAGGAATGATGAAATTGAGAGGAATACTCAGGGAGTCCATATGCATCAACACCCAAATGGAGGAGCCGCTGAAGCTTGCACACTTGAAGGAGTCGTTGGGCGAGTCTTAACAGACGAGTAAGCCACATTCACATAAAAAGTTTCGGTAACCGGAAAGTGAATCCACTCTAAATAAGTTTCATGAGCCATGAGCAAGGATTCAAGCTGAACAAATGAGCACGATTATGTTCTATTCCTTATCGAAGTCACAAAGGACTCATATTCATAAGGAAGTCCCTGCAGAACTAATCGAACTTGTTCTCTCCTATAGATGACTTCACCAATGGCAGCTAGTGAGTTAATGAGCGCCTTGATGTGAGAGACAAACTCAAAGACAATTTGAGTGGACTTCTTCAAAGTACGAAGTTCCGAGAGATATAGTTGATTCTGAAAACGAATCAACGAGTCAAAAAATGTGTGAATTTCATCCCAAATTTGCCACGCAAGACGAAGGCCTAAAACTCGGGATTGCACAGTTTTCGAGAATGATTGCAACAACCATGAGACAAGGTGTTGGTCCTATTCTTCCCATTGTAGAAAAGAAGGATTCACATGGCCAACATCACGATCTTCCTCGGATAAAAAATGTATAGGCACTTGCGGATTAACCACAAATCGTTCAAGGCGATGAGAGGAAACAACCGCTTCAACTTGTTGCTTCCACAGAAAATAATTATTCTCACACATCTTTATTCTTCTCACACAGCTTTGCTGAGATTACCTGAGTGAAAGAAATCGCCGGAGGAGAAATAACTTGCGATGAACGAGGTGACAACATAAAAGTATAACCCTCCATGAATCTAGAACTGAATGAATAGTGAATATGGAACAATTCAGCAAAGAAATAAACACCTTAACCAAGGGAACGAAGCAATCAGCAACAAACTCAAGCAACCACCAACAGAAAAACAAATCAGTGCACAAAACCATAAACAACGAAGAATGAATCAATGCTAGGCAACGAAACAACACAAATTACAAATCAGCACAAAGTACAAATCACAGCTAGAAGCAGCGACAAACGAATTGCATGCCAAATCAATGAGAATCGAAGCAGCGACAAACGAATCCCAACCACCGATGAATCGATGAAGCCAAGGCGACGAATCTACCTCGAATCAGTCCAACAGTAAGAGTAAACCAGATCTGTGAAGGATAGAAACAAAAAATGAAACCCTAGGCCACAAATTCAGTGATGAAAACCAAAGAATCGGTAGGGATGGCAAAAATACCCGGACCCGTGGGTACCCGTCAATATACCTACAATAGGTACATACAAAAATAGCTCATGAGTGGGAATCGGGTATCATGATACCCGCCCCATGGGTACCCGCGTATATATTTTAATTAAATATTTTATACTTAGTTATTATTAATTTAACATTATATTTGTTTATTTTATTATTATTTCATAATAAAATTTAGTGATGACACTATAATCATAAAATCATCATATACATATCATATTATTTAAGTAAAAATTATTTTTCTAAATTAATTATTGTAAAATATATACAAATATAATTAAAATTGGAAATCTGTTGTGTACCTGGAAATAGTGCGAGTATGGGAACAGGTATGCACTACCTGTGCCCGTTGCCATCCCTAAGAATCTGTGATGAAAAACAAAGCCACGACTGAGGAGTCAAACTAAAACCCTAGGTCACAAATTCTGTGAAAAATGAAGATTCAGTGGTGAAAAACGAAGCCACAATCACAATCATAGAGAAATCAGAATCGAGAAGCTCTAGATACAATGTTATAAAAAGCTTAATCAAAGCCTAGAGAGAGAGAGAGAAAAAAAGAAAAGAGAATAAGAAGAAGAGGAGAAAAGAAGATTTGTAAAATAATTATATTATTATTCAATTGTTAGTTATGACACAATCACTGCTCCATATATATAGGAGCTGAAACAGAACAAGAGATGATACAATAGCTTTCAATAATGTATAATCAACACTACTATAATAAGATGCAAGTTTGAGTAATGGTAAATTTGGGAGAGTACATGTGACACAAATATAGATGGATATATACTTTTTTCTAACAATTTTTCTCTCTTAACCTACAAGTGTTCTTCAGTTATTGCCTCAAAGTAAAATTGAAAAAGAAGCTTATTAAGGTTCTATAATGTCTTCAAATTACTATAACAAAAGAGAACAAATATATAGTGAATTTGCTTCTTTGGTAGTTGCATTCTACATTTTTAGCCATCTTGCATTATTCTGTGTGTAATCTTTGACATGTTGTAAGGACCCAAATTCTACCTTTGAAATTTTTTCCTTATTTTAATCCAATTTCATGCGTTTTCCTATAATTTATATTTACTAATCGAATAACCTTATGTTAAAGTATCGTTTCCCCTTGTTCGCTCATACCATGAACTCATAATGACATACATATTTGTTTGACAGAAAAACATAATTCATATTAATGCATTAAGGTAACTACCACATACAACTAGCTATGAGTTTCCAAAATACCCAAAGTTACAAATATCCAGAGTTACAATTATCCAAAAAGAATGATAACGATCATAGTTACTAATACAAGTCCACAAAATATTCAGTCATGATGCAAACATATGTAAACAGAAGAATCCAGGTTTAAGCTCTTAAGGCATCAAACCCATGCCTCCTCAATTTACTTGCCTACCTGCAATGAGATTATCGATGACAAATACACAAAACATATAAAGGAGTAAATCATTAATTCAATAAATATCATTAAGCGATAACCCACATTTTAAAAGATTTAAATAAACGACTTAGCATTCGAATATAAAATCAACATATCATATTGCCCATTTCATATTACCTCATTCATCATCTTTTGTCTATACATTCGTTCTTACCATACCTTGCCACTTGACTCATCAATACCACACCATATCGTCACCTTCCAATTTACATTTACCTTTTCATTACCACATGGGGCAAGATATACAATTCAATACCACGTAGGGCAAGTCATACACAATACCACATAGGGCAAGTCATTCACAATACCACGTAGGGTAAGTCATTCACATTACCACGTAGGGCAAGTCATTCACAATACCACGTAGGGAAAGTCATTCACATTACCACATAGGGCAAGTCATTCACAATACCACGTAGGGCAAGTCATTCACAATACCACGTAGGGCAAGTCATTCACAATACCACGTAGGGCAAGTCATTCACAATACCACGTAGGGCAAGTCATTCACAAATCATATACTTATTCAGAAAATTCCACACATTTTCTATCATATATATAATTAACAACTTCTCCTTACCTTGGTGGGTGTCGGGTGGGTTTTGGATAACTTTGCAAGTTCCTCCGCTAACTCCTCCAACTTTAGGATCTTTCCTCATCCCCACCAATCAACAAAAAAAGTCAGTAATTTATTCTCAACAACATATAAACACTCATATATCATTTTGTAAACATATAGGACATTCACACATTTCCAACATTTTCCAAAACCACTTTCATTAGAAGTTTCCAACATTAAAACTTACATATTCACCTTCTATTTTGCATTAGAACACATACTCATCTCCTCCATCTACCATTTTATCTATTTTTTTCCTTTTGACACATTTTTATTTTGGGGGTTTTGGGGTTTTTATGAATCAACCCACAAAACCTTTCCATTCACCAAATACCAACTCTAAACTAAGAGTTTTCAAGAGAAAAACAACATAAAACGAACCATTACTCTAAAGGATGAGTTTTCATGGTTTCTCACATTTTGAGAAGAGATCCAACATACCCAAAACAAGTTTTAAGGGGAAGAAGAGAGTTAGAATCAAGAGTTTTACCTCTTCTCAAGCTTCTAGATGAGTATCAAAGCTCCTTGCCCTTGGAAAATCTCTATTCTCTCACCTCTCTTCAATTTCTAACCCTAAAATGTGTTTGGGGTTTCTCATTTAATACAATCTCTACGGGTTCTCGCTTAAGGGAGCCCATTCTCGCTCAAGTGAGAAAATTCCGCCCATTTTAAAAACTCAGATCTGACCCTCTCTCCCAAGAGAGGCATCTCTCGCTCAAGCGAGGATCTTACAGCCTCGACATGTCCAAAATGTCACATTTCTCGCCCAAGCGAGACAACTCTCGCTTCGGCGAGACCATTCTCGCTAAAGCGAGGCAACTCTCGCTCAAGCGAGAATCCTTTAGTATAGCCCAGGATTTCACCCTCCCAGGTGAGCCTCTCTCACCCAGACGACAATTCTCTCGCTCAAGCGAGACTCCCAGGACTAATACTATAATTTAATGAATTTAAAATCTAGGGTGTCACACATGTGGATTTGTGTGATCTTACTCTCAATTGTAATGTTTGCAAAATGAGAGAGAGAGAAATAGAGAGAGAATGAAAGTTTAATTGTTATTAATTTCAAATTCTGAATTACATCAAATGAGGAAGCATAAGCTTCTATTTGTACAAGTTGAGAACAATAGTTACATTGGCAGTTACATAAATGTAACTGTCACTAATCTAGAAGCTACTAACTCAACAATTGTACAATTAAGCTTAAGCAAAGATTAAGACTAACTCAACTAAAGATTTATCAATTAACACATCAAACATTAATTAGTCTAATATTCCCCCTGAAGTTGATGGTGTGTTGAACATCTATCAACCACTTGAAAAAGCTTTCTTAGAGACAAAAACCTTGATTGAGAGAGAGGTTTAGTCAATGCATCAACTGTCAGAACTTCAGATGGTATGTGTTTGACTTGCAAAAGCTTTGATTGGACTCTATCTCTTATAAAGAATAGATCCAATTCAATGTGTTTAGTTATGTGATGAATTATAGGATTGTGCGCCATTGCCATTGTGCTGAGATTTCCACACAGAACCAAAGGGGATTGATGTGCAATCTAGATCTCTGAGAGAAGAGATTCAATCCAGATGAGTTCTTGAGAGGCTAGAGCCAGACTTCTATCAGCCTCAGTGATGGACATTGAAAATATTTGTTGCTTTTTGGACCACCATGTGACAATGTTGGATCCAATAAAGAGGCAAGCACGTGAGATGGATTTCCTATAATCTGGGTCTGAAGCCCAATCGGCATCACAAAAGGTTGTGATGGATAAATAAGATGAAGGATTAGCAGGCCTGAGTTGAATATCAAATGTAAGAGACCCTTGTAAGTACATCAATATCCTTTTAACAGCAACCCAATGATGTTCCAAAAGGTGATACATGTATTGACACACCTTGTTTACACTAAAGGAAAGATCTGGTTTTGTAATGGTTGCATACTGCAATGCCCCTACTATAGATCTATAGAGAGTAGGATTTTCAAATGTTGTAGAATCAATTTTGGTAAGCTTACAAGAAGTAGACATAGGAGTAGGAAGAGGCTTGGCATATTTCATATTAGATGGGACAAAATTATTGGCATATTTCATATTAGATGGGACAAAATTATTGGCATACAATGGTGAAACTGAACTAAAATTGCAATACAAGGATGAAGGTACAAAAGGATTATGAAAAGCATAGAGTCCCTCTGTAGTGAGAGAACCTTGAAGAAGCACATGTTTAGTAGCCTGACATTTGACAAAACAATGATTAGGGTGAAACTTAAAGAAGTAGTTATTATCCTTAGCAAATTGAGACACACTAAGAAGATTTTTGTAATAGTAGGAACAAGAATTTTTTTTGTAAAGGTAGAGATACTTTATGATCAAAAGGTGGCTGAAAAGAAGCATTGCCACAACTAGTAATAAGGGCTTTATGACCATTACCCATATAGATGTGTTCTTAGGCAAAATTGTGAGATGATTTGTTGCTCTTGAGTCTGGATACCACAGAGATGACTTGTGAAGATCCTGGTCAGTGTCGATCACATTCATTGCATAAGGTGGGAGAGGAGCATAAGTGGATTCAGGCTTAGCAACACCTTGAGGATGAGGCAAGTAAGGTGTTGAGGTATGTTGAGAAGTGATGCTTCTATGACCGTCATCAGCAGGTCATGTATTCATGTGGAGAGTTCGAAAACCTAATACTGATTGAGCCCAGAGGGTGTATCTCCTTCACACCTGCCCTAGTGTTAGGCTTACTAAAATGCGGAGTAATTCATGCATCTGGGAGGCAATTGGAAGTTCGCTATTTCTGGTATAAAGATGAAGGCTCATCTTCAGAGATGATTCAATCAATAAGGTAGGCTCTTATGAGGGTTCAACTGTATGGGCAGAAAGAGTTGGGAGAACATAAGACTTTTTATTTTGAGGAGTACAAAACATGGAGAATTAGTAGAATGAGGGGTAACAACTTACCTTCACTAGTAATGTTTTGAGACAAAGGGGGTCCCACACAAACTGAAGTCATGCTCTAGAAAAACATCAAACTCCTAGAAGCACGACTTGAGGAATCAAAGGATCAAAATGAAAAGAAGGACTTGGCTCTTGAAAAATCTATTAGCATGATCGCTAACCTCCAGGAAGAGATAAAGAGTTTGAAAATGGATTATACTGACATGTGCTCTAGATCTGGTAAAATCACCTTGATAAGGCAAAATAGGGAAATAGAAGAAGTAATGAGGGATATGAAAGAGCAATTTGTTACCCAAAGACATGTTTTGAAACGTAAGATAGAACCCGAGGAGGTGGCGAGAATGGAGCTTAAGGAATCCGAATCGATAATGAAGAAGTATCAAGTGGCTCTTGAGCAAGCTCACAAGAGGGAAGATGAGTATAAGTACATGTTGGATGACCTTAGACACAACCATCACCAAGTAAAAGAATAGGCTTTCCTCCGGGAGAGTCAGCTGACAAGTCAATTAAATGGCCTGATGAGTTCGTATGAACATCTGAAAAGAAACCAACAAGTTTGGGAGGATATTTGGAAAGGGACTTTAAATTAATTCTAGGGAGAAAGAGAGATTTGGAGGGAAAGGTGTCATAATATCATTGAGGGAATTAGAGACTCTGCAGATGAATGGTTGATAACCTTTGAGAAGGCCCAACAAGAGTTCCATATGTACCCGAAGACAAGGATGAGTCTGGCAATGAGGACTTTGTTTGGAAGTTGCACTCAGATCGCAAAAAAGCTTAGGAGATGGAGAAGGGAAAGTAATGGAGAATTCTAGGATTGTTTTAGGTTTTATTTTTGAATAAAATGTGGAATGGAGGAAATCAACCTATGTGATTCCCCTTCCTCGACATCAATTTATCTTAATAAAATAACATCATTTATCTTAAAATTTCTCAGCCAAGCAATACTCACATTAATTATTAAAAAAATGAGAAAAATAAAAGGAAAAAAAGGGTTGTGATATTGCTAGGACTAAAGATGCAACTTTGGACATTCTTATAAGGTTATCATCAACCACATGCGTGCTAAAGGACTACGCTCCATAGTTTCAAAATGTGGGGTCAATCATATTAATTATACAAAGAAAGGTCTCCATAATATATTCATTATTTTCGCATCCATTTCTAAAAAATTACATTCGATTAGGCCAGCATTGCTTCGCAACACCCCTACTACACTCGACTACGTGCTAGACAAATGGCTGACTCATCAGACACTAGCCCAGAGAGTAGTACTTAATTGACCAACTTGAAGGAACAAATGGCTGAGATGTTCCAGATCCTGAGGGCTCCCCAAAGCGAGAAAGAGAAGAATGCACAAGCTGTCGCCGCAGGGCCACACGACCATCTACAGCAACTCCTTGGGGTTAGAAATCCCAACCATGGAGCAGGTGTGAGTCAACATGAGGAGAAACGTCTAGGTGGCCCTCTTATGGGGAAGGCCATGTTGGTGAGGCTCCCCATGACAGTAATCCTAATAACACAGGACCCTGAACCCCACCTGTAGACCTTACTAGAACTGGTGATGATCCTCACCCCCCTCTGAGGGCCAATAGAACTTTTCCAAACGTCAGCGACCCAACGAACGGAGCATACAACCAGACCGCACCCCAAGGCACCCCTCTCGGTAGTAATGCGCCTGGGAAAGAGGATGAAAAATGGAATTGGATTGAATAGAGTTTAAAAGACATCGAGGGAGCTAGTTGTCCCGATCCCAAAAATGCTTTTGAGATGTGCTTGGTACCAAATGTGATTCTTCGTCCAAAGTTCAAAGCGCCAGAGTTTGAAAAGTATAATGGAACCACTTGCCCCAAAAGTCACCTGCATATGTATGTTAGGAAGATGTCAGCATATCACGAAGATGACAAGCTCCTCATACATTGCTTTCAGGACAACTTGGTGGGAGTAGCTATGAGCTGGTATATCCGCTTGGAAAAGACACATATTATAACTTTCATGGACTTGTCCAATGCTTTCGTTAGGCAATACAAGTACAACGAAGATGTTGCACCAAATAGGTCCTAACTACAAAATATATGAAAAAAATCATCAGAGTCTTAGGGAGTATGTCCAAAGGTGGAGAGGGCTAGCATCTCAGGTTCTCCCACGTTTGGAAGAAGAGGAACAATTATCAAGCTTCATCGACACCTTACAGAATCTGTACTACGAACGCCTCATGGGAAATGTGGCAACCAACTTCAATGCTCTCATTAAGGTGGGAGAAAATCTGGAAGGAGGGATCAAGAATGGAAAGAAAGTTGAGGAAAGCAATGTTATGATACCCGAGCTAGATATCAAACTGGAAGAGGTCTCGTATAGGTTTTAACCAGTTTAACCGGTTAAACTGTTCGGTCGGACCAGACAATATCAAAATATCACTTATTTATATATTTATATTTATAAATAATAATGAAAATCTATATACAAGTTTATTAGCACATTTATACCATTATACAGTATGAATTAGTTTACAAGTAATAATTTTGCAAAATAAACTATTAAACTACTGATTATACAATAGCAAAATTATACATTAGACTTTTAGTGAAATAAAATAAACTAATATAGAAAACATAACATGAAAATGAAAAGGAGAGAGAGAGTAAAGTCAATAAAACCTCATTTGATTGTTAATAGCGGTGAGTGTGTGAGTGGTGTTCTTCTCTCATCTATGTCAACAAAATGAAAACAAAAATCTAAGCACAACAATAGTCCAGGCTTTTAGCATAACTCATTAACAATATAAGGTTTTGTTGATTATTAATCAACTTGGACACGTGCTGGAAGATGGAGGAACACTGGACAATGTTGGACGACAGCTTCTAGCGATTGACGGTGGACAAAGGACGAGCAATGGATGGTGGTCGACGATTGTTTCTGTTTTACACTTTTGCTTCGTTTCTACTATAGGGTTTCATTTGGATGAGATCTGATTTTTTATCTTTTATTCCGGTGAGATTAACCCTCTCTTTAACTTCTATTTTGAAGTCATTTGAACTGTCCGGTCTAATAACTGGGTTATTCCGGGTTATTCTGCTTTAACCCGGTTCAACCAGATTTTGTACGGCCGAAAACGGCCAGGAAGAGCATCCAACTAACTGGGCGAGACGGATCCGCTTCCTACAACGGGTTACGGTTGGACCGGTCGGACCGTTCGGTCCGGTCCAGTCCTAATAACCCTGGAGGAAAGTTCAAGCTCCAGGAAAAAGCTAGTTTTCATGAAGAAAAAGGATGTTGAGCCCCATTTCGTTGATGTTGAGCCAAAGAATTTCCAACCTAGAAACAACAGCAAAAATAACTACCGTGCACCCCCTCGGTTTGCACGAAACCAAACATCAAATATTAACCCGCTAAACTAGAATCAAAACACCACATATCCCACACTAAACAATAACGCCCATCAACCCAAACAGAACCAAACACAATATCCCGGAAACAACATTTACTCTCCAAACTACGACAATCCTAAAAGAAGGACCCCAATGTTTGATCAAATCCCAATGTCATACACAGACCTTTTTGCCTATCTTCAAAGGCATGGAATTGTAACACTGATCCCAAGAAGAATCCTTGAAAATCCCGGCCCGTGGCACAATGAAAACGCCAAATGTGCTTACCATTCCGAAGTAGTAGGGCATATGGTGGAAGACTGTAGAGCATTTAAATTTAAGGTCCAAGACTTGTTCAATGCTAAACGGATCGACTTCAGAGAAACCACGCCTAGTATAACCGGAAATCCTCTACCCAACCATGGAGATCAAGGGGTGAATGCTATAGATGAAAATGGAAGGGTTGCAACCACTGACAGGGTTGAGGAAGTGAAGATGCCCATGGGGTTCATCTTCAAAGAAATGTGCAGACAAGGGTTGATCGAAGTCGTTATCCATAGAACAAGTGATGATAGTTTGAAAATTTGTGAGATGCATGGCCATGTTGACCATACCTTGGAGGAATGCAAAGAGTTTAAATCACTCCTGCAAAAATGATGGATCTAAAATTGATTGTTATCGGGGGAAGGTCTCATGGGCATGAGATCAACACTATAAATAAAATACATTTGTCCGTGCGGGAATATGAACCCGTGATAAACCCACCAAGGATACTCGAAATCTTGAAGATATGCCGGTATTCATACGGAAATATGAGCCCGTAATAGATCCACCCAGTGGTGCTCGAACTTACTTTCCCCAAAGTCATTGGGAACCTTTCATCCGTCATATGGAACCGGTAATAACAAGGGGAGTAAGCACGTTCCCTTATGATTCAGACAAGGTAGTGCCATGGGTGTACAAGGAAGAACACCCAAAGACAAACCCTTTGGTGATCACAAACATTGCTGGAAAAGTAGAATTACAAGGAGTGGGTGTGTATACGTTCCACCAGAAGTAGAGAGGGGTCCATCTGCCGTTTTCAAAGGTAAAGGGAAAACAACCGAGTATGTAGAAGAAGAAGTTAATGAAGGACTGCCAGATGAAGTGACTAACGAGGAAGCTTGTTAGTTCCTCAAGATCATAAAGCAAAGTGAATATAGAGTAGTGGACCTACTAAATAAAAATCCAGCAAGGATGTCCTTGTTATCGTTATTAATGAGCTCTAAGGCCCACAAAAATGTATTACCGAAAGTGTTGAATCAGGCTCATGTTAGCCATGATATATCAACTGACAAGTTGGGTGGGATAGTCAACAACAATGTAGCAGAGAATTATGTCTCCTTATGCGATAAGGAGATACCCCCCGAAGGTACAGGACATGTTAATCCATTACTCGTCTCAGTAATGTGTAATGGTTGTGTGATCGGAAAGGTCCTCTTGAATAATGGTTTGTCTCTAAACGTTATGACTAAGAGAACATTCTATAGTTTGCCAATAGATCCCTCATACTTAAAGGCCAGCTCGATGATAGTTAAAGGTTTCAATGGGTCCCATAGGGATGTGATGGGAGGGATGGAATTACCTATCAAAATCGGATCGTGCATATTCAACATATTATTTCATGTAATGGACATCAATCTGACGTATAGCTGCTTGTTAGGACGCCCTTGGATCCATCTTCAGGGGCGATACCATCAACCATGCAACAGAAGGTTAAGTTTATTGTAAATGGACGGTTGATAACAGTTTCTGGAGAGGAGGATGTATTGGTATCTCGGCCATGTGATTCCCCTTACATAGAGGTGACCGAGGAGGCGTTAGAAACATCATTCCAGGGCCTTGAGATTGAAAATACCACAATTTTGGTAGAAGCTCCATTAATGAACCCTTATCCATCAGATGCTTCTCTCATGATGCCAAAGGTGATGATCCGCAAAGGATACCAACCAGGAGGAGGTTTAGGGAAATATGGTCAGAGTCGTGAGGAAGTCATAGTACTCAAAGTGAATAAAGATCGATATGGCTTGGGGTACACGCCCACTCGAGAAGATAGGCTCAAAACAATGGAAGAAAAAAAAAGAAGGTGTCTGACTCGGCTAGGGCAGCTTGGGTATAATAATGCGACCAAACTTTCAGTACCACATATCAGCCAAAACTTTGTGAGTGGCGGTGTCGAGTTCTCAAGAATGGTGGCCTTGGTGGAGGAAGAAGGAATGGAAGAAACCCATGGATTTGTGTTCATGTGTCCCCCAGGTACCTTCTTAAAGAATTGGAGCGAGGAACCATATGCATCAGTAACTTTAGGACCAACGTAATGAATAATGTTATCTTGTAGCCTTGCCCAAGGCTACCAAATTCTTTTACTTTTCAATAATAGGGGAACTTGCTTCAGTATTTTCTATAAATGAATAAAGATCAACATTTTTCTCAATTTATTTCTTTTGCATCTTCGTTATTTTTCTGCATGCAAAAAAAAAAAAAACAACAGAAAGCAAAAAAACAAAAAATCAAAATAAAACAAAAAATGAGAAATAAAAACCCAAAGAAAGAGGGGTGTGATTTCATCGTCCCCATTATGCAGATCCGATAGGGAATCCGAAAACGAGGGTCATGCTAGTAAACCCTCACCTAAACTTAACCAACCCATCAACCACTTAGAGGACGACGATAATGATGATGATGAGGAAGAATGGGAGGCACCTCTAGAGCTATTGAGATTAGTAGAACAAGAAACCAAGGAGATACAGCCCTACCAAGAGCATGTCGAACTTGTCAATTTGGGATCTAAGGAAGATAAGAAAGAGGTCAAAGTGGGAACCGTTATAGATGGTAATGAACAAAAACGACTAATCCAGTTGTTACATGAGTTCAAAAACGTCTTCGCTTGGTCATATGAGGATATGCTAGGGCTAGACCGAAGTATAGTGGAACATAAGTTACCACTAATACCAAACTCTAGACCTATAAAACAAAAGTTACGAAGGATCAGGCCAAAAATTTCCCTAAGAGTTAAGGAAGAAGTACAAAAATGGCTAGCAGCAGGGTTCGTTAAAGTTGCTGAGTATCCGGATTGGGTAGTCAATGTGGTAGTTGTGCCTAAGAAAGGAGGAAAAATAAGAATATGTGTCGACTACAAAGACCTCAACAAAGCCAGACCAAAAGACGATTTTCCAGTGCCACACATAGACGTCTTAGTTGATAGTACTACAGATCACGCACTCTTCACATTCATTGATGGATATTCCGGTTATCACCAGATCAAGATGGCACTAGAAGACGTGGACAAAACTACATTTATCACTCCATGGGGGACCTATTGTTACAAAGTCATGCCATTTGTATTAAAGAATGTCATGGCTATATACTAAAGAGCCATGGTAGCTCTTTTCCATGACATGATGCACAAAGAAATAGAAATGTATGTGGAAGATATTATCTGCAAATCCAAAATGGAAGAAGGGCACACTGAAAACTTGAGGAAGTTATTTGAGAGACTGCGAAAGTATCAACTTAAGTTGAACCCAACCAAGTGCAGTTTTAGAGTGAAGTTTGGTAATGTATTACGCTTCATTGTCAACCAGAAAGGTATTGAGGTTGATCCAGAAAAAGTGAAAGCCATTATCGAAATGCCTGCACCACGAACGGAGAAGGAAGTCAAAGGCTTCTTAGGGAGATTGAACAACATCTCTAGGTTCATCTCGCACCTAACGTCAACATGTGAATCGAACTTCAAACTCTTAAGGAAGAACCAATCAGTGAAATGGTATGACGATTGTGAGGCAGCGTTCGAGAAAATAAAACAATACTTGACGAAACCTCCAATACTGATGCCTCCAGTCTCGGGGCGATCCTTGATCCTCTACCTCACTATACTAGACGAGTCCATGGGTTGTGTCCTAGCACAACGAGATGATTATGGGAGAAAAGAGAAAACCATCTATTATCTGAGTAAGAAGTTCATAACATGTGAGATAAAGTACACATTGCTAAAACGTACTTGTTGTGCCTTAGTCTGGGCATCTCGTCGCCTGAGGCAATACATGTTGAGCCACACAACCTAGCTAGTGTCAAAAATGGATTCTATCAAGTACATTTTCGAGAAGCCCGTACTGACAGAGAGGATTGCTAAATGGCAAGTGCTTTTATCTGAGTATGACATTTTTAAGAATGTTAATTATCCCTCAACATATCAAAATAACAACAACAATAATATTGTGTATGCATTTTTGGGTAAATGCATTTTTTTATGGTAGGAAATCCAAAAATACATTCAATTTGAATTTTATGTGTTAAAAATAATAATAATTTGAATTTCCTAATGAGAATGAGAATATGTAATTATACATGATTAGAAACTACCATTTTTATTTAGAAACATGTTAAATAGAATAAATGCACATGATTAAGATTTTCCTTTTTCATTAGACATAGAATAAATAAAAATGATTTTATTGCAAAAAATAACCATATGATTACATGGAAAGATTTGATAAATTAATAGAGGAGAAATCCTCTCATATTTAATATGTAATTGGTAGCAAAAGTTTAGGTACAATATGATTTACCAATTATTTCAAATAATTATATGGCTATTACTATATATATGGCAAATAGTATAAGGATGAGAGGAGGAGAAATTTTAAAGGGGAATTTGGGAGAAATGAATTTTTAGAGAGATACAGTAGGAAGAGAGAAAGGGAAAAAGCTTTTGAGGGGACTAATCCAGTGCAACCTTGCTCACGCCCCTTCACTATGAGCCCACTTTCTGGCCAAACAAAATCCGTCCGGTCAACATACTTTTCATCTCCCAGGGTGTAGCCAATCAATAGGTGAAACGTACTGTCTGTTCCCTGTCCCATGCCACACCGAATCATTGCCTTCTTGAAGTGAGTAATCACCTACAGACAACCTTATTGTGTTTCGGTACACTCCCAATACATCACTGCCATGCGTACGGTCCATAGCGTGTGGCCAATCCTCTTCCGCCACGTGTCTCTATGCTCACCAAACCTTCCACACTTAACATCATCACTAATTGTGCAAGTTTCACCATTTTTAGTGCAATAAAGTATGTTTTTATTCTAATCTTTTTTTATCAATAAAATGTTGTCCATTAATAAATAAAAAGTCAACTCATTTTTAATAACAATTTGCAAGTACCATTAATGATCATTTGGACTTGTCTATAATTTTTAATATAAGAATTTAATATAATGGTTTATGCAAAAATTAACAAACAAACAATTTATTAATAATTTTTTTTTTGTAACCAACCTAAAAAAACCCTTTTTATAATTCGTAAAAATTAATTAAATTTGTCAATAAATGATTGAAATATTTTAATATAGCTAAAAAGTTTATTAATAAAATCATATGAAAATCTTTATAACGATATGAATTTTAAGAATTAATCAAAGATGGAGGAAGGTCGTGGAAAGACTTCTTGTCCTCAAGTCATCTTCAAAGGGTCGCACTACGCTGCTTCTCTTCACTTGGTTAATTTTTAAAATCAATTAAATATATTTTTTATCAAATTAATCCCAAAATAAAAAAAACATATTTTTTTCATGATAATAAGTATCAACACAACATTCTTTTACAAGAGATCTAAAAGAGAGTCTGGTTCATAATCACTATATTATATGGTTAATTATACTTTTAATTATTTGGTTATTTAAATCTCTTGCAAAAAAACATGCAGTGATTGTTTATTGTTATTAAATATTTGTAAATTGCTTTATTTTAACTTTTGATATGTGTTATGGTTGAAGTTATCCCTAAAGAATGTTTATTGTTATTTAAATCTCTTGCAAAAAAACATGCAGTGATTGTTTATTGTTATTAAATATTTGTAAATTGCTTTATTTTAACTTTTGATATGTGTTATGGTTGAAGTTATCCCTAAAGAATGTGGTACACAAGTTCTGGCACACATATATGCTCTACACCCGGATATTAGTAATACATTTTTGGATAGCAGGGACACAAGTCTCGCTGGTCATGGCCTTAGTCATTTCTAGTGTTGGTGATGTGGACCACTCATATTGTTACCAAGTATTATGAATTAGAGGCTTGAGTTTGGCTCTTGTTTCTAACCCCCATAATATTTGGATTTCTCTCCTTTGAAGAGATGCAATATGGGCACCTTATAGGAAGTCTATGGCTTGCTAAGGTATACACTTTACCTTTGAACTCTACCATTGGATGTTGCCCCTTAGATATTCCAAAAAAAAACCTTGTAGGTGTGCCCATCATGAACCTTTGGGCAACATGCACCATATTACCCACACGACAAAAAAAAATATTTTTCAAAGTTAAATATTAATCATAATGATTGCTAAATCATCCCGAAACAAGACCCACCGTTTTTACAAAAAAAGATACATATACATCTATATGTATACATTCATTCCACATTCATGCATACATCAATAAATCACATACATAGAAATTAATTCCTTTTATGTAAATAATAGGGTCGTTTTTTTTTTTTGCATCAAGGGAGACCTTTCAAACACATGAATATGGATGATATCAATAGTTCTAGTAGATTAGTGACTCAAAAGAAAATTACAAAGATAGAATTATCGATAAATGATGTGAGTTTCTTGGTCGAGTATGTTCCCGAAATCCCAAAAGAAATCAAAGAACACTTTGTAAAAAGTTATGGAAGGTTATTGGACCTTATCTTGGTCCCAGTCCGCCCATATGACTTGGAGGTTATGAAAATCATGATTCAGTTCTGGCACCCTCAACTCAAGGTATTCGAATTCCCAAATTTGGACGCGGCCCCAACAATGGAGGAATATGAGACTCTTTTAGACATTCCGATGGATAATAGGCTAAAACTATATCAGTTCATCGGGGGCAAGTAGCTAGTGAAAAGTGCATAGAGAACCTCATTGGTGTGCGTCTTGAGGCTTTAGAAATCACAAGGCAAGGAGGTGCGAGTGGTCTGAAATTACAGTTCCTTAAAAAACATATCTCCCAGACGGCAAATCAAAAAAATTAGGTTTTGTTTCAGCCTGCATTTGCCTTAGCCATATACGGGATGGTCCTTTTTCCTTTTGCTAATGATATGGTAGACCATGCAGTTATAGATGTGTTCAGTAAGTTCACAAGATTCAGAGTCAACCTTGTGGCTGCTATTCTAGCAGAAACCTTCCTATTATTCCAGAAATATCAAGAATCCCTTTAGGGGAATATCAGCAAGTGTCGAGTCAAGTGTTGTGTTCAGCTATTGCGTGTGTGAACTCTAACCCGCTTCAAACATCACAAATATGGGTTAGGGTCTCGCTATCCCTTGAGGAGGTTCATCAATACTCATGTTAAAGATATGTCGTTACCCAAGTGGAAGGAATTATTTGAAGAAGTCACCAATAGGAACTTTGCTGAGAAGTGATGTCTCTATGATTGTCATCAGCAAGTCGTGTATTCATGTGGAGAGTTCGAAAATGTAAGAATCCAAATTCTACCCTTGAAATTTTTTCCCTATTTTATTCATCATTTATGCATTTTCCTACGACTTTTAAACATAAATGCCAATAACTTATGTTAAATCCCCATTTCCTGCTCGTACCCATTTCATAAGTCCAAAAATAACATACACATTCGCATAGCAGAAAATCATAATTCATTCATGCATCCCTGTAACTACCGCATACAATTAGCTATGGGATTCCAAAATACCCATAGCTACGAATATCCAGAGTTACAAATATTCATGTCCAAAATACAGTCAGTCATATTACAAAAGAATAAATATAAGAACTTCCAAAAATTAAAAGCCTATAAGCTCCTAATCAAAACGTCCTTAGATCTTCCACCTACCAGGCTACATAACTTGAGCCAAAGTTTGCTACATCACTTGAGCCAAACTTTGCTACATCGCTTGAGCCAAAGCTTATTACATTGCTTGAGCCAAAGCTTGCTACATCGCTTGAGCCAAAGCTTGTTACATAGCTTGAGCCAAAACTTGCTACATCGCTTGAGCCAAAGCTTGCTACATCGCTTGAGCCAAAGTCACTAACCAATCATGGGCGGCTAAAAACGATTTTTATTTTCATTGACACTCCATCAATTCATATACAGTAAATCCACGTCATCATAATTACAAACATATCCATATATGTTTATAATAATTAAGTGGTTCACAACTTGATTCATTATCCACAACCAGAAAATCCACGCATTTTCTAACACAATGCATAAGTTAAAGACTTATCCTTACCTCGGTGAGTGTTGGGTTTGATTCTTGGTAACTTCACAAGTTCCACCGACACCGCCTCCAACTTTAGGATCTTTCCTCATTCCCACCATATAACACAATGATAGTCATTTATTCCAAATAACACATAAATAACTCATTTTGCATCTTTAACCACATAAGAGTTTTAACACATTTTCAATGTTTCTAAACTACTTTCATTATAAGTTTATAAACATCCAAAACATACATATTCATCTCATATTTCAACATTAGAATGCATACTCATCTTCTACCTCTAGCATTTTACCCATTTTCCTCTTTAACCACAATTTCTCTTTAGGGTTTTGGGGTTTCCATGAACCAACCCACAAACCCTTTCGATTCTTGAAATACCAACTCTAAACCAAGAATTTACAAGAGAAAAACAATATAAAACGAACTATAACTCAAAAGGGTGAGTTTCCATGGTTTCTCACCTTTTGAGAAGTGATCCAACATACCCAAAACAAGTTTCAAAGGGAAGAAGAGAGTTAGAATCAAGAGTTTTACCTCTTCTCAAGCTTCTAGATGAGTATCAAAACTCCTTGCCCTTGGAAAAGCTATCTTCTCTCACCTCTCTTCAATTTCTAACCCTAAAATGTGTTTGGGGTTTCTCATTTCATGTCAACTCGTCGGGTTCTCGCTTAAGCGAGCCCATTCTCGCTCAAGCGAGAAAATCCTGCCCATTTTAAAAACTCAGATCTGACCCTCTCGCTCAGGCGAGAGAACTCTCGCTCAGGCGAGGCAGGTCTCGCTCAAGAAAGGATCCTCTCGCTCAAACGAGGATCTTACAGCCTCGACATGTCCAAAATGTCACTTTTCTCGCCTAGGCGAGACAACTCTCGCTCCAGCGAGAATCCTTCAATATAGCCCAGGATTTCACCCTCCCATGTGAGCCTTTCTCGCTCAGGCAACAATCCCTCGCTCAAGCGAGAATCCCAGGACTAATACTATAATTTAAAGACTTAAATTAAGGGTGTCACAGAAAACCTAATACTGATGGGCCCCAGAGGGTGTATCTCCTTCACACCTACCCTAGTGTTAGACAAACTAAAATAGGGAGTAATTCCTGCATCTGAGAGCCAATTGCAAGGTCGCTATTTATGGTATAAAGATGAAGGCTCATATAAAAAGATGATTCAATCAATAAGGAAGGCTCTTATGAGGGTTCAACTATAAGGGCAGAAAGTGTTGGGAGAACATAAGACTTTTTATTCTGAGGAGTACAAAACATGGAGAATTAGTAGAATGAGGGGTAACAACTTACCTTCACTAGTAATACTGCGAGACATAGGGGTCCCACACAAACTGAAGTCATGCTCCAAAAAAACATCAAAATCCTAGAAGCACGACTTGAGGAATCAAGGGACCAAAATGAAAAGAAGGACTTGGCTCTTGAAAAATCTGTTAGCATGACCGCTAACCTCCAAGAAGAGATTAAGAGTTTGAAAACGGACTATACTGACATGTGCTCTAGATCTGGTAAAATCACCTTGATGAGGCAAAATATGGAAATAGAAGAAGTAATGAGGGATCTGAAAGAGCGATTTGTTGCCCAAAGACATGTTCTGAAAGGTAAGATAGAAGTCGAGGAGGTGGCGAGAATGGAGCTTAAGGAATCCGAATCTATAATCAAGAAGTATCAAGTGGTTCTTGATCAAGCTCACAAGAGGGAAGACGAGTATAAGCACATGTTGGATGACCTTAGACACAACCACCATCAAGTAAAAGAAGAGGCTTTCCACTAGGAGAGTCAGTTAACAAGTCAATTAAATGGCCTCATGAGTTCGTATGAACATCTGAAAAGCAGCCAACAAGTTTGGGAGGATAATTGGAAATGGACTTTAAATTAATGCAAGGGAGAAATAGAGATGTGGAGGGAAAGGTGTCATAATATCAAATGAGGAAATCAGAGACTCTACAGATGAATGGTTGATAACCTTTGAGGAGGCCCTACAAGAGTTCCATATGTACCCTGAGATAGGGATGCGTCCGGTAATGAGGACTTTGTCTGGAAGCTGCACTCAGATCGCCAAAAAGCTTAAGAGATGGAGAAGGGAAAGTAATGGAGAGTTCTACGATTGTTTTAGGTTTTATTTTTGAATAAAATGTGGAATGGAGGAAATCAACCTATGTGATTCCCCTTCCTCGACACCAATTTATCTATGTGTAGACAAGGGTTGATTGAAGTCGTTATCCATGGAACAAGTGATGATAGTTTGAAAATTTGTGAGATGCATGGCCATGTCGACAATACCTTGGACGAATGCATAGAGTTTAAATCACTCCTGCAAAAAATGATGATCTAAAATTGATTGATATCGGGGGAAGGTCTCATGGCCATGAGATCAACACTATAAATAAAATATTTGTGTCCGTGCGGGAATATGAACCCGTGATAAACCCACCCAAGGATACTCGAAATCTTGAAGATATGCTGGTATTCATATAGAAATATGATCCCGTAATGGATCCACCCAGGGGTGCTCGAACTTACTTTCCCCATAGTCATTGGGAACCTTTCATCCGGCATATGGAACCGGTAATAATAAGGGGAGTAAGCTCGTTCCCTTATGATTCAGACAAGGTAGTGCCATGGGTGTACAAGGAAGAACACCCAAAGACAAACCCTTTGGTGATCACAAACATTGCTGGAAAATTAGAATTACAAGGAGTGGGTGTGTATACGTTCCACCAGAAGTAGAGAGGGGTCCATCTGCCGTTTTCAAAGGTAAAGGGAAAACAACCGAGTATGTAGAAGAAGAAGTTGATGAAGGACTGCCAGATGGAGTGACTAACGAGGAAGCTTGTGAGTTCCTCAAGATCATAAAGCAAAGTCAATATAGAGTAGTGGACCAACTAAATAAAACTCCAACAAGGATATCCTTGTTATCGTTATTAATGAACTCTGAGGCCCACAGAAATGTATTACTGAAAGTGTGGAATCGTGCTCATGCCAGCCATGATATATCAACTGACAAGTTGGGTGGGATAGTCAACAACATTGTAGTAGACAATTATATCTCCTTTTGCGATCAAAAGATACCCCCCGAAGGTACAAGACATGTTCATCCATTACACATCTCAGTAATGTGTAATGATTGTGTGATCAGAAAGGTCCTTTTGGATAATGGTTCGTCTCTGAATGTTATGACTAAGAGAACATTTTATAGTTTGCCAATAGATGCCTTATACTTAAAGGCCAGCTCGATAATAGTTAAAGGTTTCGATGGGTCTCGTAGGGATGTAATGGGAGAAATGGAATTACCCATCAAAATCGGACCATGTATATTCAACATATTATTCTATGTAAGTGACATCAATCCGACGTATAGCTGCTTGTTAGGACGCCCTTGGATCCATTCTTCAGGGGCGATACCATCAACTCTGCACCAGAAGGTTAAGTTTATTGTAAATGGACAGTTGATAACAGTTTTCAGAGAGAGGATGATACTAATCACAAAGAGATAAAGTCTGCTATGAACTTCATTAAAATCTTAGGCAAAAATTAGGGCACACAAAACCAAAATCTCAAAAAATAAAATCCTATAGGAATGGTCACCAAGGATAAAAAAGAGAATAAAGAAAGACATCATATCCAAGGATGGGCCCTAAAAGGAGATTGAAAATAGGATAATGGAGAACATGAGTAAGGTGGGAAGGGAAACACATTATTTGAGCCTTGTATCTTTTCTTTCTTAACCAATAGCCCCGACCGCATTGCAAGCCCAAAAAGTCCTTGTCGAAAGCTGGCGTATTTGAGACACACACAAGGGTATAAAAGGAACTGACTCCAAAGAAATTTTTACATATTTTTACAAATCTTTTTCACAACTCTTGCATAAGCATTACAAAATAGAGAACTCGTTATGTCGAAAACCCAAAAGAGCGACTTAAGCAAAAGTTAGGGAAACAAAAAGGAGTACCCCTAGAAACAAGACATTTAAGATAGAACGTCGTTAGGAACTGGGGCATATTTAGCTGAAAACTCTACCAGGCTGATATAGTTTGTAAAAGATTGGCAAGATCATTTCTGAGACAAGAAACTGGGGCAGATTTTATTTCAAAAACAAAGTCTACCAAACTGTGGCGGTTTTAATTTAATTTTGGAGTTTGGGTGGCAACTTTGGCATAGCAAACTCATTCGTATGGTCTTCATAGAAAATATGAATAAATTTGGCTCTTTATCTCTCACCAATTTGCATGCAAATCTTTTTCGAAGAAACAAAAGACACATAATTTTCAAAATAAAGTTGATCTGAATCGTTTTATTGATCCACCCTAGTACATTATAAGATCTAATAAAAAGGGGACACATGCACAAACCTTGGCAAGGACAAGACAAAGACATCCTCGGAAAATATATATGTGAATGTTAGAGCTTCGAGTATGAAGGGGTGTTGCGAATGTATATATCAATGTTGTGAAACCCGAGTCGGACGTCAAACCGAAAGAGGTCTTGTATAGGTTCTAGCCGGTTTAACCGGTTAAGCCGTCTGGTCGGACCAGACGACAATATAATATCATATATAATTATATACATACATATATTATATAATTAATTAAAATAAGTGAATAACTTAACTTATCATATATTATGTTTTGCACAATGCATACACATAAATCAAAATAAAAGTGCATCAATGTTTAAGTCTTACATAATTAGAGTAATAAATCAAAACACTGTTGGAATTTCTAACAATTTATGGGTCACAAATATAATTCTATAATTGTGTTATAGCCATTATGTATTTAGCCAATATATATAAAATGGTCTTATGGATTAATTTGGTGGCTAAGGGCATATGTGTCATGAAATATTATGAGTGTAGATACCTTCGGGCAATTTCTAGTTTGATGAAGGGACTGAATTAGAATATTGCAACTTAAGTGGTAACCGTTAGTGTTACCTTTATGGGTTATGGTCCCCAGTTGCAGAGCAACGGGTTTTATTGAGTAACTGATGTTATAAGGGTTGGTTTATGAGGATATGTGACTTAAGTCACAAAACCAACATATATATAGAAAAGAGAAAGGCATAAGGAGATAGCCCTCTCATTCTCACAAAACATTCAGGAACATCAGGAGCACTCTCGTTCTCTCTGGATTCCCCTCTAGCGGAGCGAACGGAAAACCATCAGGCTCTAGCAACCGGAACATCCTACAACCCACATACCTCGGAGCATTCGGAATGGCTAACCAAGGTATGCGTTTTCTTCTTCACTATGAAACCAGTTGGGGTTTTCTTCGGTCTGGATTAGGATTGTTCCATTAGGGTTTATGTATGGGCATAAACATTTGGTTTCGGAACAATGTCCTAATCATTCGGTTTCGGGGATACGATTAGGATTAATCGGAAATATCCAACAAACACAACTATCTCATTTAGAGATTAAACATTCTAATTCATCCTAAGTTTACATTGCTGGTTAAAGATGTACTTTGAGTGTAATTATCTACATCTTCTTGAGGAAAAGAGTCCAAATTAAGCCCTCCATCAATAGTAATATTTTGCCCTTCAACCATACCTACAAATTAGAATATACATTAGATTAATTTGTATAATAATTAGAAAATTGTTGCACGTTATAATATGTTCAAAACAAACCTTCATCATCCTTTGTTAAATCAAGTATTGGATTTGACAAATCATAATAGAACATTTTTTCTATTTCATCATAATCAATCAATGGAGTTTCTTCTTCTTCTTCAGTAATCCAAAACTCAATATTCTCCATACTCTCATAGTCAACGGGATCAAGTTGTCTTCTTTTATTAACGTCCCTATTATTACAACAAATATGATATATCAATACACAATAGAGTTATGTAATAAACATTGAAAGTTAAGTTAAAAACAAACCTATCTTTTAAGCCCAAGTTATAGTGCACATAGACTAGATCATTCAATCTTTTGTGCTCTAATTTATTTCTCTTCCTTGTGTGTATTCTTTCAAATACACTCCAATTTCTTTCACAAACAGAAGAAGATGTTGTTTGACTCAAAATCTTAATAGCTAATTGAGATACCATAAGAGCACTAAATCCAAATTGGGGCCACCATTGATCTAAAAAGCATCACAACAAATTAGTAGTTAGTAGGTCATTAAAGTGTTGCAATCTTACAGAACATTTTAACAAATTGATAAATTAAAGTCTTACCTGGTCGCAAGTGTTTAACGGTTTCAATTGCCATTGAATTGCCAAAACTTCCAACTTTATCATGATAGATGCAACTTTGTTTGAAAAAATCAGTCTTGCTTGTTGTAACTTTTGCTTGTAAAACATCAAGCCAACCTTGTTGAACCTCTGGTTTGATACAAAAGTTCTCCTTATCATAATGGAATGTTGGATTCAAATAGTATGCAGCACAATGTAATTTTGTTCTTAGTTGTTTATCCCATTTTAGCTTTATAATTCTTGTATAAGGCTTATACAAAGACTTTTTGTTCATGAACACATTCTTAATGGTTTTCCTTGCTCTACACATCCCATCATATACATAAGGTAGAGAAGGTCTTTCATCAGCATCAACAATTCTTAACAAGCAGATTAACGGAGCCACGATATTGGCAATAATTGCACAATCATTCCAAAACCTAGTATTCATCACAACCTCAACAAATGTATTTGTTTTTTTGTCCCTATAATATCTAGAATCAATAAAGTATTTACTAGTGACCAAAGCTTGAAAATCATGTTTGTGTTCATGAATGCTTTTAAGTGCAATGAAGGTTGTTGCAAATCGAGTTGCTCCAAGACGTATGATTTCTTTCCACCCATGTCTTTTCCTTAACCATGTCAACAAAAACCCATGATTGTAAACAAACTTTGTCATATCAGAGGCACTCTTAGCTATGGTACTCACATGTTCCATTTTCCCAATGTCTCCTAGAATCAAATTTAAACAATGTGCAGCACAAGGAGACTGAAGTATAGACGGAAACTTCTCATTTAACATAGCCCTTGTGACTTTATAATTTACAACATTGTTAGTAACCAAGCGTACAACATTGGTTACTCCAACAAACTCAACCAACTCAATAAAGATATTACAAGGTGTTCTAGCATCTTTAACGACATCAGATGCATCAACAAATCTCACAAAACTTATTCCTTTTGGAGAAAAGATAAGAAAATTGATAAGTTGCCTATTTCTTTGGTCTTGCCAACCATCAGCCATGATGGTGCAACCAGTTTCTTTCCAAAAACTCCTAAAGTTCTCCACTAACAACTCAACTTCCTTCTTCATTTCATGCAACAAATTAGATCTAATGGCATAATAAGTAGGGCCTTTATAACCAGGACCAATTGCGGCAATTGCATTTATCATTGGTTGATAATAAACTGAGTTTGAACAATTGAATGGGATGCAAAAATCATAAAAGAATCGAGCAATAGCCAAATCAGCCTTATGAATAACATCATTACCTGCAAAGCCCATTTTGATTGAGGGTTGAGCTCCAGGCGTAGTTCTTGGGGCAAAGTCCAAAGTGTTTGTCTTACCCTTGGCTTTAGCTGTTATTGGTGGATTCATATTTTCCTCATCTGCATCTTCTTCGCTTCGACTTTGATTAGTTCCTCTTTTTCTACTACCACTAACTTGATTCAAGTGTTCATTTAATTGATGTTTAACTTCAAAAGGGACTGAAAGACAAGGTAGAACATCTCCCTTTTTTCCAGCAAGATGTTGTTTAATTCGATGTATTCCTCCACCCTTGTAACACTTTGAACAATACAAATATTTTATACTTTTCTTTCCATCAACATCTTGTGCCAATTGGCAATGGTCCCAAGTTGGGTCAGATTTTGCTCTAACAGATTGAGTAGTAGGAATTACTGGCTGAATTGTATTTGGAGAACTTGCAGATGATGTCATATCTGAAATCATAAACATAAACATATTTCAAACATAAACATAAACAATATGAAATCCTAATTGTTTGATAGAAACCATAACATTATGAAATTGACAGTGTAAAATATAAACATAATTAGTATAAACATAAACCATAACATTATGAATTAGCAATGGGAAACACCTTAATGACAATTGAAACATATGATGAGAAGGAATGCAATGACCAAAATAATCAACACTAGGATTTCAACAACTATTGTTCTTGTTCTGTAAAATGCTTATCTAGTATGTAACCTTCTAATCTAATTTACTTTATTAAATCTCTTTTCTAACACCCCTTTTACACCAACTTTATAGTCATATCACTTATTAAAATATTTTTAGTTTAACAATATTACTCCTTCATAACAGAACATGTAAAGGCAGGGGTAGAAATAGAGAGAAAAAGTTGAGAGAATATTAGCAGCACAATATTACAATATTAATCAAAGTTGAAGGAGGAATGTTGAATATTGGGAGAGAAACATGAAAACGTGAAAAATTGAAAACCTAATGGAAACTTCAAAGTTCAAAGTAACAGCAAATTGAAAATGTGAACAATATTAATCAACCCTAACTGAGAGAGAGTGAGATAGCGACGGCGAGGAAGAGATGACGATGGCAGTGGAAGATGACGGTGACGACAAGACTATCTTCTCTTCAGTCCAGGCGGCAAGATTATGGTGAGCAACCCTAGGTTTTCTTCTTTTTCGTGTGGGGAGGGGGGTGGGGGGGGGGGGGGGGGGGTAACTAAAAGTCTAAAACACATTTAGAAACACATTACCTTTTGTTTTTTATTTTATTTTAGCAACCCGACCGGTTTAACCAACCGGGTTATTTCGGTTTTGCCCGGTCTAACCCGGTTGAACTGGATTTTCCACGGCTCAAAACGGCTGGAAAGCAATTCCGGTTTTCTACATGTACATGATCGTTTACTCAGGCGGGTGACGGTTGGACCAATTAGACCGGTCGGTTCGATCCGGTCAAAACAACATTGGTATAAATGACCAAAAATGCCATTATTTCAAAACAAAACAGACAAAATAAACATGACATCCAATATAACCATGCATTCAAACATGCATATCAGCATCACATATGCACAAATAATTAGTCTAAGAATGGCTAATTCAAAAGTAAATGTTCAGAATTCAATAAAACCTCCATCACGGCAAAACGCGGGAAATACCTTAACAAATCCCTAGTCCACCCTCATCACAGCAAAACACGGGAAATGCCTTAAAAAATCTCTGGTCCACCTTCATCATGGCAAAACGCGGGAAATGCCTTAACAAACCCCTAGTTCACCCTCATTATGGCAAAACGCGGGAAATGCCTTAACAAATCTCTGGTCCACCCTCAGTATGGCAAAACGCGGAAAATGCCTCAACAAATCCGTGGTCCACTTTCATCACGGAAAAACGCGGGAAATGTCTTAACAAATCTCTGGTCCACCCTCATTATGGCAAAATGCGGAAAATGCCTCAACAAATCCGTGGTCCACTTTCATCACGGAAAAACGCGGGAAATGCCTTAACAAATCTCTGGTCCACCCTCATCACGGCAAAACGCGGAAAATGCCTGAACATATCCCTGGTCCACCATCATCACAGCAAAACGCGAGAAATGTCTCAACAAATCCCTGGTCCACCTTCATCAGGAAAAAACGCGGGAAATGCCTCCACAAATCCCTAGTCCACCTTCATCATGGCAAAATACGGGAAAAGCCTCAACAAATCTCTAGTCCACCTTCATCACGACAAAACGCGAGAAATGCCTTAACAAATCTCTGGTCCACCCTCATCACGACAAAACGCAGGAAATGCCTTAACAAATCTTTGGTACACCTTCATCATGGCAAAATGCGGGAACTGATTCAACAAATCTCTTATTCACCTTCATCATGACAAAAATGTGTTAATTGCCTCAACAAATTTATGGTCCACCAAAGCAGATTCTGTGACTGCTCCACCAAATCCATGATTTCCCCTTAATGCAAGGTATGATGTGTAACACCCCAAATTTTAATCTTTAAAAATATAGTATCAGTCCTGAAAGCTTCGTTTGATCGAGAGATTCTCGCCTGAGCGAAAAAGGATCAGCAGGGAGGGGGACTATACTGGAGGATTCTCCCCTGGGCGAGAAATGGCAATTTTGGGCTGTTAACACAGTGTAATCGATTACACTCTGCTGGTAATCGATTACATCGTATTAAAAGCATCAGATATGTGCATCTGACACAGTGTAATCGATTACACATTTATGGTAATCGATTACACATTTATGGTAATCGATTACACATTGCTGGTAATCGATTACATCGTATTAAAAGCATCGGATATGTGCATCTGACACAGTGTAATCGATTACACATTTCTGGTAATCGATTACACATTTCTGGTAATCGATTACACATTGCTGGTAATCGATTACACATTTCTGGTAATCGATTACACATTGCTGGTAATCGATTACACATTTCTGGTAATCGATTACATCGTATTAAAAGCATCAGATATGCGCATTTTTCACGTTGTAATCGATTACACCATGTTGGTAATCGATTACAACCCGACGACACCTCTTTAAAACAGAAACCCAAACATATTTTTGGGTTAGAATTCGAAGAGAAGAGAGAAAGGAGAGCTTTTCAAGAGAAAGGAGCCTTAGGACTCATCTTGGAGGTTGAGAAGAGGTAAACCTCTTGTTACTAACTCTTCTTCTTCCTCTCTAACTTGTTTTGGGTATGTTGGATTTATTTTCAAAACATGAGAAACCATGGAAACTCATTCTTTAGAGTTATGGTTCGTTTTATGTTGTTTTTATCTTGTAAACTCTTGGTTTAGAGTTGGTATTTGATGAATGGAAAGTTTTATGGGTTATTCATGAAAAACCCCCAAAAACCCCCAAAATGAGAATATGAGTATAAAGAGAAAGAGATGAAATGTTAGATGTGGATAATGAGTAGTGCTTTAATGTTGTTATATGAGATGAACATGTATGTTTTGATATTTAGAAACTTGTATTGAAGTAGTTTTGGAAATATTGAAATATGAGATGTTATGCATGTTTTAGATGGTTGAATATTGATGTTGAATATTTTGTATGATTAAATGAGGTAAAATAACTTGTTTATGTGATATTTGGAATAAATGACTAACATTGTTGTTATTGGTGGAAATGAGGAAAGATCCTAAGGTTGGAGGAAATTGCGGAGGAGACTTTTAAAGTTACTCGGAACCGATCCCAAAACTCACTGAGGTAAGGGATAAGTGGCTCTAATTCATACTCACTGATGTGAACGAGGTATGTGAAAGAGGTAATGTGTTGTAAGTTTGATTGTTGTTACCCTACCCGAATAGGTAGTGGTTTATTGTGGTTACCCTACTCGAAGAGGTAGTGGTTGACTGTTATTGTGTCCTACCCGGAGTGGTGGTGAACTGTTTGTTGTGTCCTACCCGGAGTGGTAGTAGACTGTTATTGTGTCCTACCTTAAATGGTAGCGGACTATTGTTGTGTCCTACCCGGAGTGGTAGCGGACTGTTGTTGTGTCCTACCCGGAGTGGTAGTGGACTGTTATTGTTTTCCTACCGGGAATGGTAGTGAAGAATTGTGAACTAGACCTACCCGATGTGGTATGGATTATAACTAGACCTACCCGATGTGGTATGGAGCATAACACTAGACCTACCCGATGTGGTATGGAATATAATACTAGACCTACCCGATGTGGTATGGAGTATAACTAGACCTGCCCGATGTGGTATGGAGTATAACTAGACCTGCCCGATGTGGTATGGAGTATAACTAGACCTGCCCGATGTGGTATGGAGTATAACTAGACCTGCCCGATGTGGTATGGAGTATAACTAGACCTGCCCGATGTGGTATGGAGTATAACTAGACCTGCCCGATGTGGTATGGAATATAATACTAGACCTGCCCGATGTGGTATGGAGTATAACTAGACCTGCCCGATGTGGTATGGAGTATAACTAGACCTACCCGATGTGGTATGGAATATAACAGTAGACCTGCCCGATGTGGTATGGGTGATGAACTAGACCTGCCCGATGTGGTATGGATGATGAACTAGACCTGCCCGATGTGGTATGGATGGTGAACTAGACCTACCCGATGTGGTATGGAGATGTAATTGGATCTACCCGAGGTGGTAGGAGATTATAGTTGTGAAAGGACTCGGTCAATACGATTAAGGATGAATACGACATATGAGAAACGAGGACGTTAAGAGCGAAAGTCATATGCATGTTATAGGATATATATTATGGGATATATATACTATAGGGTGAATATGAATGTTGGAAATGAAGACGTTAAGGATAAAAGTAATATACATGCTATAAGATATATAGTATGGGATATATATATATACTATAGTGTGGATATGAATAATGAGAAGAACGATGCTTCGAATGAACATAATATGCATGCTATAGAATATATATTATGGGATATGTATTCTATAGGATGAATATGGATAATGTAGAAATGAACGAAAGAAGAGATGAATGTTTGCATTTACGTAATTGCGTTTATAATCTATATTAAAGTTTAATCGTATTTGAAATGTGGATTATCATGTGATATTAGTTTTTAAACTAATGACTTACTCCCTTTTTGTTTTGTGTGTTGTTTATTGTCGCGACCCGATTTTCGGTTGGAAGACCGGTCATGCGACTTAGGGAGAGGTGAACTCGATTTCTACCTCTTCCAATTGTTTTGGAGTCGCCACTACGTTTTTTGCGGTTAAAACGTAGAAAACTCTAAATTACGCCCGATTAGGATAATTTGGTCATTTAACAGAGATTCTGAGCTCGGGAGTCGATTACGGATCGGGGAAGGTGTTAGCACCCCGTCCGCCCGTATTAAAACGGTACCCTTGCTAATAACATGGACTTTTATACCCTTAAAATAATCTATTAAAATTGAATTACTTAAAGCGAAATATTTTTATTTTTTATTGTTGTGCCTGACAAGAGTTCATCTTGCTCCTACGTATCCCTAGGTGCAAAAGGGAAATCAAGGCTACGTAGTTCTGGTTTTGAAAATTAATTGGTGTTGGTTTAGTTTGTTTGAAAAGTTGATGTAAATTGTATTCTCTTTAAGAAAAGATGAAGCAGCAGAAACTAATATCAGCACCATATCAAATCTTAAAGAGATTTTGAAATTAATTAAACTACTGTGTTAAGATTTATTTATCTTTAAGATATATATTATTTTTTGAAATAATTGGGATGCATTGTTTGGAATTATTTATTTTTAAGATAGATGAAGTAGCAGGACTAATGCCCGCGCCGCATCATATCTTAAAGAGATTTGAAATAATTTTAAAATATATTATTGAAATTATTCACCTTTAAGATAGATGAAGTAGCAGGACTAATGCCCGCGCCGCATCATATCTTGAAGAGATTTGAAATAGTTTTAAAATATATTATTGAAATTATTCGCCTTTAAGATAGATGAAGTAGCAAGACTAATGCCCGCGCCGCATCGTATCTTAAAGAGATTTGAAATAGTTTTAAAATATATTATGGAAATTATTCACCTTTAAGATAGATGAAGTAGCAAGACTAATGCCCGCGCCGCATCATATCTTAAAGAGATTTGAAATAGTTTTAAAATATATTATTGATAAAAACTAATTTGTCTAATAACATATAATTATTAGAATTTAATAGAACCTCTTTGATTAAATAAGATTACTCATTTGGTATAATAAAAAAAACAAATAAATACTACAAAAGAAGACATAAACAGAACAAACAAACAACAACAAAAAAAATTTACTGGGCTCGGGTTAGGCCCAGCTAAGAAACGGATTGAAGGGGGAGGGGTTAGATTTAGGTTTGCCATTTGTGCTTTGGGGACTTTGGGGAGAGAAGTGAGAAGACGAAGGAAGTGAGAAGACGAAGGAGAAGTGCGAAGACGAAAGGGGAGTGAGTCGTGAGTTCTCTCGGTGGGGATTACTCCGGTCTTCATCTCCGATGGGTCTGTTTCGAATCCACGTCTGTTTTCGAAGCTCCTCTCGGCAGCAAATCGCAAGGTAATCCATTTCCTTTTAATTTTTGTGATGGAGGATTTGGGGGAGAAAGAGAGGGAAAAGACGAAGGAAGTGAGAAGACGAAGGAAGTGAGAAGACGAAGGAAGTGAGAAGACGAAGGAAGTGAGAAGACGAAGGCGGTTCGTCGCGAGTTCTCTCGGGTTTATTTCTGACAATGGCGGAGGCGGTAGTCAAGCGTGGAGGTTGGTGAACTCGTAGGCGATTCATCGCGATGAGAAAGTGAGGACGAAGGTGAGAAGACAAGGGAAAACGACGAACCCTACCCCTCATCTTCTCCCTTTCTATTTCGTGACGAGTTCTCCTCTTCCAGTGGCGGCCATGAATAGCTCAAGGTGGCGACAACTTCAATTCCTTATAGCTCCTCGGCGGAACCGTTCCTTTTCCACTCCGGTAGCAGCGACGGAATCATGTAATCGATCCAACCCCCCTTCCTTATACGTATTTTCTTTATTCTTGATAATACAAATTAATTGTTCAATAGACATGGGTATATTCACTTAATTTAAACGACTCGAATTTGTTTACAAATCCATTGACTTATCCTATACATATGAATATACGATGAGAACAAGATGAATGACGTCAATGACATGCTTATGGGTGCAATTTGGTGTTGAAACCTTAGATAGTAATAAACTCAATTTCATATTGAACATCTTATGACTATATTACAATGTTAACCTGGACTGCCTGCTGGTTGTGATTATTATGCTTCGTTGATGAAAATGTGCTTGATGATGGTCTCTTATGTTGGCTGATGTTGATTCGTATAGATGATTACTTGCCTTAGGTATGTGTTTGACTATCTGAATAGAAAAGATTGCAAAAAAAACCTCTGTGGCTATGTGTGTGTAGTTGAAAGAGTGATGAGTGATCTCTATTTCTCAAACAAAATGATGTCCCCCTTTGGTATGATTCTCATGCCCTTTCGTAGGGGCTGAATTGTTAGAACCTTTTAGGCTGCCAGATGCATAACCTCCCTTGGCTGTTGAATCCTATTTTGATTATGGTTATTTACTACAGAGTTGATTCCATAACTGAAAGCACTCTTTATGTCTGCACATTACTACTGACTGTATAGCTAATCAGTATCTCTGCCTTTTGGTGTTCTCTTTGTTAGCAACTTATGCCTCCTTGAATGCTCACTATTGCTTGATAAGTGTAACTGTTTATTGTGGCATTTTACTGATTGGTAGGTTTATGACTAGTTGTAACAGCCATGGACCCAGTTATTGGCCTTCCAATTGCCTCTTTTATGATTGCTTATTGTTACTGTAGAGTAACTCCTGATTTGTGATGTTAGATTTGCTGAAGTTGATGTTAACTATCCTCTGTATGCTTTCTTATTGTTTGGCACACTGCTTCTTGATTGTAACCTTTGGTTCTCTCTCTGGATTGTTTGTGTGTATTGATATCTGGCTTTCTAAAAGGTTAAGTCCTTGGGCACTTGGAACTCTTAGAAGTGTTACAGGTAGGTTCTGAACTTCTTTTTTTTGCACACATCACATATTCTATTGCCTTTAACATTAAACCATTTAACTGCACATTCTTGGTGTGCCAGTGCAAGTTCACCTTTGCAGCTGCATTCCATTTTAAGTATATCACCACCTTCTCCTAATTCAATCAAACAAATTCTGCATACAGCTTCTTCTTCGGGAATATCTTCCTCATCCTCATTTTCAACAGTATCATCAGGTGGAGATTTCATAGATGTTGTGGCAATACTCCCGGTGAACCGCGGTGTGGTTGGAACTACACGAAACATGCTACCTACAGATGTGTTCCTAAGTTTAGTAAGCACAGGAACTGAACGGGAGCGATGAATCGGTAATTCCTGTCCTTTTTTAACAGATGTTGCTGAATAGGCTATGTTCCCTTCATGTGTAGATTTTGAATTTGACTGAGCAATTGAAGTTATTGGTAAGGAAGACATTTTATTCCCACTAGTGGTGCTGATAAACTTTGTAAGAGATAATGTCCTTGAAATTGTAGGATTTTTTCGTGGCGGTGAACCTTCTTCAAGTGCTAGTGATGAAGCCTTTTCAATATCTGAACTCATGTGAAATTTTAAACCAAGTTTTGGAATAAGGGCTGTTTTAACAGTTGATTTATTTTTTATTGAAGGACCTGGAAAGTCATTGCTTGTGGATAAAGGGGAGAAAATCTCTCCCTTTGGAGGAGTGTTTATCCTGAAAATATTCTCTTTTGCTTCATCCAAATTTTTTGTGGGTATCTCCAAGATAAGGTTTTTCCTTCTCCCATGTTGTTGTTGTTGTCTACTAGGTTGTTCTTCAGTTATTTCAGTTGACTCTACATCCTTGTGAATTGGGGTACTTGTAGGTTCAGCTTCAGTTGCCATATATGAAGGTATAGTAGCCCAGAAAAGAGAAAAGACAAGACAAGTTTGAAAGGAACAATGGAAATTCAGAGAGACAAGAAGTATGTATTTGTTTTGAAGGAGAGGAAAGTGAAGTGTTGTTGTTGTTGTAACAACTGAATTTAGAAACAAAGTGACACCAACCGCTAATAGAGATGCCATTTGGTTGGGTCCCGCAGTGCTTGTCCACTTCCATTCTTTTACTCACTTGTTGATTTAACCAAATATGAATCAAAGAATTGACCAACAATATTTGGTTCAAAAAAAATTAGAGGGATTCAGTTAAGAGTACACTATTCAAAATAAAGACTCGGCCAAATTTTAGTGTAACGGGTTTAGTACTGATTTATTTTGCTAGTTTCTGGTGATGGTGTTTTGCACCAAAGTGAGTTATTTACCATATCCAGCTTTGTTAAGTGAGTTATTTGTATTTATTTACTAATGCAAAACACTATATGTATGTATGGTTTTTCAATGTACAACTTTTTATATAGATAAAATGTTCAATAATAACATGGTTAAAATAATCAACAGCAAATATCATTTGAGACATCAAAGTTTAGAAATAAAATAACATTTCAAAGTTCATAATAAAATTACGCCAAAGGTGCCACTTCTTCTTACCTTTCGCTTTTTATTTTCTTTTTATTTTTTGATTGATCTTTTTCATTTTGTGGAAACTGGAAGTTATTTTATAAGTAAAAAAAACAAAACCTTTAACCAAACATTTTAACTATAATTCAGAGTCAATAACTCGAGCTATAAAATTGGTTCCATAACATTTTGAAAATATGCAATTTTTCAATTAATGTTCCTGTTTTGAAATTTAAGTACTTTTTTATACAGGCCGGACAAAATTGGGTGTTCATAGGTTTATGATAATCCCATTGTAGGTAAATGAAGGATTTTGAGGATGAAGCTCAATTAGGAAGCTTTGGTGTTTAATTACTCGCTTGTCTGTATTGCTAAGTGACGTCGTAGTTGATTTAATAGTATTATGGGATGACTGTAAATCCGTTTAGATCAATACGGATATGTGTAGTTATGGGCTTTACAACCTTGGGAGACCCATAACTGGTTGTATGTGTTAAATGCTATTTGAATGAATTATGTTTTTCCGCAACATAAATTTGTATGATAAGAAAATAGGGTAAAGAGTATTTTCGAAAATGATACTTGAGAGTTTTCAATGAAGGTGACGACTGTATGTAAGAAATGATTAAAATAAACGAAAAATTTTCAAGGGTAAAAAATCGGGTCGTTACAATATGGTATCAGAGCATAGTTAATTCTGCGGCCTAGGGCATGGCCTTACTTGCTTCTTTGTAACATGTTTATGATTTGATTGGTTGATATTGTGTGAATTGAATGTTTAAAGCATGTTGCTTTGGTATAGTAACATGTAAGGTACTATGAGACTAGGTGATAACCTGACTTGTGTGAATTAAAATTGTGTACTGACTATACATGAGTGCAGGTCGAAACATGGCTGAAAGAGGAACGAGTCAGAACGTTCCAAATGATTTGTTGGTTCAGATGGTAGCTGCACTACACCAGATGAACGAGAGCTTGCATAATCTGCATCAGAACCCTGCACCGAGTTCGAGTTCGCAACCCCTAATCCCACCTGAACCGGTTGAGTACCGGGGGCTGGATGAGTTTTGCAAGAGGAACCCCAGTCAGTTCCACGGGGGATTTGCTCCTGATGCTGCCCTTGAGTGGATTCAGGGAATGGATCGGATCTTTCGGGCAATGAATTGTTCGGAGGCTCAGAAGTTGGCTTACGCCACGTATATGCTAGTGAAGGAGGCCGAGAACTGGTGGGAGTTTACTCGACGCCAAATGGAGATAGAAGGACAATTGATTTCCTGGGGTACATTCAAGGAGAAGTTTCTTCATAAATACTTCCCAGCTGATCTGAAGCGGAAGAAGGAAATGGAGTTCCTGAAGTTGGAACAGGGAAATATGTCGGTGGGGGAATATGCGGCTAAGTTCGAGGAATTGGCACGGTTTTGTCCCTACTCGGAGTTGGAAGTAGATGGACGATCCAAATGCTCTAAATTTGAATCGGGTTTAAGGCCCAAGTTGAAAATAATGTTCGGACATCAGGAGATTGCCGATTTCGCTACCTTGGTCAACAAGTGTAGAATGTACGAGGACAACCTGAAGTCGGTTAAGTTGGCTACACACGAAACAATTACTCCCCGGGACTATGGGCCTCAACGCAACCATATGCGGAAGAGGGGTAAAGAGAGGGTGGAAGATGACCGGAAGCCTTATGCGGCAACTACTATACATCGAGACCGAAATTTCCAAAAGTCTAGACCATTTACCGTTCCTACCGAAGGGGTTTCTACTCCCATGTGCAACAAATGTGGTAGACGCCATCTTGGGAGTACATGCCCAGGGTCAGGAAACGGATGTTTCCACTGCAAGGAGTTCGGACACATTAAAAGATTTTGTCCCAAGCTAGATCGGAGACCTAATGTCGTTTCTGCTGAGAAGACAAGGGACCATAGTCGAAGGTTTACCCCGAGTGGCGCAGGGACGTCAGGTGTGGATGATCTGGCGAGAGGTAAATTGCATGGTGACAAGTATCACTTTTAGTGTTGTATAATTCGGGAGCGACACACTCCCTATATTTGCTGAATGCGTGAACCTACTAAGATTGTACACCAAGTTGTTGTTTTCGACTTAGTTGTACCCACCAACCCCGTGTATCGGTGGTGGATGTCGGTGTGGATGTCTCAGTGTACGGTTGGGGTAAATGGTAAGACCTTTACTACAGTGTTGGTATGCGCAATGACGTCCAGTTGGATTTAATCCTGGAAATGGACTAGCGGTCAGCAAATCGTGTTATGTTTAACTGTGTGTAATTGTTGAGGTGAATATTTAAATTTAGTATGCATTGATATGTATGTGTATGCTAAGGGGGTAAGATTTATACTGATAGTCGAGGAAATAGACTAGTCGAGTTACTTACCCCGTCGATGTGAGGAATACATTTTATTAGACGTGAAACTTTTGGTCTCGAATGACCGGTTCTTTTGCGGTAGGACATTGGCAACGCATGAAATAGTGGTGGTGATCCGAAATTGTCTGAGTTGAATGTGTACCGGCAAAAGTTGTTGTTGTTTCGTGAACGTCAGTAATTGCGGTGTATGGGTGTGGTGTAACCATAGGAGAGAAGAAGTTTTGGGTTGTATCGAAATGAGCGTGCGAACCTTGTTTCACGACGTGGTTGCCATGAGTCGTGGATTCAAACCGCTTTCGAAAATCATTTTTGGGAAAACTTAGCTTGTGCCTAAGTAATGATTTAGTATCATGTTGGAGAATTCCGAAATTTTAGCAACCATATCGGAATAAGTATGAGGTTGTTAAAAGTTTAGTGATATGAGACGCCCATGTATTTATGGACATAATGCGAGTGAGTTAATAAGTTTATATTTACTAACGGAACTGGGGTGACCAAACCAAACGCAAGTTGTAGGTTTGAGTGTTGGTCGACTTGTGCTTGCCGATTGGTAACAGAATACCTAGTTTTGGTGTGAATCAATGGTTTTATGGTTTCAGTGGAGACTAGAAATCGGTAATTTTTTTAGACGATAAGATTTGATGGTAAAAATATTTTATGTAATTAGACAATTACTGAATAGTTTGATTGTGTACAATGGATGAGACACTAATAATTCTATTGTGTAAGTATTTTGTGGATCTAGTAAAATGAAATTGTGCTAGAGTCTCGAGTGGAGATGAGACTAGCTAGTGTATGATGGATGTTAAAAGATGCATTTATATAGATATGGGATCAGGAGTTCCCCATTCGCTGAAGTTCGAGAGTGTTATCGGGATTCTTAACGTATGTTAGAATTGATAGATGGATAGGTGTTAGAGATCTATGGTTCTTGATGGATATAAGAAAAAATCTTTAGTCTAAATTATGGATTAGTTCCCATGGCACTCGAGTTATTAAAGGCTGAGATCTTAACATTTGGACATTTAGGAGTTAGTTCATGAATTGGTTTGGTGATATCGTGATTTAGTGGTGTATGCCCTTAGTGACTGATTAAGTAATCTTAATGGATTAGAGAATCGAATTGTGATTTTGGTTGAATATTCTTGTGCCAAAGGTCTAGGTGATGATTTTATTTTCCGAGGTATGTTTAATTTTCGGGGACGAAAATTCTTTTAAGAGGGGGAGGATTGTAACACCCCAAATTTTAATCTTTAAAAATATAGTATCAGTCCTGAAAGCCTCGTTTGATCGAGAGATTCTCGCCTGAGCGAAAAAGGATCAGCAGGGAGGGGGACTATACTGGAGGATTCTCCCCTGAGCGAGAAATGGCAATTTTGGGCTGTTAACACAGTGTAATCGATTACACTCTGCTGGTAATCGATTACATCGTATTAAAAGCATCAGATATGTGCATCTGACACAGTGTAATCGATTACACATTTATGGTAATCGATTACACATTTATGGTAATCGATTACACATTGCTGGTAATCGATTACACATTTCTGGTAATCGATTACATCGTATTAAAAGCATCAGATATGTGCATCTGACACAGTGTAATCGATTACACATTTCTGGTAATCGATTACACATTGCTGGTAATCGATTACACATTTCTGGTAATCGATTACACATTGCTGGTAATCGATTACACATTTCTGGTAATCGATTACATCGTATTAAAAGCATCAGATATGCGCATTTTTCACGTTGTAATCGATTACACCATGTTGGTAATCGATTACAACCCGACGACACCTCTTTAAAACAGAAACCCAAACACATTTTTGGGTTAGAATTCGAAGAGAAGAGAGAAAGGAGAGCTTTTCAAGAGAAAGGAGCCTTAGGACTCATCTTGGAGCTTGAGAAGAGGTAAACCTCTTGTTACTAACTCTTCTTCTTCCTCTCTAACTTGTTTTGGGTATGTTGGATTTATTTTCAAAACATGAGAAACCATGGAAACTCATTCTTTAGAGTTATGGTTCGTTTTATGTTGTTTTTATCTTGTAAACTCTTGGTTTAGAGTTGGTATTTGATGAATGGAAAGTTTTATGGGTTATTCATGAAAAACCCCCAAAAACCCCCAAAATGAGAATATGAGTATAAAGAGAAAGAGATGAAATGTTAGATGTGGATAATGAGTAGTGCTTTAATGTTGTTATATGAGATGAACATGTATGTTTTGATATTTAGAAACTTGTATTGAAGTAGTTTTGGAAATATTGAAATATGAGATGTTATACATGTTTTAGATGGTTGAATATTAATGATGAATATTTTGTATGATTAAATGAGGTAAAATAACTTGTTTATGTGATATTTGGAATAAATGACTAACATTGTTGTTATTGGTGGAAATGAGGAAAGATCCTAAGGTTGGAGGAAATCGCGGAGGAGACTTTTAAAGTTACTCGGAACCGATCCCAAAACTCACTGAGGTAAGGGATAAGTGGCTCTAATTCATACTCACTGATGTGAACGAGGTATGTGAAAGAGGTAATGTGTTGTAAGTTTGATTGTTGTTACCCTACCCGAATAGGTAGTGGTTTATTGTGGTTACCCTACTCGAAGAGGTAGTGGTTGACTGTTATTGTGTCCTACCCGGAGTGGTGGTGAATTGTTTGTTGTGTCCTACCCGGAGTGGTAGTAGACTGTTATTGTGTCCTACCTTAAATGGTAGCGGACTGTTGTTGTGCCCTACCCGGAGTGGTAGCGGACTGTTGTTGTGTCCTACCCGGAGTGGTAGTGGACTGTTATTGTTTTCCTACCGGGAATGGTAGTGAAGAATTGTGAACTAGACCTACCCGATGTGGTATGGATTATAACTAGACCTACCCGATGTGGTATGGAGTATAACTAGACCTGCCCGATGTGGTATGGAGTATAACTAGACCTGCCCGATGTGGTATGGAGTATAACTAGACCTGCCCGATGTGGTATGGAGTATAACACTAGACCTACCCGATGTGGTATGGAATATAATACTAGACCTGCCCGATGTGGTATGGAGTATAACTAGACCTGCCCGATGTGGTATGGAGTATAACTAGACCTACCCGATGTGGTATGGAATATAACAGTAGACCTGCCCGATGTGGTATGGGTGATGAACTAGACCTGCCCGATGTGGTATGGATGATGAACTAGACCTGCCCGATGTGGTATGGATGGTGAACTAGACCTACCCGATGTGGTATGGAGATGTAATTGGATCTACCCGAGGTGGTAGGAGATTATAGTTGTGAAAGGACTCGGTCAATACGATTAAGGATGAATACGACATATGAGAAACGAGGACGTTAAGAGCGAAAGTCATATGCATGTTATAGGATATATATTATGGGATATATATACTATAGGGTGAATATGAATGTTGGAAATGAAGACGTTAAGGATAAAAGTAATATACATGCTATAAGATATATAGTATGGGATATATATATATACTATAGTGTGGATATGAATAATGAGAAGAACGATGCTTCGAATGAACATAATATGCATGCTATAGAATATATATTATGGGATATGTATTCTATATGATGAATATGGATAATGTAGAAATGAACGAAAGAAGAGATGAATGTTTGCATTTACGTAATTGCGTTTATAATCTATATTAAAGTTTAATCGTATTTGAAATGTGGATTATCATGTGATATTAGTTTTTAAACTAATGACTTACTCCCTTTTTGTTTTGTGTGTTGTTTATGATAATCTCATTGTAGGTAAATGAAGGATTTTGAGGATGAAGCTCAATTAGGAAGCTTTTGTGTTTAATTACTCGCTTGTCTGTATTGCTAAGTGACGTCGTAGTTGATTTAATAGTATTATGGGATGACTGTAAATCCGTTTAGATCAATACGGATATGTGTAGTTATGGGCTTTACAACCTTGGGAGACCCATAACTGGTTGTATGTGTTAAATGCTATTTGAATGAATTATGTTTTTCCGCAACATAAATTTGTATGATAAGAAAATAGGGTAAAGAGTATTTTTGAAAATGATACTTGAGAGTTTTCAATGAAGGTGACGACTGTATGTAAGAAATGATTAAAATAAACGAAAAATTTTCAAGGGTAAAAAATCGGGTCGTTACATGATGAATAAGTTATTTATTTTTCGTCCTTAACAAAATTAGTGTTCTTTTCTTTACTAGTGACTTACCATGATATCTCTCAAACCTCGGTTTGTTAGCTACCCGGTAAACAACAAGTAAAGAGGGACAGCTGTGAACACCCAATTTTGTCGGCCTAAAAAGAAACATACTTGTCCAAAAACAATACATTTATAAAAAATATCTAATGATAAAAAAACTTGAATCTTCAAAGATTTGGCCTCATCAAAATTGATCAAACAAATAAATTGAAATTTGAAAATATGTAATCAAGATCAAATCGGGTTGATTTGATTAGGATGCATGAATCACCTTGATAAAATTAAATCTTTGAAGATTCGATAAAAATATATATAAAGATTGCATCAAATAAAATTGATTGAGTAGCAATATGAATAAGACAAATATATATTAATTTTTTATAATAATATTTAAGAATGTTAATTATCCTTTTAACATATCAAAATAACAACAACAATAATATTGTGTATTAAATAGCTTTTGGGTAATGCATTTTTTATGGTAGGAAATCCAAAATTACATTCAATTTGAATTTTATGTGTTAAAAATAATAATAATTTGAATTTCCTAATGATGATGAGAATATGTAATTATACATGATTAGAAACTACCATTTTTATTTAGAAACATGTTAAATAGAATAATTGCACATGATTAAGATTTTCCTTTTTCATTAGACATAGAATAAATAAATATCATTTTATTGCCAAAAATAACCTTATGATTACATGGAAATATTTGATAAATTAATAAAGGAGAAATCCTCTCATATTTGATATGTAATTGGTAGCAAAAGTTTATATAAAATATGATTTACCATTTATTTCAAATAATTATATGGCTATTATTATAGATATGGCAAATAGTATAAGGATGAGAGAAGGAGAAATTTTAAAGGGGAATTTGGGAGAAAGAAATTTTTAGAGAGATACAGTGAGGAAGAGAGAAAGGGAAAAAGCTTTCGAGGGGACTAATCCAGTGCAACCATGCTCACGCCCCTTCATTGTGAGCCCACTTTCTGACCAAATCAAATTTGTCTGATCAACATACTTTTCATCTCTCACCGTTGACCCAGGGAATACCCAATCAACAGGAGAAACGTATTGTTTGTTCTCTGCACCCTGCCACACTGATCATTGCCTTCTTGAAGTGAGTAATCACCTATAGACAACCTTATTGTGTTTCGGTATACCCCAATACATCACTGCCATGCGTACAGTCCATAGCGTGTGGCCAATCCTCTTCCGCCATGTGTCTCTCTGCTCATGAAACCTTCCACACTCTAACATCATCACTACTTGTGCAAGTTTCACCATTTTTATTCTAATTTTTTTTTATCAATAAAATGTTACCCATTAATAATTAAAAAGTCAACTCAGTAAAATGTTGTCTATAATTTTTAATATAAGAATTTAATATAATAGTTTATGGAAAAATTAACAAACAAACAATTTATTAATAAAAAAACTTTTTTGTAACCAACCTAAAAAAAACCCTTTTATAATTTGTACAGATTAATTAAAATTGTCAATAAATGATTGAAATATTTTAATATAGCTAAAAAATTTATTAATAAAATCATATGAAAATATTTATAACGATATGAATTTTAAGAATTAATCAAAGATGGAGGAAGGTCGTGGAAACGCTTCTTGTCCTTAAGTCATCAGGGTTGCACTACGCTGCTTCTCTTCACCTGGTTAATTCTTAAAATCAATTAAATACATTTTTTTATCAAATTAATACCCAAATAAAAATAAAATTCTTCATGATAATAAGTATCAAACACAACCTTTTTTTACAAGAGATCTAAAAGTTACCAACCACATCAAGGATGGAGGAATGGTTTCCCTGAGGGCTTCTTTTCCTCAAGTCATCCTTTGGAGGGTCGCGCTACGCCGCTTCTTTCCCTAATTAAAACATACACCCAACAATATTTTTACAACTACAACTACAACTACGTAGCCTTGATTCCCTTAATGGGGATACGTGTGACACCCTGAATTTAAAGCCATTAAATTATAGTATTAGTCATGGGAATCTCGCTTGAGCGAGAAAGGTGTCGCTTGGGCCAGAGTGGCTCACCTGGATGAATGAAATACTGGGCTATACTGAAGGATTCTCGCTTGAGCGAGAGGACCCTCGCTTGAGCGAAAGTGTTCTTGCCTGAGCGAGAGTTCCCTCGCTTGAGCGAGAAGTGACATGTTGGGGCTGTCAAGGCTGTAGGATTCTCGCTTGAGCGAGAATGGGCTTGCTTGAGCGAGAGTGGTCTCGCTTGAGTGAGAAATCCCTCGCTCGAGCGAGAAATCCCTCGCTCGAGCGAGAGCGTCAGATCTGAAACTTTTAAAAAGGCGGAATTTTCTCGCCTAAGCGAGAATGGGATCGCTTGAGCGAGAACCCGACGAGTTTGATTTATAATAGAAACCCCAAACACATTTTAGGGTTAGAAATTGAGAGAAGAGAGGAGATGGTGATTTTGAGAGCAAGAACTCGTGGGAATCATCTAGAAGCTTGAGAAGAGGTAAATCTCTTGATTCTAACTCTCTTTCTCCCTTTCAAACTCGTTTTTGGATGTGTGGATCTCTTCTCAAAGTATGAGAAAACCAAGGAAACTCTTCCTTTAGAGTTATTGTTTGTTTTATGTTGTTGTTTTCTTGTAAACTCTTGGTTTAGAGTTGGTATTTGACGAATGGAAAGGGTTTTGTGAGTTTATCCATGAAAACCCCAAAACCCCAAAATGAGGATATGAGTAAAAGAGAAATAGATGAAATGGTAGAGGTGGAAGATAAATATGTGTTTTAATGTTAAATGAATATGTATGTTTTAGATATTTGTAAACTTATAATGAAAGTAGTTTAGAAACATTGAAAATGTGTTAAATCTCTTAAGTGATTAAAGATGTAAAATGAGTTATTTATGTGTTCTTTTTGGGATAATTGACTAATATTTGTGTGATACGGTGGGAATGAGGAAAGATCCTAAGGTTGGTGGAAGTCGCGGAGGAGATTGGTAAAGTTACTCAAAAACCAACCCCAACGTTCACCAATGTAAGGATAAGTCTTTAATTGCACTTCGTAATGAAAAATGTACGGATTTTCTGGTTGTGAAAGTGGTTGAAATGCAAGTTATTTATTTATTATATACATGCATGAGTATGTTTATAATAAAGGAATGTGTGAAATTGCTAATTATAAATTGTTGATGTGTCAACGAAAAGAAAACATGTTTTTTTTAGCCGACCATAGATGGTTAGCGACTTTGGGCTCAAGTTATGTAGCGACACCCTGGCTCGGGTTAAGGAGGCGATACTGCGGCTCCAATTATGTAGCGACACTCTGGCCCGGGTTAATGAGGCGATATTGTGGGCTCCTATTATGTAGCGACACTTTGGGCTCAAGTTATGTAGTACGGTTATGTTTGTGAAACAATGGTACGGTCTTACGATGAATACGCATGCTATAGAATATATATTATGATATATATATATATATATATATATATATATATATATATATATATATATTATAGGATGAATATGGATTTGTGGAAATGCAAGTGATTTGGAAAGAATGAATATGTATGATATAGAGTATATATCATAGGATATATATACTATAGGGTGAATATTAAAGATAAGGAAAAGAAAGAGATTTGGAAAGAATGAATATGCATGCTATAGAGTATATATTATGGGATAAATACATTATATGGTGAATATTAAAGATAAGGAAAAGAAAGAAATTTGGAAAGAATGAATATGCATGTTATGGAATATATATTATGGGATATATACACTATAGAGTGAATATTAAAGATAAGGAAAAGAAAGTGAGTTGGGATAGATTAATATGCATGCTATAGAATATCTATTTCATGATATATATATATATATATATATGCTATAGGATGAATATGGATAATATGGAAGGAAAAGAAAGTAGATATGAATGATTTTCTTCTTGTACTTGTAATATGCATTTTCACTCTAATGTTTATATTGTATTTAAAATGTGGATTATCTAATAATGATGATTATTGAACTAATGACTTATTTCTTTGTGTGTTTTGTGTATTTGTTATCGATAATCCCCTTGCAGATAAACAAGGAAATTGAGGATGCTCGTTTGGGAGCTTTAGGAGCTTTAGACTTGGGATTCATTATTTACGTTTTTGTACTTCAGATGAATACTTGCGTATTTCAATGATTGTAACCTTGTATAAAATATATTTGGATATTCGTAACTATGTGTACTGCTATTTTTGAGGATTACGACCTTTGGGTTCTTAGTACCCATGGGGATGATATGAATGAATTATTTTTTCTGTCACATGAAGAGTGTTATAATATAACATGTTAAATAAGAGTTTTACGGAATGACTAATGAGTGATTAAAGTAATATGATGAATGTATGTATGAAATAATTAAAATAAAGGAAAAATTTTCAATGGTAAAATTTGGGTCCTTACAATACGTATGACCAAGGTTTCATCTTGTCAGACACAATAAAAAAAAGAAACAATTTGTCCCTTTAATAATTTAATTAAATAAACCAAATAATTTTAAAAGTATAAAATATGCCATATAACTTAGTGAGGGGAACGCTTAAAGCGAGCAGATAGGGTGCTAATACCTTCCCTAATCCGTAACCATTAGAAGCTACACTATTTTTCACTAGGTATGAGCCTTGTTCAATGGACCACCCTTTTTTCAAGCAACACTATTTTGCTATACACCTACTCCTATAGTCATGAATCAATGCTCTCAAGAACTTAAACCTGAATGTAAAAGCACAAGAATGATTGTACGTCTCTAAGAGTCTAACACCCCTTCATGGAAGAGTCCTAGTGTAGATAATACACATTCTCACCTACCTTGTCATGAAACTCAACTGTTTTATTAAAAGAATGGAGGTAGAAAAAATGAAAGTCTTTCACCACTTGGTTAGAGTCCGATGTATTTGTAAATTTACAAAGGTTTTGTTTGGAAGTCTTGTTTAAGAGGGAATGGAATGAAAGAGATGGTTTTGGAGAAAGTCTCCCTTGTTTGGGAGTATAGGGAAAGAGGGTAAAGGATTTTGGAAGTTTCTGAAACCTCTACATACCCATTTTCAAAGTTCCCTTAATTTTGGGTTTTTCATAAGGCGAATATGTCAAAGTATCTAAATGCCTTTGTAAAATATTATAATTATATTTTTGTACATTTTCAATTGTTAATTATATTTTTAAATGAAGAATACAAAAATATCCTCACACTATCATTACTTTAATTTCCTCCCATTTAATTTGACACTCCTAAACAATGGATAAATTTGTTATCCTTTTTCTTTCCCTTCCTCCCTCATCCTTGTCCCTTTATCCCTCTCCTTACCTTACCCTTAGAACTCCCAAACATAGTTTAAGAGTATGTTTATTAATTTAGTTTTGGAAGGGAAAGAAAATAAATGGAAGGTTTCAGAATTATCTCACCAATGTATTTCATGACTTTTAAGTCTGTCTTATTCATTCTTTTCTCTTTAAAACTTAACTCATAGACGAAACCCATTTTTTCAATGTTACAAAAGACATAACTTTCTGGCCCTTTTTATATAACTATCATATTTCATTACACCACCAGCTCTTGTTCTCATCTGCCTCTTTTAAACTTCAAAATAATTTTTATGCTACTCAATTCTGAAATAAAACATATGGAGCATTTCAACTCCTGATTTCATAGACTAAACAATAAGTTGATCCAATCTTGAGACATGGTTTTCATTTTATAAATGTCCATACTTTTCATTTTATAAATCTCCATGTCAACATTTAAAAAAGTACTACAACAATAATCAAACCTTAATCAGATTAGGTGGGATCGACTACATGAATTGAACAACTATAATACCTATCAAAAATCATATTCATTGACAAATTATTAATTTCTAAGTTTTTTTTTAATTGTTTCGCCTATTATTTTTCTTGGCATCACTCTTCCTCTAAGAATTAGAGTATTAGACTAATCTCTATTTGATCTACTATCCTTACACGGACTTCTACCAGTCCCCTCTAGATATGTCCAAATCACCTAAGACATGACTCTACCATTTTTTTTACAATATGAACTACTTCAACTTTCTTCCTAATGCATTCATTTCTAATCTTATATTGTTTAATGTGTCCACTCATCCAACACAACATTCTCATATCTACTACATGAAATTTATTCTCTTGTTAACATTTTATCGTTCAACATTCAATCTCATATAACATTGCAAGTCTTATAGTCGTGCGGTAAAATTTCCCCTTAAACTTCAATTGTACCTTTTTATCACGTATGACACTTGAAACACTGTCACTTCATCCAACCTGCTTGAATCATATAGTTTACATCTCCACCAATTTCTCTACCGTCTTGTATAATTGACCTAAGATACCTAAATCCAATATGGTATGATCTTCAATCTTTTGCTAAACTTACATTCTATAGACTTTGTCTTATTTCGACTAATACGAAAATCATATACTTCTAAAATTTGTCTCCACATTTCTAAAAAGACAGGATTATATGAATTTAATAGTTACAAATTTTCAAGTATATAAGTTGAACGCCTTAACTACATAGACAAGCAATTTGATATTTTTATGAAAAAAGACTGAAATTTTCAGTAACTAAAGATAATTAAGGGTGTGTTTTTCAACAGTACATATAACATGACTTATAAATTGGAGGCAAGCAATATTATTATTCATGGTATGCTCTGATTCATCAAAGTTCATCCAAATTAGCATTTAATGTTACAAATTCAATATGAAATTCGCATACTGCTACCTGAGTAATTCTGCCCAAAAGAAAATCCAAATGAAATTCTCTTAAAGCCTGGACTTTGAACTTCGGGATTCTTTGGACCATGTGGGAGGAATTATTTTGTATTCTTGGATTGGCTCCACCTCCCGGCTTTCATCTTCACCTAAGATATCCTTAGAGAATGCATCTGGGTTGACCTTGATACAGCTCTGCAGAGCAACAAATGGATGTACACAGTCCGAGCCCTGTAATAAAACAGGAGGAAATTACATATTTCAACTGTTGATGAGAATAAAGAAATCGAAAATTTGGAAATAAAATATTTGAATTTCATCGATATTGATTGCTAGTTGCAGGATCATCATCATATAGTAATAGTACTAAAGGGTGGCCAAGTGCACGAGACTCTCACTTAGTGGGATCTGAGGAGGGTAGATGTATGCGCATTCTTATCCTTACAAGCAGATAGACTGTTTCCAGGATTTAAACCCGTGACCTCATAATAACTAAGCAATAACCTTAATGTTGTGCTAAGCTCACATCACAATCATATCAATGATAGTAATATGGAGATAAATTTCTCAATGATATCAATGATAATGGTAACGTCTGTGTTGATCAGTAGAAAACCAGATAATGGCATGCAATGGAAAAACATAACTACAACTGGTAAGTTGTTAGATCTGTTACTGAGGCATTTTGATTTGTAAAAGATAGAAATAAATAAGACTGTGACAAAAAAAATCATTTTCTAGAGTTATTAGTATCTCCACATATCAGGAGATAAGTTATCTTCTCAACCACTAAACAGAAAAGGATTAAATAAAATATATGTCATGATTTTAATAACCGGAGGAGATAACTCAGGAGATACTTTATTCACTAGTTTAAATTGCAAGTTCTCTCTTGGAAGTTGAGAAAAAGTATAACTAACATGAAAAATGGCTTGGCTAAATGCTCCAGTCTCGATTGTTAGTATTTCAGGGTGCTTCAAGACAGTAAAAACTTAAAGACACATTGAAACACAGCTTATATACCACTGCTTTACAGTCCATTTATCCCTTATTGCATTAGTTTTATGGAGAGCATAATTTAGGAATATTTAGCCTCAAATTCTCAAATTCTAACTTAGTTTATGTCACAACTTACACCTACCTCCAGTTTCATGCATTAGCTATGTCTAAGACGAATTATAATGCGACCGAAAAATATGAATAAACTAAACTATGGTAGCGCACCAGATAAACAAGTTGAAACGGGACAGAATATTACATATGGATTATCTGGGGCATTCAATAATCTATAAATAGAACAAATGGGACATTTTTAATACCAAAAGTGGTGAAACACTGCATATAAAATAACATTAGCATCATTACATAGCCAGGTTTGAGTCAGAGATAGTTAATAGTATATTGGAATGTATGAGATACAATTTGGGTTACCTTTTCTTCAGCAGTACTCTTGAGAAAACAGAGGAATGCCTCTGAGAATTGAGAACCACAGGCACCACTTCGCAAATCCGCAACGCAAGGACATTCCAAAGCTTTTTGAGCTTTTGCCTCAATAGACTGTAAATTTTCGTATAAATTTTCAATTTCCATTATCCACTTACTGAATCATTTACATAATTTCAATTTCCATTAGTATGATTATTAGGAATAAGGTAAATCAAATACCTCTGTATGTTGGTCTTTGTTTCCATAAGCTGCAGCTTCTGTAATAAATGAAGACATATAGTAAGTGAAGGAAGTTAAAACTGCAACCACCACCGGTGTTTTAAATTACACTTCGCAACTGCAGCAATAGTATTGCAGTTTCGGGAGTCTCCTGACAGGAGTCATGCATTGGATAGATGACAAACTTTATGTGACACTTAAGTCATGAGACTCTCCCACCTAATAGACTAGTCTTTTGGATTGGACTCTCCTCATGTACTTAAGTCCAAACAATTGGTGTCTTTCATTGAGAGTTGTGTCCCGGAAAGTGCTACCTATAGGATAGATTAAAGGCTACTATCACGTCAGTATCAATAGAGTAAAAGCTAACTGAAGCGGCCAAAAGAGAAAGGCCTACCATTATATCATTGTTGATAGAGTGAAAGCCGTTGTGGATGACAGCCCCTTAAAGGAGTGTTAGGAGTCTCACATATGGGCTTTTCGGGTACGAAATGAGCCACTTCAAATAGGTTCATTGCTCCGACCCATTGTACGACTCAGGCGTACTACCCGGATACTTAAAGGTTCTTTTTTTAAGGTACTCTTTCCTTTGATTTTATTGGATATGAATCTTTATGATCACAAGGTGGTGCTTGTTTAAGTCACGAGGCTATCTCACCTAATAGATTAGTCTTTTGGATTGGATTCTCCTCATGTACTTAAGTCGAAACAATTGGTATCTTCCGTTGAGAGTTGTGTCACGGAAGGGGCTACCTATAGGATAGATTAAGGGCTACCATAAGGTCAGTACCGATAGAGTGAAAGCTAACTGAAGTGGTCGAAAGAGAAAGGGTACCATTAATTAGGTCATTGTTGATAGAGTGAATGCGGTTGTGGATGGCAGCCCTTAAAGCAGCGGCAATATTAGGAGTCTCATATTGGATAGCATAGTCCTCAATACTTTTGGACTGAACTATACTCATATGCTTAAGTGCTAACATCTTCACATCGCAGTTGTAATTGCTGCCACACGTGCCGCAAATTAACTTTCTTCCACCATTGTGGTAAACACGACTAACCACGACCACAAAAACAATTTAAAACACTACAGCTAGAGAGACATTTATACAAACAAGTGAAGGGCAGAAAAGAGAGAGGAGAAAAACCTGCAAGGATAGAATCGAGGGAAGTGTGATTAGAGTTGTTGGCGGTGGTGGCGGCGGTTTCGGTTTGAACGTTGACATTGACGGAAGCTTCGGTGCTTTCAGTTTGACCCATCTTTATTATTGGTCGCTAATACCTTTGCTCTGTCGTGGCTAACTGATGAAAGGAATTGCTACGAAATGAAGTTGTTAGTTAATTGTGAAGGAATGTTATAGTGTTCTTATTCTTGGCATATGGTAGTCGTGATTTGACCGGTGTTGTTGGTACAAAAGAGAAGAGTAGACTAAATGAGAAATCAAGATAGTAGTAGCAAAGGGATGGTGTGTTTAATTTCTTTACTTTTTCTTTTTATTTTCAATATTAATTCAAAGAGTAAATTTTTTAAACTTATCCAACATTTTAGCTATCAATCTTAGGGAAATCCAATTGTTTGAATTAGTGGGTAGATCTAAATCATTGGGTTTCCCTAGAATTGATGGTTAAGATGTGAGTAAATTTAAAAAAGTTAATTTTGAAGATAACATGAAAAAATATGTGAAGATATGTGAGTAAGTTAAAAATGAAAAAATATTATCTCTAACATTTTCAATCAATGAGGGGGGAGGGATCCATTTGTGGAAAAAGCCTACTACACCATCATGATTATTCATTCTTGAGAAATCTAATGGTTTAAATTGGTAAGTACGTCTAAATCATTGGATTTCCCAAGAATTGATGACTAAGATGTGGAATAAGCTTTTTTCACTTACTCCAAGACTAAGTGGATCCCTCCCCACAATGAGGAAATAACATTTTATTGAAAATTTTAAAAAATTTGTTATTTCACTAGTTTAATATCTTTTGTATTTTAACTTTTACATTTTATTCAAAATATTTTGATATTTTTGAAACTCAATACACATTTATATCTTACATGTCAATCATACCATTATTTATTACTCTTCTTTTCACAATATGTTTATTAATTTATTTTTTATTTCAGTTTTCAATGTGCATTATAACCAGATTTAGCCAAATTGTACCGAATTTTTATATAATTTCTTAAACGATGTGCATAACCTTAAATATCAAAATATGTGAAATGAGGAAAATATATTTTTCAATTACTTTATCCACTAAATCAATGAGTGTCCGTAATATAGTCACAACTTCATAATAGAATTTATTTCTTTATTTCTCATAATAACAATTTTTCTTCACCTCTTGCAAGATATTGCTAAAATAGTTAGAAGATGTGGATGATAATAATTTACGATTTTGGGATAAAAATTGACGTCCTTAAAGTCATTGTAACCATTAAATAAATAATACAACACTTGTATGTTAGTATTTTATTTTTGACTTTAACTTTTTTTTTGGAGAGCAACTACATAATGCTCGTTATGACATTTCTCATGTATTTGTGATAACTAATAACCAACTCCATCAATCAAAGTTGCCAAATGTATTGATAGGGTAAAATTTGGTAATATCATTGTCTTGACTACTTTGGTGATAAAAATTTAGAATGAAATAAATTGTAAGAGCATTCTGAATTGTGAATGATTTTGAAAATGATAATAACAAACATGTTATGAAATAAAATTTGTTTTTTTTAAATGACAATATGAAATAGAAATATAAAGCATTTCTTCAAACCAAATGCACCCTAATAGTTTGTTTGCTTTGGTCATATTTTATTTTCATTTTCATTTTCATTGAAATCAGAAAATGATACCGAAAATATGCTTCCAATATTATTTTCATTTCATATTTGAGAAAACTTAAGTTTCATTTTTGTAAATTTTGAATATGAAAACTTAAGTTTCAATTATACCTGTATTTAATATTTCTCTTTTAACCACAAGTTTCTTCTTTTCTTTTTTTAATCTAGTATTCACACATTAATGTGACTATTTTAGTCAAATTTTATTGAATTTTTGTATCATTTAATATTTTTTAAACTATGTGCATAACCTTACACATAAAAAAATGTGGAATAAATAAAGTATATTTTTCAATTAATCTCACCACTAACCAACAAAATGCAAAAATCAACATAAAATTTATTTCTTTATCTCTCAACATATAAAATTTTCTTCGTCTCTCTTATGGTATTGTTGAAAGGGTTCAATGATTCATATGATAATATATGATTTTGGGATGAAAATTGATGCTCCTTAAAGTTACTACAACCGTAATTAAATAATATAACACTTGCATGTTACTCCTTTATTTTAACTTTAAGTTTTTTGAAGAACACTTCTGCACTTGCAACTGCATGATGCTCGTTATGACTTTTCACACATCTTGAGTAGTAGTTAATGACTAAGTCCATCAATTAAAAGTGTTCAATGTATTGTTGACATAAAACTCATTGGAAAAGAAAATGCAAGTATCAAATATGTAGACATCCTATAAAATTATTGGCTAGACTGAATAGTTTTGAAAATGAAAATAATAATAACAAAATATTTTGAAGAAATGAAAACATGAGAATGATTGTTTTTTTTAAATGAAAATAGAAAATATAATTAGAAAACATTTCTCGAAACCAAACACATATCTCGAATATTCGGGATATTACCTTTTTAGTATTTTTATTATTAGTTTTTGAGGCACTTTAGTTTTCAGATTAAATTACATTGAACCCAAAAGTTTTATTCCCTTTTTAAATCTACATAAGTCACTCCTAGTTACACTAGAGGTGTTAAAACGGGCTACCCGGGCGGGTTCGGGCTAAACCAGGCCGGACAAAAATGCCCGGATATAATTTATGTATATCAAAATGTAGCCCAAGCCCGCCCTATGCGGGTTGCGGGTTGTGGCGGGCCGGCCCGCATAATATTAAAAAAATATTTAAATTTTAACATATTTAATATATATATATATATATCATTTGATATTAATGCATAAATTTTTAACACAATTGTTATACTCAATGCAACCAAACTTATAGATATAATGCTATGTGTTTGAGCTAAGACATGATGTTAAGTCTACAGATATGATTCATAATATAACTTATTCATTAAATATTTTATTTATATTAGACTCTCAATCTCTAACACAATATAATTTGTAACTTCACTTCAATATAATAAATGGATACAGTAAAAAATAATATCACTTTGGTTTATAGTAATGATAGTATAAACTCAAATTCAGAATGAATTCTATGTGTCGAAGTATAATTATTATCATAATATTTCTTTACTTTGTGTATGGATATCTTTTGTATACTCTTGATCAACACTTTCATTGTGAACTGATATGTTAAATTTGGTTGTGTTGAGTTCTCTACGGTAAACAATTAAGTTGTTTTTCAGTTTCGTTGTAAAAGTTATTTTCTTTATTATGTTTTTGTTGTAGAAGTTAAATCTAATTAAATATACAATTAAAAAAAGAAAAATAGAATCTATATAGTTTAATGTTCTCAATTAATTTGATACACTATTTTGCTAATGTGTTTAAAAGGATATTAAGCAAAATAGGAAAAATAATATAATTATTAACTTGATAACATTATTGTAATTTATAAATATTTATGTTATAGACATTACTCTATTTTTTAATCAAAATTTATTACACAATATTTGGTATATATTATCTATTTTTTTATCATAAGTTATTTTGTAAAATAATTTTCACTTTAAACTTATTACCTAGCCAAAAAGTCCCAAACAAAGTTTAAAAATAAGAGAAAACGGGTAGCCCGAGCCCGCCCGGGTAAGCCCGACCCGAACCCGGTTTTAATATAGCCCGAATTCACTGAAAAGAGCCAAATTTAATACCCAAGCCCTACAAAATCCAATTCATTCCCTAATTTATCTTCTCTCTCGTAGTTGTCTGAAACCTCCAATATGAGAATTTACAAGTATAAACCTTAAGTTATTTTTTTAATGAGTTCTAGATACCAATGATCTTATATCCCCATACATTACCTTGTGAATTATAGAGATGAACACCAAATCTTTTTTGAGAGTATAATCCGGAGAGGCGGGTAAGTATAGAGCATGAAGAGACATATATAAGGAATAATATTTGTTTGAAGATATACTTAATAATTGTAACTATTTGTGGAAGAGAAGAGAGTAAATGGATCCTCTCCCTTTGTGAAATATATAGTATTGTGAGTGAATCAAGATAAGAAATACTTGTTTTATTTTCTGTATCCCTTAACTCTTTACTACTTTCGATTATTACTATGTCCGCAAACATGTTTTATTGTTCTTTTGTTATGGGGGGGAAAACTGATATTGAGAATGTTAATCAAACAGGCCAAGTAGCTGAATTGGTTCACAAGACAAGGAATTTAAACATTGTTAGGTAGTAATTTAAGACTAAGATATAGAGATTCATTAAGTGACATTGGGAAAAGCATTTCATTTTTCAACTAATAATGTATAGAAACTTCCGTATTGTATATTCTGTTGATGAGTGCACAATGTTTTCATATACAACAATGATACCCATTTTTACTTTCCTATTTTTTGGGGTCCTATAAGCTTCTGAAGGACAGAAATTATATTACATGGTCCACAACAACCAACATTTATATCACTAGGTAAGGTCGGCTACATGAATCGAACGACGTTATAATGCTTTGTTAATTATAAATGTGGCAACCAGAAAGTGTTATCAAAAGTCAACTTAAACCAGCAACTGTTACAAGTCCCATAGCAGTGCACACCCTAAATGAAAGAAACACCAAATAAAGGGTGATGAGACCCATTCCTAATATTCTGCTAGGATGCATATTGTTGCGTGGTAAAACAAAAAGTGCCCATAGAAGTGCTGTGATAAGAAATCCCATGGTGTAAAACAAGCTACTGTCTTTCGGCACGACATACAGATCGGGTTTTTTTGACCAGGCACCAAGCAGCAATGAGATCCCCAAACCAACAAGTGTGTTGAACATAGGACCGGCGTAGCAGCCGGATAAAGCAATCTGAAGTCCATCTTCTCCATCCAATGCCAATGCAACGTTTGACATCAAATCTCCCATTGAATTTCCCCATGCTAATACAGTTAATCCAAGGATGGATGGACTTATGCTGAAAATTATGCCGAATGCTACTAATAGAGCCACGAGCTCATTTGCTATTATGTAGAACCACACTACGCTCATGATGAATCCTCCGAGAACCCATAGAATCAAAAACTGATGCGGTGGATGATCAGCCACTGTGTATTTATATGCAAGAAAACCAAGTGTGCACCCAATAGTAACACCAATACAATAAGAAAGGATAGTGCTCTGATAACTCACATTATTTTGGGTGCTAAACAAAAATGCTAGGAGAATTGGAGACAATGAAGCACTGGCTACAGCATATGGCTTCGACCATACTTCCTCATTGACCATCGGAATGGTTAGGCGTCTAGGAATTGACAGTGGCAATTCCATCAGTAAAAAAAGGTTTGAAACAGAGAATGACAACCTCGTGTTTTCCACGCTCTCATCACTCCATCCCCAAGGAGGCCTTTCATCCGAATTGATTTTATTTCCCTGATTTGAATATATTGCTACGTTTGAAGACCACATCCACTGTGGCAAGGAAGGAGGGAGACGAGGAGGATCACTCTCGGTGTCTATGTCAAGCAAAGAGCTATAGATAGAAATATCCTCTTCATAACCTTGAGAAAACACACTTCCTTGGACCGGAAGCAATGGGGTGACAGCATCCCATTTCAACCTATGTGCATGTTTCCGCAATATCTCATTGGCAGCAACGATGAACGCATAAACAACATAAATTGATACAAAAGCAATGGTTGCCCCAACACCCACCTTACCAACAACCAAAATCAGAAAAAGTGCAACAAGAGTGAATATAAAGAAACTAATATCCCTTATAAAGCATCTTCGATCAATTCGAATCTCCTTGTCTGCAACACATAAAGAAACAGTTCCAACAACAATACAGGTAACAAAAAGAGCACCGCCTAACACGCTGTTAAGACCCACTTCACCCGTTTCAGTACCCACAAAGGCAGCTATACTGGCAAACACATCGGGCGCTCCATTCCCAAGAGGGAGAAGCACAACTCCAGCCACAGTTGGAGGCAATTTCAAGAGCTTCGAGAGATGCTCAAGAGACGGACAAAAGTAGTCTGCCGCAGTGTTCCCCAAGAGATAAAACAAAGCAGCAAGACACACAACAAATACTAGATAACCAAGTAATCTAAAATTTTGATATTTACAATAAAAAACTTTCAAGTAATCAATGTATCCCTCAGAAGAGCATTGAGGATTAACCTTTAAGAATTCACATGGGCTATCATAACCATCATGGTGGTGCAATCCAGCACAAAACCCGGGATTATTTACAGCTACATCTTCGTCGCGATGCTCATCAAGTACACTTGAAGTATTGAGGCTAGTTCCAATCATTCTACGGTGAAAAACAGCAATGTGAGAAGACCCATTTCTCAAAATTGCATTTTGATGATTCCCCAAATATGCAGAATGCCTAAGAAGAGGGTTTCGAATAATATCCTCACGATTGTAAAAGAAGAAAAACACAAGCATGGAACAAAGGCAATTGAAAACCCCATGAAACATTCTCCGTCTTGCACCAAATAATCCATTTAGCGTCTTCATTTCCAATCTTTTATCACCCCAAAATTTACAAACAACACTCACAGAGGAGTTCCAGCTCCCAATTAGGGTTTCCAATTTTTCTAGGGTTTCGAATTCTTGGAAGCGAAACGAAACCCGACTTATAATTGAGACGAATTGACGTTAGAATTGGGTTAATACTTATTTTTTTTAGAGGAATTAGAACTTACGCGATGAATTGAAGAAGCAGAGAGTGGGATTCAGATAGGTTCCAAATTAGGGTTTTCAGAGTTACTCTCGATTTTGGTAGCAGTTGCATTTGACATGAAAATGAAAGAGTTTGGATCTTTTAATCATAACGTTGAAGATGATGATTTTTCAATATCGCTCTTTAACTTTACAATTAGTTTAATATATCACTATTACATTATATATTATTTATATTTATTATATTTAGAATCTAATATCTATATTCTCTAGGTATAAAGATTAAGATGTATACATAATCAATATATGATATTGATAAAAATGATGTATATATAGTCAGTATACATCCTTTTCTCTTATTTTTAATAATCATTCAATTTTAAAAAATAATAATATAAATAAATTGTAGATAATAATAATTATATATAAATTTTTGCATATATTAGAACATTCAAATTTTGCTTTTGTGCAAGATCTTGCCTTTATTAGTTAGACAAATGAAAAAAAATACCTTTTATCTATAATATAAAAGGGAAAATACAAAAATAACCACTCATGATTGTGTAATTTTTGTTTCCAAATTTGTCTTTACAAATCTATATTTTCTACTAAAAAATCATATAACATATTTCTTTATTTTATGTTTCATGTTTGTTTATGTAACTTTTACAGTTTTTCCATTTGAACATGATAGTTTTTCTACATGGATCAAGACAATATTTGAACACAATAGTTTATCCTTTTCATTTTTTAACATGCAAAATTACAATTTATTCAATAGAAAAGCAAGTTGACAAACACGTAAGGGCTTGTCAACACGCTAGTAAAAATAAATAAAATTGGTTTTTTCTCTCACTAACTATACATTCACCTTGTAAGTATGTGTTGTACAAGTGTCACTTTTGTAAATTGAATTTTGAAGCCTTATTACGTTAAGTTTTAAATGTATTATTTTTATTTATATATTCATACAGTTAATATATTATTTACCATTAATAATATAATAATAAGATTAAGAAAATTTTGTCAACACTAAGTTGAATATTATTATATATTTAAGTAATAGTAAAAAACTATATTTATACCAATATTCATATGTAATACTTTATTTAACAATCAATTAATATATAAATTGAAACTAATGTAAAAAAATTACATCATCCATGCGTAAACTATTTCATGTATATTTAAATAACATTAAAAACTATATTAAAATAAACACATTTTTACCACTTTAATTTTCATTTTACAAATATATATCTATAAAATTCATCAATTGAATAAAATATATGCTATAAAATAATTTATGTTTTTATCCACTACATTTGGTTTGAATACTTGTAGGTAACGTTAGGTGAATATAAGAAAGCATTACTTCCTTAAATAAGTATTTCTAACTCTAATTAATCAGTTGAATCTAACTTTTGAATACCAATAATAAGATAAAAGCAGAAATTATTATTTTTAATAATTTGTTTCTAATTTTATATTAATAGTGTGTAAATATTATTTGAATTGCTTTGCTACTTTTGTGAGATCTATTTATATATACTTGAAGAAATTAAAATAATTTACCTTTACAATGAGATTGTTGATTATATTATTTCCTAAGGGTGTCCTCACCCCTAGTCTTAATTGAGTTTTACGTTAAAACTTTACATGTACTATGACTTTCAATTTTAAGCATAGTGTTAAACTTGTGTTATTTATTTTCACCATATTAATACAGTATCGGTTATTAAACTAGTAGGGGTACTAATACATTTATGTAGTGGTTTAACAGGTATTTCATTAATTAAACCGTATACCGATAAAGTTATATATACATATATAATATATTAACATTAATGTTGAAAAACCAATAAAAAATAATAATTATTTTTATTTTCAATACAAATTAATTTTAAATAAAAATTGACAGGTATGACCGGTACGATTCAATTGAAAATTGGCCGGTATGACCGGTCTTACCGATTTTTGCCGGTATAATTATTGTATCATATCGGTATTGGGACCGGTTCACCGGTTTACCGGTTCAACCGGCCAATTTGAAACAATTATAATAACTATGCCATAAATACTTTCTACTTGTTAAGACCCAAAAGTCTTCAACACATTTGGAGTGTTAATTGTATAATTTTGGTGATTACATTGAATTGTCTAAACATTTTAAATTATTTACTTAAAGTGCATAGAAAGTTAGACAAGTACAACAAGATATTTAAATAGGTGAAACATTTTCTTTGCAATCATTTATAAATCCCTAAACAATGATAGAAGATTACTTTCAGAGTTGTTTGAAAATTGACTTGTCTATGTTCAAGACTCTTGTGTACAAGACATATCTATATCCCTCAAAATTAGAATATTTTGACTCACGCATGAGTGTGATACATCAATAAAATTCAGAGTCAAAAATCAACCTAGTTCAGTCAAGATGAAGTAAACGTCTCGTTAACATCTCTGAAGACTCGATTGAATTCAAAATCGAAAAGGAAGAAATGAATTATAAAGTGGACAAAACTCATTTGGTCTATTGAGTTTTGCATAAAGCAAAAAGTGTAACCCCCTAAAAGTTTGACAATTGGAACATGGTGAAACTCAGTCAGTCTGGGAGCTACTGACTAATTCTCGCCTGAGCTAGAAAGTCTCTCTTGGGCGAGGGTATCAGTATTCCTCCCAGGATTTTATCTAGGAGCCTTGCCTGGGCGAGATGTGGCTCGCCTGGGCGAGAGAAGCCTCGCTTGAGCGAGAGTTGGCTCGCTTGGGCGAGGGAGAGTGTGTTGACACTGAAGGATTCTCGCTTGAGCTAGAATCCCTCGCTTGAGCGAGAGCGTCAGTGTTTGAAAATTTAAAACGGCGGGATTTCTCGCCTGGGCGACGTATTCTCGCTTGGGCGAGAATATAATATCCTGAACCCTAAAATAGAGCCCCAAACACGAAAATGGGGGAGCTTTTAAGAGAAAGGAGAAGAGGAAGTGATTTTCTTGGCTAGAGCTCGCATAAAGGCTAAGAGAAGCTAGAGAAGAGGTAAACCTCTTGATTTTAACACTTCTCCTTACTTAGAAACTCATTATGATTATTTGGGTCTCTTCTCTTTGAGTTGGAAAACAACCTAACTCTCTCCTTTGATGTGGTGGTTCGTTTTATTTAACTTATTTCTTGAAAACTCGTAGTATAAAGTGTATATTTGGAAATGGTGTTTGAAAAATGTTGATAGTAGGAAACCCCAAAACCTAGAAACGAAATGGTGAAGAAATGGAGTGAAAATGTTAAGTTGGGTTGTGGTTTTATGATTGATGATGTGGAATGAGGGGTTAAATGTTTGTGAATACATGTTTGGAGTCTCAATAGAGATAGTTTCGAGAGTCATCGGAGTATGAGTTATTTTGTGGTTGAAATATGTAAAATGAGTTATAATGTGATGTTACGAATATATTATTGATTATGTTTTTGTGTGTGTGAATGGGTAAAGACCCTAAGGTTGGAGGAAGCGAAGTAGAGACTAACAAGTCGCCAAATGCCAACACACACCAAGGTAAGGGAGAAGCGTTTCCATACTTAATGATATAATGCGAAAGGTAAACGTATTGGACTTATTATTATGATAATAGAGTGATGAATGTCATTATATGGAAGTTGTATTGATTCGCCTTCGTGGCATAGACTTGTCCTATGCGGTATTGATTAGCCTTCGTGGCATAGACTTGCCCTACGTGGTATTGACTCGCCTTTGTGGCATAGACTTGCCCTATGTGGTATTGATTCGCCTTCGTGGCATAGACTTTCCCAACGTGGTATTGACTCGCCTTTGTGGCATAGACTTGCCCTATGTGGTATTGATTCGTCTTCGTGGCATAGACTTACCCTATGTGGTATTGACTCGCCTTTGTGGCATAGACTTGCCCTATGTGGTATTGATTCGCCTTCGTAGCATAGACTTGCCCTACGTGGTATTATTACGCCTTTGTGGCATAGACTTACCATGCGTGGTATTGGAGTAATTGCTATTAAATGTGGTTGATAAATGGTAGATTTGATAGTTTATTGCATCTTAACAGTTAGATTTTGTTACTGACAGAATTATATATATATATATATGTATATATATTTGTATTATAATTATCCTATTCCGATGTACATATACTGATTATCTTGAATTTGTTGTCTTACTCCCTTTTGTTTCTTGATGGTGCTATTTGTGACAATCAGTGTACAGGTAAAGTTAAGGATTAGCGAATTCAAAGGATGGCGTAGTTTAGTTTCTTATTTATTTTGCCATAGGAACGTTCACGTGTTGTTTTGTATTATGCACGTAATTGTACACATAACTTAAACAATTTAATCTGTAACCTCGTTCTTTAGGATTTGATGTATTATTGACAAACATGTGGGGACGAAGTCCCCTCTTTAATTAATATTTGATGTTTATGGGTTTTGAACCCCAAATAGCTTGAGTAGGATACCTGCTAATATGAAACGTGAATTATAAATACATGGAGAAATCATATTCATGGGGTAAAATGAGGAAAATTAATTAGTAGTGCATGTATGTTAATAAATTAAAAGGACAAAAAAATTTAGGGTATAAATTGGGTCCTTACACAAAGCCTTTATTAGTGCAAAAGGAAAGCCCCTAGTGCAAGAAGTACAAATGCCTATTGGACACCGCTTTTGGAAACTACTACGCACAACAACCGTTCTCTCCATTCCATAATACTCCTTCAATTAAGTATTAAATACTCAACACAAAATGGCTATGATACATTAATGTCATTGTATAAGCATACTGAAAAATCAAGTTGAAGAGAAGACATGTCACAACAAATATTTATTTTAAGAAAAATTTCATACAAAGCATCAACTCGATTATAGTAATGATTACATTAATTACCTTATCTATTAACTAGTAAGATACCCGTGCTAATGTACGGGTGATATTTTTTTGCCATAGGTTAAGAATACACATAATATGTACATTCATATGGTTAAAAACACACATGTTACTTGTGTATTCGCATGATTAAAAACACATATTTTACTTCTGTATTCATATTGTTAAGAACACACATGTTACTTGTATATTCGCATGATTAAAAACACATATGTTATTTGTGCCTTCGTATTGTTAAGAACACACATGTGACTCGTACATTTTAATGGTTAAAAACAAACATGTTACTCGTACATTCACATTGCTAAGAACACACATGTTACCCGTGCATTCACATAGTTAAAATACACATGTTATCCGTACATTCGCATTTTTAAGAACACATGTGTTACTAGTGTATTTATCAGTTCAAACACATAAGGAAAATAAATGACAATTTCAAATTTGAATGATTATCCACTTATCTACACATCCACATAGTAGGGTTTTTTACACGTGCATAGAGGGATATTTTTTTGCCATGTGGTTAAGAATACACATGTTACACGTGTATTCGTAAAGTTAAAAACACACATGTTACCATGCATTCGTCTAGTCAAGACTACACATTTATATGTGCATTCATATGGTAAAAAATATACATGTTATCCGTGCATTCTCATGCTTATGAATACACATGTTACACATGCATTCGTCTCTTTAAGAACACACATGTTACCCATGCATTCGTCTCTTTAAGAAGACACATGTTACCCATGCATTCGTATGGTTAAGAACACATGTTACTCTTGCATTCAGATGGGATGAATTGATTTTGACGCATATTTAGAAGCACGTAAGTAACAATATTATTACTATATATATATAAGTAATGATATTGTGTAATAATTTGATAAAATGGGTGAAATATATAGACACACAAACATTATAAATTAATTTCACGGGTCAGTTTATTTTTATGCATTCTTAAAATCATTAATGCCTCAATTAAATTTTAGGAATATATATATATATATATATATATATAAACATAACGGATGACATCAAATGTATACTGAAAGTAGAGTAAGTACACCAAAATTACACGTAAAATATATTATTGATAAATTGGTAATTTTTACATAGTTCGTCGTTCTTCTATAAAAATAACAGTGTTTACTCATTTATATGTCTTTTTAATGTATTAGTTAATACTTTATGTTTTCTATTATTTACTGCTATTTTTATTCACTTATGTTGATCTCTCACATGCCATATATGATAGTTTTGCTTTCTAATTAAATTTCATCATTCAACGTGAAGATTCTTTATGTGTGGCAAGAAATATAAATTAAATTATTTATTGGCAAGAAAATATCAGTTTTAACTATTTATCGTTAATAAGAATATGGAGTAGTGTTAATCACATCTCCTATAATTGTATTAATTAACACTTTAAAAGGTTTGAGTGTTGTAGTAATTATTTTTTCATCATTATCAACAACATAACACATTACATACTCTATATACTTTTTTATTTTTATCAAGTGAATACATATATACCATGTAACACCCTCAATTTAAGTCTTTAAAATTATAGTATCAGTCCTGAGATTCTCGCTTGAACGAGGGATTCTCGCCTGGGCGAGAAAGGCTCACCTGAGAAGGTGAAATCATGGGCTATACTGGAGGATTCTCGCCTGAGCAAGGGTTGGCTCGCTTGAGCAAGAGTGGTCTCGCCTGAGCGAGTGTTGGCTCGCCTGAGCGAGAAAGGCTCAACTGGAAGGGTGAAATCCTGGGCTATATGGAAGGATTCTCGCCTGAGCGAGAGTTGGCTCGCTTGAGCGAGAGTGGTCTTGCCTGAGCGAGAGTTGGCTCGCCCGGGCGAGAAAAGTGACATTTTGGACCTGTCGAGGCTGTAAGATCCTCGCTTGAGCGAGAGGATCCTCACTTGAGCGAGAGATGCCTCGCCTGGGCGAGAGGGTCAGTTATGAGTTTTTAAAATGGGCAGGATTTTCTCGCTTGAGCGAGAATGAGCTCGCTTAAGAGAGAGCCCGACGAGAGCATTAAATGAGGAAAACCCCAAATACATTTTTAGGTTAAGATTTGAAGAGAGGTGAGAGAAGAGAGCATTCCTAAGGTCTAGGAGCTTTGATTCTCATCCAAGAGCTTGAGAAGAGATCCTAAAGTTGGAGGCGGTGTCGGTGGAACTTGCGAAGTTGCCAAGAACCAAACCCAACACTAACTGAGGTAAGGATAAGTCTTAACTTATGCACTGTGATAGAAAATGCGTGGATTGCCTGGTTGTGGATAATGAATTGAGTTGTGAACCACTTAATTATTATAAGCATATATGGGTATGTTCGTAATAATGAGGGTGTGGATTTACTGTTTATGGATTGATGGAGTGTCAATGAAAAGAAAACTCGTTTTTAGCCGACCATGAGTGGTTAACGACTTTGGCTCAAGTAATGTAGCAAACTTTGGCTCAAGTAATGTAGCAAGCTTTGACTCAAGTGATGTAGCAAGCTTTGGCTCAAGCGATGTAGCAAACTTTGGCTCAAGTTATGTAGCATGGTTTTCAAAAGTATAAACGATGAAAATGGATTTAAGTATAATTGATTTTAAATTGTTTACTTAACCTTATTAAAATGCGGATTAATGTATATTGACAATTATTACGTTAACGACTTACTCCTTCGTGTTTTCTGTGTATGGTCAATGTTAATCCCATTGTCGGTAGGTGGAAGAAGTAACGAGGTTTTGATTAGGAGCTTAGAGGCTTTTGTTTTTGTTGAAGACCTCTTACCCATTCTTTTTGTAATCTAATTGATCGTATTCTGAAATTGACTATTTGTAACTATGGGCATGATTTTGTACATGGTAGTGACCATGGATTCTGGTAACTCTGGATATTAGTAAGTATGGGTGTTTTGGAAACCCATAGCTAGTTGTATGCGGTAGTTACTAAGCTGTAGTAATATGAATTATGTTTTTCTGTCAAATGATTGTGTATGTCATTATTGGTTCATGGATTGAGTGTGATGAGGGAAGTGAGATTTTAAAATAAAGTTATTAAATTGGTAATGTAATTTATAGGTAAGTGCATGAAATTGAATTAAAATAAGGAAAATTTTTCAAGGGTAGAATTTAGGTCCTTACAATATGGTATCAGAACATAGTTAATCCTACGGCCTAGGATATGGCCTTGCATGCTTCTTTGTAATCTTTACATGTTGAGATTGTTTGATTTGTGCTAAATGCTAAGTTATTATGTGAACTTTGTTTAGACAAAATTCAATTACTGACAAGTGAGTGAGTACAAGTACCCATGGCAGGAAGAGGAATAAGAAGAGGAATAAGAAGAGGAAGAGGAAGAGGGACAAGTCAGAACGTCCCGAACGATTTATTGGCTCAGATGGTGGTGGCCTTGCAGCAAGTCAATGAGAACTTGCATAACCTGAACCAGAATCCGGCACCAAGTCCGAGTTCACACCCACTAGTACCACCTGGACCGGCAGAATATCGAGGTTTAGATGAGTTCTGTAGGAGGAACCCCAGTCAGTTCCACGGGGGATTTGCTCCTGATGCTACCATTGAGTGGATCCATGGGGTGGAGCGGATCTTCAGAGCCATGAACTGTATGGAGGCTCATAAATTATCGTATGCCACTTATATGCTGGTAACGGAAGCCGAGAACTGGTGGGAATTCACTCGGCGCCAAGTGGAAGCTGAAGGACAACTGATCTCTTGGGGCACATTCAAGGAAAAGTTCCTTCACAAGTACTTTCCTACTGATTTGAAAAGGAAGAAAGAGATGGAGTTTTTGAAGCTGGAGGAGGGGAACATGTCTGTGGGAGACTACGCGACCAAGTTTGAAGAATTGGCTCGGTTTTGTCCCTACGCTAAATTGGAAATGGACGGAAGATCCAAATGTGTCAAGTTCGAATCGGGTTTGAAACCCAAGTTGAAAAGCATTTTTGGACACCAAGAGATTGTTGATTTCCCTACCTTAGTGAACAAGTGTAGGGTGTATGAGGATGATTTGGCAGCCGATGAAGCGGCGACATCTAAGGTGATTCCTCCCAAACACTTTGGGCCTCAACGGAACTTCTCGCACGAAAAGGGGAAGGGCAAGGCGTTCCAAGAAGAACGGAAGCCTTACTCTCCTCCGATGGATAATCGGGGTTACACTTCACATGGGCCGAGGACTCATGTCAATGTCGGAGGGTCCCGATTGAACTCTCCATCTTTATGCGGCAAATGTGGTCGAACTTATGCCGTCTTATAGTAATATTGATAATAATTTGATTGGTTATGAACTTAAATACTATGATTATATTTCACTTAAAATATGAAATAATTTTAATAATAATTGTGTAATGATACGCCAATATTAAGGTAATATTTATTGGCATTATTTATTTTTATATATTTTTATAGTAAAAATATAATAATTTGGGATGAGATTTGTGACACCCTAGATTTTAAAGTCATTATATTATAGTATCAGTCCTGGGAGTCTCGCTTGAGCGAGAGAATTATCGCTTGAGCGAGAGAGGCTCACCTGGGAGGGTGAAATCCTGGGCTATACTGAAGGTTTCTCGCTTGAGCGAGAATGGTCTCGCTTGAGCGAGAGTGGTCTCGCCTGAGCGAGAGTTGTCTCGCCTGGGCGAGAAAAGTGGCATTCAGGACCTATCGAGGCTGTGAGATTGTCGCATGAGGGAGAGGATTCTCGCCTGAGTGAGAATTACCTCGCTTGAGCGAGAGCGTCAGATCTGAAATTTTAAAAAGGCGGGATTTTCTCGCCTGAGCGAGAATGGGCTCGCTTGAGCGAGAACCCGACGATTTCACTTTAACATAGAAACCCCAAATACATTTTAGGGTTAGAAATTGAGATAGAAGAGAGGAGAAGGTGATTTTGAGAGCAAGAACTCGTGGAAATCATCTAGAAGCTTAGGAAGAGGTAAATATCTTGATTCTAACTCTCTTTCTCCATTTCAAACTCGTTTTTGGGTGTATGGATCTCTTCTCAACGTATGAGAAACCATGGAAACTCTTCCTTTAGAGTTATGGTTCGTTTTATGTTGTTTTTCTCTTGTAAACTCTTGGTTTAGAGTTGGTATTTGATGAATGGAAAGGTTTTGTGGGTTATTCATGAAAACCCCAAAAACTCCCAAAATGAGAATATGAGTAAAAAGGGAAATGGATGAAATGTTAGATGCACAAGATGAGTTTGTGCTTTAATGTTGATATATGAGATGAATATGCATGTTTTAGATGTTTGGAAACTCGTATTAAAGTAGTTTTGGAAATCTTGAAAATATGTGAATCTCTTGTATGTTTGACGATGAAATACGAGTCGTTTATGTGTTATTTTGAATAAATGACTGACATTGTTGTTATTGGTGGGAATGAGGAAATATCCTAAGGTTGGAGGAAATTGCGGATGAGACTTTTAAAGTTACTCGGAACCGACCCCAACGCTCACCAATGTAAGGGATAAGTGTCTCTAACTCATACGAGTTGATGTGAATGAGGTATGTGAAAGAGGTAATGTGTTTGTAAGAATACTGTTGTTACCCTACCCGAAGTGGTAGTGTATTATTATTGTTACTCTACCCGAGGTAGTAGTGGTTTATTGTTGTTACCCTACCCGAAGTGGTAGTGGTCTATTGTTGTTGTCATACCCGAAGTGGTAGTGGATTAAGATGGTTATCCTACCCGGAGTGGTAGTGGGCTATATGGAATGGATAATAAACTCGGCTGCCCGATGTGGTATGGGGAATGAACTAGACCTGCCCGATGTGGTATGGATAATTAACTCGACCTGCTCGATGTGGTATGGGGAAAGAACTGGACCTGCCCGATGTGGTATTGATAATTAACTGGACCTGCTCGATGTGGTATGGGGAACGAACTAGACCTGCCCGATGTGGTATGGATAATTAACTCGACCTTCCCGATGTGGTATGGGGAATATACTAGACCTGCCCGATGTGGCATGGAGAATTAACTAGACCTACCCGATGTGGTAGATGATTATCTTTGTGAAAGAACTCGGTGAATACAATTAAGGGTGAATATGAATGATGAGAAATGAGGATGCTTAGAATGAAAGTAATATGCATGCTATAGAATATATATTATGGGATATATATACTATAGGGTGAATATGAATGATGAGAAATGAGGATGTTTAGAATGAAAGTAATATGCACGCTAAGAATATATATTATGGGATATATATGCTATAGAATGAATATGAATGATGAGAAATGAGGATGTTTAGAGTGAAAGTAATATGCATGCCATAGAACATATATTATGGGATATATATACTATAGGGTGAATATGAATGATGAGAAATGAGGATGTTTAGAATGAAAGTAATATGCATGCTATAGAATATATATTATGAGATATATATACTATAGAATGAATATGAATAACATGGAAATGAAAGAAAGAATATATGAATGTTTACATTTACGTGCTTGTGGTTATAATTTATCTCAATGTTTAATCGTATTTAAAATGTGGATTATCATGTAATGTTAGTCTTGAACTAATGACTTACTCCCTTGTTTTTGTGTGTTGTTTATGATAATCCCATTGTAGGTAAATGAAGGATTTGAGAAGGAAGCTCACTTAGGAATCTTATGTGTTTATTAACTTGGATGTCTTTATCTTTACTTTGGCATTGTAGTTGACTAGATAATATTTTGGGATGAATGTAATTCTGATTAGGGTAATACTGGAGATGTGTAGTTATAAGCATTATGATTCTTGGAAACTCATAACTGGTTGTATGCGGTAATTACTAATTGAATGAATTATGTTTTTCTGCAATGTGAAATGTATGATAATATAATGGGTTAAAAAGTTGGTTTCACGGAATGATTAATGAGGGATTTAAGTAAGATGATGAATGTATGCACGAAATGATTAAAATAAATGAAAAATTTTCAAGGGTAGAATTTGGGTCCTTACAAGATTGTAAGTGAAGAGTGTTATTAATAATTATAATATAGTAGATGTTATGGTCTGGTGAAGTGTATTGGAAGTTGCGAAGTTGTTTGAGCGGGGAAACTATGGTTGTGGATGCGACACGTGACGCTTGTTGAGGTGTAAGAACCTTTTTTTCTTATATAACTAGCAAGATACCCGTGCATTTATACGGGACAATAATTTTTTGTTGTATGATTAAGAACACACATTGTATGTGTATTCATATGGTTAAGAACACACACATTGTTTGTGTATTTGCATGGTTAAAACACACATGTTACATGTGCATTTGTAAACACATGTTACTCATACACTTTTGTACTTTTTGATTGATTTTCATACTATATAGTCTATATATTTGGTTAACTAATAAATACAATAAAAAATTATATTGATCATTCTTAATATAGACTACATATGAAGAACTTGTTCAATTTTATGATTTATTATGATTATTTTTAATGTAACTTGTTTATAATTTCTTTTATTTATAGGATATTATTTGTTATTAGTTGTTAGTATAATTGATTTATTATTTCATCTTTTTTTAAAGTATACAAAATGAGAAATTATAATTAATTACTTAGATTTTTTTCAAAATAAATACGGGTTTAATCATTTAGTATGACAACTTTGAAAATAATATTTTAATAGATAGAAATCAAATTTTAGTAATAAATGGTCATTGAAAAAGGAAAGTTATAATTAAATAGTTCGATTCCTTTTTCAAAATAATGAAGACCTTAATTATTTAGAATCAAAATTCAAAACTCCTAAAATATTTTAAAGATAATAATCCAAATGTATGAACAATATTAGTAAATTAAAATGAGAACATTATAATTAAATTTTTAGATTTTTTGAAATAAAGTAGACATACTAATTTGCATGTAGTGATTACTATACATTACTTTTCAGCTTCAATAGCATTATCGATCTCACCAATAAGCACCACATTAAATGACAATATGTGTTTCTATTCTCTTATATTCATTAGTTTTATTTCTTTCCTAATGGTCGGCGGTCTTTATTCAAAGTAATTATTAATTATTAGTTTGCAACTAATCGACGATATTTATTCAACGATGTCGGTATTTTTTCACTTATTCAATTACAAATTACAATAGTATAACAAAATTCATTGTCAGTAATTGCTATGCATAATTGTAGTGTTATTGCGTAGGTATGTTTCTGTAAATGGACTGTGAGGACTCTGATGTCCTGAACGAAATGTAACTCCAAAATTAACTAGCCTTTTGAAAACTTTAATTTGAACTTTCAGTGTCACATGGAAAAATGGGTTTTTGGGTGCTATTTTGAAATGATTATGAAAACCTAGCTTGCATGAGATGATTGCCATGGATATTTTCTAATCCATTTTAGGAAGTCATTTTGAATGAAGTGTAGCAATTGGCTAAGCATGAATTAAAGTTCCATGTTGAAAATCCAAATTTTTTTTAACAACTGCATCTCGGACGAATGTGATGTTGTTAAAAACTATGTGATGTGATTATGACGAGGTATTCTGGATATGATGTACACTTGAGTGTACAAATGTATGTCTACCATTATAGTTTGAGTATCCATATGAACTTATGTTATCGGTTTGAATGCTTGTAAATTTGCAATGATCAATGGTAATAAGTGTGTGATTTGAGTGGGTCTACGGCCTTGTACGTCTAGATGGGGTTATTAACTAGCGGATCTTCTCCTACCGCATCTGTTTGTGGTAGAAATATTTGATTAAATTGGGTAATTACTTGATAATTTTAATTGGTACTCGAAAGGACTCCAAAAATCTTGTTTGTCTAAATGCTACTTGTTGGATGACTGCCATATTTCTGTGTTGTAGTGGGTACAAATTTGAAACGCTATGGATAAATTTTGAGTAAATTGTGATTCTCACCGTGTATGCTGATCGTTTTGAAGGATTGTTGTCTCAATAGATTAGGGAGATCTATTGTTCTTGACGAATACTTTGGAAATCTTTATTTCGGTTCTGATGAAATTTCTCTTAGCCGTCCTAGTTGTCCAAATATTTGGCCTTGGTATTTGGACTCTAAAAGTTTAGTCCATGAATTGTCGATATGGTATCGCTGTTACGTGGTAGGTGTCTTTGTTTGTCGTCTAAGCGATCTTAATTGTTTAGATGGTCAGATCTAAGTTGGTTGGGTATATGTTATGCCTAATGTCTAGTCGATGATAGTATTTTTCCTGAGAGTAATCTAATAAAATTTCGGGGAATAAATTTCTTATAGGGGGGGGGATTGTAACACCCTAGATTTTAAAGTCATTAAATTATAGTATCAGTCTTGGGAGTCTCGCTTGAGCGAGAGAAATATCACATGGGCGAGAAAGGCTCACCTGGGAGGGTGAAATCCTGGGCTATACTGAAGCATTCTCGCCTGAGCGAGAGTTAGCTCGCCTGAGCGAGAGTGGTCTCGCCTGAGCGAGAGTTGGCTCGCTTGAGCGAGAGTGGTCTCTCCTGAGCGAGAGTTGGCTCGCTTGGGCGAGAAAAGTGACATTTTGGACTTGTCGAGGCTGTAAGATCCTCGCCTGAGCGATAGGATCCTCACTTGAGCGAGAGATGCCTCGCCTGGGCGAGAATTCCCTCGCCTGTGCGAGAGGGTCAAATTTGAGTTTTTAAAATGGGCGGGATTTTCTCGCTTGAGCGAGAATGAGCTCGCTTAAGCGAGAACCCGACGAGTTCGCTTTAAAATAGAAACCCCAAACACATTTTAGGGTTAGAACTTTGAAGAGAAGAGAGATGGGATAACTTTTCAAGAGCAAAGAGCCTTATGAATCATCTTAGAGCTTGAGAAGAGGTAAACCTCTTGTTTCTAACTCTTTTTCTTCCTTTCTAACTTGTTTTTTGTGTATGGGTCTCTTCGCAATGATATGAGAAACCATGGAAACTCTTCCGTTTGAGTTGTGGTTCGTTTTATTTAGTTTCCCTCTTGTAAACTCTTGGTTTACAGTTAATATGCAAAGAATGGTCATAAGAGGGAATGTGTTAAATGTTATATGATGAAGAATATGTTGTGTGTGGTTTGTTCATAATAAGGATGTGTTATGAGTTGTTAATTTGTTATATGAGGTGAATGTTTATTGTGATAAACATATATGGGTATGTTTGTAACAATGGTTGTGTGATAAGTGTGTAATGGCAACAAATGGACACTATTATGTGGTATGTGAATGATTGTGTTATGAGTATGTGTTCTAATGTTGAATACAAGGTGAATATGTATGTCTTGAATGGTTGGAAACTCTTAATGAAGTAGTTTTGGAAATATTAAAAATGTGTGAATCCCTTGTATGTATAAAGATGAAATATGAGTTGTTTATGTGTTATTATGAATAAATGACTAACATTGTTGTTATTGGTGGGAATGAGGAAAAATCCTAAGGTTGGAGGAAATCACGGAGGAAACTGGTAAAGATACTCGAAAACGACTCCGACTCTCACCAAGGTAAGGATAAGTCTTTACTTGTGCATTTGAAATAGAAAATGTGGTATTTTCTGGTTGTGCCGTAATTAAGTAGTGAATCACGTATTTAGTATAAACATATATGGGTGTGTTTATACTAATGATGGCGTGGATTTACGGGAAATGATTAACGGCAAAATCGATGAAAAGAAAATATATTTTTGGCCGACCATAAATGATTAGCGACTCCGGCTCGAGTTTATGTAGCAACACTTCGGCTCGAGTTTATGCAGCAACACTTCGGCTCGAGTTTATGCAGCAACACTTCGGCTCGAGTTTATGCAGCAACACTTCGGCTCGAGTTTATGCAACAATACTCCGACTCGAGTATATGCAGCGTGTTTTCTTTTTAAAAGAAATGAGAATCTGCTTTTAGCTAACCTTAAGGGGTGTAGCGACTTCGGCTCAAGTTATGCAGCAAAGAAAATGAATTTCAAAATGGTTTACTAACCCCTTTAAAATGTGGATTATCTTATAATGGTATTTATTGTTTTGACGACTTACTCCTTCGTATGTTGTGTGTATTTGCCATTGATAATCTCATTGCAGGTAAAGATGATAGTTGAAGATGCTTGGTTCGAGGCCTTAGGAGTTTAGGACTTCGATCATTTATTTTGCATTTTGTGATGTAAATTGTTACTTGGATGATTGTATTCATAACTCTTTGACTTCCTACGTTTCTTTTGTGTAACGCTGGACATGAGTAGTATGTGGGTGTTTTGGAAACCCATGGATAGTCACATGCGGTAATTACTGAGGAAATGAATATATGAATTATGATTTTCTGTTAAATCGAACGTGTGTGAATATGGATGTGATAGTAAGTGTAGGAAAATGAATGCAAAAAGGAATAAAATAAGGAAAAAATTTCAAGGGTAGAATTTTGGGTCATTACATTAAACCTCGATAGTAATTCTCTCCAACCTTTATTATTTCATAATTATTCATAATTCATATAAATGACCACTTTAGTACTTGAAAAATTTGTGTGGATGTAAAAAAGAAAATAAAACAATAAGTTAGAATTTATGACATTTTATTATGTTTAATTAACAATTAATAAAATTTACCTATGTGACATGGAAAATTGTCCATTGAAAATCCAAACATTAGTGATTTTGAGGTATTAAAAAATTATGGTGATATTTTTTAATAAATATATAACATATGTAATGGTTAGTAAATTCAATGAAAGTATAAGATGAAGTAAAGTTGTACTTATATTATATTTTAATTAGATAACAATACAATTTTGTTTTTAACATAACATTTACTCAAAGGTAAAAGAATATGATTAAGTTAACTTCTATGAATATTTGCATATCTCTTTTTAGAACAATGAAAAATCTTTATATTCTTGACATTTGAATTATTGAAAGACACAAAATCAAATATCACATATGAGGATGAAACTTAAATCAAAACAAATTTAATAGGAGGATACACTCTAGGTGTTTATGAAAACATGCAAAACAAAAAGACATTCAATTCAATACCACTACGACAAGACATTCAATTCAATACCACTAAGGCAAGACATTCAATTCAATACCACTTGGACAAGACATTCAATCCATTACCACTAAGGCAAGACATTCAATCCATTACAACTAAGGCAAGACATTCAATTCATTACCAATAAGGCAAGACATTCAATTCATTACCATTTAGACAAGTCATTCAATTCAATACCACTAAGGCAAGACATTCATTTTTCTTTGATACATTCCACATCATATTCCTTCCGAGTCAACTACATAGAACCACATATCTCATAAGGCATATCTCGAAATAAAATGCTTATCCTTACCTTGGTGAACGTTGTGTTTTGTCCTTGTTAGCCTTGCAAGTTCCACCGACACCGCCTCCAACCTTAGGATCTTTCCTCATTCCCACCATAAGGTAACAATGTTAGTCATTTATTCCAAATAACACATAAACAATTTATATTGCATCTTTAACCATACAAGGGATTTAACACATTTTCAATGTTTCTAAACTACTTTCATTATAAGTTTACCAATATCTAAAACATACATATTCATCTCAGATTTCAACATTAGAATGCATACTCATCTTCTACGTCTAACATTTCACTCATTTTCCCTTTTAACCACATTTTCATTTGTAGGGTTTTGGGGTTTTCATGAATCAACCCACAAACCTTTTCCATTCTTGAAATACCAACTCTAAACCAAGAGTTTACAAGAGGAAAACAACATAAAACGAACCATAACTCAAAAGGATGAGTTTCCATGGTTTCTCACATTTTGAGAAGAGATCCAACATACTTAAAACAAGTTTCAAAGGGAAGAAGAGAGTTAGAATCAAGAGTTTTACCTCTTCTCAAGCTTCTAGATGAGTATCAAGGCTCATTGCTCTTGAAAATGCTATCTTCTCTCACTTCTCTTCAATTTTTAACCCTAAAGTGTGTTTGGGGTTCCTCATTTAATGTAACAGTGTCAGGTTCTCGCTCAAGCGGGCCCATTCTCGCTCAAGCGATAAAATCCCGCCCATTTTAAAACTCAAATCTGACCCTCTCGCTGAAGCGAGAATCTCACAACCTCGACAGTCCCAGAATGTCACTTCTCGCCCAAGCGAGAAAGCTCTCGCTCAAGCGAGACAGCTCTCGCTTAAGCGAGGATCCTCTCGCTCAAGCGAGAATCCTTCAGTATAGCCTAATATTTCACTCACCTAGGTGAGCCTCTCTCGCCCAGGCGACACTTTTCTCACTCCCATGACTGACACTATAATTTAATGACTTTAAATTCAGGGTGTCACACTTATAATTATGAAATACATTTATTATAGGATACATGCTAATAACAATGGTATAGTCCCTTTTACCACTTTTAAGTATGATATATGCTAACTATGCGAAATTGTCCACCTCATCAATGTGCAAAAGTCTTAAGCTTCCCAAATAATTAACTAAAGAGTATTTATTTTTTGGTCTTGCTCGGGTGGATCTTGTTGACCGAAATCTACTGGAATCTTTTAGTATAGCTTGAGAAACGTCTAGACCCATTGGGGGAGGTATCTGAATACTAGTGAGTGGTAAATAAGAGATAGAATAACATAATAATGAGAGTATGTAAAGTAAGTATTGGTATGTAAGTTGAAAAGTAAGTAAGTAAACTTTTTTAAGGGGGAACCCCTATTTATTGTGGAGAAGTGGTTAGAATATTAATTTGTAGACGATGTTGATCGAATCTGTCCTAGATACAAGGTTGTTTTTTCCTGTGTCAGGTGACATTGGAAACTCTATTACTTGTGAGCACCTGACTTTTCACTCATATTGGCATGTGTCCTTATATCATTGGTTCATTTTGTCTACTATAGAGATACAATAGGAAGCAGGTAGCATGCGTCGTGTAACAAAGGTCTATGTTGTGCAAACAGTGTAACATTAGAGTGTCAGAAGTAGTTTTGTACTATCTTGTCTCTTCTACTTGATCTATGCAATTTGTCTAGTGAAGGCTTGAGAGTGACTGTACAATGCTCATCTTTTTCAGTCACTCTCTTTGTTCGATCATAACATGTATTCTGGAACTGGAATGAAACAATATTTATAAATATGATTCAAAAAATTATCAGTTGAGATACAGTTGGTCTTCAACATTTAGGTTATTAATAAGAATATTAATTAAATTAAATTGAAGCTAAATAGACTAAAAATAAATAATATGGGAAAAAGAGAAATCCTTAATAAATATCCAAAATCCATAGTAGGTTCTAGCCAATAAGTTAAGTGAGATAAAATGAAAACAAATATAATAGCATAAAACTCTAGATATAGCCATAATACAAAAAAGAAAGATAAGATAAACAAATTTAGAATGACTTGTCTTTCAAATATAAGAATGGTTGCACCTTCAATCAACATGAATAGAAATAGTTGATAAAAATTTATACATGAAAAATCAGGATTTAGTCTTTGTTAGAACCAAGAACAATCTTCCTAAACCCAAGGAAGAATGATCACCCTAGAGAGAGAAAGTGTATTCCACTAACTATGGTGCAAAGGAGTCAAACTCCTCTCCAGTAATGGAGAGGACAGTGAGGTAAAAGTGCATGTAAAATTAAAAGATAATGATATTTATAACCTTTAATTTACATTCATATTACACTTTTATCCCTCAAAATACACTAAAAATTTGGACTATCCTCTCTAGTAATGAGGAGGAGTCTAACTCAGTGTAAAGATTGTGATTTCATCTATTGCTGCTGAATAATGGGTCAAGGTCTCTATTTATATTAGAATTGGGGGATGGTTAGAATTAGACTCACATTTGATATTTTTAAAATGAGTATATAACGAGTATTTTGAATATAAATAACAATTGTTGGTCAAAAAACATTAATCTTTAACTTTTCAGGACAAGCGCTAGCTACAACTTCTATGAAACTTCTGATTTCTTTTTAAAATTAAGCATTTTCCATCTAGTTTCCACAATTAACTCATCATCGACCTCACCTACACCTCAAATCTGAAGATAGAGAATGAACATACCAACGAGGAAAACACATATTTCATCATTAGATCATCTTATTGCTCTGAAACACATATTATAATGGAGATCCACTTATTCCAAGAGTAAGTTTTTAAACTTATTTCACATCTTAGCCATCAATTCTAGGGAAATCTAATGGTTTAGATCTACCCACTAATTCAAACTATTGGATTTCCCTATAATTGATGACTAAGATATAAAGTAAATTTAAAAAACTTTCTCTTAGAGTCAATTGATCCCTCCTCTAAAATTAATATTTGAATTATACAAATCCTTTAAATACTTCTCAATACACATTTTTTCTTTTCAAAATATAATTATAAGATGTTTCTATTAAGTCATGTGATTATAAGATGGTTCCATTAAGTCATGTGATTATAAGATGTTTGCATTAAGTCATGTGATTATAAGATGTTTAGGGTCTACCTCTAGTGATTATAAGATTTTTGTATTAAGTCTTGTGTTAATGGTAGATTTTAATTAACAAATCTTGTAAACATGTGTAGATTCGTCGTAGTAAGAAAAACCATTTATGACCATGTTCAAGTTATTGGAAGTGGAATTTTCAAGTTATTTGCTTACCCATAATGCATTGAACAATGTTGATGAAGAAACCATCAAAAGTTGATATACATGTATGTTTTGTGCAGTATTAAATGACTTTATATGTACTTTTGGGAATTCTTTTTCCAGGTTGGGCTCTATACAAGAAAAGCCATTAATTTTTAAAAAAGTTTGCAAATATTTATCGCATATGTAGGGATGACAAAAATATCTGACTCGTAGGTATCCGTCAAAATATCTGCAAAGGATACCCGCAAAATAGCTCATGGGTGAGAACAGATATCATGACACATGCCCCGCGGGTACCTTGTATATATTTTAATTAAATATTTTATACTTAATTATTATTATTTTAACATTACATTTGTCTATTTTATTATTATTTTATAATAAAATTTAGTGATGAGACTATAATATTAAAATGATCATATACATATCATATTATTCAAGTAATAATTATTTTTATATATCAATTATTATAAAATATATAAAAATATAATTAAAATTGAAATTTCGTTGGATAACCGTGGATACCAGCTACCCGCACGGGTATCTACAAATAGTGCGGGTATGGACACAGGTTTGCACGACCTGTGTTCGTCCGACCCCATTGTCATCCTCACTCATATGATGGAGATATACCTAGCATGATGGCTCATTTGGCATGTTTATTACACAAATAGCTTTTCTAATTTAAAAAGTATGTCTCCTTAGTTTTATGAATCCCCTCAAAGAATCTTCACAAGTAGCATAAGCTTTTAAAAAACAAAAATCTAAGGATACTTAGCTCAAGGAGAGAGACCAAAAAAAGAATTCATAATAAGATTTTGTCTATTGCATATGACAAGAGATTTTGATTCGCATTGTTATTATGTATTTAATTTGTTTATCTAATGAGTAGTTATTCTTTATGAGTAGGCATCATTTAAATCCTTTAGGAATCTAATAATTCTATCATCTATTCTATATATTTTAATGTCAATGAAAGCAGTACAACTACAAGACAGTGCATAATTGCATTTAGGAAGAGGTCTAAAGTTATCTAGTTCATCAAAAAGAGTTTTAAATTTAGTAAAGTAGTTGGTTATGTTTAAATCCCTTTGTCTAAAGTTTGCAATTGGTTCTTGCAAATCAGCAATACGAAAAAGACTGTCTTGAGAGAACCTCTCTATGAGTTCATCCCATATTTTAAAGGCTTTATGAGTCCAAAGAATACTTTGTAAAATGGAAGGGGATACTCACCTCGTAATCCAAGATATAAGTATGGTGTTTTCTCTTTCCCAAACATGATAAGTGGTATATATCTTGGAAAGCATTTGAATTGTCCCATCAACAACAGAGAGTTTATGTTTGGAAATCAAGCTCATCTTCATTGATCGAATCCATTGGTGATAATTCTCACCATTTAATAGTGGAGAAACCAATGCAATTGTTGGGTTTTCTGAAAGGTGCACATAGTAAGTGGAGCTTAGATCTTGTGAAGAATCCATTTGAGAATTTACTAGATTCATGGAAGAAAGGAGGGATGTCATTTGAATGTAGCAGAACTCCTTTTTTAGAAGAGCTCTGAAACCATAGTAGAATTTTGATACCCCAACGATTTCTCGAAGGAAAGAAGCATAGAAAAATAAAAGCAATATGGATAATACCTCTAGTATATTTGAATTGAAGAAGATGATAATGAATTACAAGGAATGAATATTATGTCTATTTATACAAAAAAAAAATCAACTAACTATTTAACCAACTCTCTAACTAATCTACCTAATAATTGGCATGTATTTTTTATGATAATAATGCGAGAATCAAAGATAACTTGTGAAACAAGTTACTATATCTGTAACAATTGCCTGCAACTTAGTGCCTTGGTTAGCTTGACAATCTTGGGTTAGTTCCTTTGGTCGAACTTTCACTGTCAAAACCTAGTTCCTCCGGTCAAGGTTATACGACCGTGGCTTGGTTCCTTCGGTCAGAATTACTCAGTCATGGCTTGGTTCCTTGGTCATGGCTTGTTTCCTTGGTCAATATTATATGTTCGTGGCTTGGTTGCTCAGTCATATTTAGACAGACTTGATCTTGGTTGGCACACAACCTGTCTCTATCAGTGGCACGTATTCCCCCAGTCACGATATTCTTGCTTCCTAGGTCAGTGGTGTGTATTCTCTTAGTCATGATATTCCTGCTTCCTCGGTTAGTGATGTAACATGGCTCGATCATGTTGTCTCAATCTGAATGCTTGTGTTGGCCCACCACGATGTTGCACTTAGTGCACTTGGCTTGGTCATCTTTGCATTTTGCTTTGTGAACCTAGATTATATCTTCATCATTTTCATCCTTTGTTAATAAGGAGCATTTGAGGGGCATTGGCCTTATCTTTGAGCGACAACAACCATAATGTAGATCGGTAGTAGTCATATTGATGAGTGGCAGTAGCCACATTGTTGAGTGGTAGTAGTCATATTGTTAAGTGTAACACCCTAGATTTTAAAGTCATTAAATTATAGTATCAGCCCTAGGAGTCTTGCTTGAGCGAGAGAATTGTCGCCTGGGCGAGAAAGGCTCACCTGGGAGAGTGAAATCATGGGCTATACTGAAGGATTCTCACCTGAGCGAGAGTTAGCTCGCCTGAGCGAGAGTGGTCTCGCCTGAGCGAGAGTTGGCTCGCTTGAGCGAGAGTGGTCTTGCCTGAGCGAGAGTTGGCTCGCCTGGGCGAGAAAAGTGACATTTTGGACCTGTCGAGGCTGTAAGATCCTCGCTTGAGCGAGAGGATCCTCGCGTGAGCGAGAGATGTCTCGCATGGGCGAGAACTCCCTCGCATGGGCGAGAGGGTCAGATCTGAGTTTTTAAAATGGGCGGGATTTTCTCGCTTGAGCGAGAATGAGCTCACTTAAGCGAGAACCCGACGAGTTCACTTTAAAATATAAACACCAAACACATTTTAGGGTTAGAACTTTGAAGAGAAGAGAGAGGGGAGAGATTTTCAAGAGCAAAAAGCCTTATGAATCATCTTAGAGCTTGAGAAGAGGTAAACCTCTTGTTTCTAACTCTTCTTCTTCCTTTCTAACTTGTTTTGGGTGTATGGGTCTCTTCTCAAGGATATGAGAAACCGTGGAAACTCTTCCTTTAGAGTTATGATTCGTTTTATGTTGTTTTTCTTTTGTAAACTCTTGGTTGAGAGTGGGTATTTGATGAATGGAAATATTTGGTGGGTTTATTCATGAAAACCCCAAAACCCCCAAAATGAGAATGTGAGTAAAGAGGGAAATGGGTGAAATGTTAGATGTAGAAGATGTGTTGTGCTCTAATGTTGATATATGAGATGAATATGTATGCTTTAGATGTTGGAAACTCGTATTGAAGTAGTTTTGAAAACCTTGAAAATATGTGAATCTCTTGTATGTTTAACGAAGAAATATGAGTCGTTTATGTGTTATTTTGAATAAATGACTGACATTGTTGTTATTGGTGGGAATGAGGAAAGATCCTAAGGTTGGAGGGAATCGCGGAGGAAACTTGTAAAGTTACTCGAAAACGACTCCAACGCTCACCAAGGTAATGATAAGTCTTTAATTGTACATTGTAATGGAAGATATGTGGATTTTTCTGGTTGGGAAAGTGATTAAGATGCGAGTTACTTATTTATTATAGACATATATGGGTATGTTTGTAATAAAGGAAGCGTGAAATTGCAAGTTATGAATCAATTTTGTATTAATGAAAAGAAGATATATTTTTAGCCGACCATGAATGGTTAGCGACTTTAGCTCAAGTTATGTAGCGGTAACGATTGCACAATGGTATATTAACTCCCTTAAAATGTGGTTCATTAAGGAAATTACCTACCCGAAGGGGTAGCGGATCATTAAGGAAATTACCTACCCGAAGGGGTAGCGGATCATTAAGGAAATTACCTACCCGAAGGGATAGCGGATCATTAAGGAAATGACCTACTCGAAGGGGTAGTGGATCATAAAGGAAATTACCTACTCGAAGGGGTAGCGGATCATTAAGGAAATTACCTACCCGAAGGGGTAGCGGATCATTAGGGAAATTACCTACCCGAAGGGGTAGCGGATCATTAAGGAAATTACCTACCCGAAGGGGTAGCGGATCATTAGGGAAATTACCTACCCGAAGGGGTAGCGGATCATTAGGGAAATTAACTACCCGAAGGGGTAGCAGATCATTAGGAAAATTTCCTACCCGAAGGGGTAGCAGATCATTAAGGGATTACCTACCCGAAGGGGTAGCGGGTCATTCGTGCGGTGCAAACGCCCGGAAGTGGCAAGGAGTAAGCTTGAGGTCGATGGTAGTTGGGGAAATAAAAGTATTTGAAATAACATAATATGCATGTTATAGAATATATATTATGGGATATATACACTATAGGTCGATTGCAGATAATATGGGATTGTGAGATGGAAGATATGAATGTTTATATTTATGTAATTATGAGACACGTTTTACTTCAATGCTTATTTATATTTAAGAATATGGATTATCTTATAATGATATTTATTGAATTAACGACTTACTCCTTTGCGTATTTTGTGTATTTGTCATTGATAATCTCATTGCAGGTAAATCAATAAATTGAGGATGCTCGGTTTGGAGCTTTAGGAGCTTTAGACTTTGGATTCATTATTTACGTTTTTGTACCTTAAATGACTACTTGCGTATTTGAATGTTTGTAACCTTGGATCACATGTATTTGGATATTCGTAATTATGTGTACTGCTATTTTTTGAGGATTACGACCTTTGGGTTCTTAATACCCATGGCGATGATATGAATGAATTATGTTTTTCTGTCATATGAAGAGTGTTGTAATAAGACAGGTTGTAAGAGTTTTATGTAATAATTAATGAGTGATCAAAGTGTAATGATGAAAGTAGGTATAACTAGATTAAAACAAAGAAAAAATTTCAAGGGTAGAATTTGGGTATTACATGAATAACCATATTAGTGAGTGTGACATTAGCCATATTATTGAGTGGTAAATGTTGTATTGTAGGTACAATTTTTGAACAGTTTCAACAATACAGTAATAAAGTCTGGGCTATTTTATCCCAAGAATACAATGATTGATAGTCTGTTTGTACATGTTTGGCAACGTCATGAAACATCTTAAAGAGAACAACATATTATGCGGCTCAACCCGATAATATATTAGTCACATTTTTGTAATTGGGTAATAACAAATACTCATAAGTGAGATATCACATCTTTAACCAAAACCTTAAAATAATAGTTGATGTGTAGCCACTCAACTTATTAATAACTGAACTAGATAAACATTATTTACACCATTCCCTTCTTACACGCAATCTCTTTCATAACCCTTCAAAACTAACTTTTTCCTACTCTCGTGTGGTATAGAATATTCACATCCATACCCTAATCCAAACAAACTATCACTTCCCTCCTTTCTAATTTCCTTTTTTATGCCCCATTTGTTTTACATGTTTTTTTTATATAAGTTCCGTGTAGAGAATATTTCCCACCTATAATTGCTATCAAATATTTTCGATTCAATGAGATATGATATGAGTTGAAGATTTAACCTAGGGATTATTTTGGAGACTAATTCAAAAAACAGGTATCTATTTAAAAGTAAAGAATTCAGAATTGGGTAAAGATAATAAATCAATCAAAATTCAACTAAAAGATTTGTAGACATGGAATCTAGAATAAGAGGCATGAGATAGTTTGTGTGAATTGGATAAAAATAAAGATTTGTCCAAATTTTAGGGTAAAGAAGAGAAGTGTTTAATGTTTTAAATTGTACTCCACAAATATGATTGTGACCATATTATGGCACCGCCATCATAATTGCATCCACATCAACTAGATTTTCCCGCAATGTTCCAAATTTATGGTAAACACATTACAACTATGACTGCAATTTAAAATACTAAAGTGCCTATTATAATTAAGATCATTTGGTTGGTATATTTTCTCTCTTTATTTATAAATTCATCATCACGGTGCTAAAATTATGTACATCTTTAATATTAGAATATATAATATGGTTATAAGCAAACAAATGTTGGTCTATTGTGAACACTAATGAGGCCTGTACTGTCCCTTACAAATCTCTGAGACTTAACTCATATACTTTTCTTTATAAGGTTTTATTGGTTTATTTATAGTATCATTAAATCTTTTTATGATTTAAACCAAGAGTTTGTGTACTCACTCCTCATGCATGGTTTCTTATATTTTATAAATTGGTCCCAATAGATATTACATTCAACTATATTAGGATTGGGTTATACGGTTTGTAACAAATTAGGTGGCTCTATTTCACCCAAATAACTAATCACTCTTCCATACTGTAATAAATGATTCAAAATTGGATTAAATTAGATGGTTAGATTGGAAAGTTCAGAAACACTACAAAAAGGAAGAAACACTTTCAATCATCATCATCTCCCTCCCAACCTCCCTCTAAGAAAAATACTTGTCATCATCGTCATTCCTAGATGAATCAAAGTTTTTGTCCCTCGGAGACTTGAAGCAAAAACTATTAAGAGATGTGTAGAGCAGGAAAAACTATTAAGAGTGTGTTCATAAATAAAAAATCCTTGAATAAGAAGTACACAAGAATTATAAAGAAAGTTTGATATAAATAACTTCGAATAAAATTACATTTTGTTAGCTACTTTTTGAATCCAATATTCTATTATGATAAGGAGAAATTTTGCATTGAACCAAAGGTTTAACAAGGATGGTTGTATGTTTTACAACCAAAAGTTATCACTCACAAGACCAAGTTTTTCAAGAAAAGTTGCATCTATCAAGATAAAGTTGGGGTTTTGTCAATAAATTGACAATTGAAACAATTAAACACTTGCCACGATGTAAGATTTTAATTTTTCGCCTTTTCAATTTATTGAACTATTGTGTAAAAGTGTAATACTATAATGGTGTACTAATTTTTGTGATTTTTTTTAGATCAATGGTGATCACAAATTGGATTTAGTATTCCTATGATATCCTAATTAGCTATTCAAATTTTGAACAAAACAGCATCTTTTGGTTATGAAAAAAATTGGAGTGTATTCAAATGAAAACACACAGATAAAAGGAATAAGTTGAAACACAAAATGTTAAATGATCTAGTTTATTTGCTGAATAGTGGACTTAAAAACGAGGTTGTTTTTATTAAACTTTCATTTTAACTTAATTATCAACGTTTAGTAGGTAACATGTTATAGGGTACATAGTGCACTATAACTTGGAGCACAAGGTTTTATATTGATACAACACTTTTTTTTTTGGAATTATCGGGTAGTGAATAAAAGAAGTGTTGGGAAATTCAGAATCAATTTCCCTCATCTGTGTGATGCAAAATGAGAACTTGCGGAAACGGCAAGCGAATAAAGTAAATAGAAAGAGTAGAAGAATGACACCAAAAATTTTAACGTGGAAAAACCTTCTCAATGTGAGAAGGAAACAACCTGAGACCTAGTCCAAAAAAATATCTCCACTATAGAAAAGTAGGATTACAATATTTGACTCTCTTACGAAGAGGATAATACTCAATCTCACCCATAAAGGATGGAAATACAAATTCTCTCTAGTATCTCACTAGGAATACAAAACTCACACTTAAGTGGATATAAGCTCTCTCACTTTCTCTCTATGTTGCTCTTTCTCACTTGCTCATGCATTTCTACTTCACAAGTTCCCTTTATATAGTGAAGGGAATGAAAGCTTCATCATAAAGACATAGTGGAAGATTAATTGTTGTCATACTTTCAAGATACCTTGAAAATGCTATTCCAACTTTCTAAGTTGTACTTCATGGTTCTCAAGAGTCAATGAGTAATTCCAAGACTTACTCCAACTTTCTAATAAGTTAGGCTTCAAACTTTCCAAGAGTCATTGGAAGAATCATCATAGAATGGTTCATCTACCAAGTTGCATTGGTTATACTTTCGAATCAATTAGGAATGATTCCCAACAAAAACAATATTCTATCCTATTGACTATGAGAGTATGGAGAATATTAATTTTTGGATTACAAAGGAAGACGAAACTCTATTGCTTGATAATGATGAAATAGAAAAAAAATGCTATGTATAACTTCTCAAATTCAATTTTTAACTTAATAAAGGATGACAAGTATTTGTTTTAAACATATTATAGGCATCAATTTCCTAATTGAACTAATACATATTATCCTAAATTTATGGCGTTTTTGAAGAAAGGAATATTACTATTAATAGATAGTTTAATTTGGAATTTTTTCCTCTAAGAGGATGTATTAGTTCAAAATGACATCATTTTTTTTAAAAATATATTATTGATTCGATCTATCCAACCGATTCGGCTATATGAGTCAATGGTTTTAGGCTTAAATCAACTGTGTCAAATCGAGTCAATCGATTGACATCTAACTGATCCAAACCTATCATCTAACTAATTTTGCATCAAAATCAGATTGACTCGATTTGACACAGTTGATTTAAGCCTAAAACCATTGACTCATATAGCCGAATCGGTTGGATAGATCGAATCAATAATATATTTTAAAAAAAAAATAAAATGATGTCATTTTGAACTAATACATCCTCTTGAGGAAAAAATTCCAAATTAAACTATCTATTAATAGTAAATTGAACTAATGCATGTATTAGCTCTAAATAGAATGCATGCCTGAACGAAAAAGGGAGTAAAATATGAAAGTGATCTTGTTGATTTATCCTCTAAAGAATCAGAACAAATTTCTTCATCATCATCAGAATTAGGTGCAATTTTCTTTTTCAATGTTTCCACTTTTGTACCGAAGGAAACACTACTATACTATATTAGTTTATTTATTGTGTCAGATTATATCCTAAACTATATCCCAAATTATGTTGATAATGAAAAAAACATAAAAAACAATAAATATTTAAATTGACATAACATGTTTTTATTAATGCGTGATAGAATTTGGGATAGGGATGACAAAAATATCTGGACCTTGTGTACCCATCAAAATACCCGTAATGAGTACCCGCAAAAATAGCTAATGGGCGGGAATGAGTATCATGATACCCATCCCGCTGGTACCCCATATATATTTTAATTAAATATTTTATACTTAGTTATTATTAATTTAACATTATATTTGACTATTTTATTATAATTTCATAATAAAATTTAGTGATAAGAATATAATTATAAAATTATGATATTCATATCATATTATTTAAGTAATAATTATTTTATAGATTAATTGTTGTAAAATATATAAAAATATAATTAAAATTAGAAACTTGTTGGGTACCCACGGATATCCGCTACCCGCATGGGTACCCGCAAACAGTGCTAGTATGAGTACGAGTATGCACTAACCGTGTCCGCCCGTGCCCGTTGCAATCCCTAATTTGGGATAACATATATCTTTCAGTTCACTAATTACGATACATGATTGCCCATACGATGTAAGATTTTCCAAATAGTGAGGAACATGATAAAAGCAAATTGATTGCCATGATTTTACTTGGTATGAATTAGAATAGTTATGAACTTATGAGTCATAGTTTCCAATAACAGCAACGTTTTTTCTTGATTTTTTCATTAGTTTTATATTGTTTTTGGTTTGATAAATTTCCCATTTTTCAAACTAAAATAATATTCCAACAAAATGTTAATTTGGTTAAAAGTATCACTAAATCCTCAAATATATCAAATGTTTGATTTCTGGTAAACACTTATTAATAAGTGGTACACTTACCCAACACAAAGCTATTCTGAAAGCACTAACCACAACTCTATTTTCCTTCAATGTGCTTATTCCATATTGCTGTTGACATCACATTCAGCACCTCCATCCAACCACAATGCACTAAGTGTTCTTTACTTAGTTCTTCATAGACTTCTAACTGCTCAATGTAAATCTCATCTTTGATGTCTCATGCATAAATGTGAGTTTGATGCTATGCCTAAGGCTATTCTTATGGAGGAGTAATTCACACATGGTGGGAATATTTTATTAAAATTAATTCATTTTTTATTGTGTCATTTTACTACAAGCCATGCTTTGTACATACCTTGATTTTGACCTTCCTTCTTTAGTTTTAAGCCTATACATATTAAAATAGTTTTCTTTTCTCTTTTGTATAATCGATTAGCAATATTGTTAATCGATTATCCAGATGTTGTATAGTTATAATTTTATATTCGTTAATCGATTAACAAAATAGTTAATCAATTAACTGGTTAGTTGCTTCAGTTAGATAAGCCGAGTTTTGTGTACAATAGTCAATTAACTCTATTGATAATCGATTATCATGTTAATAGTTTTCCAGTTTTGCGGTTTCTTCTCTTGTAGTATAAAAAGTGATTCTTATACATTTGTAAACACAATGAGAGATAGTGAGAAATACAGTTCTATTCAATGAAAGCTTTGATTCTTATTCTATTTTCTTTCTTTATTCTTTAAGCTTTCTTTCTCATTCATGCATTTCTTTCACATCTTTCTTGTTTCATCAAAGAATATTTTTCTCATTCATCTTTCTTTTGTATAATCGATTAGCAATATTGTCAAACATTTTTTAAGACTTTACTTTCTTCTGTAAAATTGTAAATGGGAGAAGAAAAAGAGTAAAGAAGAAGAAGAGTACAAATACTCTTTTGTATTGAATTAACTTAATTGTACAAAGAAGGGTATAACCCTTTATATAACTAAGAGAACAAAACCAAAAAGCTTGAACAATAAGCAACTGACCTAACAACTAAATCAGTAACTGAATCAGTAACAAACTAAATCAATTATTACATATGTGCTTAATAATGCACACATGTTAAATGTGCAACAAATATGCACATGCACACATGTTAAATGTACAATAAATATGCACATGTATTAAATGTGATAAAACAACTGTAACTAAATCTTATATTCTAGTATCTTTAAGTTGTTCCACTCCTTTGTATGTGTTAGAGGTTACTGATAAGACCACTGAAAGTTTATTATGCAATAACCGAAAGTGCATTAGTACTTCCATCCGTTCATAAAGAGGCACATGCAATGTATATAGACTTCCTCAAGTTGATATTTCAGGAATCGTGTTGAACAATTGTATTATCTAGTTGAGCATAATTGATAAGAACCTAATTTTACATAGTATTTTATTTAAAAATAGATATTAATATAACTCTATCTATTCAATTATATATATTAATTTTTGAATCATATCAGTAGATTTATTTTGATGTTTGACTTACTAAATATTTATGATAAAATGTAGGTTGAGTTTGGAGTTGTTAGAAACTTAAATTGGATATAACAATGATTGAATTAGAATTAAGTTGAAAATGATATTTGTGGAGCTAAGAAAATAAAATTACAAAATATGTGGAATTAGAATAAACATACTAATTGAAGATAGATACAATAAAGTCATGTTGCTATAAATAGAAAACCTAAGACATAATTGTGGACACATTGGAGAAAATTAGAGGGAGGCAAGAATGTTGAAGAACATAGTTTATAGCTTTAAGGCGACCAACATAAAAATGATTAGCAACTATGGAGTATTATAATGAAATTATGTGTATCATTATTTCATCTATTATGTCTAGCTAAACCTTTAGTATCGAGGGGAAGATGAAACATCGATTTTGATAGTATTACTATATTCATTTATTTTTACTCGTGTTTTGGATTTGATGACTATTAAATTTATTTTCTGTCTCAATTTACACTTAGTCTTTTTGGAATGACCTCGTACTTTCTCGAATGTACTTGAGTGTGGCTCCTGCAATTGCGAGTATTATTAAGAATGTGAAAAAAACAAAACAACGATAATTGATGTGCTTCACCTCCCAAGCGAAAGTATAATAGCTGAAACAGAAGGAAAAAAAAGTGTTCTACCACACTCGAAAAGCAAGAATACATTTCGATGTAGTCGATTAGAGCTGTCAAAATGGGCGGGCCTATGCGGGCGGGCCCGCCACAATCCGAAGTTTTGTAGGGTTTGGGTATCATATTTGACACTTTTTAGTGAATCCGGGCTATATTAAAACCGGGCTTACCCGGTCGGACTCGGGCTACCCGTTTTTTATTTATTTTAAAACTTTTTTTTGGACATTTGGCTTGGTAATAAGCTTAAAGTGAAAATTATTTTACAAAATAACTAATAATAAAAAATAGATAATAGATGATAAATATTGTGTTATGAACTTTGAATAAAAAATAAAGTAATGTCTATAACATAAATATTTATAAATTACAATAATGTTATCAAGTTAAACATTATATTTTTTTCTTATTTTGCTTAATATCTTTTTAAGCACATTAGCAAAATAATGTATCAAATTAAATAAGAACATTAAACCATATAGATTCCATTTTTTTTCTAATTGTATATTTAATTAGATTTAACTTATACAACAAAAACATAATAAAGAAAATAACTTTTACAACGAATCACAACTTAATTGTTTACCATAGAGAATTTCACACAACCAAATTTAACATAACAGTTCACAATGAAAATGTTGGTAAAAAATATACAAAAGATATCGATAACAAAGTAAAGAATCATTATGATGGTGGTTATAATTCGACACATAGACTTTATTCTGAATTTGAGTCTATACTATCATTACTACAAACCAAAGTATTATTTGTTAGTGTATCCATTTATTATATTGAAGTGAAGTTATAAATTATATTGTGTTAGAGGTTGAGAGTCTAATAACAATAAGATATTTAATAAATGAGTTATGTTATGAATCATATACGTAGATTTGACATCACGTCTTAACTTAAACACATGACATTATATCTCTAAGTTTGGTTCCATTGAGTATAACAATTGTGTTAAAAAAATTATGCATTGATACAAATGTTATATATATATATATATTACATATGTTAATTTTTTTTTTAATATTATGCGGGTTGGCCCGCCACAACCCGAAACCTGCTTAGGGCGGGTTTGGGCTACATTTTCATATACATAAATTGTATCCGGACTTTTTAGCCCGTTTTGACACCTCATTATTTCATCTCTTATGTTTAGCTAAACCTTTAGTATCGAGGGGAAGATGAAACATCGATTTTGATAGCATTACTATGTTCATTTATTTTTACTCGTGTTTTGGATTTGATGACTATTAAATTTATTTTCTGTCTCAATTTACACTTAGTCTTTTTGGAATGACCTCGTACTTTCTCGAATGTACTTGAGTATGGCTCCTGCAATTGCGAGTATTATTAAGAATGTGAAAAAAAACAAAACAACGATAATTGATGTGCTTCACCTCCCAAGCGAAAGTATAATAGCTGAAACAGAAGAAAAAAAAGTGTTCTACCACACTCGAAAAGCAAGAATACATTTCGATGTAGTCGATGCACGTGATGTAGCATTGCTCAAGAACCTTAGAATCGGTTTGTGAGTTGAGCTTTGAAGGTTAAGGAAGAAAAAATGAAGATTCTAGAGTCATCTCACAAATGTATTTATGACTCCCAAACCTTCTATTTCCCTTCCTTCCTCTCCAAAATCTAACTCACAATTAAACCTTAGATATCAACCAACAACTATATTACACTTATTGATAATTATAGAGAAGCCAAAGGGTGAAGAAATATCTCTAACTACTAATATGTTGTTAGATGATTATAAATATCCAATTCTTTAAAATAATCTAGTTTTTATTCCTCTAGAGAGATATGAAAAATAGACTTGTACATAAGCTTCATTATTAAGTTAAAGTTGTTAATTAGGTAATCTCTCCCTTAGGCTTAATTGTAATCACACTATGCATAATGTATATGAAAGACTTTAATTTGGTTGTAAACTTATAATAGTTACCCAAACTTTCATAGTAGTTTGTGGGAAGCCTATAGAGGGTAAGACAAATAATATTCAGACATAGTTTGCATATGATAATTTAAATAAGAGCAATGATATATGTCATTTTCTTGTATATAAGAATATTTAGTAAGACGAAATATCATTTTCATTTATATAATTCTTCTACATCACCTAAAGAGGCTAATGTTTGGACAATAAAAGTCGTCAAAAACTTAATTAACAAAACTCTAGAAAACAACAAGGCTCAAAATATATGATACGATAGGAAATATCACTAACTTGGATATATCGATATATTGTTTAATTAATGAAACATCAGTTGAATCACTATATCAATATCGTGATTGGGTTAATGACTAGTACATTATTAATAACACTAGATAAAAATCATTGATATAGCTTGACACCTACCCTCCTAACAAGTATCACTAACATGCATCAAATCTAGATATTTGGCCTTATAGGAATAATTTATCATTAATTATATTTAAAACATTGAAGTAAAACTTGTGACCTAATTCCAACTCAATTTACATCAAGCCTAGTTCTAATGACCAAAACCCAATTCCATTAATTTCAAGCCAATTTACCAAACCAAGTCTTGAACACCCCCACTATGTATTATTCTTGTAAAAGCCAAGCCACAACAATGTTAAAAGGAGAAGAAAAAAAACAAAAAAGGAAGTTATATTTGAATTCACAAAAACAAAAACAAAGAATCTGTCACACCAACCAGCAAAGAAAATAATTTTCTGTATGTATAAGATAATAATTTATAGGTCTACCTATCACTACCCCAAGGGTTGTGTCCTTAAGATTTCAAAGTCACTAATGGAGAAGTTTTCTAATCAAATTGGAGATTATTAAAATCATTTACTGATCCCAGCCCTGTAACTAGTTGGCTTGACAAATCTTCTTGAAGATTATTCATAGCTTGATCCATAGCAATAGATACCATTCCTAAGCTTCCATCCATGACTGAATTATTTCCAATTTCAGGTCTATTTCCATCAGCCGTACCAGATGGGCCGGTACCCTTTCTGCCATAACCACCGACCGTGACGCCTGAATTACCGTTCAGGTTATCATTTCCAAGAGAACCAGCAGTTGCCATTCCACCTGTGACGGTCATCTGGTAAGACATCAACTCATTAGCATCGGCTTCACCAGAAAGCAGTGGCTGCTGTTGTTGCAAAGAAATATCGGCTGGCGATTGTGCTCTACTCCTGGGGTTGGCAGATGATTGTGGTGGATTGTTAGAGGAAAATGGTGCTGGTGGTTGAAAAGGAGATGCACTTAGTTGTGCCTGTAATGCAGTAGTGGAGCAACCTGGTGGTGGAATATTCAAGGAATTACCCCCATAGGGACTACTTACATTGTTCATTGAACCTTGATGTCTAGAATTCATAGAGTTCTGGTGAAGTCCAACAATGGTGCTTGTGGTGGTTGATGCAGATGCCGAATTGAGTGTGTTATTTGCACTAGTGAAACCTTTGCTAGAAGCATTTTGTGAAGAATTTTGATCACCATTTGAGGGCTGTTGTTGCTGTGGCTGCGACTCCAACCGCGACCGCTTCTGCGGTTGATCTTCAGACTGTTGTTCATGAATACGAAGTGCACATGAACTACTTGTTCTCCGAGTAAAGTTTGCTAAGCTCTCTGAGACAATGCAAGAAAAATAAACATTCAATTATCTGTATACCATTAGAATCAAACAGTAATACAACATGGCTAGCAAACACTGTTTTTCAATGACTTGGCCAAGAAAACCTGTGTGCCACATGGGAATTTTTTCCCTTCCAAATCCAATAAATAATCAAAAGTGCCTCACACATTATGGTACATGCCATTTTTAGGTTAACATGACACTATTTGGTATACACATTAAAAATGTGTGATCTATCAGTAAAAAGATTGTTAACATACCCATAGGTCCAGTCCCTGAATTTGTGCTATAATCTATTAAGTCTTTCATACTATTCACCACTTCAGCTATCTGCAACATAAAGAAGAAACAACAAACCAAGTTTGCATGTTAATTCAGCATATCCTCTTTTCTCAACAAGTTCACTAAATTTAGATGAATTATAAATAGCAAGAAATGAAAGAGGTAAACTTTATAACCATATATAGCAAGAAATAAATTATAAATAGTCTTTCATATAATTATTCATTTTTTTTCTAATTAAACACATCATATATTGCAAGAAATGAAAAAGAGGTAAACTTTCATTCTTTGGTAGAATGTCAAGTTATTTACAAGGAAGCCTTGATAACCACTCCCAAAAATTACAGAAAATATACACAACAACAACTACATCCACAATCAAGCTATTTCCCACTTAGGCGAGATCAGCTACATGAATCAACAACACCATAATGGTCTTATAAATCATGTTCTTAGCAAACATTCACAACAACTACTACCAAGTCTTAGTCCCACTAGGTGGGGTTGCTACATGGATTGAACGATGCCATATATTCTATCATAAATCATGTCCATTGTCCAAGGCAAATGTATAAAGCTTTCCTAATAATTTCATTTATGGTTTTTCTTGGTTATCTTCTGCCTCTCGAAATAAAACTAACCTTCATTTGATGTAATCTCCTTAATAGTGCTTCTAATGGTCTCCTACACACATTGCTTAAACTACCATAAGGCATGACTCTAGCAATAGGAGCTACCTCAACTTTATCCATAATACATTCATTCCTAATTCTATCTCAGTGTATTTACTTATCCAACACAACATTCTCATCTTGCTACATTGAGTTTTTATTCTCATGTTGACATTTTATACCCAACATTTAGTCCATATAATATTGCGAGTTTTATAGTCATGCAGTAAAAAATTTCCCCTAAGCTTAAGTGACACCTTTCTATCACATGATAAAATAAAAATATAAATGATAAGTTCAATTTCATAAACTATTCCTATAAGAAAATCTATTAGTTAAACCATTATAAAACATTAGGCACACTTATACTTCAAAATAGTCCCTAATATATCTGATATCTCTAATACACTCCATTCAAATGTGGAAGACAACTGAATTAACACACACCAAATCTATATCTGTCAATCTGTTTAGGTATAGTAGTTAGAGTTACAATAGCATTCAACTTCGGTAAGAATGTGCTCAACAAGTAGCGTATACCTGTAGGCAGCGCACGTATCGCTTTGTATATCCTAATTCATTAACCAATGGAGCTTCTAAAGCTTTCGCCAACCCATGAGCTGATGCAAGAAACCTGGAAAAGCAGCATATAAAAATTAGGAAATGGAACATTGAAAGTTATTAAAATAAGTGAACATAATTAAGTTCTTTTATTACACTATATATTAAATCATAAACAGAAAAGAAGGCACAAAAGAAGAGCACAACAAATTGCACACTACAACTTGCTAGAGAAGATAAGTGTATTGAAACTTTAACATATGAAATCCATAATCAAAAGGAAAATAAGCCAAGCCCCCATTCCATGATAACAGAAGAAGAAAGTTACAAGAAAATTAAACACAACTCCGAACCTCAAAAGAAGGCTAGGAGTAACAATTTCACAATTAGACGATTCAGAAAAGCCTCAGGCTAAAAAATAAGCATAAAGAATGAAAGGAAAAGTGAACTCACATATTGCAATTATTTTGTAACTCTGAAACAGATGAATTGGATGTTTCACCTTGAGTACAAGACTGGAATTTTTGAGCAGCTGCTCCAAGTTGACTAATCTGAGGAATAATAATAATAATGATTAATCTCAATGTGCAAAACACCTCATAGTGCAAACAATAAACTAAATATATAAGTATTACTTTCTTTTTAACATCTCTACAGTAATACTAACATATTTACAGAGGTCATTCCTAACAAAAAAATATTACTATTTGCAAAACCAAGAGCAGAAAGATTGAAGTAGTGTTTCACCACCCATTTGGAACCCCGAATGATGGAACAGGACCGTCTTGTTACATGTTTAAGTCACTTTATAACAAGAACAGGACAGTATATTTGAGTAAAGGGACAACATTTTGGTTCCATTAAAATGGATGGAACAAGAGAACAAGACAGCTCTACAATGTAATTTAAGTGGAAAAATATACCCCTCTTTCTTTATTCCTCTCTTCTCCATATTCATCATCTGGCCACTACCAGAAATCATCCTAAACCTCTCAGAACCAGACCACAGCCAGGACACTAAGACAGAGCCACCACCCTTAAATTATCATCACCCTCCTACTTAATTGAAACCAAGTACCAACAATGTGCTGGTTTAGTTGTGTAAGGCCACACTAGATCCTCAGGATGACCAAAAGGTCAAAGGTTCAATTCCTGGGAGCGACACTTGTTGGGATGGGCAGCCATGCACCCCAAAAGGAATTAGGTCCTTACCCAAAAAAGGTGGGGATACCCTTGGTAGTACCAAAAAAATTGAAACCAAAGTTACTATTGAAACATAGCATACAGAGAGTCTTTGTTCTCATCGATTCCTGGGAGCGACACTTGTTGGGAGGGGCAACCACGCACCCCAAAAAGGATTAGTTCCTTACTCAAAAAGGTGGGGATACCCTTGGTAGTACAAAAAAATTGAAACCAAAGTTACTGTTGAAACATAGCATACAGAGAGTCCTTGTTCTCATCAATCTTTAATGGCCAATTGAATCAGAAGCAACACTAAGTTTAATAGATCAATTTTTGTTGCCAATTTCTTGCCATTTCCAGAGAAGGAAGTGGCAGGGGTTTTGGAGAGGTCAGATTTGTTATGAATAATAATATATAATATGATAGTACTAATAATATCATCAATAATGTTAATGATAAAAAAATTCTAAACCATATTTGCATTTTTATTTTGATATCAGTATCTTATTCTGCTCAGCTAACACCAAGCACTGAGCAGAACATATATGTCCTGTTCTGTTCTATAGCTACCGAAAACAGTGTAGGACATGTGTGCCCTGTTTTGTTCTGTTCCTATACCAAACACTACCTAAGTTATACTTGGCAATACGTAACAATCACAAAATATGTAATATACTCTAAGCATATGTTGATACAAGATAAGGCTATAAAGGCTTCTCATAAAAAATTTAAGACATGAAGGCTTCTGATAATTAAACTATTTAATCAGTAACCTGAGGTAGTAACAATCTTTTGGGGATTAGATCTTCATGGCGCCGAACACAAAATTCCCAAGAGCATATCTGTAAAGGAAATAATAAATAAAAAATGTCAATTAAAAAAGTTTTTCGACATCAAGAGAATACCAATAATATTGCACACATTTTTAGTTAAAATATTCATATCCTTAACCTTCAGGTCTGGGGCAAAAACTAATCGAAGTTGACCTTCACGAACAACTCGAAGTTTCTCAAAAACACTTTCTTCTATTGCTTTTGCATAATCCAGAACAGTGTGACCAGAGGAATTATGGTACTCGCGAGGCATATCAACATAAAGTAGCTCTTGTAATGTACCGCTTTCATACTTTATTTTGAAAAGCCTGGGAAGAACCTCAGCAGTTGCTTCTGAAAACACATCAGAATTTTCAGAAAGAGGATGTGTAGCATAATCAAATTTTTACATACCCAATTTAAAAAGTTAAAATAACAAAATTTAGAAGGTAGAGAACAAAAATTAGGCCAAAGATAAACTAAAAAGTAAACAAAAGGAACTTACCAAACCCACGACCAGGTCTGCAATTACATATTGCACAGTGCTGTATATCCTGAAAATATTTCGAAAAATCAATATTTTAACATAAATTAAAGCTTAGCATTCATGAACCTAACATAGCCACACCTTGAATCCCATAAGCATATTTCTGGGGACATTTAAGGCATTAACTACTTAAGGCATAACAACATGACTATAACAACAAAATTAAGACACCAATAACAGATAACTGAGTATAGAACAGTAGAGATTGAACACTGGAAAACATTCAATGATCAAGAAACTAACATAGATAAGGTTATGCACGCATAAAAAGAGTGTAATATTCATGCAGTGTCAGTTTGAATATTTATACATAATCAATGCATCATCCACCATTCATTTGTATTACGTATATTTAAAAGTCGATGGTATTAAATATGAATGGCGGATAATACAATGACTCGGTGCAAACATTTTTTTCTCGCATAAAAAACAATATATAAAGCTTTCTATCGCAACATACCCGGGGGAAAACTCCAGCTGTTTGCCTGCCACTTTCATACATAGAAACGCACCACTTCTTTTTGGCATTAGGAGCAAAATGCTCAGCAACAAATGTCCTCCAGAATTCAATGCTGTTATCCTATGTAAGATCAAGTTTAAAAATGCATATTAACAAGACAGAAGATATAAATATATAGAACAAAGACCCATGAAGTACATATTCAACACCGGATACAGATACAATAAGACACAAATAGAGGGATACAACAAATGTTAAAACATTTAAGACATGTCACGACTATGATATAAGATATGCTACTACAATTAGTGTAAGATTAACATTAAAACACAAATCTTATATTAAAAGAGAGAAAAATGTTTTGAAAGTTAGCATGAGATATTTGTAAACATAACAAAATGCTATCATATATCTAATTATTGTAACATTTTCACTTATAATGGAAAGAGTAAAACTAGAAACATTGTAGATCATGGTTAGGGGTATCCAAAAATATCTGTGAAGTTCAATACAAATACGTATCTAGCACGTCAAATGACTAGTTTAAAGCATCTGTATTTCATAGGCAAAATCAAAGACAATTAGTGAGAATGATTATTACCTTCGGTCTATTCCGTTGCTGATGCATGTAATATGTCAGCCGATTAGCACATATCCCAGGCTCATATACAGGTTTCACAGGAGATCTTATAGGCATATCCTGCTGTTGAAACTGCTGAGACCGTTGTTGAGGCACTGTCTTTAAGAATTGTTGCGGCTGTTGCGATTGCGAATGTCTCTGATGATTCAAAAATCTCATATTTGCAGCTGCTGCAGCAGCAGCAGCCTGAGGGGATTGCCCTGCCATGTGAAGAAGCTGTTGCTGTTCTTGATGCGTAAACAAAGGCTGATCCGTATGGTGTGGTTCCAATTTCGGTGGAGCGAGATTCCTCAACAAGGGCATCTGCTGATACTGTCCAAATTGATCATTGTTAACCTGTGACTCGAACTTCACCGATCCAATACTACCTATCGCTCCTCGCATCAATTGAAAATGCTGCTGCTGCTGCTGATTGTTTGGAGGAGCAGGGAACTGTTGCATTGGCTGCTGACTTTGTTGGAAATTTTGATACTCAAGCTGTTGAGAATTCTGTTGATCCGATAACAACTGGTTACCAGAAGGGTTCGGAAATTGTTGACCATGACCTTGAATAGACGAACCAGGGTTCATCATATTTGATTGCATAAACAACGATGACGATGAAGGATCGACGAAGCTAAATTCATTGCCAACTTCAGAGGGCGGATCGAATTCAGCCCCAATATCAACCCCTCCATGCTGGCTACTCCCAGGACCTGAATTCGGAAAACTAGCATTCGAAAAATCGCCAAACATGTCCATGTTGTTGTTAATCTGATTACACGGTGACACCAGGGATGGAAAGGAAGCTTGTGAAGGCCCAATTACAACACCTCGACTATTTATCATTTCGGAATTCGATCTCACAACAGACTGGGCTCCACCAATACGATTAGACGGCCCAAGAAGTACCATCAACAATAGCACAATCTCTAAAGCCCTAATATAGAAAATAAAAATTTAACTCGAATTGAAATATCTAAATTTGGTTCTAAACACCTGCAAGATAAGTAAAGATTTATATCTCACTCAAAGATTCACAAAAATAAGCCAATAAAACAACATAAATAAAGAGAATTAAATCACATTGGACAAAGAGAGGTAAGAAATATTATAAAACACCTTAACTAAGCAACTAAGGTTGAAATTGAAGAGTGAAAAAATAAAGTGACCAATGAATTTGAATTTGAATTTGAATATATAATGAGTTTAGCTTTTTCTTCTAAATGAGAATTGGCTTATAATGAACGTGACTGGGTTGAATATTTCTTGAATGAAGAATAAGCGCTTTTCTCCCGCTATTTTTTTAGAGAGAGAAAACTTTGTTGCTGCGGATTTTATATTACTTTATCTCTCTAAAAATAGATTAAGCTTCTCTTCTTATATAGAAGTGGAAATAGGTTTGACCACATGGGCCTATTACTTAATCTATTAGATACCAAATCACATCACTGGATCAGATTAAAAGCTATTTTAAAAAGTTTCTTTTTCAGATAGGGACGTATTATATTATTACTAATAAAGATTATATGCAATTTAATCTTTAAGATAGGGACCTATTATATTATATATGAAATTTCAATATAAAAAATATATGGAAATATAAAGCAGACATGTTAATATATTCAATATTCTTTTTTTTCCATATTTAAAGGATTGTTAGTATTTAAAGACATTATAATATAGTAGGTTTTCTAATATGTTTATGGGTTGAGGCTATAAACATATTATAATATAGTAGGTTTTTTATGTTAATATATTCACTTATATTACTTTTATTTCAAACTTAATGATG